>PVHT020000140.1:8074286-8153292 GCA_004024745.2 Catagonus wagneri | reverse complement strand
CTTTTTTATGGCTGAATAGTATTCCATCGTGTATATATACCACATCTTCCTAATCCAGTCATCTGTCGATGGACATTTGGGTTGTTTCCATGTCTTGGCTATTGTGAATAGTGCTGCAGTGAACATGCGTGTGTAACATCGTTTTTTTAAAAAGAAAAATCTTAGAAATAAACAGAAGCAAACTTTGTTTTTTGATCACAAGGAAAATATGTTCTATTTGT
The DNA here is from genome assembly GCA_004024745.2 of Catagonus wagneri. NCBI lineage: Eukaryota > Metazoa > Chordata > Mammalia > Artiodactyla > Tayassuidae > Catagonus > Catagonus wagneri. The sequence goes on along the minus strand of PVHT020000140.1, from coordinate 8,153,071 downwards.
ACATGAATAAAAACGTAACAAAAAATCTGTTTCCCATAAAAATGTATAAGATTTATATAAAACTGTTGACCTTATAGATATATTTGACAACTAAATTCTTCTTTTGGAAAAATCTGATAATTTCATTTTTAAAATATTTTGCTGTACAAAATAATTTGATTTTTTACCCTTATTTTTGGCAAATGGCTTATATTTTTGTTGTGTGGGAAAATTATAATGTTTATAAAGAGTACTAGGTACAGAGTATAACTCTGCTCTAATATGGATAACATGATCTAGCTCATAATACCCTTAAGGCTTTTAGTACTGTTATATGATACACACACCCCTCATGGCTCCTCAGATATTAACAAGAGTAAATACTATTGTAATGTCATCTAAGAAATATAAGGGTTGCATTTCCCTCCAAATAAATACCTGCCATGCAGTGCTCACCCCACTTTCATTACGGATTGGCTTATCCTTATCATGTGACATAAAAACACTGTACCCAACATGCTCAAACCAGTCATCGTGTCAAAAGAGAACTCTATAGAACAATTTCCTGGCCCTTGTCGGTCAGCCTGCCAGAGCCAGCTCAAGCACTGGCATCTAGCGCACCATGCATTCTGTGGGAGAGGTTCTTGCAGAAACCTGTTTCCCTACCCGATCACAGAATCCGATCAGAAATAGAAAGTAAGAGACACTAAAGTACCTTCTGTTGGGGAGGCAGTGGGACTATTAAAGGCAAAATGGCAGGACATGAATTCAAATATTAATTTTGTACAACTCACTTGTTGATGGTTCTTCCAAAAGTGACCTGAACGAGAGCAATTAATGTTCTTCTTACCCATTTAAACACTAAAATATAAACGAGAGAAAAAGCATTACCACAGACTGTCAAAATCGTGACATTTTCATATCGGCACAAAGCATAAATCTTACATCGCTCAATCTGAGTCCCAACGCCAACTCGGGGGCTCTGAAGTCCGCAGAATTTGGGTCTAGGTTAGCACACTTCCACCCAGGAAAATTCTAATGACTGAGCTTTCATTTTCTATTTAGCAACTGGTGAGATAAAACCTGAGACTTTTTACAGCTTTTTGATGCCTAAAACAACAGCTGAACTAGCAAGTGGCAATAAAACTTCACGTGTCTGGGCTATTGGCAATGTCTGTTTTCCACTAGCAGATGATGCAATTCCTGTTTTCCATGTCTGTCTGGCTTGTGGAACCCAATTTTCTAACACAACCACTCTGAATGAGAGCATCTGCAGTCAACTGTTGACAAATACTTTGAAATATTAATGAATCAATGGGTCTAACTGCTCCCTTTTATTGAATGGCAATTTGTAGGTCATGTGTCTTTATATACTTTATGCCTGAGGGGGAAGAGAAGGGAACTGAGTGAATCATGGACTCGGGGCTTCTGTGCCAAGGCCTGGAACAGCAGGGCGCCACCCTCTTCTCAGTGCGTCAGTGTCCCCATCTGGAAAAGGACAGTGTTACCATGGACTCCCCCCCCCCTTTTTTTTTTTGGAGAGTCATGTCAGTATTTTGTGTGAAAGAGTTTCGGGAAGGATCCTACAGATCTAAACTTTTAAAATTAACATTACATTAAGAGACACAGTGTTATAAGTAGAATATGAATATAAACCAAAAGGAGGCAAAACAATGCTGTGAGGACACTTTTGGTCTGCAAATTAGAACCTAAACCAAATACTCCATTTATATATTCACCTCCCTCCACTGAGATGTTTAGCTACTGACTACATGACTTGGCTATGATGGTGCCAAGAGTTCAGGGCCCCTGCACCAGTAAGAAAACCTAAGAAGAGTAAATTCGCAAACACCTCTGTAGAAGGAAAGACGTGCACACAAAACCCAACAACTAACACCGTCGTGGTTGTAACTTTAAAAGATTCTCAGATCATTTCTAACTCTTAAAATGGACCTAAGGGTCCAGTGACAGTGATGTTGTTAATCCTTCAAGCGAGAGCCAAGTCTTGGAGTCAGAACCACCCCCTGGAACTCAGAGGTGCTGCGGACCTGCAGCCGTGCCCACCCGGGGCCGGCGTCGGCTGGGGGACCATGCCCGTTGGGGACAAGGATGTCACCCTGAGAATACTCTAGGGCAGGAGAAAGGCAGTTCAGACCCTGAGGGCAGAGGACACGTGCACCTCCAGGAAGAATGCCTGAAGGCCGAGCAACTGGCTATAAATGTTTAAGCCAGCTCTATTTCTGGTCCCTTCCCTAAACTGAACTAGAGCAAGAAAGAAAATGGCTCTGCTACCACTTCTCAATTCTCTCCCACCGCTGATACCCCCGATGCCACTACTCTCTCACCTTCCGCAGTGGGGCACCCCCCAGCCCTACACAAAAGAGCCCCCCGCTCCTTCCAAGGACTCCTTTGTTCAAAGCCACAGAGGCCGCTGCAGCAACACTAGGATTTTGCTGGTGGCAAATATATCACATCTCATTATCAATGATGTGGTATCTATGCCCCTCTGAAATGGAACCAGCAAAACCTAATATTCTCCTGAGCAGGCCCACGAGGGAGGAAACGACCCGGAGCCCTGCCTGCCCTGCCCACCTCTGACCGTCCACCACACCTCCGCCTCTGTCGCAGAGAACATGCTAGGCAAAGGCTCAGGCGGTGCTTCCTCATTCTGATCACCTCCGAGGGCAGACTCATGATTTAACGGGCAGATTTCACTGCGGAGGAGCCAGACCTTGGCGGGAGGACTGTCTTTTTCTGCCTCTGCTGAACCCAGTCAAACATCAGCAACCATCTGAAAGTGTCTACAATACAGACCAGCTATAGCTTTTCATCTGAAAGGATCCTTAATACCTGGATGATATTCCATCAGGTGGGTATTTCTTAATTTAACTCTCATCAGTTTCTGAAGTTTAGCTTAGTTCCAACTTTTCGGTACTGCTGAAATGAATTATGCTCAAATAAACATCCTTATATATAAATCTCTGCCGGCAGTTTAGAATTTAATTGTGTCTACTGCTTAATGTGAATTACAACTTCGAAACACTTATATCGTAAGTTCACTGAAGGCAGAACCTACCTCTGAGATACTTTTGTTTCCTCTACAGACCTGTTTCTAAAACATAAGGTCCCAAAGTGCTGATTATTTTAGATTTGTTTTAGCGGAAGACAAAGTTCAATGACCGGCACTGAAAATTTTCTTATCCATCCATCCATCCAGGCACTACTGACCACCTACTACTGAACAGGCACTATATTGGATACTGAGGGTTAAAAAGACACAAAAGATGTGCATAGGTTTATAAGAGTACCTGAAGTTTCTTGATCTGGGAACAACTCTTTAAGTGACATGTTAAGGGATATATAATATCCGATGCCCAGCCCCACTTCCAGTACAGGACCAACTCCCAGCCCACCCTCTCTGCCCCAAGGGAAATGATGCTCACCTGAGTGGACAGAGCCCAGGACATTCTCAGGGCATGTTTTACTGGTTGGTGACATTACTGTGTCTTGCAAAACCCTACTCTTCTCATGTGCTTCCTCTTCTGGGCGGTCATGTGTGCCTTTATGCATCTGTCACACCTCTAGCTAGAATGGCAGCTCCAGGTAAGACCAAATATGCTGGTCTCGAGATTCAGAGCACTGAGAGGGGGGTGCTGTGGGAGGTGAGAGTGGGCACAGAGTCCTATTAAGGACCCAAGACTAAAGCCAAGTAGCACAGTTTGACCTTTCACCCCAGTTCTGCTTTAGGAGAGGGGTACTTGTACAGGTCTTATCCAAAATAGGATTTTCCTTTTCTTTTTAGGGCATATGGAAGTTTCCTTTGCTAGGGGTCAAGTGGAGCTTCAGCTGCTGGCCTACGCCACAGCAACGCCAGACCTGAGCTGCATCTGCAACCTACACTGCAGATTGTGGCAACACCACATTCTTGACCCACTGAGCAAACCTAGGGATCGAACCCACATCCTATGGAGACCACGTCAGGTTCTTAACCCAGGAACTCCACAAGATAGTGTTCTGACCCTCTTTTTGCTCTTGTTTCTTCTAAGTACATCTCCCTCAAGAACTAGGGTAGGATCTCCCATCTCGACACCACTGTCCTTTGGTGCAGGGTAACTCTTCGTTGTGGGGGACATCCTGTGCTCTGAGGATGTTCGGCAGCAGCCCTGGCCTCTACCCACAAGATGCCAGTAGCAGCTCCCCCAAGTTGTGACAACCCAAAATGCTTCCAGACATGGAGACAAAATTCCCCTGCGCCTCCACTGATGAGCACTCCTCTGGGGAGCAAAGGTGGCAGAAAGCAGGCTTGGGGGCCCCTGCATCCCTGGCCACACATGCACCTTTAACAACAGGGCTCCTCCTCTGCTACGCGAGATCAGCGTCTGCATACCTTCCGGTGCCGAAGCAACGAGGCTACGCCAAGTCCCACAAAAAGAAGTTCAAAGCCTTCCACCTTTCTGTATTCAGAGGAATACAGTGCAGGGTAACTCAGGAGTTCATGAGTACAGACATGATTATCTGCCCCAAGGCCGTATCCTCAGATGTAAACACTTAACCACGAAACATCACTGACTGGTAACAAAGAGGCTTACTTCCACGAAGTTCAAAAATCTCCCCAATCAACATGAAACATGGTTCAGCCAAGGCGTCTTTCCTTCCGTCCACATCATCACCGTAATCTGACAGGTCACTGTCCTCCTCTGTCTCCTCCTGGGGGAACAGAAAAGTCACAGGAAGCAGGTCACTCACCCGAGAAAGGTACCAGAGTTCCTCTCCTCCAACTGTCAATTCCAAGCTGCGCTCATATTTCAACCTCACACAGCCCTTCAACCTTCCTACATGCAGAAATCTATGCATTTTTAGGAGTTCCCGTCGTGGCACAGCAGTTAACACATCTGACTAGGAACCATGACGTTGAGGGTTCGATCCCTGACCTTGCTCAGTGGGTTAATGATCCGGCGATGCTGTGAGCTGTGGTGTAGGTCGCAGATGTGGCTCTGATCTGGCGTTGCTGTGGCTGTGCCAAAGGCAGGCAGCTACAACTCCGATTTGAACCCCAGCCTGGGAACCTTCATATGCCGTGGGTGTGGTCCTTAAAAAAAAAAAAGAAAAAAGAAATCTACGCATTTTTTAAAAGAGGCCAAAGTATATCTAACCTCAGAGAGAAGCCTGATCTGAAAGTCTCGTTCAAGGTCTAAAATAATTCTGAAAACCTGTCATTATACTAATGAGGAGTGAGTGAGTAGATTAACAAAATAATTTTCTAACCATCTTGAGTGGTAAGGCCTTCTAACTTAAATGATTTTAGTCTCCAGTGTTTGTGTTTTTTGCAGGTTTTTTCTTGTTGCTGATTTCTAAGTCTTACAGCATTGTAGTCATAAAAGATGCTTTACATAATTTTAATTTACTTAAATTTACTGAGGCTTGGTTTGTGGCCCAGAATGTGATCTATCCTAGGGAATGTTCCATGTGCGCTTGAGAAGAATGTGCATTAAATGATTTTAAATTCACTGGATTTTTTTTTTAAAGACACGTATATTTTAAAGAAATTTATTTTTAAATTTCTGATTCAAGCTTTTATTCTGTATTTAAGCCAGTCCTATCTCATTTGTACATCAGCAAATTTCAGCTGAAAACACATTATATGCCAGCTACTGGGCTAGTGTAAGCCAGTGCAACATGGATCCAGGCTGAGTGGCCCACAGCTCTGTGGGGAGGCAACTGGTATACACGTGGCTGTTTCCACAAGCAGAGTGAAGTGCTGAAACAGGGTTGCAAACACTGGGCAGCGGAAAGACAGCTGTTCATTCCAATGTCTGCAGAGAAGTGGCAGCTGAAGCTATGGGACCAAGCAGTGGTCTAGCGACAGGGCTCCGGGGGGCCAGATAAGCAGAGAAGAGGGCTAGGGAGTCAAGAGGCAGGAGGAGCCCCCAAATTCCACATCTTGATTACAAGTCCAGCAGCATCCAATGCTGCAGAGAGTGGAGGAGCTGCAGATGGAGAGGAGGCCGCTGGTCAGCCACTGGCATCTCCTTCAGAGCAGTTCTTGGAGCCACTGGGCCATAGTGTAAATCCCAAGAGGTTCAGAGAGAAGTGGGAGGTGATGGAGGAGAGGGGGCCGAGAGTGGCTAAACACTGCAAATGCGGCCATGAGGAAAGAGGCGGGAGTGATGCTCAGAGGCAGTGGATACCGAGGCCTGAAGCGGTGTTGAGGGGGGGGCGGCGCTCTGCATGCACATGGGTTTCTGCTCCAGCTCAGGATGCACTAAAGTGGGTGCTCCTTTTCATTGTCAGTTCCTTCTGTCCAAACTCATTAAACCAACGCTGGTGAAGAGATGGTGGCATGTGGCACTGAACTAAGGAGAATGTCTCATGCAACTTGCTGGAGAGCCAAGCGAGGGGCCCAGCAGCCTCAGTGCAGGAAGAAGCTCACCCTAGAGGGACGCTGGAGGCCAGGAATGAGGTGGCAAAGGTCTGCCATCTCTCTGCCCTTTAACCACACGCATCACTGCTAGGTTCATCTTGCTTCAGAATATTCCCTGACTTCCCATTCCCTGAGAATAAAGCCTGAGCTCTCAGCCCAGCATGGCCTTACCCCTCCTTCTGCTCTTTGCCTTGTCTTCCGCCAGCCCTACTCACTACCAGAGCCCTCTTCGCAACCAAAGACGTACTGACTGTTCCCCAGTCACACCCTCCTCTCCTGGACCTATTAGTGCCAAATCCTCCGTAATGACAGCCCTGTCCACCCACCTACCTTGTTGTTAATTCTGTCCCCAAATATGACAGCAGTGATAACTGAATGTTTTTGCTTTTTCCCCATTTGTAGCAAACTTTCAACAAATACCTGCTACTTCAAACAGCCTTCAATACCACATTTGCTTAAATACGCTTTACAACCTTCACACGGCTCACCTCCTGATGGGAGAAGAAGTCACGAGGGAGTCTTTCCAAAAATGAGGATAATGAAAACGTGGATTTTTTCCCCTGCACGTCAATAACCTTGAGGTAGTCAGGAGAAGGGCTCAAAAAGGCATAAAGTGCTTCACTCTGACACAGTCTTTCATCTGAAAGCAGATTCTGTGGGAGAAAGAGGATTAATTCCTCCTATGGTAGGAAAAGGTCTGTGCTCTGGGAGCCATGAGAAGTAAAGGCAAAGAGTTGAAAGGAAATTTACTTTCATCATTAATTCTGAACCTAAAGCCACTTCCCTCTGCCCCTAAGATAAAACACATTAGCTCAGTTCTCACTGATCTTAACAGCAAACAACCCTCTCTAGGTTAACCCAGTGCCTGAATCACTCTGCGGGTGTGAGACAGCGTGCAGACAACAGAACTCACCGCTCAGGGCGACCCAAAGTCTCACGTCGCACACCGCCCTCGGATCCCAGGGCCACCACCTCTGAAAGTCAACTTTCATTTATTTGTGTTTAAACACTGCACATATTTGCACATCACACAAGGATTCCACTCAACTCCGCTTTCCTGGCTCTGTGCAGACTTCGTCCATCAGCGGAAATAAAGAGCTTTTGAGTTGTCACATGGTCGGCACTGCTCACCAGGCAGTAGTTTTCTCTCCCTGTGTTGCCACACTCCACAGGCAGTGCTTGTTTACATTATTATACAACTGTTTTTACCAGCCCATAAGCTGCAAATTTCCTAAAGTTCTCAACGCACTTCTCTGGTCTTAGGAGAGAGGAAAGGGGAACAGGTATCAAGTTTGTACAAAGCCAGTGCTACCGGTAAGACAGGAAAATCACCAATGTGACCACAAGAATGGGTAAGTGTCCAACATTCAAAGATACGCGTTTTAGGAAAAAGTGAACCAGTGGAAATATTGCTGCATGATGGTGTCACACACACACACCGCCCCCGGGGGGATGGCCCATGGTGTTCACGTTATTATTTGTCGAGATGAAGGTTGAAACTGATAAACCCCAAGACCCACCCTAGAAGGGGTACCTCTGCGGATACCCGATGCTGCCACACTGGGGATGGGGAGTCCCAGGGCCACCCACAGAATTCTAGTGGCTCTCAGCTTCCTGTGTCCTGAGGAAGACTGGCCTGAAGGTGAGTTTCTGCCTCAGACGTAGGGAAGGAGGTTAGGCAATGGACAGGTGGTGTCGCCGTGTGCCTACTGCCTTCCCTGGCCCCGGAGCCTTTATGCCTCTATAGCCATTAAATGTTCAGTTATGTGAAGGTGGATTAGAAGGAGGGAGACAGTCTCCGACCTTGATCTCCTTCAGCTAATCTACTCTCCAACATCATTTTATAAAATAGTAAGAAGTGACAACAAACGTTAAGTTTCAAAAAATACAATCAGGAAGTTCCCCTGTGGCACAGTGAGTTAAGGATCTGGCATTGCCGCAGCCGTGGTGTGGGTTCGATCCCTGGCCCGGGAATTTCCACGTGCTGCTGGTGCAGCCAAAAAAATTATACCATGAATATAAATGAAGAAATCATTAAGGATGAAAAGTCTTTGGACTAAGTTATATTCTATTGTGAAGGAAAATAACCAAGCTGAATATGCATGAAGACTTAGAAGTGTTTTCATATTTGTGAGGTGAGGTATAATTGGGGTTTTACAATTTTTAAGCTGAGGATGGAATCCTGTTCCCAACTCCTTCCCCCCAAAAGCTTAGGGCGAGCTGTTCTATTCCTGGGGAGGCCTAAGAGGGACACGCAGCGGAGAATGAAGAGTGTAAAGCATTCCAGGGAGAGAGAACAGCAGTACACGCCCAGTAGTGGGTGCAATTATTGTATTTCCTGAGGGAAATCTATCTACCTTTCCATGTACACACACATATATACACATACATTCTTTATAAATTACATACATTTAGACAGAGAGAAAGATATGAAAGAAAAAGTGAAACTGGTAACACTTTCAAGGCAACTCTGGGTTAAGTTATATACTTTAACTATGATCCATACTTCTGATTCTGTTGAATATACTTTAATACAGCCTTTACTAAGAATTTGGCAACATCTCCTATGAAGTCTCAGGACTTGTAGCTACTACTTCATTGGCAAAATGTGTTTAATGAGGCAAAGGTTCATACCCCCTAAGAACTATAAGGGCTTTGGGGTCCCTAGTTTGAACAACTTAATATACTCTGAGTACAGAGGTGCCCGCTAAGCGAAAAATAAATAGTGGTTGCCACTGGAGACACCAGGCCTGTCTGGTCTTGTGCTCTAAAAACAGACTGAAGGAAAACCAGTGTTTAGAGGAAATTAGGAGACTATCTTTAGGATCTTGGGGTGGGCAAAGACTTCTTAACATGCACAAAAAGCATTAACCATAAAAGGAAAAAAAATGGATAAATGGACTAAATTAAAATTGAGAACTTATGTTCATTAAAAGAACTCATTAGAGAATGAAAAGGCACAGAAAGAAAATATCCAAGCACATATGCTCTGACAAGAGACGCACATCCATCCACTGCACCCAAAACTCCTGCAAAGCGATACAGGAGAGACACGACAGGAGAGCAGACACAACTTTAATGTCACAAAAGAGACCCTGCAGTGCGGAGCCATCAGCACCCCACACGCCGCTGTAGAGAGTGGATGAACTGCTATGACCACTTCAAAAACCTGAAAAACCCAAATCCCTAGATTACCCAGCAGCCCGTCACCAAAGAAAACAGCCACCACAGGGAGACCCACCAAAGGCCCAGCAACAGGGGCTGGAGAGGCTGGGAGTATTGGCACCAGGAGAAGCCCCCCAACAATGAAACTGAAAGCGCAATCAAAGAACAACCTGCAACTACAGTGGCACGATGGGAGACAAGATCTCGGGAACAAGATCTGAGTGAAGGGACTTGGATGGAAGGGGGACCGCACCGTGTATAAAAACTGCAGTGACTGCGTTTGGGGAGTCAGGACCATGGTCACCTGTGGTGAGGCTGCTGGCTGGGACTGGGTGCTAGTTATCAGGGCTGTTCAGTTTGTGAAACTGGAGAAAGTTGTACACATGGTATCTGCATTTTCTGTATGTCTAATATATTTCAAGTATGAAAGAAAACAACCAAACCCAAAGCTATTTTCAAAATCTGGCACCATCTGTGAAAACAGAAAGCAAACAGGCAAACTCTCCAATGACAGCTTAACCCCAAATAACTGATTTTCCCTCCCACATGCAAAATTTTTCAGTTGCTTACCTGTAAAAACTTATTTAATTGATTCTTTGACTTTTCCATAAACTTTTGATCTATAGATTTGAAAGGCAGCTTGCTAAGAGAAGGCAACTGGACTTTTTTTAAAGAAGGGAAACACTGTGAGGGAGAAAAATTAAACGTTAGTATCGTGAAATTATATTTTAATCTGAAAAAGATTTTAGGTTTTCAATAAGAACAAACCAACTATCCTCCTCTTGTACTCAGTTTGAGGCTGAAGACCCTGAAACCCTCCTTGTTCTAATCAGGCACAAGGAATACGAAGGAAGGGGATATTTGATGAAAAAATGCAAACGCTCATCCCTAGACTTACAGATGCCTGGAAGCTGGGAGTCCTGGAGCAGGGCTGAGAAGATGGGTCTGAGGTGCTGGGTATGGACCCCTGATCATGGTAAGACGGTTTTTCTCTTAGAATGTGTTTTGTTTACATCATCTCTAAAAAGTTATCAAGGTTGACAAAAGAAGATGACGAAAAGAGAGAATAACTTGGGTTGCAGCTTCACCACTGCCTTTCAAGGGCAAATACAAAATGTAAATATATCAGTAATAACACAGCATGTTATAAATAAACTACAGACTTCCCTTTGGGGATTAAGTCCTACACTGTGCCAGACACTGTGCCAGAACTGCTCTGAGTTGTGAGGATCAGGACTGTTTTACATATGAGACACCAGGATTAAAGCCCAGATCATCCAACTATAAAGTCAGATCTTGGTGCCAACGCCCACAGGACTAGCCCCGCAGACACTGGGAGGACAGCGGGTTTCAAATGCTCCAGTCACTGCTTCTTCATTAAGGCTCTGGGGCCACTGGGAAATGCTGAATAAGTCAACTGGTACTGAAAAGGAAGTGAGCACAGACACAGGCTGCCTGCCACGGCTTCCTCCTGCTGTCCCTGGAGTCAGAGCAGCCCCCGCCAGCCTGGCCACTGCAAGGATGCCTGTGCAAGTCACTCAGAACAAGGGTATGAGAGTGCCTCAGGTGGTGGAAGAGGGAACAATGGCCTTTTCTACACGGCCCCGTATCGCACCTCGAGTATCTGGGCAGTCACCCAAGGATACCAAGGTTGAAGTTCAGGGTAAAATTTTAGAGAAATGAAACAGGCAGTGAGAGGTAGAGGGGAAGATTAAAATCACCAGGGACCCACAAAAGTGGTTCCTGTCACAGCTGTCAACAGGAAGCGTTCTTCCAAAAAATGAAAACGTAAAACAAAAACAAAACAAACAAAAGAAAGAAAAGAGCAGAGGAAAAGAAAAGAGCAGAGGAAAAGAAAAGAGCAGAGGAAAAGAAAAACTCACACAATAGGAACTATCAAGGGGGAGAGAAGAGTCCAGTAATCAGGCTGCAGATGAAGGCAAGTAATGAGACGAAAGGGCGGATATGAAATTGTATAAGGTTTGTTTCCTTTAATGCTTCAGTGCAATTGTTTTTGAAAGAAGTTAGTAATTTAAAAAGTGTTTTTAAAAAATCTCCTAGGAGAAAAGGTGAAAGGAAACAGACATATTTCATTTGCAAAAGAGGGGTCTGGGAGGTGAACACACGGCTGTACCGGCTTCAGTTCACCCTGTGCAAGAGAAAAATGGACTAAAATGAAGGTAGAAATGATTAAAGAACTCTTTAATTGCTGGGGTAAGGGGCAATTAGCTCCAGGAGGTGGAGAGTTAGAGGAGATTCAATTCCTGAGAAAAATGGAAAAATAACGAATGACGACCCGGATTCCAGTCCTGGTTTGGCCGTAATGTATACATCCTACGATAAGTTAATTAAACTCTCTGGGATCAGTTTCCCTCACCTATCAAATAAAAGAACTGACCTAGATGAGTGGCTTTCAAACATATTAAACTAAAACCCACAGCAGGAAACACACACTACACTGCAATCCACAACACACGTGCAGATATACACACTTGTACATATTACACACTCACACACACACACACACACATCCGTACATGCAATGTACACACACACATACATATACAGACCCAGGCATGCAATACGCACACCATACCTATAATACATACACCCACACTTAAAATACACCCATTAAACTGAAACCAAAGATCCACGAAGCGATGCTCATTACTACTACTGTAGCCGCTACTAATGCCGACAAGGTTTGCTCGGTGCAGCATGTTCCTCTACGCGCTTTGTACCCGCTTACTCCCTTCATTCTCACAGCTGCTCCGTGAAACAGGGCAGGTAGGTACTATCAATATCTGTACTTCACTGATGAGGAAAAAGCAGCACGAAGAGACAGGGTGACAGGTCCCAGGCCACATATATGGACAGAAAGTAGTAAAGCCAGGATCCAAATCGAGCAGTCTGGCTCCAGTACCTGTCCTTTCAATCATGACACTTTATGGATTTAAATCCTTTATGTGACAAAATGTCATCTATTCTATTCTCTTTCTATTGCTGCAAAACCCGTAACTGCTCTCATGAGCCACTAATGGGTCACAATCGGCAGCCTGGACACCATCGTCCATAGATGATCTCCAAGTTCTCTTCCAGCTCTGGGGTTCCGTGGGGTTCAGCGGAGGTCAGACAATTATCTACCCTGAAGGACTGAGACTAGACTAGATGCTTGCTTTCTGAATAAAAATGCTCCTTTGCCAGCAGCAACAGCACAGGAAAAATGTGAATTGGCTTCCTTGTGTTTAAAAACGGAAGCAAGCCCTCCAATCTCTTCTTGCTCAGTAGTTCTAAATCTGTGTTCACAGGCAGTCATACCTCACTAAGTTTCCGGTGTAAATTCTGAAATTCACTGAGCCTTCTGGGGACTGTCCAGTTCTTAGTTTCAACTCCTCCCACTTCTTGCAGGCTTACCGTGACAAAGTAATAGGGCATTTGTTCACCATTCTCTTCTGTAACCTTGGAAAAGCAGACAAGCACAACAGCAACAACAAGCATGGTGAGCAGACAGGCAAGACTTTTAAGTGTCCCCCACGCTCTTCATCTCCCTGGTGTGTACGCCCCACCCAATCCCCAACATCTGAAAACGATGGGTCCTGGAGTTCCCGTTGTGGCTCAGTGGGTTAAGGACCCCATGTTGTCTCCATGAGGATGTGGGTTCGATCCCTGGGCTGGCACAGTAGTTTATGGATCCAGCATTGCTGCAAGCTGCAGTGCAGGTCACAGAGGTAGCTCGGATCCAGTGTTGCTGTGGCTGTGGCGTAGGCCGGCAGCTGCAGCTCCAATTCGACCCCTGGCCTTGGAACTACCATATGCTGAAGGTGCAGCTGTAAAAAGAAAAAAAAAAGGGGGGAAATCATGGGTTATATTCTGGCTGTTAGGTTATGTTACACAGCACGGCTGACCTTATTAAACTAGGGGGATTATCTGGGCAGGCCAATCCTAACCACACAAGCCCTTTCAAAGAAGAGAGATATCTCTGGCGAGTGGTAGAGGAGTATAGGAAACACAAGAAGGATTCTCTTTGTTGTGCCAGCGTGAAGACAGGGAGGGACATGGGGACAGGCTCTGGGAGGCTCTCCAGGAATTGAGAACAACCCACTGCGGACAGCAAGAAACACAGACCTCAGTCCTACCAGCACAGGGAAGTGAACTCTGCCAACAACGGGAATGAACTTGGAAGTGGATTTTCCCCATATTCTCCAGACAAAAACTCAGTCTGGCCCACAACTTGGTTTCAGCCTTACGATACAGCAAGCAGAGGACAGTCACGCAGCACTGGACTTTCAGCCTGCAGAACTGTGAGCTAATTAATGGCTGATGTTTTGAGCCGTGAAATGTGTGGTAATTTGCTATGCCGCAAAAGAAAACTAAATAGCAGACCTAATATCCTGTGTCTCCTTGAAAAAGCAAGTTAACAGTAAGCAAACAGATGTGATGGACCAAAACCTCTCCCAGCGGATGAGGGCTTCCCCAGTTTAACATGGGATTGAGCAAACCGTGACTTCCATTTTCACATAATTGACTATTGGGAAACATAACTGCCTCTCAACTAAGAGAGTTCTTATTTTTATTTTATTTCTGGTTTTTTTTTTGTCTTTTTAGGGCCGCCCCCGCAGCATATGGAGGTTCCCAGCCTAGGGGTCGAATCAGAGCTGTAGCTGCCAGCCTACACCACAGCCACAGCAACGCAGGATCCGAGCCTTGTCTGCAACCTACACCACAACTCACGGCAACGCCAGATCCTTAACCCACTGAGCAAGGCCAGGGATTGAACCCGCAACCTCATGGCTCCTAGTCAGAATCGTTAACCACTGAGCCATGACGGGAACTCCCTAAGAGAATTCTTAAACACCTATACACATACTCTAGCACAATTCAGAAGAGGCCACTATTGCTCTTAATGTGGATAAGAGGAGAAACAAACAAAAAAAAAATTCACGGAATTTAGCTTGAATTAGTAAATGAACCAAATTAGAGACAAAGAGTCAACAGAAAGACAGGCAAAGGAAAGAGAGGCCGGACTTGCTGGGCACCAGCTGAGTACCCTGTGAGGATGATGGGAGGTGGCAGCACAGACAGGCCCCGGGCTGCCTGGGACCCCGAGGCTCACAGGGGGCTCAGCTGGTCTCAGAACCTGAAAAGCCTGGCATGAGGTAAACATATCTTCCACACTCCCATGTGGGGCTGCTTCTTGAACTCCTGGCAGTCAGGTGACTCCTCTGTGTCACTTCCATTATCTTGTCTGGGACCAAGATTACAGCAAGTTCCTGAGTAACAACTGATCACCAGGGCAAAGTGCCTCGTGAGCATGTTTCCTCCTTCCCTCCCTTCCTCCTCCCTCAGTATTTGTCTCTGGACGAGTATTTTAATAAATTGTGAAATGCCAGAGGCAGCTCTAGGCAAAACTCGGGAGGTGACAGAATTTGTGCTCCTTCTCCCACCCTCTGTTAACTTTTGACATTACACACCCTGAGCCGACCTCATCCTAGATTTCTACCCTACACGTAATTCCACCTGTGGTGATCCAGCACTTCTACACGGTTCTCCAAGGCTCTGTTCCACTGCCCCTGCCTCACCTCAGGAAAGGTAACTGCCCTGCAGCTCATCTTAATGGGAGTGCCCATGTGTGCCAGAGACGCAGTAAGCTCTCACATAATGCATGGGCTTTCAGGGTGGCTTTTGGAAAATGTGTGCTGTTTCGCTACCTGAACTAGATGTGAATTTAAACCTGTAAATTAACTATACTTAAATAAAACTTCAAAAAAAATGAAATAAAATAAAATCACAGTTAAAAAGAGGGGAAAAAAAAGAAGTGAATTTCAAATGTGAATTCTTTTTTTTTTTCTCTTAATGAATTTTATTTCAATTATAGGTGTACAGAAATCATCACAAGTCAATTTTACAGATTTTGTATCCCAAACCCCCAGTGCATCCCCCCACCCCCCCAGATTGTCTTATTTGAAAAACCAAGGTTTTCCAAAGTCTGTGAGTTATTGTCTGTTCTGTAAGAAGGTTCATTGTGTCTTTTTAGTTTCCACATGTAAGCGGTATCATTGGGTGTTGCTGTCTAATTGTCTGACTGGTTTCACTTTGCATGATAATTTCTAAGTCCATCCATGTTGCTATAAATGTTGGTAATTCGTTCCTTTTAATGGCTGAGTAACATTCCATTGTGGTGGGAATGCAAATTGGTGCAGCCACTGTGGAAAACAGTATGGAGATTCCTCAGAAAACTCAAAATAGAATGACCATTTGATCCAGCAATCCCACTCCTGGGCATCTATCCAGCAGACACCATGACCCGAAAAGACACCTGTACTCCAGTGTTCATTGCAGCACTCTATGCAATAGCCAGGTCATGGAAACAACCTAAATGCCCATCCACAGAAGAGTGGATAGGGAAGATATGGTACATACACACAATGGAATGTTACTCAGATGTGAATTCTAAGCCCTTTCCCCAGGAAGCGTGTCATGCCACTGAGCTGATGGGAAAGGCAGGGATGGGTAAAAATAAGCTGGAAAGGGAGGCCCTTGCAAATCTCAGGAGCTGAGTGTTTGGCCAGCCACTTGAAACAATGATGGGGCCAAACAGTCACACTGTCTTACTCAGAATCTTGTCATCTGTGTGCTCTGAGGTGGACCTGACTTTTATCTCCAGGTTTTGAGAGTCAGGGGAGTTGGGAAGGAAGAAGTTGTCAACATTAACAATGTAAATGCCTATAAGCAACTTTCCTTTAAATGAAATTAGTTTTACAGACAAAAGAAAAGGGACAGAGTGTATCCTAGAAACCATTATCCCATATTCCTCAGAGGATAGCAAAATGTTTTCTAATTTAAAGGCAAAAATATTCATTATTAAAGATCTTAGTGCTACTGAGACTTAAGCTACTTCACTCAGCAGGACAGATCAATCAGAAACACATTTAAAATTTTTCATCTCCAAATTTCAAGTAGCACTTTCATTTTATTTCAACTCTCAATGGAAAAGTCAATTGGTAATTCAAGGACATTAACTGTTCCTATGAAAGTTGCTTACAATTCCAGGGAACAGAGACAACTTTGTGTCTGCAGTGGAGGGAGATCGAATCGATATCGGGCAACCTAGTAATAGCTCCCAGTTGTGGGCAAACCAGAATGAAAATATGGGGCGAGGAAGACAGGAACAAATGCCATCTAGAAGAACAAATTAAGTTTTCTATTCCCAGCCTTAATTCTCTGGGACAAAATCTTATCTGATAAAGTCAAACTTAAAAGTTTGGGAATAAATGCCTAAAAAATTGGGAAGAAAAGCAGCCAAATCTACCTCTCCACTGGTGATGGAGGCCTTCCACATGCCGAGGTTCTCGCACCACCAATCTGTTCTTGCCATGTGCAGCTGAAGATCTGTGCGTTCTTTCTCTATTAGAATTATCTCCTCCTTCAACTTAGAAACAATCTGCCATAGGGAAAACACTCTGGGAGTTATGAAACCATTTAAAATGCCATGCAATGCACCAAAGTAGCAGAGTACAAAATCAATACACAAACACTAACAATGAATAACCCAAAAGGAAATTAACAATTCCATTTACAGTAACATAAAAAATAATAAATTACTTAGGAATTAACTTAAGCAAGGAGGTGAAAGATTTCTACAATGAAAAATGCAAAACACTGATTAAAGAAATTAAAGAGGACATACATGAATGGGAAGACATCCCATGTTCGTGGACTGGAAGATTAAATATTACTAAGATGTTAAGGCTACCCAAAGCAATCTAGAGATTCAGTGTGACCCCTATCAAAATCCCAGTGATGTTTTTGCATAAATAGAAAAATTCATCCTAAAACTCAAGTGGAATCTCAAGGGAGACTAAATAGCTAAAACAATTTTGAAGAAAGACAACAAAGTTGGAGGACTCCCACTTCCTGATTTCACAATTTATTGCAAAGCTACATTAATCAAAATGGTATGCTATGCCACTCCCATAAAGAGAGATACATAGACCAATGGAACAGAATAGAGAGCCAAGAAATAAACCCTCAAGTATATACTCAAATGATTTTTGAAAAAAGTGCCAAGACCATCAAAGGGAAAAGGACAGTCTTTTTTACAAATGATGCTGAGAAAACTGGATCATCAACCACATGAAAAACAATGAAGTGGGTCCTTACCTAATACTATATATCTTAATATGATAGATAAAAGACCGAATAAGATCTTTTATCTATCATTAGGATAAAGATAGATAATAAGATAGATAAAAGATCTAACTGTAAAACTAAAATTATAAGATTCTTAGAGGAAAACATGGGGGAACTTAATGACCTGGGACTGGCAATGATTTCTTAGCTATGACACCAAAGGCACAGGCAGAAAGAGAAAATACAGGCAAATTGGACTTCATAAATTTAAAAACTTCTATGCAAAGGACACTGTCAACACAGTAAAAAGGCAACCACAGAATGGGAGAAAATATTTGTTAATCATATATTTAATAGGGCATTAACGTGCAGAATGTATAGAGAACTCTTTAAACTCAATCTGCCCCAAAACAAACAACCTTATTCAAAAATGGGCAAAGTTAAAAAAAGGGGGGGGCGGACAAAGTACTTGAATGGACACTTCTCCGAAGAAAACAGATAATGGCCAAAAAAGCACATAGAAAGATGCTCAACATTACTAATCATTAGAGATATGCAAATCAAAACCACAATGAGATACGACGACCTCACAACCATTAGAATGACTGCTATCAAAAAACAGAAAGTTGGAGTTTCCACTGTGGCACAGTGCGTTAAGAATCCAACTGCAGTGGCTAGGGTTGCTGCAGACGTGTGGGTTTGCTCCCTGGCCCAGCAGTGGGTTAAAGGATCCAGTGTTGCCAAAGTTGCAGTTTAGATTCAGTCCCTGCCTGGGAACTTCCATATGCCTCAGGTGCAGCCACTAAAAAAAAAAAAAAAATTAAGAAAACAAAACAAAACAAAAATAGACAGCAACAAGTGCTGGTAAGCATACAGAGAAACTGGAACCCTTATGTGTTGCTGGTGAGAAGGTAAAATGGTGCAGTTGCTATGGAAAACAGGGTTAAGAGTCCTCAAAAAATTAAAAACAGAATTACCATATGACCCAGCAATTCCACTTCTGGGTGGGTACCTCAAAGAACTGAAAGAGATATTTATACATCTACGTTCACGGCAGTGTTTTTCACAAGAGCCAAAATGTGGAAGCAAACCAAGTGTCCATCAATGGATAAGTGAATAAACTCAACTGTTGGATACACATGCAACTGAACATTAGTCTTAAAAAGGAATGAAATTCTGACACATGCCACCATATGGACGAATCTTAAGTACATTAGCCTGAACCTTGAAGACATTACGCTAAATGAAATAAACCAGTCACAGAAGACAAATACTGTAAGACTGTACTCACAGGAGGTACTTAGAGTAGTTAAACTCATAGGAGACAAAAAGAGAATGGTGGTTGCCAGGGGCTGGGCAGGGCAGAGAGATGGAAAGTTACTGTGTAATGGGTTCAGAGTTAGAGCTTTGCAAGTGGGAAATGAATTTTGGAGATAGATGGTGGTGATGGTTAACATAACAATGCGAATATAACTTAATGCCAATGAATTACACACATGGTAAAATTTATGTTATATATACTTAGCTACAATTAAAAATATAATTTATAAAAATTCTGCGCTCGCCATCTCCTTGGATGTCTTTTAGAGAAAACCTATAGGGTTATGTAACTATAGTCTGAGGTCAGCAGCTTCGCCTCAAAACTCTCCTGAACATACAGTCCACGAGGGCTCTTCCCTTCCTCGCAAGCCTGCAGGAAGCACTCCCGGCAGAGTCACATCCTGCACTTTACCAGCAGCAAAGGCCCATGACTGTTTCATTTTCGGAAGAGTAGATCTGGCTCGACAGTTTGTTTGCTCCCCAAGAGCAGGGGTTTCACTGACTCTTCACAGTGACCAGCACAGCAGGCTGCACGTACTCATCACGCAGGTTTCTGAACACACGTTCAGAAAGTGCCAGAGGAGATCAAGTTGGCAAAGTAGAGCACTAGCCATATCTAAATTAGGGAAACTTCCTTGTTGGACCAAAGAGGCATGAACACAAGGCAGAAAGCCACACCACCACATAGGTTTGGGGAATGCGCATTAGTGAGATGCTGTTTACGTTTTTTTAACTGTTGGCTTTTATCAACGATGTATTTCTTGCATACTTCTGGGAGGTGCTCTAAATTGTACTTGCAGCATTTGAAAGAAAAAAAAAAATTAAGACTGTCTCTGCATGGTTATCTCACTTTCAAAAGCAACTTTGGCACAAATGGAAGCTCTGCCCCTTCCCCAAAGGCACTGTAGGCAAGTCAGATAAAAGACAAAGAATTACAGCTGAAGACAGGGAAAGAACCCCAAACCATAATGTGCTTTTCTAATCCTACACCAGAAGTAAAAAAACAATTGAACTTACAGTTAAAATTGTCTTTAAAGAAACTGTGGCACTTCTCAACATAAACTGAAGACTACTGTTTATCAAATTAGAAAAATGGAAACTTTTAAAGACAACCTTGAAAATAGGAACAGTTACCTTCTTATCAGGTTTTGGTGCATTTTGAATAGAATTTAGAGCTTGCCTTTTATATTCAAGTTTCTCATTTAGTTCTCGTAGTTTGTTTACAGCAAAACTGGCTTGTTCATTAATCCGACTGCTGCTTTCATCCACTGCTTCCTCGCCCACCTCACCTCCCGGGCCCTGGGGGAAAACGTACCGTGAACTGCCATAGCTTTTAATGATTCAATATATGTCACCTCTGCAGTACAGGTTCTATATCATTACCGTACACGGTTCCACAGCACTAGATTCCATTAGGGGACGAATCTACAGCAGAGAACCTAGAAGTAGACTGCTTTTTCTCAGCAGAGTGAAAAATCCCTGTATTTAGAACCAAAGCAACCAGTATTTGTAACTTTAATGAAAAAAGAAACACTTAATAGCCTAGAGGATGTGTACAAAATTTCATACCATTATTTCCCAAATTGTACACCCAAGGGAACCCGCACTGAATTACCTTCCCAACTCAACCCAAATGCTCTGTGATTAAACTTTGACAAAAACACTGAGACTTGACTTCCTTTTGGTCTCCTAACAATATTACGAAAAACTCATGCAAGTCCTTTTAAAATAAAATTTCCAAGTTCCCACTGGTGGAACTATTTTCAGTATACACTTTGCTCAGTCTTTCTTTTAAAAGATGTATTTTACTAATCAATACATAATTATTTAAAAGTAAAATGATTAGTATTTGAAAGTGACTTGGGATTCATAAGAACTACACAACTTGGAAAAATCTGAAGACTACCAACAAACAGCATATTAGTAATTAGATTCATGAGTAGCAAAAGCATGAAAAGAAATGCTGAGAACTGTCTTCTGGCTTGTTTATTCCTCAATTTTCCTCCAAATTTTTTCTTCCAATTTTTATTCGTTTTAACAGTAATTTTTTTCAAAGAGAAAGGATTAATAATCATAGAACCCCAACCTGTTTTCATTTTTGTATGTTCTAATCTTTGTCCACAAGTATATATGATATTATTCTTTGTCTTGCATACATTTGAAAGGGTATTCTGCCCTTCTGATATAATATTCAATACTGCAAATTTGAGGGTACTGTAGTCTTCAAAATTATAATTGCTATCGCTGCACAGAATCCTATGAATTGATAATATAATGAGGCATATTCCTATTGCTATTCCTGCCACAGGTTGATTCTGCATTTTGCTACCCCAGAAGTATTAAGACAAACTCCACTGCGCATTTTCTTCCTACATTTTAGTTATTTTCATAGGATAAATTTCTAGAAGTAGGATTATTGGAACAAAGAGTAGGAACTTTCAAAAAGTCAGTAGTACTTATCCTTCTTTAAATCCTAGGTGAGGTTGGACATTTTTTTCATGTTTGTTTACTACTTATTACCTTTCATATCAACTGTCAGTTCAGTTCAAGTCCTTATTCAATTTATCTGTTGAGTATTCATACTTTTACTAATCTGAATAAACTAATTTGAATTTCGCAGTATTTACATATTAACCATTTGAATTTCTGAGGCAGAGAGAGAGTTTTAGCGGTGCTATCCTAAAAATAAAACGTTTTGAACCAATTAGTTAGTGGTTTTATACATTGAAAATGTAAAGAACTAAGCAACAAAACTTTAAGGTCTTAATGAATTTAACAACAGTTCAGAGATACTTGGCTTCTAATACTATCATGAACAAGCACCTGCTTCCTTAGGGCTTGAGATACAATGAACTGGACAGAAAGAAAGAATCTGAGACAAAGTACATACTATGTAAAGTGGCTCTATAACACTTTTTCTTTGTACCTTCCAAAGCTTCAAACTCATATAAGTCATTAATAGAAAAGGAAGATGGGGGAATTCCTGTCATGGCTCAGTGGAAATGAACCTGACTGGCATCCATGAGGACGCAGGTTTGATCCCTGGCCTCGCTCAGTGGGTTAAGGATCTGGTGTTGCTGTGACCTGGAGTGTGTAGGTCTCAGACAAAGCTCAGATCTGACGTTGCTGTGGCTGTGGTGTAGGCCAGCAGCTACAGCTCTGATTCTATTTGACCCCTAGCCTGGGATCTTCTATATGCCGTGGGTGTAGCCCTAAAAGACAAAAAGAAAGAAAGAAAGAAAGAGGGAGGGAGGGAGAGAGAGAAAAGAAAAGAAAAAAAAAAGAAAAGGAAAAGAAAGAAAAGAAAAGAAAGAAAGAAAAGGAAGATGGCAACTGGGGCTATCCAAAATGACCCAGGACACTAAAATCAGACTCCAGGAATGGCTGGACAAAGCTTCTTGCAAAATATCTTAATTTCATCCGCTTTTTTTTAAAAACTCCAAACTATTTCCCGAAACTCTTCTGCATTCTCTACCTCTCCTCACTTCCCCCCCACCCTTTTGGTCTCTTCTGTTGTGGTACTGATCCTTTTACCTGGCCTAAATCACAAATGTTGCACCCCACAAATGTTCTGGGAGTCAAACCCGGGTGAATCTCAGGCAGACAGAGCAGGGCAGGGAGGTGTCCGACTCAGTTCAGGCTGGTGGTACCCAGCTGGTCAGAAGGACAAAGAAAGAAGCACAGAAGGCCAGAAGCAACAAGGTAATTCAGCTTAAAGTTCCACTTCAAGTCCTAGACACTGAGGTGAAGATGCACACCAAATCTGGCTTACACAACCTGTGCCCACATAATCATTTTCAAAGCTTATCCACTCAAAAGGGAACAGCAACTTAAACATGACTCACCATTTCATCCTTGTTGGAAACCAATTGCGAGGCATGTTTTTCTTCCTCTTTTATCATCAGTTTCTCATACAGGTCACTGACAATAAATGAAGGGTAATACCTATCCTTCAGGGTCTCATAAACATCTCCCTGGATTTTGCAGAACACATCAATTCCTTTATTTCCAACAAGACACTGCTGTATTTCTTTGTAAAGTGATTTTTCCACGGATATTTCCTTGTTCTCCACAAAGAAATTCTGATAAATTTCGCCAACTAATTGTGGGATTTCATTCTGAAAAGACAGGAAAAAAGAAAGAAATACCATCTCTGAGAAATACTATTTTCTTCTGAATTCTCTACATTTTAAAGGTGGAAGGAAGACATTTAGAATGCGGGGCAAGTGTGCAGCTTTGGTTTTGGTGCACACATTTGGGGCCAAGGTGTGAATGTTGAGCCCTGAAAAAAACAACTGGTGCCTAAAAATGAGCACTTTATGTTGAATAACAAATGTAATTTCTTTTAAACGCCAGAAGGAAAAAAGTAAGAATGAGGACACTTCTATTCTTGCAATCGATTACTTCTCATAAATCTCGATTCCACAGGAATACAATTTATCAGCTAAATTCAATTTGTCTTTCTCATCTAATACAAATAATTACAATTGTCAAGTTCTCACTCCAGAAGAAAGTCAATATAATTCTATAATTTAAGAAAGCAAGTGAAATACTCTTTTGAATGATGACATATTGTAATTCAGCTGATGTTAGCTTGGTCTTTTTTAAAAACGTTTATTTTTTTATTAAAGTATAGTTGATTTACAATATTGTACCAATTTCCACTATACAGAAAAGTGACTCCGTCATACACACATTCCTTTTCTTATATTATCTTCCATCACGGTCTGTCCCAAAAAATTGGATATATATTTCCTGTGCTATACGGTAGGACCTTATTGCTTATCCATTCTAAACGTAATAGTTTGCATCTAGCCCTAAATTCCCAGTCCATCCCCCCCCCCCCCCCCCAGCACAAGTGCGCTCTGTTAGTCCATCCCCCCCCCCCGCACCACAAGTGTGCTCTCTATTTGACAGCTTGGTCTTAAACATTACGCTTAGGTCGCCTCTGGTCTACTTTGGAAATCTCTTCATATTAACAACTTTTACACTGCCATAAGAGACAACTCATTGACTCTAGGAATGTTATGCAAAGTCTTCAAGAGTAGCTAAAAATGAAGACAAATAACTTAATGACTATTAGGAATAAAACAAGCATCCAAATCAGCCTTGCTAGGTCAACATATAGCTATTTGAGGAAGCTGTATCCTCTTATTCCATTAACATTTTTCAACTTGTTTTCAGTAGTGTAGAAAAATTTTTTAGATTGGTCTTTACAATATTCCCCTGAGGGCAGCCAAAAGTCAAGTTTGGAGTCAAGTCTGGAACATGAAGTATGTAATAAAGTCAGCAAATACTATACTGACTAAAATGAGGTAATTTGTGGCTTATAAATTCAGTGAAAGACATTCCTGAGATTTAAAAACACTACGAGACTGGATTTAGTTTCTTAACCAATGTAGTTTGTGATTTATGTATTTTAAGTTGGTATTCAGCTCTAGCAACATTCATATGAAGTGCAACTGAGTAATTTAATGGACATAGCGCTCTTTGTGCTTATTCTAATAAGCTTCTTAAAATACATGTATTATACACATACGTATGTATGTTTATAGATATATACTTCACATTCTTCAATTTAATTCTTAAATGTATATTAAGAACATGATAAGTGCAAAACACAGTGCTTATTGTTGGGCTTTCCACTATAATAGGCATCTGTAATCAAAAATTATTTTTTATCTTCCTTAACACAATCATATTTTAAATGAAATAAAAGGAGGACAGTAGCATAAAATGCCCATATTAAAAATAATGTTATGAGACTCAGGTATAGGTGACCAGATCTAATTTATTGTAATAGCAATGTGGGAATGTATATGGCTTCTTATAATGAGTTAAAAATAACTACCTAAATTAAATTCACTATTGGGGTACATTGGAAAATCTTTTTCCCTTGACTACACATTCAAAAGTACTTTCTGGAAGTTCCCGTCGTGGCTCAGTGGAAACGAATCTGGCTAGCATCCACGAGGATTCAGGTTCAATCTCTAGCTTCGCTCAGTGGGTTAAGGATCCAGAGTTGACATGAGCTGTGCTATAGGTCGCAGATGCGGCTCGGATTTGGCATTGCTGTGGCTGTGGTGTAGGCTGGCAGCTACAGTTCCGATTTGACCCTGGCCCGGGAACCTCCATATGCTGTGGGTGTGGCCCTAAAAAGACCAAAAAAAATGCACTTTCTGTAAAAATAAAATCTAATTTTGCTTACCATTATAGGCTAGAACATAATGCCAACAATATATTTGGTTTAAAATATTCTCAATATATATTTACAGCTCTATGGAGAAACACAGATACTGCCTAACACACAAGTTTTCATCAGCTAGTGATTATTATTCCTCTAAGCCTATATACCCTACCTTGTTAGCATTCTTTAAATATTCCACAGACTCCCAAAAACTAATCAGAGCTCTCTTGTCCATCCTTTCCATGTAAGTTCGAAAGTGCTCTCGGTAGAAAGTAGTGGCCAAGATATCTTCAAATTGAAGAATCTATTAAGAGAATTAAGAAAAAGCTTTAAAAAACTGAATTTTAAATTATCAGTGTGCTTGAACTGCCAATGGATTCATTAGTACATTCAGGAAAAAATGCCCCATTTTCTAAGGTCATAGTCAATGTATGGTACGTCTCTCACCTTCCTAAATTTTCAATGGAAAAAGTCTACTGAATATTCAAAATGTATATATTCAATAAATACCAATTTTCTATTAATCATTCACTTATGCAGCAAGAGATTTATTTGACATCTCTGTATCAGGAACATTTCTAGGAAATGAAACAGACAAAAATCCCTGCCTTTATGGGATGTATTGCTAAAAGCAATAGTGCCAATTGTAGAAAAAGTGAAAAGAAATGTATAAAAGACCAGGAAACTGGAGTTTAATAAATTGGCATTTTTGCTTTCCATTTATTTTTATATAGTGGAGGAAATCTACAAATGATTTTATACCTTTAAAATCTTTTTGTTCATAATATCACATTCATTAAAAAAATCTTTTGTAAGCATCATTTTAATTGGCACACAATATCTCATTGTATGGATGTACCAAAATTACACCTTTATTTACTGTTTTGCATACTTCCAGAAAAACTACCATCTGAAGACCTTTATTTACTGTTTTGCATACTTCCAGAAAAACTACCATCTGAAGACACAATGGAAACAATCTTGAGTATGGTGGACCCCTGTAATATGAGAAAGCAGGCGACCTTCACAATAATTCATGATTCAGTTAGAAATGCCTCAAATTAATTCAGAAGGAAGTTAAATCCTATATCCTTGTTATTAATTAATAATAAAAAATGACCTCTAGGTATAGTGCAATGAAGAGGAAACTTGTATTTTTAAGATTCTTAAAATTAATATTGTGGCAGTTGGAAAAATTTCATAAAGTTACCACTAAGATCTTTCTAAAATCAAATGCATATATGATCAATGCACATTCACAGCAAGTCCTCAATCTTCTGCTACTCACAGCAAGTCCTCAATCAGTTCTGTGGGCAGAAAGGGGCGGGTGTTTTTCTAACACTTTTGGTAACTAATTAAAGGAATGACTATGCCTTCCTACAGATGATTAACAATTAGGATTTAGTTTATTAACTTTGGGAGATCATAGCACGTATCTTACTTTATGAAAACTTACCAGTGGAACATTTTGAAGTGGAAATTCTAACGGTACACGTTCCAAAGAAGTTTGAAGACACTTGTATCAACTTTGGTTAGAAATGACAGATCACTCAAGAGAGCAATCCGTGTTTTTTGTATTTGTTTTCTTTTGAAAAATGGCCGTTACCTGCGGCATATGGAAGTTCCCGGGTTAGGGGTCGAATTGAGCTGCAACTGCTGGCCTAGGCCACAGCCACGGCAACACCGGATCTGAACACTTTCCTCAAGTCCGTGATTTAAGATTTTGGACTGGTATCAGACAGTCCAAAGTTCTGTTGCACAACAACAGTCGCTGACATGTTATCGCTTGGTGAGAAAGCACTCAGATTTGTGAATCGACTAGATCTGGGTTTTTATCTAGTTCTGCCTCTTCCTATCCATGTGGCCTTATTAGGTAATTTACTTAAAGCAACTCTGTTTCTTCACCTGTAAAAAGGGGATATGGAGTAGCATTGTGGTGAGTGCTCTAAGGAAAATAACCTGTGAGAGACCTTCTACTTCACTGGTGGTAACTCCCATCCAATTCATAGTGAGGAACCTGACTGGCCCTTGAAAGTATAAAATGCTACCGTGGGATTGTGGAAGGGCCAAGGGGGGACAGGAAGACACACCCTGGCATGTGTGCACACGGGCACCCCACACCTATCACGCCTGTTACCACGCACAAGGACACTAAGCAATACAGCTCTGTGACGCACAACAACAAACATGTGCGTCTGCGCTCTGGATCCACGTCTTAGGTTAAATACCAAGAAGTGAGGGTTGCTCACGCGATCACACCAGTGTTCATAACAAACGGGAAATGGCAAATCAAGAAACTACAAAGTCCTACCTTCTGGCTTTGAGGCCCTTCCCCCTCATCCAAGGCACCATCCTCTTGCTGGTCGTAGGCAGGGCCTCCCAGGATTCTGATCCTCTTCTCGCACTGCTTCTTGGCCACAGTCAGCTGGTTGATGTACCTTTTCATGTTCCTGGCCCTCAGGAGATCAGCTTTCATGGCCGCAGTCTCTTTTCCTTGAATGAGATAGATGGTCAGTAGCTGGTCAGAGGACAAGGTACAGAGGCGGGAGCACAACCCTGGGCCAGATTAGTGTCTGATGTGGAACCTTCTGCACACCAGTGGGTACCAAAAAACTGCCACTATGGAAAACAGTATGGAGGTGTTTGCTGTGGCCAAGACTGCCAGTGGATCTCCACATCAAATCTAGTGGACAGCAGCCACTGGAGTCTGGAATCAGGTTAGAATTTGGGCTCTACCACCCCAAGCTATGTGGTCTTAGCAAGACATTTAAAAAATTTAAAAACATTTACAATGGCTTGTTTCCTTAAGCAGACATTACATAATTCAAAGTAAAACCAAAAACCTCACACAAAATTAAATTTTTTTGACATTTTGTGCACCTGTTTTTTTCCCTTTTTATGACCACACCAGCAGCATATGGAAGTTCCCAGGCAGGGGGCTGAATCCGAGCTGCAGCTGCAAGTCTACACCACAGCCACAGCAATACCAGACCCAAGCCGCGTCTGCAACCTACACCACAGCTCACGGCAACACTAGATCCTTAACCCACTGAACAAGGAGACCAGGGATGGAACCCATATCCTCACTGACACTATGTCAGGTTCTTAACCTGCTGAGCCACAATGGGAACTCAAAATTAATTTTTAAAAACGACTAAGCATTGAGCCTTTCCTTGTGGAGAACGGACTGGCTTCGTATATACAACCTGAAGGCAGGGAGAAGTTGGGGTTGAGAGAAGGCATTTTTCTTTCCTTTTAATGGGCAAGAAATGAGCTTGTTTTAAAACTTATGAGAAGGAACCAGTTAAGAGGGGAAAAGATGACAGATTAGAGGTGGCCAGTAGACAGGTGAAGAGACCGACTTTGGGAAGGGCCACCTCCTTCACTGCAGTGACACAGAGGGCACAGGAGATGGGTGTAGACACAAGCAAGTTTGGAGACTGTGGCTAGGAGCTGGAGCATTTCCCCTCACGTGGATTCTGTTCTCTGAAAGTAGGGGATGAAGTTATCTGCTCAAAGGGAGGTGGGTCAGAGGCCGATGGCAAGCTGGCAAAGCGTGAAAAGTACGCCACCCACGGTGGAAAGCGGAAGGCAAGCTCACTTCAGGAACTCGGTGAGGCTGTTTTAGGCGGTGTACCAGGCCGTGGCGACCACTAGGTGGATATAAACCTTCCTAGGCAGGTCAGATCACAGCTCTGAGGTGAGTCAGAATACACCTGGCTTAGACTAGAACCACCAGCAATAAAACGGGGTCAGTGTTTTCTCAGCACCCCTGGACGCAGAGTCTCAGTGATGCTTTACACACCTAGGGAGACCCCCAATTCCCCAGGGCTGCCGTGACCACCCTCACGTCACACAGTCAATCTGCGCAGAGGCTTAAAACAGTGCTTGGCAGGCTGAGCAAATTAACTGAAAAAACTTACGTAAGGACCACAAAACATTCTATCTTTCGGAGCAGCTTTTTCTGGTATTTATCACCCAGGGTCACAGACGGACTTCAGGGCAACAGTTGGCCTTGTTCAAGAGGGCTGGTCAGATACTATAGGATGTTTTTCATCTGTGTGCTGAGGAGATATTTTCATTGACTTCAGCGATGGTTTCTAAACTGATCCTATGGTTGGCTGACAGAGAGGCCCTGACCAAAGAAAGTCTTAATCCGCCATACACCTCCAGAGGAAAAAAAAAAAGGGCATTTCAGAGCCCCCTTAGTGGGAAGATGAAAGTAAATGAAGTCTGCCCCCAAATCAGCCTACTGTAAACTAAATTATCTATATGTGTACCTACAGAAATACATGCTTGGAATAGTGGATTTTTCAGCTTTCATTTTTTCCCCTACTTCCAAAGTTCATGTTATTTCCATTCTACTTAGATTCTGAGAAGCTTAAATTCCTACAGTTAAATTCCATTATTCTGCATTGATTACATTATTTCAAAAGGATTTAAAGCATATGTCTTTAAACTATTTTGCATTAGATACATTTATTTTTAATATTTTAAACATATATCCAGTCTTGGCTCAGCAGTTAATGACCCGATTAGGATCCATGAGGATGCGGGTTTGATCCCTGGTCTCACTCAGTGGGTGAAGGATCCGGCATTGCTGTGAGCTGTGGTGTGTGTAGGTGGAGTACTCGGCTGGGATCCTGTGTTGCTGTGGCTGTGGTGTAGGCAGGCGGCTGCAGCTCCAATTCCACTCCTCGCCCAGGAACTTCCATATGCTGTGGGTGTGCCCCCCCAAAAAAGACAAAAAAATATATATATATATCCTTAAATTCTAAATTTTGTGTATAACATTTAAGCTACCCTAAAAAGGGACAAAAAGTTGCCTTTTATAAAATTTAAATCTAGACCATAATTTTAATTTTGGGTTAAAACAGGCTAACCAAGAGAGAGACATATATGGGAAGAAAGTGACACACATTTAACAACCACCACATTTTTCTCCTGAGAAAGCTTAAAAGCCTTTCTAAAGGACAAGAACTCAGGCAAGTTCCAAAGGGAAGGAAGAAAGAATCAACCTTCCCCTAAAACCCAGCTGCAGGGCTGAGAAAACATTCTAATGTCCTGCCTGGACATTCCCTGCTCTCAGGAATGCCTTCTGTTTGTTAAGGTCAAGACAAAGCCATTGTTTGATCACAAAGCTTGTTGCTAACAAACCCAACAGTAGCTTGTTGCTTAGACGGTCTGTTTATTTTTGCCTCAGAAAAATAATGCCACGTTCAGGGCTAAGTGACTAACAGGGAGCTCCTGCAGCCCAAGGGGCTGCCAGGCAAAAATCCTTGTAAATCTGGTGATGCAGATGAATATGCTTCTTTGTGACCTGCAAACCCATTTGGTCAAAGACATCTCCACATCAAGAAAAAGCGCAGGCAAGTGGGTGCACGAGGCACAGGCCCAGCTCAAGCCAGATCCAGCAGAGGTCTCTCTGCAGAGCCCTAAAGAACTGGGTTAATCATACAACATTTAACCTAGCTTAAAACAAGAAGGCTGAGGAGTTCCCATCGTGGCTCAGAGGAAACGAATCTGACTAGCACCCATGAGAACATAGGTTCGATCCCTGGCCTCATTCAGTGGGTTGGGGATCCAGCATTACTGTGAGCTGTGGTGTGGGTTGCAGACGTGGCTCGGATCTGGCATTACTGTGGCTGTGGTGTAGGCCCATAAGCTATAGCTCCTATTCAACCCCTAGCCTGGGAACCTCTATGTGCCACAGTGTAGCCCTAAAAAGTCAAAAAAAAAAAAAAAAAAGCTGAGGAGTTCCCATTGTGGCTCAGTGGTTACAAACGCAACTAGTATTTGATCCCTGGCCTCACTCAGTAGGTTAAAGATCTGGTGTTGCAGTGAGCTGTGGCGTAGGTCACTGATGTGGCTCGGATCCCGCGTTGCTCTGGCTGTGGCGTAAGCTGGCAGCTGCAGCTCTGATTCGACCCCCAGCCTGGGAACTACCATATGTCATGGGTGTGGCTCTTAAAAGCAAAAAAAAGCAAAGAAGAATGATACGAGAAACAGACGCAGGTGACTCTCTGGGTGGCAGTGGCTCTTTAAGTGGGTGCCAAAGAACACATGAGTAATATAACCTTTTAAAACAATTAACTATAATTTACTGTTTTTCCTTCTGGAGAGTCTAGATTCTACTGTGGCCAGAGCAAAAGGAAATGGGGTCATTTAAAGACATTTGGATTAGACGTAAGTCAAATCCCATAAGGACGTTGCAGCAGACCTACCAACATCACCACACAACTGCTTCCTGCTGTCCACCTTCTGCCCACGACACAGTTCTTCCTTAAGTAAGTAAAGTGACTTGCAGTAAAACGAAAACACCGGGAGACAACTCTTAGGTTCTCTTTCTAATGTGGCAAAGGAGAGTGAAGTAACTTACATTACAACCAAGGACTCCAAAAAAAACACCAGTGTAACTGGATAAAAAAGGCATCGCTGTATTTTTCAAGCATTAAAAAATCAGCAATCGTAGGGTATTTCGTTTCTCCAGCATGCTACTCAATTCCAAGGCAGAGCCTAACTGCAGCTAATTCCTCAGCACGCTGATAGAGGAATTCCGTGAATGATACACAGCTGGATCTCTCAACCTCAGCACCAGTGACACTTTGGGTGGATAAACCTTTGCTGTGGGACTGCCCTGTGCACTGTGGGTGTTTAACTAGCAGCACCCCTGGCCTCTATCACTAGATGCCGACAGCATCCCTTCCCCTGCAACGCGACAACCAAAAATGTCTCCAGACCTTGTTAAATGCCCCCGTCCCCTGGGGGGCAAAACTGCACCCCCACCCCATGAGAAGTGCTAACAGAGGCTTCTGTGAGGGTGAAGGAGTCAAGGCTGCACTCCCCCCCCCCCCCCCGATTCCCCAGCACGAGGTCCTGCTCCCCACACACCCTCGTACCCCCCCACCCCCCCCAGGAAATCGAGGGAAGGGATTGGGGGTTTCCTCACTTGAAAATGTCAGGCCTCCAACCACACTGACAGACTAACGGGTCCTCAAATCTTACTTGTACATTGAAAAGAAGTTTCAAGGGGCCCCTTTGAGAAGAGGGTTCAAGAAGCACATATGTATTTACTGAGGGACTAGGCAACTTTCTAAAGGAGAAGCGATCCTCCCTTCTTACCGTGAAGCTGACGGCAAGTCTCAGTAGTTCCCGATCATCACAAATTTATTCCAAGTTATCTGAAAATCACCTCAAAAGCTGCCCAGGAACTAAAAAATAATGACTACACTTTTCAACTTGAGGCCACAGTGGGACTCTTATCACACCGAACACCTGAAATTTCATAGTCTACAGTGGTGTGAGGATGAGCAGAGATCTTAGCAGGAGCTGATGGCAGAACCTGTCCCATTGTAAAGGAGAATACAGAGACCCCGCAGGCCTGGCGAGGCCTCGTCAGGGTGCCTGCAGCATAGCTTCTATTTCTCTCCTTTAAATATCACATGTGCTGACACATCCAGCATTTCCTTTGGTTTACGGCCCTCCAACACGCCTAGCGTACATTTTTAAAATAATAATGTCGTATCAGTTAGATGCATAGTTGGAACTATGACTTGAACAGATGGGAGACACACTTAGAATGCAGATCTGGTCCCAGTACTAAGTTTTGAGCATGACTCTCATAGCATCCGCCTGTGTGAGTGAGCAGGGGAGTGGGAAGAGTCCAGGAGACGTGGTTCAAGGTCTGGGTCAGGGTGTGACTAACTGGGTACCCTGCTTAACATCTCTGGACCTGAACTTTATTTGTATAAATGCAGGTCTTAGAACATATGATGACCAGGGTTTTCTGGGGGTGAGAGGTGGGAGTAGAGCCGAACATACAATTATGAGACTAGAGAGTGTAACTTCAAGCGTCCCGAGCCAGCAGCCCCCAAGGCGGAGAAGGCATGGGGCTGCGAAGGCTGCTGGAGGAGGGGTGGGCAGGGAGAAACCCAGAGGGGGGGCCCTGCACCACCTAATGAAGCTGAGATCACTCATAAATCAGAAACTGTGTCCTGGGACTACAATGCTAGGAAATTTTATCAAAACAGAGTGTTAGGAAGGCCTGAGAGAGACGAGCTCCTTTTTTCAGGCAGAAACACCTTCAAGTCCCACGTCGGATAATTAATATTATTAAAAAGTAATTCTTAATGGAAATCGTTACAGTTCTTATCAACAACTCTGTGTGTATACAGAGTCAATGTATTCTGGAGTTCTTTTATGGTTCTGCTTGATATATTCAATTCCCAAACTCTTTACTTATACGCTAAACAAGATGCACACGTTACCAGTGCCCCCCAGTCTACACATGGGCGTGTCACCCCCAAGTGTGCAGTATTTATGCAGAGCAGTTTCTTTCAGACTCAAATCAACATCATGTCCTTCCTTGCAGTCAGCTGAATAAATATTACCCTTGAATCACTAACTATTTCTGATAACATTTCAGATCCAGAACAGCAGGGGGAAAAAGCTTTAAAGGAAGCTGAAATACTGGGCTTATTCACATCGAACCACAGGGAAAATTCAGCATATGTTCCATGACTACTAGAATCCCTACACTTGGCCAGTGTCTTGGTTCAGGAGGCTACACCCAAACACCACAGACTGGATGGCTCTAAAAAACACAAATGCATTTCTCTCAGTCTGGGACTGGAACCAAGATCAGGGTGACAGCATGGCTGAGCCCAGGTGAAGGCCCTCTTGTCAGTTGCAGATGGCCACCTTGCTGTGTGCTCATGAGCTGGGAGAGGCTGGGGATCTCGCAGCCTCGTTTCTGAGCCACCAGGCCCATTCAGGAGGCCTCTAGCTTCACGACTCCTGCACCTCCCAAAGGCCTCACCTCCTAATACCATCAGGTCAGGATGTTAGGATTTCAATAAAAGAATCTAAGGGGACCTAAATATTCAGACGACAGCAGCCAGTTAATGTAACTAGACCATTTATCAGCTACTTGGGCTGTTCTGGGTATAAATAAAGAGCTAGAGAGTTGGTCGCTAAAATGCAAAGGTGAACAGACCCACGGCTCTGCAGCAGCGTCTCCTGGAGAAGTGGCAGCAGCACCTCTGGGGAATGGTGAGGAATGCGCATGCTCAGGGCCCACTCCGGATCCACAGAACCAGAGGCTCTGGGGCAGAACACAGTGAGCCCTCCAGGTGACTCTGAGGCACTCGACAGTCAGAGGAACCCTGCTCTGCAGGACTGAGCCCAAACTTCTTAGGGCAGTTCGGACAGTTCACACGGCCCTTTAGGATGGGCTGCTGCCTTCCTGCCAAGGCCCATCACCCCATTACATCCCATCGCCCACAGGGTCTCGCCTGACAGAACCCACACAGAAACGCAGGTGACGTGCCATCTAGCCGGGTCCACCTGACAAGCCCCAAAGGGTACGAGAGCCACTCAGTCTTTCTGACTGAACTCTGCTACGCTTAAGGGAATGCCTCTCTCAAGCTCCTAGCTAGAGCCGGTCACTCCATACCTGTGCTGCTCCTGAATTCTGAACCTGTGCATTCGCTTAATTTATCATATTGTACTGTACTTTCGTTTGTGTGTCTACCTGTCTCATCAGCCTGTGAGCTCCTGTAGGTCAGGGTCAGTTGTACTCACTGCACAGCTATACCTGCTACATCACGGCACTCAGAAGATGTTTGCTGAAATGACTGAGGACCTCCTTCCGGTGACTACAATAACCTTCAGTGTCTTTCCTCTACAGACATGAACTAAGGGGCTCTCTCATCTTCCCAGGATTATGGAGGTGGGGCTGTGATCAAAGAAGAGAAATTCGAGATAAAAATATAAAGGACAAGTAGGAGTTATCCAGGCAGAGTGACACTGAGCGTAGGGCAGCATTCCAAGAAGAAACAGAATGTGCAAAGCATATGAGGCAGGAGGAACGGGGGTGAGGTGAGGAAACAGAAAGGTTAATGCAGCTGGAGTCCCGAGGGAGGAAGGACTGGCAGGAGAAGAGGCTGAAGACAGACAGGGCCAGAGCAGGGGGACCGGGGAGGCTGCACCTCACACGGTTGTGATCCCAGGAACAACGGGAAGACAATGAAGGGTAAGCATGGGGGCGACATAGTTAAGATCTGTATTTTTTAAAAAATCACTAGGGCTTCAGGATGAAAAACATATTCAGCAGGGGCGGGAGTGGCTATAAGGAAACCAACTGTGAAGCCACTGCCATCATTTGAGAGAGACTGGTGGTGGAAAATGGTGGTGCAAAGAAACAGCAGAGTTGAGAGATATTTAGGAGGTCAGTCTGTGTGACGATAACGGACTAGTTTTAGTACATGACGGAGAAGGAATGAACGAGGATGACTCCTGAGTTTCTGACTTGTGTGGATGGACAGGATGTCATTCAGAGACGAGAAACTACAGATGACCAGTTATGTGGGACTTAATTTGGACATTTTCATTTGGAGAAGGCTTTTGATATCCAGATAAAAATGTTCAGCCAACAGTCGGGTAAGTAGAAAAGCACAGAAGAGAGGTTCTGTAGATAGAAATCTGGAGAGTCATCAGAATATGGAAAAGGAAAAGACTAACCAGGTAAAGAACACAGAGCAGCGCTACCCACGGAAACTTTGGTGATGATGGAAAGGCTTCAAGCTATCTAATACGTAACCATATCTAAGCCATACATGGTTACCGA
The DNA here is from genome assembly GCA_004024745.2 of Catagonus wagneri. NCBI lineage: Eukaryota > Metazoa > Chordata > Mammalia > Artiodactyla > Tayassuidae > Catagonus > Catagonus wagneri. Next base: position 8,117,242 of record PVHT020000140.1, on the reverse strand, counting down.
ACATCTGAAATGTAACTGGTGTGATTGAGGACCACCATTTTACGTTTTTCTTTACTTTCGATTAATTTAAATTTAAATAGCCACATCCAGGAGTTCCTGGAGTGGTGCTGCAGAAATGAATTCGACTAGGAACCATGAGGTTTCGGGTTCAATCCCTGGCCTTGCGCAGTGGTTAAGGATCCAGCATTGCCGTGAGCTGTGGTGTAGGCTGCAGATGTGGCTCAGATCCTGTGTTGCTGTGGCTGTGGTGTAGGCCAGCAGCTGTAGCTCCGACTGGACCCCTAGCCTGGGAACCTCCATATGCTGCCAGTGTGGCCATAAAAAAGCAAATAAATAAATAACCACATCCGACTAATGGTGACTGTACTGAATAGCACAGGCATAAAATAGTAAAAGAGAAACAAATCCTGAGGAACTCCAACACCTGAAAGCTGAACAGAGATGAATAAGATGCAGAAAAACAAAGTGGGATGACAGAGAGTGTTAGCCAGGGCAGGTGGGAGCTTGGGAAGACGGGAGTCGTCGCCAATGCCACATGCTGCAGAATGGCCAAAGATGAAGACAGGAAAATGTTCATTAAAACCAGCTAGCTGGACTCACCAAACTCCCCAAATTCCATGACCAGTAAGCAGATGATGTCATTAGTGGTTAAAGTTCAGGACTCAGTCAATGTTTGGCCAGAATAAATGATAAAATACAGTCAGAGGCAAGAAAACGCTGAGAGAAGACTAAAATTTTTGCGATCAAGTGCTTCAAATTGTTCTGTAGCTGTACATTTGCCCTAAAGAAGCTCTTTCTCTAATTACACCTAATTTTCCTGCCCAAAGGACAAGGATCTGAGTTAGATGGTCTCAAAAATTTATTCGTATTTCTATGATTATCTTTCCTTAGAATTATATCATCAATTAAACTAGCTGACACATTGTGAAGACTTTTAAGATCCCCTGATATCGATTTCTTAAAAAAAAATTAAAATTCCAAAAGAAAAAAGCCATCAAGAAAAGGATCAAACTGAAATTTCTGAACTCTTAAGGAGAGTAACTTGCTCCTCATTTAGGATAAACTAATCTGCTATGAACCTGAAGCATGTGCAGAGTATTACGTGGATTTGCTGCAGTTTGCTGAAGCCTTGGAAGCCTTATCTGAACCATGCTGAGTATATAAAGTAAAGAGGTCCCCAGCCCTCCTCTGTCATCCTGAGAAAAGTCAGTGCAAGGTCAGCAAGTTCATTCCTTAAGGTTTCAGGGGATATACAATCAGGTAATTTCTCCCCACCTGTTATATGGCATTTTTTTTCCTTTAAGTCTCAAAATACATTCACAATTGCTTATCACTTCTCAATCATCAACAATTATAAATGAAAAAGACTTGAATGCCTGAAACATTTATATGTGGCAACAACATAATGTTTTAGTATATATATATATACACACACACATATATATATATATATATATACTACTTTCATAAATAAAGTTCCCATCTCTGGTTTGAATCCTAAATATTCTTAGGATCTGCCATCTGTTCATTCTTTTTTTAAAAACTTCTTCAGTTTCCCACTCACAAAGAGAACATGGAAATAAGGTGAAATAACTGGAAATGAAATGCTTACAACTGCACACACAACCTGGCAGCATCACCACCTGGTCACTCAAGGCAGAGCCTGATTCTCCTGGTTTAAGGAAACAGTGCAGACAGGCAGGGCTGGTGGCAAGAGGGCAACAGACATACTGAGGCTCTTCCCAGATTCTCTGCCCAATGCTATTTTCACTAGACCGCACTCTCTCTAAACCACAGAGATCTCCAAAAAACAACAAAGGAAATCTATTTAGGGGGAGCTTTTTAATGCTAAAAATCAAGTTTTCCTTGGTGACTTCTACAAGGAAGAAAAAACACAAATATCTGTCTGGAAATAAACTAGAGATCAATTCCAGAAAGAGTGAGATAAAGTAACTTTCTATTTGACAACTGTACATCAAAACTCCAAAGGTCACAGAGAAGCAAGAACTACTTCCAATAATAATATGCTACTGGATATTCAATTAAAAGAAAGAGGACAATGGGAAATGCTCGATTTGACCTCTTTTTGTTAAAAAAAATCTGTACTTCAATTATAACAACATAATTCTTTAAAACTGAAACCACCTACACATGAACTTCAAGGGTGAGACAGCAGACGGTATTATTTATGAGGAAAAGTCTCTTCAGACTGTAAATACATTCGTCCCCTCTAATAACAGGCTGTGCAAAGATACATGGCTTGGACACAGTAGAAATAGAAGACTATTGACTGTTATACCTCTATGCTGGTAACTTCCAAACACTTCTCTTCAGGACAGCTCTCTCATCCATGGCGTGAATCCCAGCTTAGAAACGCCAGCTGGGCACTCTTCCACCCTCCTGTGGTCCCACGTCCAAAACACCCAGGACTAGTGAGCTCTCCCACCCCTGAAACATTTCCTAACTCCTTCAGTGTCTTCACTGAGACCCTTTAGGGACACCTAGAGCAGGCAACCTAAAGACCAAGGAAACCGAGTCCCAGAGAAATGAAGGACATGCGAAGGACGTGCCCAGTTTCACTGGGAAACTGGCAGGAGAACCTGACAGGAACCAAGGTCTCCTAACCCTAGCACTTTTCCGTCTGCCCCCAAACTTCACCTCACCCACCAGCACCAGTGGGACATAACAGGAACAGCAGGAGACAAGGAGTTACAACCTCAGATGAGTTTACTTATCTTCCCTGGATGGCTGCGTCCTCACCTGTGAAGTCAGCAGGGACCATAATGCTCATCATCTCATTCATCCCTGTATCCAGTTAGTCACTGGCAAGGCTACCTTTCCTCACAACCTTCCTGATTGATCCCTTCCTTTTCACCACCACTGCAGGGACCCTAGATTGCCAGGCTTCATTCCTAGGCACTGAATCACCCTCCCAGTTGGAATATTCCAGGAACATTTTTTGTTGTCTTGTTTTTTAAGGCTGCGCCTCTGGCATATGGAGGTTCCCAGACTAGGAGTCGAATTGGAGCGGCAGCCGGCAGCCTACACCACAGCCACAGCAACGTGGGATCCAAGCCTTATCTGAGACCTACTACGCAGCTTGCAGTAAAACCGGATCCTTAACCCACTGAGCAAGGCCAGGGATCGAAACGGCATCCTTAGAGATACCAGTCAGGTTCTTAACCCATTAAGCCACAACAGGAAATCCTCCAAAATACAATTTTTAAAAACTTCATAGCTAACGGACGTTTACATTTTTTAATTTCCATTTCCTATTTCCATGTATGACTGCACATTACATTTGTTTCTCCAATCCTGTCAGGGCTACAATGTCCATCCAGTGGCACTACATTTAAATGTTTTATTACAAAAATATGAACATAAATAGACTTGACTCGTAACCATGCTATAACTACAATCTGAAAACAACGAGAAATAAACTTTTAAAACTACTTCTGTCAAAAATTAATTTTAGGAGTTCCGTCATGGCTCAGTGGTTAACCAACCCAACTAGTGTCTGTGAGGACACGGGTTCAATCTCTGGTCTTGCTTAGTGGGTTAAGGATCCGGCGTTGCCATGAGCTGTGGTGTAGGTCACAAGACACAGTTTGGATTCTGCGTTGCTGTGACTGTGGTGTAGGCCGGCAGCTGCAGCTCCAATTCAACCCCTAGCCTGGGAACCTCCATATGCCACGGGTGCGGCCCTAAAAAGACAAAAAAAAATTAATTTATATGATTTTAAACATCTAATAACTCAAACAACTTGTGAAAAATATTGAACATGTTTCTGATGGACTTACTTGATAAAATACATAATGTAAAGATTATATCAAAATATCCCAGTAATATACAGACTAATGTGGAAAGTTAATTATAAAAGTCTTTGGTCACAGTGATGTCTCCACATTTATCTGTTACATGGGGCTGCAAAAAGCACAAGAGTTTGCTTTTTGAGGTCACAGTTGGTCCTCCCCCCAGAGTTTCCCAGCACACGTTCTCTATCTACTGAGTGAATGGTCAAAGTGAGACAGGAATGCTAGCACCACATGACAAACATCCAGTCACCTTTACATCTCTCCTCTAAAGCCTTGTCTGATTTATTCCCAGCTCTAGATATTTATCCCTAAGTGAAGGGGCCCAAGTAAGACCCTGGGGCACTGGGCTGCTTTACAGTAGGATCTTTGACTTTCACGGAAGCAAACATATGAGAACCCCTGAACCCAATGTAAAGTCACCAGGCGTGAAAATCCCTTCTCCCCAACTCCAAGCCTTTAAGGTTATCTCAAGTTAGTTTAAGAAAGGAAGAGATTCTCTGGCTCAAAGTCAAACCAAACCAACCGGGACTACCCAATCAGAATTTAAAACAGGACGTAAAACAGACATACGCTTGATCAAAGAACTTTCTTTATAAAATAAGACTTTACTTAAACTCAACTTTACTAAGTACTTACGTGCCAGAAACCAGGCTAGACACTTGAACATGTTACTTCATTTAGTCACTGAAGTAAGTACTAAGGACCTCTAGAAATTCCTAATTACCACTTGTACTTTCTACTATGGCAGCCACTTTCTAGCTTTGCCAGAAACTGAATTTTCAGTCTCCGCCTTTCCATTCTTTTTTTAAAAACAGCTTTATTGGAGTTCCCGTCGTGGCTCAGTGGTTAACGAATCCGACTAAGAACCATGAGGTTGCGGGTTCGATCCCTGGCCTTGCTCAGTGGGTTAAGGATCCGGCGTTGCCGTGAGCTGTGGTGTAGGTTGCAGACGTGGCTCAGATCCCGCGTTGCTGTGGCTGTGGCGAAGGCCAGCGGCTACAGCTCCTGTTAGACCCCTAGCCTGGGAACCTCCACATGCCGCGGGTGCGGCCCCAGATAAGGCAAAAAGGCAAAAAAAAAAAACAAAAAAAAGTTTTATTGAAATGTAATTCACATACTCTAAATTTTACCAATTTACTGCACACAATTCCATGGTTTTCAGCATATTCAGAATTGTGCAACCATTACCACAATCTAAATGTAGAAAATTTTCATCACTCCCCAATGTAAACCTGTATTCATTAGCAGTCAACTCATTTCCATGCCACGTTATCTCCAGCCTGACGGCCCTAGGTAACCGCTAATCTACTTTGTCTCTACGGATCTGCCTATTCTGGGCATTTCACAGAAATGAAATCACACAACATGTGGTCTTCTACAACTTGCTTCTTTTACTTAGCATAGTGTTTTCAAGGTACATTCACGTTGGGGCATGTGTCAATACTGCTTCCTTGTTATGACTGGATAAGAGTCTGTTCTATGGATAAATCACCTTTTGTTCATGGCCATTTGGGTGGTTTCTACTTTGGAGCTATTAAGAATAATGGTACTGCAAACATTCAAGTACAAGTTTTCTGTGGACATGCTTTCAGTTCTCTTAGGTATAAACCTCCACGTCTCGTGGTAATTCTATGTTTAACATTTTGAGGAACTTCCAAACTGTTTCCCATTTTTCAATTCCATCAGCAGTGTATGAAGGTTCCAACTTCTCTACATCCTTACCAATACATGTTACTATCTTTTTTTTTTTTTAGGACCAAACCTGCGGCACACGGAAGTTCTCAGGTTAGGGGTCAAATTGGAGGGCTGCTGTGGGCCTGTGCCACAGCCACAGCAACACCAGATCTGAACCGCATCTGCGACCCACACCACAACTCACAGCAACACTGGATCCTTAACCCACTAAACAAGGCCAGGAATTGAACCCTCATCCTCCATGGATACTAGTCGAGTTTGTAACCGCTGAGCCACAACCGGAACTCCACTACCTGTTTTCTATTTTAACCACTCCAGTGGGTGTGAAGTGGTATCTCATGTTAGTTTGGATTTGCATTTTCCTAACGTCTAATGGTTTAGGGCATGTTTCCATGTGATTTTTAGCCACTGGTATATCTTCTCTGCATAGAGAAGAATCTATGCAAATCCTTTGCCCATTTTTCAGTTGGGTTGTCTGTTGATTGTTGAGTTGTATGAGTTCTTTATATATTCCGGATACAAGCTCTACATTATGCGATTCGCAAATATCTTCTGTGGGTTGTCTTTTTACTTTCTTAAGGCAGATACAGGTATTTAATTTTGATAAAGTCCTATTTACATTTTTTGTCACTTATACTTCACCTTATTCTTAAAAGACCAATACGATTTGCTAGGATACTGATTCCATGGGATCTGTCTTTGTTCTGCACATGAAGATATATGGCTGAAATCACCTATATGACTTTAGCTATCCTACTTTTTTTTTTTTGTCTTTTTGCCTTATATAGGGCCGCATCCGCGGCATATGGAGGTTCCCAGGTTAGAGGTCTAACAGGAGCTGTAGCTGCCGGCCTTCGCCACAGCCACAGCAACATGGGATCCAAGCTGCATCTGCAACCTACACCACAGCTCACGGCAATGCCGGATCCTTAACCCACTGAGCAAGGCCAGGGATCGAACCTGCAACCTCATGGTTCCTAGTCGGATTCGTTAACCACTGAGCCACGACGGGAACTCCTTTAGCTCTCCTACTTTTTTCTGAGATTTTACATCTTACTTTGAACCCACAGACATAAAGGAGAGTCATTTGGGAAAAGCTAACTATTGGTAACAGAATTAACCCAAAGGGCAAGTAATGTAGCAAATATGAATGTGGTTATAGAACTTACTGAAAATAAATGCTTTTAGTATTCTCACAAAAAAGGAACTACAATGCTATTTTGAACTTATCAGTTATAAAGTTTGGGGTCGAGAGCTCCTGTCGTGGCTCAGCAGAAATGAATCTGACTAGTATCCATGAAGATGCAGGTTCGATTCTTGGCCTCACTCAGGGGGTTAAGGATCCGGCCTTGCTGTGAGGTGTGGTGTAGGTCTCAGACGGGGCTCGGATCCCAAGCTGCTGTGGCTGTGGTGTAGGCTGGCAGCTGTAGCTCCGATTCAACTCCTACCCTGGGAACCTCTATATGCCACGGGTTCAGCCCTAAAAAGACAAAAAAAAAAAGTTTGGGGGTGAATTCTGTCCCCCACCCCCACTGCAAAAGATACATTTAAGTCCTAAACCCTGGTGTCTGTGAGTGTGGCTTTGTTTGGAAACAAGGCCTTTGTAGATGTACTCAAGTTCAGATAAGCTCATCTTAGGGTAAGACACTAACCCAGTATGACTGGTGTCCTTGTACGAATAAGAAATTCAGACACAGACATGGACAGAGGGAAGATGATGTGAAGACACAGGAGGAAGACAGCCGCCTACAAGCCAAGAAGAGAGACCTGAAGCAGGTTCTCCCCTCACTGCCCTCAAAGGGAGCCAACCCTGTCAACCTTGGTCTCAGACTTCGAAACTTCAGAACTGTGAGAAAATCAGTTTCCGATGCTTAATCCACTCACTCTGTGGCCCTTTGTTACAGCAGCCCCAGTAAGCTAACACACTTAACACAAGATAAGAAAGGTAGGTTTCCAATTAAACTCACATAACAAGGAGGAGCACTGAGAAAAGTCAGTGGTGGCAATAAGAAATCCCTCTCTAGCATTCTCCTTAAAATGCCTGTCAAAGTGTCTGAAAATAAAACATCTTCTCTGCAGGAACAATGAGGGAAAGGAGAGGAATGGAGCCCAGACTCTCGGAAGAAATCATCACATCACATCTCCTTTGCCCAAAAGCTTCCAAAGACATCCTCGGTCAGAGTAAACACCTAAGGCCCGAAAGTACAAGCAGGGCCCTTTGTGATAGGGCCTCCTGTAACCTCTGATTCTGGTTTCGCTCCCCACTCATCCCTTTCCAGCCACAAACGCCACCGCAAGCAAACCTTGTGTGCTTCTGCCTCAGAGTCCTGCACCTGTCCTTCCAGACCCTCCTCAGGCCCCCCAGGCTTGGCTCACAGGTCACCTGGGTGAGGTCTCCCCAGAGCATCCTAGCCAAGTCCCCCCACCAGCTTCCAGAGGAGCCAGCATTCCTTACAACACACACACACACACACACACACACACGCCACCCCCCCACCCCTGCCAGCTAAACAAATGTAGAACCTGTTTTTCTCCAAGGCACATGGCACCATCTGAAACACTGTATATTGTATGTGTTGTCTAATTGCCTCCCAGCCCAGTTTAGGAACTCAATGAATGCAGAGATTTCATTGTGTTTACTGCTGAATCATAATCACTAGTCCGTGTCCGGGAAACATTTTTAAATGAATGCATCTGCACTGCAATGCAATCTTCCTTACTGGGCTGAGATTAAGAACAAAGTGCCTCTTCAGAGTCTATATCCTCATTTTTTAAAAACCATGGCTCCTACCTTCTGTGTGACTCAGAGAGACAAGTGAAAGTCCCTGAGCATCCCTTCGCCTGTGTGTGTTGATTAAACCCCAGACACAGGTTAAAGTCTCTGGCCCGAGTACTCCTCGTCCTTGTGGCACTTCAGTCCCACACAGGAACTTGAGGGGGTGCGAAGATGTTTGTGGAAAGTCTAGCCTACAAGGTAGTAGTGTTAGCTGCCTGTCAGCTGCAAATCCAGAGCTATTTGGTCCTCAATATAGTAATACGCCCTGCAACGTCACATATGAGAGGGACATAAGGAAGATGGGGGTCAATTCACACCTTGACTATTCCTCAGTATCAAGGCCTGGATAAGTGTCTCTTTATTTGAAGAGAAACAAAAAAAATACAGAACATTTAAATATATATATATATATATATATATTTTTTTTTTTAATCTACACGAGTAGAAGAAGGAAAGATGTTCACGATACAAATGTTTAATTAAGGAAAAGGTCAATTATGAAACATCAACTCAAAGAAGTCATTGAAATGACTATCAAGATTGTTTCAATATAGAAATATGAATGAATAGAAAGATTAAATTTTAATATGAGGAAAAACTATGAAACCATGGTTAGTTTAAAAACAGAAGCACTACATACCTACTTACTAATATTCTAAAAATTATGATTACAGATGGATAAAGTTTATAAGGAGCACAGAACTACAAACAAAAGTTTTTGTTAGGATGAAATTATACGTATTTTCTCTTATGCCATTACACCATTATTTTAACAAATTTGAAATACTTAAATGCAATGCTCATATTTGCCAAAGGTCTAAGAGAGAGAAGACTGGGGGTAGATCCAGAACCTTTAGGATGTGTAACTGAAGAAAACAAACTGGTTCTTACCCTTGTGCCTCTTCAGCTGGGGGAAGCTGCTAATGGTAGTTGCCTGGATTATTTCCACTACAATTTGATACCTGAGTTTTAAAAAGAGAGAACAAGAAAGATTGAATAGGAAGAAATATACTACGTTCAGAGATAATTTTAGACTGTGTTTGTACTAATCAACTATAACACTGTGAATCCTGCCCAAGTATTATTAAAACCACCCAACACGGATTAAGTCAGTGGGCCGGGTGCTGCTCATTTCTGAGATCTGAATGTAAGAATCATGACCTTACTCCCAACGCCATCCCCTATACAGATGTCTTACTACGTGCCCCTCACTGAAGACAGAACCTCTGAGGCTACAATCAACTCCTCTCTCTCTTTCACCCGTCACCTCTGCCCTGTTCTCCTCCCGTAACCAGAGCCTCTTGATTCCTCCTCCCAGGTGTGCACCGTCCAAAAAGGTGGCCACGAGCCACATGGGCTATTTTAATTCAACTACAATTTTAGTTCCCAGCTTGCACCAGCTACGTTTCAAGGGCTCAACAGCTAAATGCACCTAAGGGACCATAGTGACAGTGCAAACATTTCCATCACTGCAGGAAGTTCTACTGGATGGTACTGTCCTACACGCTTCTCAAAGCTATCCTCACTGCTCCAGTCCCCCTGTCACTGCTTTCGCAATTTCCCTTATTACTTCTCATTTAGAAGAACTTTCCAGACCAAGAGAATGAAAGCACTGCAGTGGAACTCCAGCGTCCAAAGTGTCAAAAGCTCCTCAGGTAATTCTAATGCACAGAGAGAGTTGACAACTATTGGAGCAGAACATCAGGTATATGTACATGTGACTGAGAAAAATCTTACATTTTAAGTGCCAAGTACAACACTAGAGTTGTGGCTTTTTTGAGCTCATTCTGTCAGGTAGGTTGTAAACCTAAGCTGTTAAGGGCTATTCAATTATTATTAAGTATTGCCCTAACCAAACTCATCTATCCTCAGTGTTTCTTATCCCTTAATTATCCTGACTGATGAACAATCTTCCCGTCGACCTATGGACTAGGAGAAAATATTTTCAAACAATGCAACCTACAAGAGCTTAATTTCCAAAATATACAAACAGCTCATACAACTCAATAACAAAAAACACAAACAAACCAATCAAAAAATGGGCAAAGACCTAAACAGACATTTCTCCAAGAAGACATACAGATGACCAAAAGGCACAGGAAAATATGCTCAACATCACAAATTATTAGAGAAATGGAAACGAAAACTACAATGAGATACCACCTCACACTGGTCAGAATGGCCATCATTAAAAAGTCTGCAAATGACAAATGAAGGGCAGGGTGTGGAGAAAAGGAAACACTCATACACTGTTGGTGGGAATGTAAATTGGAAAACGCTATGGAGGTTCTTCAAAAACTAAAAATAGAGTTACCATATGATTCAGCAATCCCTCTCCTAGGCATCTATCTGGAGAAAACTAATTTGAAAAGATACATGCGCCCCAGTGTTCACTGCAGCACTATTTACAGTAGCCAAGACAGGGAAGCAACCTAAATCTCAATCAAGAGATGAATGGATAAAGATGTGGTTTATGGAGTTCCCCTCGTGGCTCAGTGGTTAACGAATCCAACTTCTTGTATCCATGAAGACTCGGGTTAGGTCCCTGGCCTTGCTCAGTGGGTTAAGGATCTGGCACTGCCGTGAGCTGTGGTGTAGGTTGCAGAGGTGGCTTGGATCCCGCATTGCTATGGCCACAGCACAGGATGGCAGCTACAGCTCTGATTCTACCTCTGGCCTGGGAACCTCCATATGTCAAGGGTGGGGCTCTAAAAAGACAAAGAATGAATGAAAGGAAGGAAGGAAGGAAGGAAGGAAGGAAGAAAGAAAGAAGGAAGGAAGGAAGGAAGGAAGGAAGAGGAAGGTAGGTGTGGTTTATATATACAATGGAATACTATTCAGTCATAAAAAAGAATGATATGATGCCATTTGCAGTAACATGGATGGACCTAGAGATTATCATATTAAGTGAGGTAACTCAAAGACAAATATCATGGTATCACATGTAAAATCTACAATATGACACAAATGAACTTATTTACAAATAGAAACAGCCTCACAGACAGAAAACAAACTTATGTTCACCAATGGGGAAAGCAGGGGGGAAATAAATTAGGAGTTTGGGATTAGCAGATACAGACTACTATATATAAAAGAGATTTAAAAAAAAGGGGGCCTACTGTATAACACAAGGAACTATGTTCATTATCTTGTAATAAGGCATTATGGAAAAGAATATGAAAAAGAATATATCTATGTGTATAACAGAATCACAAGAAACTAACCTAACATTGTAAATCAACTACTTTAATAAAAAATAAATTTTTTAAAAATTAAAAAAAGAATCTGCTTATAATAAAGCTGTTCAAAATCAACTCTCTGAACACAGATCTCACAGCATTCTAAGATGTAATGCTACGTTTGGCTCGCTTTTATAACACAAAATAAGATATGTTCTTTTGCTGTTAAACTAAAACCCAGACGACAGACATGAATTCATCAGTCATAGCTATTCATGGATGCCTCATAAATTCCCATCTTTTTAGTTCTTCCCTTGTGTAATATATATTCAATGCCCGGCTCTTACCACCTCAAAGAACAGGCTGTCAGGTGCACTGCCAGTGTGTCACCTGGAGATTGTGGCAGACTGCTGTTGCCAACACTCTCTCTTTTTTCCCAACTGAGCCACATTTATCTGGGAAAGCAATGCACCCCACTAAAAACGCAAACCTTCTCCCTAGCTGATAGGGATGGTCATTTGACATAGTTCTGGCCTAGGAGGTAAGCAGAAATTGCCTAGAGGGGATTCCAGGAAGGCTTTCTAAAGGGGCAGACTCCATGGAAAAGCCCTTTCAGTCTCTTCCTCTTGCCCTTCCTCAATCTCCCTGCATGGAACAAGGATGCAACTGCATGAAGGCACAGCAGCCATGTGGATGAAAGCCACACAATGACAGGAGAAGACAGCAAGCGTTCAGGTGTCCAGTGACATCACTGAGCCAATATAATAGCCCCAGCCTGTCCATTTCAGGACATCTTATTACATAAGGAAAATAAATCCCCAACTTGTTTAAGTAACTCTGCATCGTAAGTCTCACATCCAAATGCTATGTGACTGACAGCTCTGAAGACTCCATACATAGAAAAGTTATCTTCAGGCAACGTTCTCCAAAAGGAAGGCTTTTTTTTTTTTTTTGGTTGTGCCTGTAGCATGCCTAAGTTCCCAAGCCAGGGATCGAACCTATGACACAGTAGTGGCCTAAGCCACAGCAGTGACAACACAGGATCCTTATAACCCACTGTGCCACTAGGGAACTCCAGTGAAGCCTTACTAGAACATTAATGATTGATAGTTTTCTTTTTTCTTTTTTTCCTTTTTCAGCCACACCCATGGCATATGGATATGCCTGAGCCAGGGATCCAATCCCAGCCACATCTGGCAATGCTGGATCCTTAACCCACTGAGAGAGGCCAGGGATCGAACCCATGTCCTCATGGATACTAACTGTGTCTGTTACCTCTGAGCCACAATGGAAACTCCCAAGATAAGTAGTTTTCTGATGGAACTGCTTTCATTCCTCCATTAATAGTAAAACACAAAAACAGTATTTTCGTGATTTTTCTTTCCGGCTACTGAACAGATGAGGAAACAGCTTGTAAGAAGCATACATTTGTTTGAATCATCAAAGTCTAACAGTCTCTAACCAAATCTTTAATTTAACCTTGGACTTAGGTTCTAAAAGTAGAAAGCACTGACTTTTCACTCAACTCCAGTACACGTCTCCAAACTCCAAACATATGCTTGTTACAGCAACTTCTACAAAGAGAAGCTTGATAATAATCTATGTGGTCAATATGCTTTCATTAAATAAACACTTGTTAATCGTCTCCCATGTTCTAGACACACAGACATGAACACCGCCAACATGGTATCTGCTTTCAGAGAGCTCTGGATATATATCAGACTAAAGGGAAAACACTCAGCTCATAATATTCATAATTATGAAGACCACATTAAAATAGATTTTAGTGACACACTGATCCTAAAATGCAAAATGGCACATACATTTACGATTGCAGATATGTAAATCTGTGGGTATGTGAATCAGGGTTACAAAGCAAAACAGAGATAAAAATGAAGGGTATCTATATTAAAATGGTAGAATTATATCATAAAACTTTTCCCAAACTGCTTATCTATCTCAGCCAGTTCAAACCAGCCTTACCTTGTTTCCTACCCAGGAAGCTTTTCCTACCTCCGTTTCTGCACTAGCCTCACTGACCTTCCTTCTCGGCTCTATTCAGAGGCTCATAAATCTCATCACCTTAGATATCCACCCTCCCAGTAAATAGGAATCTCAAAGCCCTACTGATTTGCCTTTGAATCTTTAAATAAGTTCCTCTCTTCCTCTTGTCACCACCCTATTTCAGGCCTTCTCACAGTGGGTCAACCACATCACATCAGCTAAACAGTTTAACTGTGTTCTGGGCATCAACCTTGTCCCCATCCAACTCATCTTGAGTACCCTTGACAAAACGCTTTCCTCAAAGACCCCTCTCATCACCTTCTCCCTTGCTCAGCCTCTCCAGGACACCTCTCCTCCCCCTGCCAATGGAGTAACCCTACACCGTAGCCCGACACTCCCTCTGCAACTTGGCACTGGCTCTCCTTAACCCAGAACAGTCTCCTCTCTGCTCTCCCAAAACTATAGTCACTTTCCAGGCTTTTGTTCATGCTGTTTCCTTCTCAAGACAGTCCCCCCAAAAATAAGAAAATAAGGGAGTTCCCATTGTGGCGCAGCAGAAATGAATCCAACTAGTATCTGTGAGGATGCGGGTTTGATCCCTGGTCTCGCTCAGTGAGTGGGTTGGTGATCCAGCATTGCTGTGAGCTGTGGTGTAGGTCCCAGGTGCAGCTTGGATCCCGCGTTGCTGTGGCTGTGGCTGAGGCTGTGGCTGGCAGCTGTAGCTCCGATTAGACCCGTAGCCTGGGAACTTCCATATACCGCGGATTCAGCCCTAAGAAAGAAAAACTAACAAACAAAACTCCCTACTTGTCCACTTAATTAGAACGTACATATATCATGTCTTCCCTCAAATCATCCCCAGTCCTTCTAATTCACATTAATATTTCTCCTCTCTCAAATCCTAAATTACCTGCTTTATAATAGTACCTATTTATCTACAATTCTAAATTGCTAAAGAGTACACTGCTAAAGAGTACACTGCTAAAGAGTACATTGTGATGGTATTTGGGGGCAGGACCCATGGGAGGTCATTAAGTCATGGGGATGGTATGTGTTCTTACAAAAGAAGCCTAGAAGGCTCTCTCCACTGAGTGAGGACAGAGAGAGAAGACTGCTGTCTATAAACCAGAAGTGGACCAAAAACCCAGTCTGCCTACCAGCAACTTAATCTCGGACTCCACAGCCTCCAGAACTAGGAGAAATAAATGTTTGTTGTTCAAGCAGCCCATTCTACAGCAAATTTGTTATAGAAGTCCAAACTGACTAAGACAATGAGCTAAATTAATAAGTGTTAACATCTGTAACACATTAACAGGTACACATAACATTTCTGAACAAGCTGTGCTTTTGATATTCTTAGTGATTCACACTCTAGGACAAATAAGTCATCAATGGTACTGAGGAAAATACACACCATCTGAGTAAGAGGTAAAATGTTCAAACGGATCCATAAAATCATAAGAATAGTACCAGTTAATAGACTCCTTTCATTAGGTACCAGGGACCTGACTAGATACCTTAATTTATATAATCTCACTGAACCCTCACAAGGTGCTGTAATTAGCCCAAGTTACAGAGGAGGAAACTGGAGTTCAGGTGGATTAAGAAGTCTAATACAAGGTCTTACTGCTTTTAAGAAAGCCGGAATTACAAACTGGGGCTGCCTGATTCTAAAGCTTATGTTCTTAACCATTTTCCGGCTATGCTAAAATTCAATACAGATTAATGTTCATCTTGTCTAAGGCCCTTCAGAGCATATCAGCATGGCCAAGGCCAGGCCATCTTTCCAGCCATAATGCCTTCCATAACCTTCCTTAGATATAATTTTCCTGCCAAACTGGACCTCATGCAATACCCCAAACACACTCCAGCTCTTTCTTGACTCCCAGCTTTTGCTCCGTTTCTTCACCCTCTTACACACAACCTCTCCCCTTATCTGCTGGATCCTATTCACTCCTGAGCGCTCGGTCCCCAGCCATTCCTCTCTGAAGCTTCCAAGATGCCTCTTGTCCACAGGATGAAATATGTGCTCCTACCCATGCCTCTGCCTCTTCACACTCTACCTCTGGCCTGAATATCTTGCTTCTTATTCAGCTATTTACACCACAGGGGTCTCCTACACTGGACAATAAACACTTGACGGCAGGGGAAAGAACCTGAGGATCCACACAGCTCATCTCTAAAAATACCAGACCCTCCTCACACAGTGCTTTCCCCACAGGAGGCATTTGAAGATGATTACTGAATCTGCAGAATTCACTGTCACTCCATACCAAAAAGCCAAGTAAGAAATGAGGGACTTTTTCATTCTCAACAAGACCGTACAACACACACATCCAAATGCTGGCCATCCTTGACAGCACAGGCTTCTCTGTCCTCTGGGGAGATAACTGGGGGCACCCAGCACCCACTCGGCCCTCCTCCTCCAGGGGAGGACATGGCCTTGCTGGTGCCCAGTTTGGTTCAACAATCAGGAGGACAACATTTGTGAGGTGTTTTTGTTATTTGGGTTTTTTTTTTTTTTAAATCTTTTTTAGGGCAGCACCTGCAGCATATGGAGGTTCCCAGGCTAGGGGTCGAACTGGAGTTGTAGCTGCCAGATTATGGCACAGCCACAGCCACGCCAGATCCAAACTGCATCTGTGACCTACACCACAGCTCACGGCAACACCGGATCCTTAATCTACTGAGCGGGGGCCAGGGATTGACCCACATCCTCATGGACGCTAGTCGGGTTTGTTACTGCTGAGCCACAGTAAAAACTCCTGGAGGACGGTATCTGTAAGCCTTCTCTCAATTAGAAGAGCAGAGATCATTAGCACATGTTTTTCCAAAATGATAATGTAAACTTAAGTCTTAGGAGGAAGCAGCAAAATGAGAATTCAGCTCTTTTCCAATTCTGGCAAGACCCTACCGGGCAGCATCCACTGTCTCAGGGATAAAGAAAAAAATCACATAAAGCTAGTTGCTGCCTGCCCCTCTGAGCTACCACCTCACCGCTCTTTGGTTTTATATGCTTAGCTAAGTTAATACAATACCTGGAGCGAGTTTTGTTTTTACCAACTCTTTCCACCAACCTTAATCGTGCGTGAATGCGACACAGTCCTATATAAAATCAGTCACCTTAGAAGTCAACACCTTCTGTCAATTGTTCAGAACAGCTTTGGGATTCCACTGGAACTGATTTCAAAGTTATTTAGAAGCCACTCCCCCCAAAATAATTAGTCTCTCCATTTCATTAGGCACACCTTACACAGATTTTTTTTTTAAAGTATCATTTCAGAGTATTATCTTGGGCATGTACATGCTGGAAAGTCTTAGAAGAAGAGTCAAAGGCTGCACAAATCCTAGTCAAGGTATACAATATGGTAAATGGTTTACAACACTGTTTGATATCAAAATTAGCAAGGGTCTATTATGGAATAGAATACAATACACATACAAACATTTAAGAAAAAAATCAGAGAGTTCAGAGTTCCCACAGGCCACTTTGTACTAGGCTAGGGGTATATTTTCATTAACGCAGCATCAATTAAAGCATGTAAGTAAGGAAGCCATGCTGATTTCCACTACCCAAGCTGGAGCTGTTTCCCACACCCACGGCACTGCTGCCAGGTCTGCTGGATAATTTAGGGAGTGTATTAGAGCAGTTATGAATGTGCACCCTGGCACAGATGGCCTGTGTTCAAATGGCCTGTGTCCCAGTGCTGCTTCCAATGCTCACTGTGTCACCCTGGGAAAATTATTCAAGTTTTCTGAAACTCAAGAGTCCTCATCTATAAAAAAGCGGATTAATGGTATTTTTCCTCATAGGCTTGCTACGCAGATTAAATGAGATAACTCCTTCAAAATATCTGGAACAGGGCCTGCTGCACGATGACAGTTTGTTTTTGCTTTTTAGGGCCACATCTGCATCATATGGAAGTTGCCAGGTGAGGGGTTGAATCGGAGCTACAGCTGCCAGCCTACAGCAATTCTACAGCAACACCAAACCCAAGCTGAGTCTACGACCTTCACCACAGCTCATGACAATGCCAGATCCTTAACCGACAGAGGGAGGCCTGGGATCAAACCCGCATCCTCATGGATGCTAGCTGGGTTTGTTACCACTGATTCATGATGGGAACTCCCCAACAGTGAGAGTTTAATGAGCAAAAGTTACAGTTCCTTAACACTGCTGTTGATTCTTCAGATACGTGCTGTTTAGGGAGACGGGGTGTGTGTATGTGTGGGTGCATCAGTGTGTGTGTGTGTGTGTGTGTGTGTGTGTGTGTGTAAAAATACATACAGAAACCATTTTAAGTAGTCTTACTTTTTTCCTGACTATAAGAGCATGTCAGCCTAATGAGAACCCACCAGAGTCACCACAGTCCAACAAAACTGGGTTTACTGTCCCACTGGCATGAGCAAGAAGAGCCAAGGGACATCTCCCCAGTTACCACAGGGCTCTGGGGAAGAGGCTGTTGATGAAATCTGAATGAAGCAGCACTGTGATAGGCTCAAAGCAGAGCTTGTGAAGGGGTCAACTCCCAATGGACATGGGGTCCCGCTGCCTTGGAAACTACCAAATTAAGATAAATGTGGGAGGTTGAGTCCAGAAACTCCTTATCTGCCACTCTGCGTCTGGGTTATAAATGAGGTTGCTTCTGTATCAAAGAGACTGAAATCCTCCAAGTGGGAGGAGGATGTGTCATTCTTATGACACTATTTCACACAGCAAAACTTCTCAGTAAATAAGAAAGCAGTAGTCACTCAGAGGAGAGGATCATTATGACATTTTATAGCCACTGCATATATTTGGAAGAAATACTGTTTCTATTCATTTTTGTAGCTGGTCTTAGTGTCTGTTATCCCAGCCTGATAAACGGACAGGCAGATTTTACTTTTTCAGTCTGAGCCAATTTTTGCTTTCTCTAAAATAACAGATGCTCTTTTAAGAAAATGGCAAAATACACAAAGCACAACATTCAAAGTTAACTACTATTAATTAACATTTGGTATATCTTTATAATCTTTTTTCAATGCAAACATAATTTTTCTATGCGAACGTAATTTTTTTGTTTCCTAAGACTGGATTTACGCTATAAACACTGGCTTAGAGCCTTTTAAATTTATAAATCTATAGTTACCATCTTCCAGTATTATTAAATATTCTGATGCAACACCATTACTACATAGCAATCCATTGTATAGATGAGCCCAAACTTTTTTAACCAAATCCATATGGTTAGGCTTTTATATTATTTCAAGCTTTTTTTCAATTTTTTTCACTTTAAATAAATTACATTAGATTTCTCTAAGAAATGTTCTTGGAGAAATCTTTCCATATATTCATGATTATTTCAAGATAAATTCTTATGAATAATAATTGTATCAAAAGGAATACACATTTTGTGACCTGCTGTTCAGATTATAAAAACTGTAATAGAACAGTAATAATTTTTACTCCTACAAGCAGGACTTAAATTGTCCATTTTCCTACGCTCCTGACAACACTAGGTACCAAATTTTTAATCTTCATCAATGAAAACAGAAAAGTATCTTCGTTTAGTTCCTCTGACTATGCACTGCTGAGGGATGAGCTTTCTCTTCATGCAGTGTATGTAATGCTGCTGAGCAGGAGGTACCCGGGAGCTGTAGTACAAGCAGGGAAAATATTTTCAGTTAGGGCTTGGAGGAGGAGGAGGCTCTTTTCATTCAAGGGGCTTTAAATCTGTTTCCCACTTTTCTAGCTGGTGAAAGGCAGCCTGTTCCACAGAAAGTCCAAGGCACGTTTCCCGGCCTTCTTCCATTCGTGGCACACACAGCTACGGACAATGTCTGATCAGGACCCTGGGGTGACCAGGTATCCCAAGCTCTACCTGACACCTTGCGGGCTGAGGGGACCATCACTTCTGCACACCTGGGCTCTGTACTTGAGTCATATCTGCTAGAAAATTCTACACCACCACTGCCCAAGGAATCACACGTACACACACACACGTTACGCACATAAAATATAATCTGGAAATATATATACACCAAGTATTCAGTTTCATCTGTCTATAATAAATAAATTCTCTTTTCTTAATCTTATTTATATCTTTTAACCTTCCTAAAATAACTACTACGTACTCATTTTCTAATTCCCAGAGCCTACAGAATTACACATTACAGAAGCAGCCAAAGCTCTGTCACCCCTGGCTAACCAGTGCCTTTTAGTTAACCTTAAGAAAGCCAAATTTTTCTTCCTGCTGCCTGTATGGAGTTTCTACGTGTTCCGCATATTTCTGTCAGCTATTAATATCATTATATTTATAGATGTATAACATCATTGCTATATGTTCCATTCTCAATTTGTCTAGTTTCATGTTCTGTATCAAAAATGTCCTGATGCAGTTCCCATCGTGGTGCAGCGGAAACGAATCTGACTAGGAACCACGGAGGTTGGGGGCTTGATCCATGGCCTCGCTCAGTGGGTTAAGGATCCGGCGTTGCCATGAGCTGTGGTGTAGGTCACAGATGTGGCTCAGATCTGGCGTTGCAATGGCTCTGGCGTAGGCCAGCAGCAACAGCTCCTATTAGACCCCTAGCCTGGGAACCTCCATATGGCGCAAGTGCAGCCCTAAAAAGACAACATCCAAAAAAAAAAAAAAAGTCCTGATGACTTTTAATACATTTTGAATGAAGCTTTTGATATTATTGTGTTACCTCATCTCATCCATTAATTCTACTCAGGTCAGGCTCTGAGAACGTTGCCTCCTCCCAACATTGTTATTTTTTCAGCTCTTATTGGAATCCTGCATGTCCTGCATTATCTCATCTAACCCTATGAAACAAAACCATTTTCTCTGTTTCACAGTTAAAACTGAGGCTCAGAGTGCAAATGACTTGCTTCAGGCCATGCAGTTTGCAAGCAGAGAAGCCACAGGGCAAACCAGGTCTGAAATCCAGGCCTGTCAGACCCCTGAACCCATGTTCATGGCCAGGATGTGCCTTAGATGCTTGATCAGTCACTACAGGTTGACTTTTTGTGACGTTAAGCCTCATCCAACTCTAGAAGAACTACACTGCTGTCAAGTGCCCGGCAATCAAAAAACAGAGCATGTGTGGCCGATACTCAGTGCAGTGCTGAATATGTTGAATTTCAGGAATTAAACCCACTGATATTAAAATTCAACTCATCATCTCCTAATAATTTCATTCACTTTACTATCATTTATGTTGGAGGGTATTTACATCTATCACATCAGTGTGGCAGAAACACTACGCACATAACAGTGAGCCATGTAGGTCTCTCCCCTGCCCCACATGTGCTGATGTGATGTTGGTGGCTTGAAACTGGCTGTGGTGGGGGTATTAGCACCAGAGAAATTGGCAAATGCTCCAGGTCATCCAAACCAGTTGTTAAAAATTACCAGCACACTATGCCTACAATCCTTCAATACCCTGTGGATCATCTAGGTCTTTTCTGTCTGGTAATCTTTGTCTTTTAAAGAAACGAACACTACCCATGTAACAAACCCATCCTCAGTTTTTCACGTTTCATTTTAAGTCCAAGAAGTTCCATCCCTGGCCTTTCTCCACCTCTCACTCATCTTCCCCTCTCCTCCCTGGAGAGGAAGAGGGTTTAATCTGATCACAGGAGAGGAGAAACCAGGCATATGAAGCACAGCCCTGTCCTCCTTCCTCTTAAGGGCATGTGGTCTCCGTCTCCAAGGGCAGCCAGCAGGATGACTGCGCCTGCCTCGGAGACAAGGAGGGAGAAGCAGGGACAAAAGGAGAAGCATCCTGGTCCAGTGGTGCAAGGTGGGAAAGAATGTCTAATTCTGAAACTCAGTTTTATTTTATTTATTTTTTGTCTTTTTAGGGCTGCTCCCTCGGCATATGGAGGTTCCCAGGCTACGGGTCTAATCAGAGCTACAGCTGCCAGCCACAGCAACACCAGATCTGAGCTGCATCTGTGACCTACACTACAGCTCACGGCAACACCAGATCCTTAACCCACTGAGCAAGGCCAGGGATAGAACCCGAAACACCTCATGGTTCCAGGTTGGACTCCTTTCCGCTGCACCACGACGGGAACTCCTGAAACTCCGCTTTAGAGAGTGCACTGCCTGCACGTATAAACGTCACTCTCCAGGATCAGTCACTGTGGTCTTCATCTGGTTTCTTCCTTGGGCCTAAGGAGGTCAGACTTAGGGATGAAGAGAGGAGCACTGCTGTTTCTTGGGCCTCCTCAGACCCCAAAGAAAACACTGCATCCCAGCCAGCGGGCCACCAGGACCTGCTCGGTCTTCACAATGAAATTAAATCTAACTGCAACCCTTGGTCTAATGGTTATAAACAGCAACAATAAGTGTAGCAGCTCCTGGGCCAAGCGCTTTACATAAACTGACTCGTGGTCCTGTCGTCACAAAACAGGTAACACTTCACCTACATTGGACGCAGCGCTGGTGCTGCTCCACAAATAAGCACAGGATGAATTCTTTAATTTCAGAGACATCATAAGCTTCTTCATACCAAAATTCCTCTTCTTGTATCAAATTTTTACATGGCTGCCAACAATTATCTTTACCCCTAAAAGAAAATAATTTCTATTCTCGGATATGTTTACCCCTACCTCTGTGCCCTCTGCCGTTTCTCAGATACCAGAAGGAATTATATTCTAAAGTCTAAATACCTGTATTTTTCATGAAACTGAAAGATCTTTTAGAACACTTTTCCTAAGAAGCCTTGCATTTTAATGTGTTTTTTTAAAACTAAATTTATATTCATTTATTCTTTTTATAAAAACTTGCCAGGCTTCTCTTTGTTTTACACTTTATGAATCTCCATCTCCCTGTCCGCCCACACTAGCCCTCCTTAGCAGTTTACACGTGCTCACTGATTTCTGACACACTGCAGTAGTTTTGTCTTGGGCACACACCATTTCTTTTTTCCTGCTCCTGTATAATGCAATCCTGTTATACCCCTCAAGATTCACATTTCCAGAATCACTGTTCAAAACATTGAACATTCAAATAATTTAAATTCTTCCACATAAAAGCATACACTTTTAAGAATTTTATTATTTTTAATATATTATCTTCATGTGCAAATGCACCTAAACTGATTCAGAAGTGAAAATCTGTCCCGTTATGATAGCTAAACAAGAAACATTTAGCAATCCCCCTCAGGAACCCACTCTGCTGTTATGATCTCTTAGTAATACATGCATTATGCCCACTGCCTCTTGCTTTATTCACATGAAACTGAAAACACCACCGTTTTCCGTTTGTGGTGTTTTAGATAAAAGGTTTCCTTCTCTTCTCCAAGCTAAATAATCCTTAATCTCTTTAATTCTAAACCTTGCATTATTAGAATTTCCTCTCCACTATTTTTAGATTCTCCACATTGCTCTTTAAATGAGGGTCAGAAATAAACAAATACAGAACCAGAAAATCTAATAAAGATTGGGCTGGCAGTAAATGAGACTATGGCAGTGACAGGCCGCTCTGATTTTCTTTATTACAACTAATTTCTCTGGCAGTCTGTTGCTGTCTTAATAAAAGATGGTGGTACTCCTGATGGCATCATTCCCCAGGCCTGCATCAGGGCCTGCAAAGACTCACGAAGAGCAGAGAGCTACCTCCATGCCTGCAGGAAATCTCACACGCTTGGGGTCCTGCATCACTGCTGTGTTCCGCCCACCTGGCTGGCAAGTTACCTGGCTTTACATACAGCGTTTGAAGTCAGACAGACCAGAGTTGAAACCCCAGCCCTACACTAATTAGCTATGTGATCCAGGGCAAGTCGCTTTCCTCTCCTCAACTGCACGATGAGAATCACAGTTCCAATTTCACATAGTTGTTAGAACGACCAAATAGAAATTACAAAGAACCTGGCATTGTGCTCAATACATATTAGATATTCAACAAATGGGAGCTTAAAAAAAGAATATTTTCCCTATCCTGAGCATGCACCTGGCATCTCTTTAACCTCAGCCAATGTCCGGTCCAGGACAGCAGCATCCTTCCAAAGCCTCCACGGGCAGCATTGCAGCAAAAATGACTATCTGCCGATCCCATACCCATTCCCTTTTCTTCCTTAGTAACAGAATCCTCCAGTTTTAACTAAGTCTAAGAGTGCCCAGAACAAGACTTCCTGTTTTTTCTCAATTGTTCTGACCAAAAAAATATAAACAAAAATGTTAAGAAGGAGCTTCCAGAACTTTCCTTAAAAGACAACCAGTACATGACCTTTGCCACCATATCTCCCTGCCTTCATCCCATTTGCTGAGATCAGGATATGACGGACGGCAATCTAGAGAACATCCTGAGGCAGGAGGGCTGTGGAACACAGAATGACAGAGCAGTGAGCTTGGAGGAGCCCGGGGCCTTGATGCAGACGCAGCCCCATACCAGCCCCGCCTGCCTACTTCAGACTCCTTTTATGTAATGAAGGAAAAAACCCTTTGTACTTTGTCATATCGTCATTATTTTGTGGGCTTTCTATAATTTTTCAACACAGTCTAATCCTAACTAATATAAGTACAACATCTCCAAACTGTTCAAGGCGTTAAACCAGCGGCTCCTAAGCAAGGACAATTCTGACCCCCGGAGGACATGGGGCAACTGCTGGTTGTCATAACTGTGGGAGTGCTACTGGCAGGCAGCGGACAGAGCCCAAGGATGCTGCTTACAACCCACACAACAAAGGATTATCGAGCCCCAATGTCAACTGCACAAAGACTGAGAAACTTTGGGTCAAACACGACTCTCGGGAAGGTCAGTGATAAAACACTCTTTGTTCACTACAATAAACATGGCAGGAGAATGAGGGGGCCTGAGTAATCAGTATTCTCCTCAGTAGAGTTAGCATATATCTCAAACAGGAATCAACAGTTTTCAGGAGTTCCCATTGTGGCTCAGCAGTAACAAATCTGACTAGTAGCCATAAGGAGGTGGGTTCGATACCCGGCCCGGCCTCGCTTGGTGGGTTAAAGGATCCAGCGTTGCCACCAGCTTCAGCGTAGGTCGGATTGAGCATTGCTGTGGCTGTGTCGTAGGCTGGCAGCTGCAGCTCCGATTTGACACAAACAGTTTTCAAAGAATCAGAACACAATGAATTACATGATGCAACATCTAGCCAAGGCTTCAGATCGGCAGCAGGTGAGAGGGTATGACATATAAAACAGATTCTCAACATAGTAACTGCATTTTATAATCACCTGGGGAGCTTACTCCCAGGTCCCACTGCAGACCAGTTATAGGAAAGTTCCCAGGGGTGAAGCCTAGGCATCTGTATTTTCCATGGAGGAGCAAAGGATTTTCATGAGGGCACTGTTCACAAATACGCTGAAGAATTACAGAGCACAAGTGGCCCTGGATACTCCCGATTCCTGGACCACTTTCTGCCTACTTCTTTACAATAGATTCTGTAGGGGCAAAACCTTTCACTTTGCCTTGGCTTAATGTTCACTTCGACTCCAGCTTTATCTTCAAATCTAGGAACACACATCTCTTTCTCTGGTATGGTTGTGACTGTCGAGTTTCACTAATGGATGCATCTTCGCTCTGACCTTGAGTTTTCCTCCCTCGACCGTGGCCGTCAGCCCAGCCACAGCAGCAGTGGCGATCCATTCACTCGCCCCTGAACATCCACATCAACATGGCATTCAGATCTCAGGCTTCTGTTGTGTTAGCAGAATTGATCACTGCTCCTACACAAAGACCAGAAACTTCAAAATAATAAACCAGTGTAGCTACCATATCCTCACTTTGATGCTAGAGAAGAAAAAGGAAGGAGCCTCAAAGGGACAGCAGGATATCAAACTGTAATTTTTTTTAAAGTCTGGTCGATTCTAATATATGGCCAGGGTTAAAGATCACAAATTTAGTAGACCTGAAAGACGCATTTCTAGCTCTACAATCCTATTGTGAAAGCAACTCATGCCGACCCAGAATAAAACAAACTACTGCAGACCTACGAACAGCACCTTCAAGGGGCTTTTTTGTTTATTTTTACTGCATTCCAGCCAAGCAGAGTTGAATGACTATTTCTTTTAGAAAACATTCATCTATCTCCCAAATACATATGAAATGAAAGTGGGTGGTTTCACTTAGTCTAAATTAGACTCTTTCCCTGCTTCAGGCAGTCTATTCCCAAATGTTACCAAAAGCAACTTGAAGACAGTGACGTAAAACACTAATAAAGTCAGATGACAGAATACTCTCACTGAACCAGGGAAACAACAGAATAGTGGAGACTATGATCAAAGGAAGCAGCTCCATTAGTGCTATGTGGCTGATAAGCCTCGTCGATGTGGGTGTTAGATAGGAGTCTGATAAAAAGCAACTCTGCCTATCAATAAGAGGGAGCAGAACTGACTCTTAAATAGAGGGCAATTTTTCTTATCAGGTGAACAATAAGTAGCCAAGTAAGAAGCTAATTTATGCAGCATCCCCTACTCTTTGAGCAAAAACATCAATCTCTGCCATCCCAGAGCTATTCCAGGCAGCCTCTCTAGTATAAGAAGCAGGGAAGAAGATCTAGTTCTCAGGTTTGTGCCTCAGATACAACAAAGCAGGGGTAACCACCCAGTGGATAAAAGATATGGTACTAGTGCCACATCAAAGAGAACTGGCCGAAACTCTACAACACAGCAAAGCCCAAGGAACTGTCTCGTAGTCACAAGTCCAGGAAAGATGCCCCAGGACAAGGCAGTATTTACACAGGTGTACCGAAAGCAACTCTGGATGTGCATATTGAACGCTGACTAAAATGACTCTCACAGTCTTTTCTCTGGCAAGGTTCCCTGCCAGACTTGTTGATGGGACTCTTAAATTCTTCAGGATTACCCCAGCCCCACAGCTGATACTACCAGATACGTGACTCTTTGAAGAAGCTTACGCCCCTTGTTACAAGAGAATTTCACAGCCCTTCCAGAGGAAGTTATTAACCTATTCCCCAAGACTGACATGAGGAACAAAGTTTATAAAGGGAAGGAGTTCAGAAGAAGAAGTCATTCCACCAACTTAATTAAATGGATTCTTTTTACTTCTAATAGACAACACCCTTTAAGAGTTTGATTTGTCTAATCACCAAAGCACCTCCAAGAATCTTCTCCACTGAAACCCAGCGTAAGGTGTTTCTAACAGGAGGGTGGGGGACATAAAAGAGAATACAACACATACAAAAGGAATAAGGCACTAAAGGGACACCCTCTTCTGGTGTCTGTACCAGGAACACTCCTTGTTGGTAGCAGGGATCTAGGTGGTGGTGGGAAGAGGTTAGGAACCTACATTTTACTTTAGTCTCATTTCTCAACAGTCATGGATAATACCACTGAAGATGCTCAACGATCAGTCAAAGGCATTCTTTTAAGTGCAACAACCCAAATCTTCCATCAGCTGATAAATGGATAAACAAAATGTGATATATTCACACAATGGAGTATTGATAAACATTGCAACATGGATGAATCTCGAAAACATTATGCTGGGTGAAAGAAGCCAGACACAAAAGAATACATATTATATGATTACATTTATATGAAATGTCCAGAATCAGCAAATCCACTGAGACAGAAAGCAGATTAATGGTTGCCAAGGGCCAGGGGGAGAGGAAGAATGGGAAGTGACTGACTGCTAATGGGTACAAGGTAGAAACTATTTTCTGGGTGAAGAAAATAGTCTGGAATTAGTGATAATGGTTGCACAGCCTTTGAATATACTAAAAACCAGTGAATTGTATACATTAAAATAGTGACTTTTATAGAATGTAAATTATATCTCAATTCTTGAAAAAGCCATTCTTTTCCGCTGCCCCTTAAGTCTCCAGGGCTCGACCCCCAGTGGGCTACCCTTCACTGCTACCCTATTTATCAGATCAAGAGGAAGTGATGTCAAAAAAAAAGATTTAAGGAGTTCCCTAGTGGCTCAGCAAGTTAAGGATCTAGCCTTGTCAATGCTGTGGCTCACATAGCAGCCGTGGCACAGGTTTGATCCCTGGCCTGCATAGATTCGATCCCTGTGTGCTGTGGGCATGGCTAAAAAAAAAAAGATTTCAGTGCTTATTTGCTATTGTTCCATCACATATTAGGAGGAAAAGGAAAATGTAAAATCAGAACTTCTAGTGAAGGAGTTCCTGTGTGGCTCAGTGGGTTAAGAACCCAACATAGCGTCCGTGAGGATGCAGGTTCGATCCCTGGCCTTGCTCAGTAGGTTAAGGATCTGGTGTTGCCACAAGCTGTGGCACAGGCTGCAGATGGGGCTTGGAGCCAGTGTTGCTGTGGCTATGGCTCAGGACTTAGCTGAAGCTCTGATTCAACCCCTAGCCCAGGAACATCTGGAAATTCCATATGCCATAGGTGCTGATGTAAAAAGAATGGACAAAAAAAACAAAAAAACAGAAAAACTTTTAGCGATATCTTTGGGCACAGGGTGAAGGCAATCCGTAATGCTCCTACTGTGACAAAAGCAGGTTGTCCAATCATCCAGGGACAATAGACATTGCGTTTTTGTTTTTTTTTAAAAGGCAGTACTTGCTGAGCTACTTCTTTACCTACTAGATGATAAACTGCCAATATTGGGTTATTTAAAGCATTTCAAATAGCCCAGAGCCTTTTGCTAGTATACTGTGAAGAAAATAAACCATTAATTCTTAATGAGATCCATTCATCATATAACAGGAACTGTGCTCAGATACAAAATGACAGATGGTATTACAGTACCAATAGCTGATCATTCAAAATAATTAGTTCTGATCAATAAATGTCTTTTGGCACCTTTTTGTTACACCATTAACTTTGTCACCATGTGTGCAGTGCTGGAATCTTTAGTTTCGCTCAGAAAAAAGAACACTCATCCTTAAGTCTGGAAGAAGAATGAATACTAATACATTTAAGTATCTGCCACTACTGATCTGAGATTGTTATCTTAAACTTCCCTGCAGTTAGCAAATGGCCCATGTCTGCCCTTACTGTGGAGAGACTCTTTGGCAGGGGAAATGCTTAGGAATTCAATGCACCCACAGTTTATCAACACGAGGGATCATCTGCTCATAAACAGTGTCTTAGAAGGAGACGAATTCCATGGATGGCATCCCATTACCTTCGTCACACCACACACAGCACATCTGGGAACAATGTTATAAAAGCACCAGGCAGAGGAACACTGGAGTGTAAGCTTGAACAGCACCTACAGAACCAGAGCTTGGTGTGTGTGTCATGTGTTGAGAATTTTAAGGGGATAAGGAGGCAACAAGGGTGTGTGACACTGCGGGCTCTTCTGCTTTCTGTGGCAAGACACTTTAAAGGAGTCAATGGAAACCACAGTAAGGATGATCTCTGAGTAGATGTAACCTGTAAGGTTCAGATAACAAGCTTGGAATATTGGCTCTTGGGTTCTCGATCAGCTCAAGTATCGCAATTATGAAAAAGGAATTTCTAGGTTGAGACATAAATAATCACAGATAAGTACTGTATAGCCTCTTCAAGATTACATATGGGAAGAGAAACATGATTAAAATCTTAAGAGACTATATCCCACAAGAACTAAACTACTTATAAACAAAGCCGTACAGTCGAACCCATCATGATACATTTGTGAGACCTAGATTAACATATGGCGCAGTCTACAAGAACACAGCAGTGCCGTCCACAGTGTATGTTTCTTAGAAGGCATATTATTCAGATTAGAAAACTAACCAGCATAACTCACTTTAATGTTGACCCCGGTTCAGGGGCAAATGTGACTAAACTCCTCAAACAGTTTCAGCCAATATTTTACTTTTCCATCAGTGATTTACAAAAATTATCCGTCAAAAGCAAAGCTCACGGACCAGAGCTTCCTTTCTCCCCACACAGGCTTGACTGGGACATTAAAACTGAGGGCTAACTAGAGAAACAGAAACCTAAAAAATATATAAACCGCACAATACTACACAATCATACTGTATATGTATATTGTATTTAAAAATAAAAAATAAACACACTCACCCCTAAAATATCTCAAGTACAATAAAGGAGACTGAACTCCCCTCTGAATGAGACTCCTGGGATACACTCCAAATGCGTTTTCTCAAGACAATGAGTCAAGAACCCTTTATTCCCAAACCTGGGCCTTTGTATTTTCTAAGAAAAATGAAAATCAACACAATGTTCTACATTATAATTTTTAAAACACAACATTTCCTTCCACTGCTTTTCCAACGGAAGTATCTAAGCTGCTACGCAGGTTCTAACAACTGAACAGCTTTCTATTACACCCTAATTATTTCCAAAGCATGATACTTTGAACAAACAAATTCCACTGCTAAGGGAGAAGGCTGGACAAATTTTGTTGTTACTAATTAGAAAGATTTATGAACTTCCTTTATTTCTGCTTCCCTGACAACCACATTTTTTCCTTCTTTTTTACCTAGCTAGGCAGAGGAGGATAATTAGTAGCTATTGTCATGCTATAATTCAAGACCAAATACCTTAGTTGTTTCAAGAACTCAACATCAGAGTTGCTGTTAATAAGTTTGATGAACTCTTCATAAGAAGGAGCATAGGTGTAGGCTCTCTTGTGATGTTCATTCATCTGTTCTCTGTGTTCCAACTGAGCGAGCAGTATCTGGTTAATGTAATCCGGATTACTAAGCAACTCCACTACTGGCTTCAGGACTGTGGGACAGAGAAGAAAGCACCACTGAAAAGGGTATTTTCCTTTAAAGGGAATGTTTTTATGTTATTTATTTGAAACTACATCTGGAAAACATTCTAAAACTACTGCCCAAATGGTCCCTAGACACACAAATGCACATGCACACACACACACAGCTACCCATTCCTCTGGGTTTGCTACCAGCTATGGCTACAACCAAGTGGTAGCTTTAAACAAATGAGTTACATGTAAAAAAAATAATGAAAGAAAATATAATTTGGAACCCAAGTTGTTAACAAAACTATCAAAATTAAGTACATTCATTTTTTCCCTTTATTTTTTTTAATAAGGCTCAATATGCTTTGTCTACCAAAAGATGAAAGTCAGCATTCTCCCAATTGGTGAAAGCACACCTCAGGGAGGAAGTTGTTAAAAAGTCAGTGACACTCTGACAGATACATCCTACTAACTTTAGGTTAAAAAGTTCCCCCTTTCTCTGCAGCTGGCTGTATCCGCTAATGGGAACAACTGGCTAATCCTGAGATAACAAACGAGATATTCAATCAATGCATATCAAACACAATGTTATTTGAGATTCTGAGATAAAAAAAAAGTTTCTCTTCCATCATATGTTCTTCCATTTTTCTTAACCTGGCTAAGCATTTCCCTGGATACACTTTTTTCTAGTAATCACATATACTGTGGTACAGTTTCTTTTTTATTTATTCTAAGTTACATATAGGCCTTATCAATGAATTGTGTAAATAGCAAAGATATTTTAGGTAAATGCATATTAGAGTTTTAGTGCGAATTTTCTTTCATTAATGCATATAATTGGCCTGAGTAACTCAAAAAACTAACCCATATGGATGCCACACCATGGAAAGTCAAAGAACTGTTCATGTGTTACAAACAACAAAATGGACCATGTATCTGGCAATATGTTATATAAAAAACTTGTTTATCATGCATGTTCAGGCAATGCCTTCAAGTGACATTTAAACCTGACGTTTGGGAAGCACTTTAATTCCCATATATTCCACAGTATACAAGGTCTGTACAGGTGTCATACAAAATGTAATCACATTAGCATGGAGCATGTTAGTTTGCACAAGTACTGCATTAGTAATACCAATTACTTATAAAAGTCTACCTTTTGTTGTGAGAATTTCTGCAAGCATTATGCGTAAGCTGAGAGACTGGACATCCTTTGAAGGGAGGAGACAAAACACCAGAACCCGAGAACACGTTTGTAGAAATCTTACTTCATCATCTGAGTTCCTCAAGCACGCATGCAACACAAAAGGCCTCGGCTGTTCTTCATGTCTGAAAAAAAAAATACATGAAGAGATCGAAAAGGCAAGAAAGAAATTTCTATAAAACTACTTGGTTATGTGCCATCAGATAAAAAAAAAATTCAAACGGGCAACGTATCAGTTTTAATATGTGTCCACTCTTCAACAATAGTCAATTTTCTCAACCACAGATGAATCCAGAAAAATGCAAATGCATGAAATTTTGGGATTTCTAACCTTAAGTGGCATCAACAGTTATACACTACTCTCAAACCACAGCAAGAATCCAGAAAGGAATGAACATCTCTAAACAACCTGGTCACTTTTGAGTCTCCCAGAACTTTTTTTGCCACCTTTGCTTTTTAAAGCCACACTGCGGCACCTGGAACTTCCCAGGCTAGGGGTCAAACTGGAGCTGAGGCTGCCAGCCTACACCACAGCCACAGAAAGGCGGGATCTGAGCCATGTCTGCAACCTACACCACAGCCACAGAAAGGCGGGATCTGAGCCATGTCTGCAACCTACACCACAGCTCACGGCAACACCAGATCCTTAACCCACTGAGCAAGGTCAGGGATCGAACCTGCAACCTCATGGTTCCTAGTCGGATTCGTTAACCACTGAGCCACAACGAGAACTCCTCCTATGTGCAATATTATTTAATCTTCCCACCTACACCAAGAAAGAGATATCATCATCACCATTTTATAGATGAGACTATTAAGGATCTGGTTAAGCAAACAGTCCAAAGTCACAGAGGTAATAAACAGTAGATAAAACTCTCAAGTTCTGTTCTGCCTGACTCTCAAGTCCAGACTCTACACCCTAATCAGAGATTAAGAGGAAAAGGAAAAAAATTGAAAGAAGAAAAATATGGGAATAAAAGCATTATTTTCCCCCTTAAACAGCACACAGAGATTGGAAAAAAGGAGGCTGTGAAATTAAAGATGCTGTTAATTTAACAGCATAAAAAACAATCATTTTCAGATTTCCCTGAAACATTCTGGGACAAGACAGATGGGGCAAAGGAAGAGGAAGCAGAGGCAAGAATTAAGCATGATCTGGATTGGCTTAAAGCAGCCAAAAGGATGTCAGCTGGAGAATAAACACAGGCTGACTGGAAAGCTGCCTCCACACAATTGCCTAACAGTCAGCAGAGGATGTGTTGCTTTTATTAATGCAATTTATTATTCTCTTGTCTGATAGCAGCCAATTCAATTGGGTGCTTCCCTGGCTGCCAAAATCATCTCGCAGCCAATGGAAATTTGCACACCCACAGTGATTTCCAGGACGAGGGCACTGTTTACCTGGGGCAGTTACCACCTGCCCAAGGAAGATGCCTTGTTTACTCACGGTGCTTACTTCCGCAGTCTGCAATACCTCCTCTCTTCCCTACAGCAGAGGCAGAAACAACAATCAAATCCAGATGTGTTTCTGCCAGCCTCACTGTGTGATTGGTAGAAGATGATGCCTAATCAGATACTGGATCCCCAGCTTTCTCCTCCACGGCACGGTTATCTATCCAGGGCATGGTTATCTATATGCAAAATACCAGTGACTTAACTGGCATTTCTTCAAATATCCATAATCTCAGAGAACAGTAGAATTTTTTTTTTCTTTAATAGGAATCATCAACTAGAGGCTCTAGGCATAGCCTAGATAGCAGTAAAATAAATCTACCCTTGGCACAAGAAAACCAGAAGTCCAAAGAGAAGAAGCTCCTAAAATGGAATCGATTCTCTGTTTCTATTATTCTAGGACTGACCCAAAACATCTTTATATTATCTGCAAAGGCAGCAATTTCAGAAGCTTGTATATAAGTGTCTCGGTGAAAAATATAGTCTCATGTTGAAATCAGATAATCATAAAAACACTAAATTTCTCTAACCACTTGCTCTTCTCCCAAATCTCAATTCATCAGTCCTCTAACTGGAATAAAATAATGATCTAAAATACTCTCCTCTATTGAATTATAGTTTAAATCCCTTAAAGTGAGCTTCCACTGAATTTAAACAAGTCTCTGACACTGTCTGCCAGGCAGAACTAGGGAGCACTTTATATAACAGGTACCACAGCAAATGAGGTGCTGCATGGGGCTGCTGAACACTTCAGAAGGACACTGAAGCTTTGAGACTCCAGGGAGGTAACCCCAGAATACTATTTCTCCTGCTTTCCTTATGATTCACATACTTCCTTACAGGAAGTTATTTTCTCTACAAACAGTGGTTTTCAAAGGGTGGTCTGGAGGCCCGTGTCCCCAGGACACTTTCAGGTGGTCCAAACCATATTCATTGCAATGCAAAAATTCCATGTGTCTTTTTTCACCCATACAGGTTGTGGTGGCGTTTTCCAGAGGCTACATGATGCGTGATGACATGGCCACTCTGATGGTGAGTGGAAACTGTAGTGTGTATTCTTACACTTAAAAAAGTTTCTTAGTTTTAATACTAAATATGGTAAATATTGACAGATATGATGAGTGGTGAGGTGAGCTGGTAAAGTTTAACAACTTGCTCTCCAAAGTGAAAAAAGCTCCGAGGAGCAGCATTTTCCTGTGGCCAATTATGATGGGACAATCGTGATTATCCCTGACCTTGGGGTTGGGAAGAGCTGTGCACAGTCAGCTCCTGCAAACCAGCCAGGCTGGCCCCAGGATACCATGTGCCACAACCCACATAAATGAAAGCTCTTTCAGGGCCTCAATAACTTTTATGAGTGTGTGTGTGTGTGGGGGGGATTCTGAGACCACAAAATCTAAAAATCGCTGATCTACAGTAATTTTTTTTCAAACTATGGGTTGTGACCCACACAAAATTTAATCTCAAAGGCCATATTTTTAAATGATAAAGAACAAAAAATATCAAAGTTATCATAGGTAATGAGTATTTTTTGATGAAACTGGGTCACAATATAAAAGGTATTCCCAGTTTTATTTTTAAAAGTTCGCCTAAACACTGGGGGCAGCAAAATGGAAGAGAACAGGCATATGGTAGCTCTATGGAAGCTAGTCTCACAAGCCTGAGCTGGGACATGGAAGTGAGGATGATTTCTGGGAAGAGGCAGCCAGCGGAGGATGAGAGCTGCCGCTGCACTGCCCCCCTCCGCCGCCCCCGCCAGCCCCCCAGCGGCCGGGCCCCTGGCCACCTCACAAGGCAGGGCAGAGGGAGTGCTTTCAGACAGGGCCTCACAACCAGCCTTCTTAGAGAAACAGGAGTTACCACCTGCCCAAGGAAGATGCCTTGTTTACTCACGGTGCTTACTTCCGCAGTCTGCAATACCTCCTCTCTTCCCTACAGCAGAGGCAGAGCAGTGTCGGTGAGAAGTGGCATATTAACTGCAGAAAGCCCTGCTCCTGCTCTGAGCCCACATCCAAAAAGGCAAAATGCAATAAGACTGCATTTTTGTTTTTTCTTTTTATGGCCGCACCTGCGGCATATAGTAGTTCCCAGGCTAGGGGTCAAATTGGAGCTGTAGCTGTCGGCCTACGCCACAGCCATAGCAACGCCAAATCTGAACCGCATCTGTGACCTACACCACAGCTCATGGCAACACCAGATCCTTAACCCACTCAGTGAAGCCAGGGATCAAACCCACATCTTTATGGATACTATGTCAGGTCCTTAACCCACTAAGCCACAACAGGAACTCCAAGATTGCATTTTACGTCCAAGTTAGAGGTGCTGGGATTCACCACACTCTCATTCATTTAAGATCCCATCAGCAAACCTGGGAGTAAGAACTTGTTATGAGCACAGAAAAGCCCTGGTGAAATATTCCTCGAGGCAGGGTTACTCTCAGGCACAAGTCTTTCCCATGTAACAGCACGAAAGGCTGCTGGGCCTAAATATGAGCAATTTCCACACTGATACACCTTCTCTAATTACAGCCCACTTGCTCCAACACTGAGTTCCTTTTAAAAATCAATTTTAGAGATACTGTAATGCAACAGAACTCAACACGGGACTCACAAAAAGAAACATGAACTTTATTTAAATTTTCCTGAAAACATACTGACACTCTCTCAGAGTATAAAACATTGTATTCAAATTTTGTTTCCTTTAATTTTTTTTTTTTTCTTTTTAGGGCCACACCTGAAGCATATGGAGGTTCCCAGGCTAGGGTTCGATTCAGGGCTACAGCTGCCAGCGTACACCACTGCCATAGCAACACCAAATCCGAGCCACATCTGTGACCTACACCACAGCTCACGGCAATGCTGGGATCCTTAATCCACGGAGCAAGGCCAGGAATCCAACCTGCGTCCTCCCGGTTCCTAGTCAGATTTGTTTCCACTGTGCCACAACGGGAACTCCAATACTTGCTAAATATTAAGGTACCCTTAATACTAGCTAAGTAAATTCAAGATAGTGCTGGCTCAGTAAAATACATTTCATATATCCACAAAATCAAACAAGTGTATAAAGTGGGTTTTTATTAAAATTTTTTAAAAATTTACTCTATCCAAACATTATGATTATTCCCCCCAGACATGTCTACCTTTCCAGCAAGAGGATGAATATGCTGGAGTTTTGTCTTGACTTTGACCCCTTTCTCAATAAGAAAACATGTTTAATGTGAATAACGGAGGAGGGGGGGATTGTTCCCACTTATAACAGTCACCTGGCATTCGCGGCCTTCAGGTCACAGAAGTGGGTGAGCAGAGCTCTCACGACATCGCTGCAGACGACTTTGACCACGTCCACGTGGCTCAGCCTGTGGCGCAGCTGTCTGGCAATTTCCCAGAAGTCCTCGGAGAGCAGGTGGTAGAGCTGGCCCTCGTCTCGGCTGAGGCTTCCGTACCAGGACAGGATGTAGTCTCTGTAACTGTAGTCAAACACTGCCAGGAACAGACAAAGCAACACGTCAAGCGTGGCTGAAAGCAGACACAGAGACACATTTTCTACTGGAAACCACCCACCTAATAGTTAAGAGCCATGGTTTAAAATACAAAGAGAGTAAGAAAACAAGGGAAGACAGACTCCCTTTCTAAAACCTTTCAAAATGAGAGACTCTCATTAACTACAACTTTGGCCTGTGGTGACTATACGTCTTGGATTCTCTTGGATAGCCCAATTTTTAAATATTCTATCTTGGTACCAAACTCTCTAAAAAAAAATTTTTTTTTTAAATAGCGCATACTATATAGTGAAACACACTTGTGGAATGTGCCAGTTATCAACTTAATTGCCTCTCAGCTCCCACTCACAATTTTTTTCCCACTTTACGGTACTGGAGCTGGACTCTGTAAACACTTCTTTGCCAACTGGCGTAAGGCTGAGTTTTATCTGTAGAGGATGCTGGGAAGGGGGGTACACTGGAGGAGGAATGGGCTCTTCTCTCATTGTTCCCAGAACCTGCAGCTCCCTGGACAGTGCTCATCCCCTGCAAGTTCCCAGGACCCAGAGAGCAGCCTCCCAGAGAATTCGGCTGGCACCGTGTGGGTGGCTTCCCCTAGCCTGTGGTCTCTCTCAAATTTCTCCGCAACCAGGCCAAGGCTGTGCCCTCTCCAACGTTACTGATTTAAGTGCTTCTTCCCTCAAGGGACTCAAAGGAGAGAAACACTGAGCTACATAAGCCTGTTTCAGCTAAGGATACCTGGGATTTTTTTTTATTACTGCTTATTTCTCAAGGTTTTTTCCTTCCTTTTTCAACCATCACTTGATCTGGCTTAATTTTCATGTGATCTTAAATCTTTTTAGAAAAATAAATCATCTCCCTTTGCTTTGTTTCTCTACCTACTACTTTATCCCCAGAAATCCTGAGAACAAGCCATAATTTGTGATCCTGATCTGCTTCATGGCTGGCAGACAGAGGAACAACCAACAATTCTCAAATGATTTTTTAACATAAGATTTAGTGCTCTTTTTATTCATCTTGTCCACTATACACCAACTTTAAATGTTGAGGTTTTTTTTGGTGGAGGGAGTCAGGTTTCTTAGAAAAGTGAGTAACAAATGGAACCCCTAGCTCAGGATCAATATTCATTCTGTGTGAGGATCCCATGTTTCTGCAAAAGCAGACATGTCAGAGGAGACACTATTCTTGTTTTAATATTCTGTGTTTTTTTTTCAGAATATCAACTATGACAATACATCCAATGCTTTCCCACATTTCCAGGATTTCTGGAACGCAGCTTTATAGCAATTTACAAAATGGCATCTTAAATCCTAAGGCTCAAAAGCATACGTACTGCATCAAGAATTTTGTTCACAGACACAAACTTTGGACACAAAGGTTTGGATAAGTCCTCAAAGTCATTCCATTGGCCTCCATGGTGGGGATAAGAACCTCTGGATAACTGAGCCTCAGAGCCAAGAACTATTAGTTGCTGAAGAGTAAGGTGCAGACATTGAAAAGAAAAAAAAAAAATGATACTGCCCCAAGCTTTCACTATTCACTACATAATATGCAGAGGGTTTCCAGTGTGTAAGGTGGATCGGTAGTCACTGA
Source organism: Catagonus wagneri (assembly GCA_004024745.2). Taxonomy (NCBI): domain Eukaryota; kingdom Metazoa; phylum Chordata; class Mammalia; order Artiodactyla; family Tayassuidae; genus Catagonus; species Catagonus wagneri. Next base: position 8,079,418 of record PVHT020000140.1, on the reverse strand, counting down.
GCATGAAAGAAAAGGCAAAACAAAAGGAAAACCATCAAATGAATCACCTCCTAAACCTTTCAGCTACTTTTTGCTGATGTCCAGATATTTATTTGAAAAAATGGTTGTTACGTTTTCTGTATTTTGTAAAAAGTAGCCATATCTCACACCCCTAATTAGACTCTTTTATCAGAAAGAATGCAGAAATGGTTTCTGACCCAGATGTAAGAAATTATGGCAAAAACAGGAATGGGTCAGTCCTATAACCCCATTTATCAGCAACAAAGAATGATGGTTCCTACACTGTAATTGATTTTCATCTCCTCAAGAAACTGAGGCTCAAAGAAGTGAAACAACTTGCTCAAAGTCAAACAGGTGGCAAAACCAAGGTCTTATCTGCCAGTCAAATGCTCTTTCTACTCAGTACACTGTAGTCCTGCCTAAAGAGGGAACAAAAGAAAGAAATGAGAAATCTGAAATAGCTCCCTTGTCCACTGGATAACCAGCCTGTTTAAAACACACCTGTAGAAAAAATATGTGAATGGCTCTACTTTTAAAAATTGTTCTAGATGGTACAAATAGGACCAATCGGTGGAAATAACAAGGAAATTGTTTTTTCTATTCAACATAAGGAGGAATAAAAATATTAAAGTTATTCAAGAGGTTCATATTACATGATAAACGTTTCATCATAAGAAATTTTTAAGCAAGCTGGAAATCTAATGGATAGGGATGGCATGGGAAAATTACATCCTGAGCTGGATTACACGACCTTCAGGCCTTTATATCCTTTTATCCTCCTTCAAGGCATCCCAGTGCCAAGCAACAAGAGCATACTGGCAAGGTGAAACACACCTTGCCAATAAAACACTGTTTACTCATTCCTCTGTCAATGGACTTTAGGTTGCTTCCATGTCTTGGCTGTTGCAAACAGTGTTGCACACAACACTGCAGGTCAACTATATTCCAATTAAATTTAAAAAACAAAAAGACCCCCACACTGTCACTTTGTTCACATGCAATCCTTTCTCTCGCTTTCTTTTTTGTTTGTTTTTTTTTGCTTTTTAGGTCGTACCTGCAGCATATGGAGGTTCCCAGGCTAAGGGTCAAACCAGAACTACAGCTGCTGGCCTATACCACAGCCACAGCAACTCAGGATCTGAGCCGTGTCTGTGACCTACACCACAGCTCACGGCAACACTGGATCCCCAGCCCACTAAGCAAGGCCAGGGATCGAACTCGCATCCTTATGGATACTAGTTGGGTTCATTACCGCTGAGCCACAATGGGAACTCCTTCTCTCTTATTCTTCTATAAAACCAGAAGTTCTCATGCCACAGAATTTTTAACTTGTAACAAATCTGCAAACCAAAAATGTCTGGAAAATAGAAGCATTTTTCCTTTCATTAAAATTTAATCTCAAAGCAGGAAACTTAGAGCAATTATAAGAGACTAAATATCTAAAAATAAGATCTTTCTGACAGGTTAAAGGATTTACGTGAAAGACGTCTTCACCTACATAATGTCTCGTTAAATTTTTTAATCACATTGCATATTCTAACTATTACAGCTCTGAAATATTCCTCTGATTATACTTCTTGGTTAGAAATTAATAAAAATGAATATTGGCAAAAAATCTATACTCGATAATAGAGATGTGTTAGCCACAGGTATATCTTCTATCATCAGCCCATCAGCACCTCTCTTCAAACTGTCATAAAAATATAACAAATTTAAAAAGTACAAAACAAAGCCATGATTCTAAGTATGTATTACATAACTACCCACAGTCATTTACACAAGTACACAGATAAACAAAATTTTTTAAAATATACCTTTGGGTCAGTTCAAGGAGATAGAGAAATTTATGATCATAAAATCATTTTATGGGCCTTCTTTAGGAAATAAGCATAAGTAATGTAACAAACCACAGTAAGAAATGAAAGGGCACTTACTCTCATTGCCAAGCAAAGAGCGTTTTGTCTAAAGGCATAATAATAGCCAACAAAAACTCAGATGCTATAACCACTCAAATACATTTATTTTCTAGGACTGCTCGCAAAGAAAAGAGCAGGTAAGAGGTAATCACTGAAGATTACAGAGAATGGGATAACACGATTAGAACTTTAGTTTTAGTTAGATTAATCTGAAAAGAAGATTTAAGGTAACAAAGTAGAGAAATACTAGAGGTGAGGATACCAGTTAAAAAGCTACCATTTGGCTAGATAGTGTGATGTTAGGTAATCTCTATAAATTTCCAGAACAAGGAATGACTCGAACTAAGTAAACAGTATAAGAGAACACTCCAAGAGAGCCATTTTCCATCTCTGCCTTTCCTCCAGGACAATCCAGGATGCAACCTTGCATGTGCAAGAGGTAGAGCCCCACAGGTCCTAAATAACCATGACCTGAGTCTCTCGGAACAAAGAAACAGTCCCCATTCAAACAGGAACTGCCCTAACCATAACGATTAAAAAACAGTAATTCTGTTGATCATATAGATGGCTGCTTAAGGTTTGCAAAGTTCTTAGAAATGCAATTAATAATTACTCTGTGTGCAGAAGGAGGGCCACCTTCTGGGAAGATCTGGGGCTGTTACTGACTGATCTATTTATTCATTCAACAAAAACGGGCACATATTTCATATCGGTGGGTAAAGAATCATGAACTAGGTAAGTAGAGCCTACGGGGAGGAGGGTGTCAAGCTCTCTGAGGTACTAGCTCTACTTCTTCTGTCAGCATCTAATCCTTGGACAGTCTGACCTCCTCTGGAACTGGCCACCAAGGGAGCCTAGGAAAAGAGATTACCACATCAGGTTTACCTTATCTAGGACATGTTCCAAAGAAATAAAGTTCTGTTACACTTGGACAATGACTTTGTAATATCTTCTGTCATTACGATGATTCAAGTTATGGCCTCTTGGAATTCCCATTGTGGCTTGGTGGTAATGAACCCAACTAGGATCCAGGAGGATGCTGGTTCGATCCCTGGCCTCACTCAGTGGGTTAAAGATCTGGCACTGCTGTGAGCTGTGGTGTAGGTCGCAGACGCAGCTCAGATCCCACGCTGCTGTGGCTGTGAGGTAGGCTGGCAGCTGTAGCCCCAATTCAACCCCTAGCCTGAGAACTTCCATATGCCTCAGATGTGGCCCTAAAAAGCAAAAAAAAAAAAAAAGCACGTTATGGCCTCTTGCACAAACGTGGACAATTTATCTACAGGCACACTTAGCAATGAAATCCAGAAAAGTAGTAAGAGCCACTCAAAACTAACTATTCGCTTTGAAATGCATATAGAACATTAATTGCATTTGTGAAGATCACCACAAAAAAGTAATGAAGGTAATGGTATTTTTAAGACAGTCCCTTAACAAGACAAAGTGCTGGAGTTGCTGTTGTGCCTCAGCAGTAAGAAACCCAACTAGTAACCATGAGGATTCGGGGTGGATCCCAGCTTCACTCAGTGGGTTAGGGATCTGGCATTGCTGCAAACTGTGGTGTACGTCGCATATGCGGCTCAGATCTGGCATTGCTGTGGCTGTGGTGTAAGTCAGCAGCTGTAGCTCTGATTGGACCCTTAGCCTGGAAACTTCCACATGCTGAGGGTGCAGCCCTAAAAAGAAAAAAAAAAAAAGAGAGAGAGACAAAGTGCTGCCAACACTGTCCCCAGTGCTTTTTTTTTTTTGTCTTTTTGCCTTTATCAAGAGCCGCACCTGCGGCACATGGAGGTTCCCAGGCTAGGGGTCTAACAGGAGCTGTAGCTGCCGGCCTTCGCCACAGCCACAGCAATGCGGGATCCGAGCCGCGTCTGCAACCTACACCACAGCTCACGGCAACGCCGAATCCTTAACCCACTGAGCAAGGCCAGGGATTGAACCCGCAACCTCAAGGTTCTTGGTCGGATTCGTTAACCACTGAGCCACAAAGGGAACTCACCCAGTGCTTTGAAATAGATAAAATCTTAAAAAAAAAAACAGATTTTCAATTCCAGAACTTAAACTGAAGTTCTCCTGAGCAAATAGCAGGTAATTAATGAATTAACTTCTCTGGCCCATACTAGTCAGATAATTCAGAGTAGCCTAGTGAAAATTAGACTATGGATCTAGTGAGATTTCATAGTAAGTCAGAAAGATTTTTAAAAGTCTATCATCAGAGTTCCCGTCATGGCTCAGTGGTTAACGAATCTGACTAGGAACCATGAGGTTGCGGGTTCGATCCCTAGCCTTGCTCAGTGGGTTAAGGATCCGGCGTTGCCGTGAGCTGTGGTGTAGGTTGCAGACACAGCTCAGATCCCACATTGCTGTGGCTGTGGTGCAGGCCAGCGGGTACAGCTCCAATTAGACCCCTAGCCTGGGAACCTCCATATGCCACGTGTGCAGCCCTAGAAAAGGTAAAAGGACTAAATAAATAAATAAATAAATAAATATAAAGTAAAAAAAAAGTCTATCGTCTGTCAGTTTTCCAGGTAACATAACTTTAAGAGAAAAACTTTTAAGGGTATCTGGCAGAGAAGAGTAGCTGTTCTGACTTCACAGATATAGTTCCTTGATACTGTATCTGAACTGCTGAAAAACAGTTTCACTATTTATTTATTTATTTATTTATTTATTTGGGCCGAACTGTCAGCATATGGAAGTTCCCAGGCTAGGGGTCTAATCACTATGCAGGATCCTTAACCCACTGAGTGAGGCCAGGAATAAAACCCGCATCCTCACAGGTACTAGTCTGGTTCGTTTTCCACTGAGCCACAAATGGAACTCCTAGTTTTACATTTTAAATTGACTAACATGGTAACAATATGCTTCGATTATCTTCCCCAAGTATGCCATTAAAATTCCAGCATTTTTAGCTTTAGTAATTCTTATTACTATACAGAAAACCTAACTATATTCTTTCGTGCTGCATTTTTTACTGTGACTTCTTTCTCGTTTTTAATTCAACCTAGGAAGACTTAAGACCTAATTTATACTGAGCTACAACACAGCTCACTTTGTAATAAAATCCACACATGAACATGTACACATGTGCAGAAACACATATGCCTTTATAGATTTTACTTAACTCTGAGTGAATGTTTTTACATAGTCTAAAAAGGAGTAAAACACATAAAGATAAAATGGAACAATGATATTATCCACTTTAAACTACCCAGTTTT
>PVHT020000140.1:8037297-8074186 GCA_004024745.2 Catagonus wagneri | reverse complement strand
GATCCCTGGCCTTGCTCAGTGGGTTAACGATCCGGCGTTGCCGTGAGCTGTGGTGTAGGTCGCAGACGCGGCTCGGATCCTGCGTTGCTGTGGCTGTGGCGTAGGCCAGTGGCTACAGCTCCGATTAGACCCCTAGCCTGGGAACCTCCACATGCCGCGGGTGCGGCCATAAAATGACAAAAGGCAAAAAAAATAAAAATAAAAAAAAAATAAACTACCCAGTTTTAAATTAAACTAACTTAAATAGTTTATGGGAGTTCCCGTTATGGCTCAGTGGTTAACGAATCCAACTGGCATCCATGAGGGCTCAGGTTCAACCCCTGGCCTTGCTCAGCAGGTTAAGGATCCGGCATTGCCGGTGAGCTGTGGCGTAGGTTACAGACAAAGCTTGGATCCCCTTGTTGCTGTGGCTGTGGTGTAGGCTGCCAGCTACAGCTCTGATTGGACCCCTGGTCTGGGAACCTGCATATGCTGCATCCTAAAAAGACAAAATAAATAAATAGTTTATAAACATTTTATATCAACTGAACTCAAATGACTTCAGCCTTAACAAGTGTCCCTATTATTTATATTTTGCAATCATAAAAAGATATCCTATTATAGCTAACTAATAACACTCAGAATTTCAATCAAATATACAGGCTTTAGAAATGTAAATTAAAATAATCCTGAGGTGCAAATTATAATCACCATAGATTTTCTAAATTCTTATGAAACCTCTTAGCCTTCTCAACATATATTTCTAGATTCTAATTTCCCATTAAGACAAACGTTCAAATTTTTAGAAGGCAATTTTAGTTTTAATTTGTTTTTGTTTTTTGTTTTTTATAGCCGCACCTGTGGCATACGGAAGTTCCCAGGCTAGGGGATGAATCAGAGCTGAAGCTAAGGCCTATGTCACAGCCACAGCACCACCACATCCAAGCCACATGTGCAGCCTATGCCACACCTTGTGGCAACACCTGATCCTTAACCTACTAAGCCACAACAGGAACTCCTATTGTTTTTTTTTAACAACTAATGCCAAACGCACAAATTTAACTCCCAATAACCAATTTTACCGCAGCCTATTTTGCCCCTTTTGATAGATGATATAATATTCAACTTCTTTGGAAATTATTTTGTTTAAAACAAAAGACAGGAAGTTGTAAACATTAAGAATATGGTAAAAAGAAAGGAAAGAAATTACTCTGTCAACGTATAAATCTTACCTTTGGCTTTAGATAAAATTTCCCACTCAAAATAAGTCATTCACAGGAATTAGCCTGAGGATAATGTGTTCTGTTTTATTTTGTTCTGTTTCATTTTTTGACAGCTAGGCCTCAACCCTTATCCCATCTTTTTTTTCATAAATATTTCTAAAACAAGTTGGTCCATGCTAGATAAACATGCCGTGTCTAAGTGCAGAGAAACTCTACATCTTAAAAAAGTAAAGAAACACTATGTTCATAAGCAGCATTATTCACAACAGCCAAAAGGTGGAAGCAACTCAAGCATCCACTGATGGATAAACAGATACACACAGTGGGGTTACAGACATAAAACGGAATACTAATCAGCCTTAAAAAGGAAGGAAATTCTGACATATGCTGCAAAATGGATGAACCTTGAGGACATCATGCTAAATAAATAGCTAAACACAAAAGGACAAACATTATATGATTTCATCTATACAAGGCACCTGGAGTCGAATTCACCAATACAGAAAGTAGAATGGTAGTTACTAGGGCCTAGGGGAAGGGGAGTGGGAATTGTTATTTAATAAATGTAAAGTTTCAGTTTTGCAAGATGAAAAGAGTTCTAAAAACTTTGTACAGGGAATTCCTGCAGCAGTACAGGGAAACGAATCCAACTAGTATCCATGAGGATGTGGGTTCCATACCTGGCTTCACTCAGTGGGGTAAGGATCTCACGTTGTTGTGCACTACAGCTCTGATTTGACCCCTAGCCTGGGAACTTCCATATGCCTCAGGTGCAGCCCTAAAAAGCAAAAGAGAAAAAAAAACCTTTGTACAGTAATGAAAATGTACTTATAATACCATTGAACTTTATGCTTAAAAATGGTTAAGACGATAAATTTTACATTATGTGTATTTTACCACAATTTAAAATAATAAAGGAGAGATTTCCAGTTCTAAAAACAGTGAAATAGCTTACAAGAGACTAATCTTCATACAGAAAACAATCAGGAATTTAAAAAAATATTAAAGGACTGCTTAAAGGCACTGGAGAGCAACAAAACGAGCAGAAAATGAAGAGGAATCAACCCTTGAAAGTAAGGACAGGAACTGGGTACAACTCATATTTATACAACTTTCCCCTGAAGGTACTCAACACTCCTCGAGGCACAAGGCAGTTTGAACTTAAATTTTAAAAAAGGGATGTTCAGTCTAATATATTGAAAAACAGAGTTAGGAACTGCCGGAGCGGTCTGTACCAAAAAAACCTGCATACAAACTCTCAAACCCATTGCTAAATGTGAACCACACATATATGGAGGTAAGACTACAAGGAGACCAGTGCAAAACAGGAGCTAGGAGACTGAAACAGCTGCAGATAGTTCAAGTGCTGTCGGCCACAAGGGAGTCCTGCCCAGTTAGAGGTATGGCCAGGGGCCTCTGTGGGAGGACTGTGAACTGGAGTTAAGTCTATGTCCCAAGATTGAGGGATTCACTTTAGACTAAGGGCAAAATCCAAATAGTCCGACAAAATCCAAATAGTCCGATCAGTCAGAAATTAAACTAGGCATTCCTGCCATAGCTCAGTGGTTAACGGACCTTACTGGCATCCATGAGGATGCAGGTTTGATCCCTGGCCTCGCTCAGTGGGTTAAGGATCCAGCATTGCCGTGAGCTGTGGTGTAGGTCGCAGACGCAGCTTGGATCCTGCATTGCTGTGACCCTGGTGTAGGCTGGCAGCTACAGCTCCGATTGGACCCCGAGCCTGGGAACCTCCATATGCCATGGGTGTGGCCCTAAAAAGAGAGACAGACAGACAGACAGAAAGAAAGAAAGAAATTAAACTGCATTTAAGAAAAAATCCAACATCCATTAGAGGAAATTTAAAATGTCTAGAAAGCAGCATCTACATTGTTCATTATACAATCAAGAATAACTAGACCTCAGAATAAAACCCCATAAAATGAAGTTCCCACTGTGGCTCAGCAGATTAGGGACCCAAAGTTGTCTCTGTAAGAATGTAGATTTGAACCCTGGCCTCACTCAGTGGGTTAAGGATCTGGTGTTGCCATGAGCTGCAGCATAGTTTGCAGATGTGGCTCAGATCGGGTGTTGCTGTGGCCTCAGCTGCAGCTCTCATTTGACACCTAGCCCAGGAACTTCCATATGCCACAGGTGTGCCCATGAAAAGAAAAAAAAGAAAAAAAACAAAGGTAGCACATGGTTAGATGAAAAAGCAATCAATAGAAACTAACCCCAAGATGGCCCAGATGTTAGAATTAGCATAAAGGAATTTCAAAGCAGTTATTATAAATTATATTTATATTACATAATATATATAATAAAAATATTTTAAATATGTTCAAAGAATTAAAGATAAAGGTGGTCACGATAAGTGACAAATGGGGGAAATCTCAGCAAAGAACCAAAAATTACAAAAAAAAGAACTAAATAGAAATTCTAGACATGAAAAGTACAGTATGTGAAATAAAAAAATCACTTGATACACCTACAGAATGGAAATAACGGGGAAAAAAGGTCAGTGAGCTTGAAGACAGGAAGAACAGGACTGGTAAACTGGACTTCATAAAAATTAACTTCTGCTCAAAGACAACATTAAGAAAATAAGAGGCAATTTACAAACTGGGAAAAAATATTCTCTATACCTATATCTAACAAAGGCTATGAATCCAGAATACATAGTTTAAACATTCTTACAAAGAAGTTATAAGTTAAATAATAAGTTAAAAATAAAGACCTGAACAGACATATTAGAAAGGAAGACATGGAAACAGTCAATAATCACATGAAAAGATGCCTATCGCTGATGACTAACGATGTTGAACAATCTAAGCCCACATTAAGATTACATTTTATAACCATCGGAATGGCTAAAACAGAATGACAAAAGCAAATGTGGTGTTAACGTCAAACGCCTGGAACTCTCATACGTTCTTAGCAGGAGTCTAAAAAGATATAACCAACTTGGAGTACTATTTGGCAATTTATCGTAAAGTTAAACACACAACTACCCTATGACTCAGCAATTCTACTCCTAGGAATCTATCCAAGAGAAATGAAAACATATGTCCGCAAAAATACTTGTTTAGAGTAACTTTTATTCACTATATTTCAAAAAATTAGAAACAACAAATGAATCTCCAAAAGGAGAAAGGATAAATATATTGTGACAGTCACACTGGTACAATGGAACACTAGTCAGCAATCACCAGGATGAACTGATGTACACAACACAGATAGATCTCATAAACACTATGTTGAACAAAAGAAGCCAGGCATAAAGGATGGCTTACTGCATGACTCCATGTCTATGGAGTTTATGAACAGGCAAAACTATGTGAGAGAAGAAATTAGAACAATGAAGGGAAGGTTTTGATGAGAGGGGAGGGGGATGTGAAGCAAACTTTCAGTGATAATAGAAATGTCAGTTTTGTTTTTTGTTTGTTTTGTCTTTTTAGGGTCACACCCACAGCATATGGAGGTTCCCAGGCTATGGGTCAAATCAGAGCCGTAGCTGCCGGCCTACACCACAGCCACAGCAATGCCAGACCTGAGCAGCATCTGTGACCTATACCACAGCTCACGGCAACGCTGGGTCCTTAACCCACTGAGTGAGGCCAGGGATCAAACCTGCATCCTCATGAATACTAGTCAGATTCGTTTCTGCTGAGCCATGACAGGAACTCCAAAATGTTCATTTTGATTAGAATGGTGATTACACGGTTATATGCACTTCTGAAAACTGCTGAATTTTACACTTAAGATTTGTGTATTTCAAAGTATATAAATTTTACCTCAATAAAAGAAATTATGAATTACTCTTTTTTAAACCATGATTTTGAGATTATGAATAACAGAAGTCAAATTTTAAATCCAAAAAATCCTATCAAACTCAGCATATTCTACTAATAAAAATATTTTAAAAGTTTAGGGTCCCCAAAGTCCTAAAATCTTATAAATCCACACAATTTCAATCTGTCTTACAAAGTATTCATCTTCAAATTTTAATATGGTAATTTCTGTGAACTACGGTAAGTAAAACACACTTGTTTATGTATGTTTCACTTATTTGGTTCTTTAACTTCATATTTAACACCATGTATTTTCACATGAAAAACTTCAGACTTCTTTTCCATACATGTAACTGAAACTGTCAAAGTTTTTAGAAATTTTATTTAAAATACCTTTTCAGGAGTTCCTGTTGTGGCTCAGTGCTTAACGAATCTGACTAAGAACCATGAGGTTGTGGGTTTGATCCCTGGCCTTGCTCAGTGGATTAAGGATCTGGCATTGCCGTGAGCAGTGGTGTAGGTTGCAGACGTGGCTCGGATCCCGCGTTGCTGTGGCTGTGGCGAAGGCCGGCAGCTACAGCTCCTGTTAGACCCCTAGCCTGGGAACCTCCATATGCCGCAGGTGCGGCTCTAGATAAAGACAAAAAAAAAAAAAAACCTCTTCAAACTTTAAGTTGATCAAACCATTCTTTTAAACTTTAATATCTGTAACTATATTTACTTATCCCCATTTCCAGACATATAACACTGTACCACCACAATCCTCTTTCTCAATCTTCCTCCAAACAAGTTTCACATGTGTGTCCTTCATTCTTTTGTAAGGCTGCTCTATCCCCGTTAATTTGGCTAATTGTTTTGTCCAAGAGTGAGCCTGAGTGTATTTATCCCCAAGAACGCACCTTGTCTAGGTTATATCCTAAAAAAAAAAAAAAAAACTTCCTGATACCTATTTTAGGTAACAGAGAACAGATCCTTGCTTCATATGTGGAATTAACTTCACTTAACCGGCTAGTTTTATGTAATCTGCAAATTGCTACTTAACATATGTTTAAGTCCTATGCATTCAACTATAACATTGTTGTATTTATTTAGCATTCAAGTAAAAATTCATGAATAAAAAATCCTAATGCTACACACATACAAGAAGGATAAACTTACTAGAATTTACTATTTTCCCTTTAGAACATAATGAATTGCTTCACATGATAACTATACACCCTCATTTAATCCTTACCTTCTTTCAGAGCTTTGTCCATATTATGAGAAATGACTACCCTTCTAGACTGAACTGACTCATGTGAGTTCCCATACACAGGACTCTGAAATGTAAAAGGAAAAAAAAGATACAGATTACAGAATGAATAAATCATATACAAAAATAAAACCAAAGGCATGAAATACCATTTAGACAAGCACTGAAACACTGCTTAATAGATTAAAAAGTTCTTCTGGAAAAGTAAATAAATGCTTAAGGTTAAGAAATTTTTGCAAAAGAATTAAGGAAGGATTTTCCCAACCAAATATCAAAACAGTATGATGCCAGTGTAGGAATAAACAAATCAACGGAATGGTAGAAAGTACAAAAACGTCTATATATATAGATGCATATATACATATATATGAATATATATATATATGAGAATAAGAACATAATAAAAAATCTGAAATCTGTGAGGAAAAGACTATTCTGTAAGTGGTACTTAGATAATTTGATATTTATGTGTGAAAAAGATTAGTCTTACCCTACACTTTATATATAAATAACTTCAAATTGATTAAAGAATTTTTTTTTCTTTGCTTTTTAGGGCTGCACCCACGGCATATGGAGATTCCCAGGCTAGGGATCTAATCGGAGCTACAGCTGCCGGCCTATGCCACAGCCACAGCAATGCGGGATCCAAGCCACGTCTGCGACCTACACCACAGCTCACGGCAATGTTAGATCCTTAACCCACTGAGCGAGGCAGGGATCAAACCCAAAACCTCATGGTTCCTAGTCAGATTCATTTCTGTTGCACCACGATGGGAACTCCAGAACTAATTTTCTTTAATTTAAAAAAATATTTAAAGGAAAGAAAGGAGACATTGCATATAATCTTGGGTTGAGAGGGCCTCTTTAAAATAAGACACAAAATAGTTATAAAGAAAAATAAACAACTGACAAGTATGATTATATAAAATAGAAAATTCCTGTTTGACAAATACTGTAAAATACAAGTAACTGACTAGGTGACAATATCTACAACATACATAACAATATCTACAACATACATACATTACTTAATATATACAGAGGTCCTAAAACAAGAAAATGAACTCAAAAGAAAACCAAGCAAAGAAATTGAAACGACAATCCTAAATGAGAAACACCAATTTATGGAGAAACCATGCAACTTCCTTTTTAATCAGAGAAATGCCAATTAGAGCAATGAAATACCATCAGACTGCCAAAGTAGGGGCAAAGAGTCATAATATCTAATGTTGGCAAAGATACATAGACATGGTCGTTTTCATACACTTTTGGGGAAAATGTCCATTTCTATAAGCTTTTAAGAAAGTAACTGAGCTTCGTATCAAAATTTTAAATTCACTATCTTTTCATTCAGCAATTCTGCCCCTAGGAATCTAGCCAATAGAAAATACTTGCACACTGCAAAAAAGTATATATATACCAAGAATTTCACTGTTATGATTATAAGGGCAAAAAACCAGGAAATAACCCAACTGTATATCGATAGTCAGAGTTAAATTATGATATGCTATTTTAGGATATAATGCAACCGTTAAAAAGAATGAGTTAGGGGACTTTCCGTGTGGCTCACAACAAAAAGAATGAGTTAGGGATACATTATACCTTTATGGAAGTTTTCCATGATGGAAAATGTTTGGAAGCACATATGCTAAACTATTAAAAGTGGTTTCCTTTAATAGGCAAGGGCATGGGATTTTAACTTCTCCCTCCATAAATGTATGAATAACAGTAAAATTTTTAATTTAATTATGAAAAGATACTAATTGGCAAAAGAAAAAAGAAAAAACCCAGAGACAATATCCAAAATTTAAATCTATCTGGCCAGTAAGACTATACTAAAGAGGAAAACTGTTTAACTGATCACATACCAAAGGGATCAAAAGCATGTAAAATTGGGCCTAGTTACTGGTTTCAGAGGATAAAAAGAAGCTAATATTAGTGGGATGCAGAGTTCTTTTTTGTGCATGGGAAATATTAAAGTGCTTGACTAGCACCACCACACACTCAGGAGAGCTAAATGGCTAGTATTAGAATCACCTGAATCCAGTAAATGAGGAAATGCCTTTGTTCTCAGGCAGGCACCTCAACACAGCTGCAATCAACCCATGGCCCTCGCCACCCAACCATGAGTGGATAATTTCTAGTCCTTGGCTTACTTTCCCTCTATCCGTGGGTTAAATGCTGCGTATCATCTGTTTTTGTGATCACTGAGATTAAAAAAACAAAAGCCACAGTCTTGAGGTTCCTTGGTTGACATACTTTTAAAAGCTTTAAGATGTACATGTTACACTCAGAAAAGAATCCCTTTATGCTACAAATTAACATATAACATCCAACCCTTTCCCAAAGAATCATTTTTAAAAACCCTTAACCATAAATCCTATAGACAAAAGCCACTTAATGCCCAAAACTCAACTAGAAGATAAAAGATAGTTTAAAACTATCTTCTAGTCTCTAAGTAGCTTGCTATAAAATTAAATGGTAAGTCCATTCTACTGTAATTCAAAACATTTTAGTGAAAAAAAATTTAAGAAACGAGGAATTTTTAAATTCTAGTGCTCTTCAGAACATGCAGCAGATACTGAAACAGCTTAAGAATTTGGAGATGATTTTTTAATTGAGTTAATACTTTTAGAGAGCTTTACTGAAAAATAACTTTAATCACAACTGCTCAAGCCTCTGACAAACAGTCTAGTGTAGCTTCCCAAATATAGGTAAAGGTAGTTTTTGTGCACAGTGTACTAACAAGATGAAGAAACCACAGCCAGTTGACACTTAACTGAGAAGTTCCTGAATTGGGTTCTTAAAATGGAAACTGTCTTTAAGGGTGGAGAGAAGCAGGTGTGAGTGAGACTGAGGCAGCGCATACACATCTAAGCATACTTCGTGCTTATGTGTTTATCTTTACAACTTCCTTCAAAACAATTTTATTCTTACCTTTGACTTTTTCTTTGTCCCCCTAGTTATGGCTCTACTAATTCTTGCCATCTGCCTGCATATTTCTTTTCTCTCTCTGCCACATCCTTAGATATAACACCTGTATTAAACATGTTTATCACTACTGACTCTTTTTAATTTAAAAAGCTTATGAGGAGTTCCTGTCGTGGCTCAGAGGTTAATGAACCCAACTAGCATTCGTGAGGATGTGGGTTTGATCCCTGGCCTCGACCAGTGGGTTGGGACACAGCGTTGCTGTGAGCTATAGTGTAGGTCTCAGACGAAGCTCAGATCCGGCGTGGCTGTGGCATAGGTCAGAGGCTACAGATCTGATTGGACCCCTAGCCTGGGAATCTCCATATGCCTCAGGTGTGGCCCTAAAAAAAGACAAAAAAGAAAAATAAAAAGCTTATTTTCTATGCTGATTCTTTACATAAAAGTGCTATTATGTTTTCAATCTCATTTTTCAATCTGGTTCTGGATTACCCTGTAGCCCTCCCCCCAACCCCAGGGGTCACTGGCCCTTATAGGAAAGGAAAAAAAACAGTTCTTCAGCCCTGTCCTGTCCCCACAGCCTGATGGAGAGTCTGTAAGCAAGGAAAACAGAAATTTAAAAGGAAACATCATGAGCCCAAAGAACTGGGTAACCATGCATGGAAACTCCGTTTTTAAGGGTTTAATATTTATGGAACCAGAATCTCCTCATGAATAAATTACTACACGAGTGTACATCAGTCACTACATACTCCATTTCTTTCAGATCCCAGAGATGGAACTCACCAATTAATCATTATTTCAAGATGGAGAGAGAAGGAAAGGAGGAGCCATACGGAAGGAAGCGGGGGAGCCGAGGAGGGAAGAAAGCTGGCAGCTAAAACACGGGCACCTGCGCATTCCTGTGGCCCAGAGGGCAGTGGAGCAAAACCTGTCTTCATTCTCTTTCCACTTAGAAGTTTGAAAACAGGAACCCAACAGGGCAGAGACTTCCCTAAAAGGCATGTTAAGGCAAATGCTAATAACCTCCCGTTCTCTGCGGGAGGCAAAGCTCCCACTCCTCAGGTAAAGCTCATCCTGACAAACACCTTCCTAATAATGCTGGTGTTAGAAAAGGTGAGAGAAGAATGTGAGTCCTTCTCCCTCTCTCACAAAGGACAAGTGACACACGTCTTCACTGCCCGATTTCAGAAATGAGGACGTCGAAGGTAGTCCTTCCAGTCAGCTCTCCTTTGAAGTTCAGCATCCGTATCCCAGCGCTGAGAATGGAAGAGCTTCTGGTGAACCAGAACTCCTGCCGAGTATAAAATACACCTTATTTTTTAAGTAAAATAAATGAAACCCATCTTCATTTTAAGATTTAAACCTAGCTTAAGATTGTTGAGATCCTTTTTTCCTCACTCACTGAGTTCTCTAGAGAAAGTGAGAGATCTCAACATATAATTTGCTCACTTTTTTTTTTCTCTTTTGGCTCTACCTGAACATATGAAAGTTCCTCGGCCAGGTATCAATTCCAACCTGCAGCTGGGATGCCGCATCCTTCACTCACTGCACAGGGCTGGGGAATCAGGTCCTCGGGCCACCAGAGACATCAGATCATTAACCCACTGCACCACAGCAGGAACTCCTAATCTGCTCATTTTTAAAATGGAGGAGTTAAAAGGAGTTTTCCCAAGACAGGGCAAAACCTGAAAGCTCTTCTCTGATTTACGTAACTAGATTCTCAGCATCAAAAAGCAGATGCCACATCAACAAACCCTTTCCTGAGTATACATCAGCTTTCTGTTTACTCTTGAATGTCAGTTTTTAGGCCATAGCCATAATGCACTCAAATTGTCGTCGAGTCAGCGTTGAGTCCCTCTCCTGTGGAAACAACATCCGGAGAGAATCCATGCAGGGAGACCTGGGTGCTCTGACACCATTAGCAACTAAACAACCAGGAACGATCTGGAATCCAGCAGAGACATACACCTCATTTTCCATTGTTTACAGTATGATGCTGTTTACTGTGTTCCTTCCTGTGGGAGCAGAGATGGGGCTGGAACAGCCAGCCCATGACTTGTAATTCCTTTCACATCTATTACCTGATTATTCAAATAAACAAGTGTCTTTCTTCTTCACTATATACTTCTACATTAGAAAAATTTTTAATGTATTTTTATTTTAAAAAGAAAAAAACTGTACAGAGTTGAAGGAATGATGAGTATAATTTTCTGTAACGGTAATGAAATAGTGAATTTCTTAGGAAAACAAACACAAACCCCTGGTCATCATTATCCACATGGAGCTGTCACATGGCCAAGTCTTCCCAAGTCTTTTCAACATCTGACAACCTACTGGGATCTCATGACTAATGTTCTCATTCTTAAACTATGTTATTCTCCAAACCATGGCTCCTTTCAAACTAACCATATTCCGCCTTATCCCCCAAAAATAATTTATTTGGAGTTCCCATTGTGGTGGAGGGGAAATGAATCTGACTAGGAACCATGAGGTTGAGGGTTCGATCCCTGGCCTCGCTAAGTGGGTTGAGGATCCGGCATTGCTGTGAGCTGTGGTATAGGTCGTGGATGCAGCTTGGTTCCTGCGTTGCTGTGGCTGTGGTGTAGGCCAGCAGCTGTAGTTCCAATTCAGCCCCTTGCCTGGGAACCTCCATATGCCACGAGTGCAGCCATAAAGAAATAATAATTTACTCAAAACTGAAGAAACAAGCACCCACACATACCCCTTCTCAGGAGGACAGGAAGGGACTAAGACCCTGACAAAAGACTGTGACATGAGTCACAACAGTCATGCCCAGCATGGAAGCTGAGTGGCTGAAGAGCTATGAGGGCAGAAGAGCAGCAAGAACACAGCCTCCCAAGTCCAACAGGACTTTTTACTAATGACAGATCCTTGACCCAGCTGCTCCCTCTCTAGTTTAAGTGGGCTTATAAAATAAATAAAATAAGGCTCCAAAAGAGAAGACAACAAGAACCTGGAAAGGAATATAAATAAGTTAAGGGGATTGCTAAGAGTTCCAATTCTTTTCAACAAAAAAATAGGAATCAAGAATTTTAGATTTGATTCCAAACATGTGGGCTTACTCTATTTGGGCCAAAGCCTGAGCGACATTCGAACCCTGGGCATCTAGTCTGTTATTGCTGACTCACAGAAAGCATTCAGCAGAATATCTGGCACACTGTAGCAAAGTACAGCAATCATCGCCAATAAAACTCAATGTTATCAACCTTCAACAAATTGAGGCTAATGAGTTGGCTGATTGGGCAGTTTTCTGAAGGGAAAGGAATAGTGGAAATGAAAGCAAGAGAGAAGGGTTGCAAGTTAAGAGGCAACATCAGAGAACACATTGTTCTTAAGTATTTTTGCCTTTGAGGCTGTACTTTCCAGAAAGGAAAGTGTCCATTTCCTGAAGATGTTCTATCGCGTATGTACCTTTACACTTCCTAATCCTGGTGAAGTATTTAAGCATTCAAACAAAACCTGGTTTGATCAAAACCAGTTTCCTGGATTGTGCTTTATAATGTTTGATCATGAACTAAAGCAGGTCTTGCTCTCCTTATCCATAAAAGAAAACTGCCAAACATATACTGAGAGGTTATCACGTAGAGAGACTGCAGTGATAGAAAAGGAGTGGTTTTGTGTCTCCCCCACCCCTTTTAATCAAGTACAATTTCTGTTTCAGATATATGAAAGAAAAGGTATTCTTTGAAATTCAAACCTACAAATGTACTCATTGTTTTTCCTAGATTCCAAACATGCTTCAGTATCTTTTTAAAATGCTATTACTAATTATATCGAGTAGAGATTACATACTATAGACGTAAAGAATTAAATTGACCTATAACACCATTGTCCAGAGATAATCACTATTAATATTTTGAACTATTTCCTACTACTTGGTGACTCCAATCCTTACTCTGTAACTCTGGACAACTTACTTTTCTATACCTCAATGTCCTAATCTGTAAAACAAAAATAAAAACAGTACCTACCTCTTAGGGTTGATATGAGCATTAACTGAGCTGATACACATGAAGCACTTAAAACTGCCTAGCAACACATTATTAATTAAAAATTACTATTGGTTCTTTTTTAATTTTCATATGGTTTTAAAGAAATTAGGATCATAGTATTCACACTGCTCTGCACCTAGTTTTTCATATTCAATATTATATGAGCATCTTTTATGTAATAAAAGATCTGGGATATATTGTTTTGAATGACATACTGTAATTTAACTATTTGTTTATTACTGTGTATTTACTTTGTCCTCACTACTTTAAATGAAAAACATTTTCATTTTTATGATGATCTTTGTACCACCAAAACTGCTCTTAAAAAAACTAAAAGTGTCTATGGAAATACACAATGGATTTGGACTCTGACTTCAAAGGAGACCTCACCTCAAGAATTCTGTCGTGCTTAAGAAGAGTCTTCTACTAGCTAAGAGGAAACTGAAGGAACAGCAAGGCATGGTGGGTCAGGAACACTCTGAAGCACGAACTACACAAAGCTGAACAGGAAAAGTCCCTTTCCAGCCTCTTCAACCCACACGAACCCGTGTGCTTTGAAAGCCCAACACTGCAAGGTATTTCTAGATGGGGAAATGAATACGGGACACAGGAAGCAGGGGCAGGTCAGGGCCTCCTTTACCCTAAGGGATCCTTAGGCAGTCACGTAAACCACCTTGGCCTCCAGAAGCATAAATCCCTATCATGATTTCACTGAAAATGAACTTGGCAAGAGATGAATGGTAGATTAGATTATTACTAGCTTCTGTGGTTTATGACACCATTTACCAAAGTATTCTTGTGTTGAGGCTAAAGGCCAACCCTGCCTGTATGCAAATATAGGAATCAAGGTTTTGTTTATATTTCTATAATGAAAGTAATCGGTGAGGAAAGGCCCTGGGACTAGATCCTATGACTGGGGATGAAATCAGATTTTTTCCATGAACAAATATGAAACTCAAGTGTGCTTCAGGCTGGGGCACAATGCCATTATTATTACTATGGCAAAAGCATATGACATCACATGATGGTGGCAAGAGCACTTAAGACCTAGAAAAAAAGTAGGCTGCAGGTGATTCTTTGCCATTTTCTTGCTGAATTGTAATGAATATGTCTATTTCTCAGATTTGGTTTAAATAATGTCTGTCCTATTTAAAGATTATGCATCTTGAGAAGGATTAATATATGTGTTCTTTTTTAAATTACAAAGTAGTATACATATATAGATTTTTATTATGGTACCAAAAGTCAGAGTCTAAATTTTTTACAATGTTAATTTCCTTGTCAAAGAATGATCATAGTTTTATTACATATGATTAGTATCATGACCTATACTTTCAGATTTGACTATCACAAGCAGATTCCTTAGGTAATATTTCTTGGTTATTCATCTGCTTTCTGTGAGAAAAATGATTATCAATGCAAAGGCAAAAATCTCTTTAAACTGATCAACAGAGGTAGATTTTGAGACAGGTTAATATACCAAAGGATTGTTTTTCCATTCAGTTGGAAGAATTAGAATCATGGGAAGAAAAAAATGTGCTTTATTTCTAATGTCAAGGACTCAAATCTGAAGATCCTTAGAAAACACACTCCACTTGATTACAAGAGAAATTCAAGTATGTGAGTATATTTCAAACCAGACACAGATTTGGAAAGTGAAATTATAACGTACACTTGAAAGTATACAGGCAGACAACAGTTTGTCTAAACTGGCAAGTATAGAACAGAGACTAGGACTAGGGGAGTAGGAAAAAAAGGAAACTGGCTTAGGAAAGGTCACTGAAAACTGGCAAAGGCTTTTTGCATTCCTGCAAAAGTTTCTGCAATAAAAATTCTGTAGCCATTTTATCACTGGCTTCCACTGTAATTTTGAGCTGGTAAGGGAAATCAGAGGTTTCCACAATACGAATCACATTTTCAACAACTTGTTCAGCCACCTAACACGTACTGAGGACTCTGTGTGTCTGCCCCTTCGTTGGGTACCAGAGAGACAAAGGTAAATAAATTACATTCCCTGTGCTTGAGGGGCGTAATCTATCCTTGATGGAAGCTCATAATAGAGTAACTAATGAGCTATAACACCATGGGAGGCTCTGCTTAGGAATTCTAATATTTTTCCTATTCTGGTAGCTCCTCTACAATTTGCTCTTCAGTCAGAGTCATGGAAGAAAAGTTTCTCAAATATACAATCAATCCATGAGATCATTTCATAAGAATTTTGATGTTCATACATATTGAAGTAACTAACAAAAATTATCCTCATTTCCTAAGAGTTCTCACGGAAACCAGAGTGGCTGCCCCTGCTTCAATGCTATCCTGTAACTCAACAACTCAATGAGTCACACAGAACTGCTTTTTTTTTTCCACAGGGATCTTTCGTAATGAAAGCAATTATTTTTTAAAATCCATTACTGTCCTGGAATACCATAATACCATTTTTATTAAATTTGCTGACTAGCTTTTAAACGAAAACTGGTGATAAATTATTTAGGACCTTGTTGGAAAAATACCACATTGGTAATCTGATTCAGTAGGATTCCGATTTTCATAGTTGCCTTGAAGCAAAAAGCTGAGCTCCAAGCAGTAGCCTGGGTGACATGCACGGAGAAGATATTGAGATGTGTGAGATGGATTACTGCCATAAAAATACTAGTCTCAGGACTTCCCGTTGTGGCTCAGTGGTGACAAACCCAACTAGTAACCATGAGGATGTGGGTTCCATCCCTGGCCTTGCTTAGTGGGTTAAGGATCTGGTGTTGCCATCAGCTGCAGTGTAGGTTGAAGACGCAACTAGGGAACTTCCATGTGCCACAGGTGTGGCCCTACAAAAAAAAAAAATTACTTTTATAGTATTTACAGTAATACCTAGATTAGTGTCTAACCTAATATCAGTAACATGACCTACCCAAGTTGACACATAAATCATTATAAGTAGAACTGTTGTCAACTTAGCTTCCACACACATCTCCTAAAAACATGCTTAATTCCCAAATAACGATGATAACAAGGTGGTCCAGTTGCCTAATATGATAAAAATATCCTGACTATTATCCCCCAAAAAATACTAGTTGCAAAAAACTGAAAACACAATTCAACTGAATCTACTCAAAGAGGCTGACTTACCCTCCTAACTTGAGAGTAAAAATTATCTGCCCCAGCCTCGATCTAGATCATGAAAGTCCTTTCTTCTGTCTCTACCTAAAATAAATGTGTTGAAAGTCAAAGAATAAAACCTACTCTTATGAAAAACATGGTGTTGAAGGTAAGCCTTAGTGCAGCAGGCATTCCATCTGTGAGCAGAGAGGACGGCAAGGCGCAGGTGGGTCTATGAACACACAGGACACAGGTGAGGCTTTGAGTCTACTCAGTCCTTGCTGACATCGGGAAGCCCCATTCCCCGCTTGAAAACACACTAACTCATTTTCAAGAACCACTTGGGGAATTTGTTCTAATACGGATTTCTAGATCCTATTCTCTGTCACCCTCCCAAGATTCTGATTTCAGAAAGTTCGAGGTGTGTCTTTGAAATACAGCATTTTTAGCAAGAATTCCTAAATTATTTATCAGTTCTTAGACTATATTTTGAGAAACACTAAGTGGTCATGATGACAAAAGATTACACGATCCCTGAAAAATGTCAGGAAGCTTTATTATTTGGAAGATTTATTTTATACAGAAGTAGAGCAATCATTTCATATAAATTGGGAGTCACCAAAGATTCACTAACTTACTCTGCTCAGTTAACTAAAATGATAAATACTTCCAATTCCTTCACATACAGAAAAGAGGTAGCATGAACTCTTTTCTGTATATAATTTCGACTCCACAATTGGAAGGGAACCATTAATCCCTTCAAAATGCAGGGAAAATCAGTTAAATTAATGAGAGGTAGTTTTAAATATGGTGCTTAAATCAAAAATTATTTGCATTCCTGGAATGGTCTGCACTGTGTATAGGCACTGAATAAAACCATGCCTGGAAATTTAACTTGGCTAAAACATATTCTTCCAAAGAAGAGTAAGGACAGCTATGTTGCCTGACAACTAACTTCTATCACATTTATCAGTAAAACTGCCCCCAGCACAGTTACAAGCAGATGCCTTGAAGGACACTGGCACAGCCAGAGATGACCTTGGGCCCAAGAGTCAAGAGACCACTATCTACTCTAGCCTCTGCCTGAGACAGCACTTAACCAGAGAACTTCCGGAGGCAATTCCTTTAGTCAAAACAAGAAATAAGGGCAGTTCCCACCAGCGCAGAGGGGTTAGAAATCCGACAGCAGTGGCTTAGGTTGTGCAGAAGTGGGTTCCACCCCCAGTCCCCTTGCAGTGGGTTAAAGGATCTGCAGCACTCCTTCGATCCCTGGCCCAAGAACTTTCGTATGTTGCTCTTGCAGCCAAAAAATATGATGAAGAAATGAAAAGTAGAGAAATGAAGAGAAATAAAGAGAGGAAGCACGTGCAGCCCCAGGGCAGGTCATTCCCACAGCCCCGACCTCCTCAGCTCCAGCGACCCTCCTCTCCAGCCCCCTTGGTCCTGATCCCACCAGGCAGGACAGTTCAGACCCACCGAGCCTGCGCTCCCCTCCCAAAGCCCTCAGCTCCCCCCTCACTCGCTGAGCTGCCACCTGATCAACCCTGACAGCTCAGCTCTGTGCTCCACCTCCACACCCAGCCTGTCACCCAACCCTACAGGACCGGCCCAGCCACGCTGAGGGCATCACCACACGCTCCGGGCCTCCAACTCACATGGGGCCCTGAACCCCAAACCACACCCACCACCTTCTTTGTGTCCTTGGAGGTCAGGAGGCTGCCTCCAGAGCTTTCGATCACTACCTTCAAGTCACTCGACCTCTTTAAAACCGCTTCCTGAACCATAAAATGGGGATAACAGTCCAAGTGTTATGGGGTGACTGTGAGGGTTAAATGAAGGTGTACAGCACTTAGGACAGGGCCCGGCACGCAGTAAGAGCTCAATAAATGTTTTCGCCCTTATTCCAGGTTTTCCTCTTAAAGTTACCCTCAGCATGTCCTCCTCCTCACTATTAGCAATTCATTTTGCCCCCCAACTTCCCAGGACAGCTGAGGCAACTCACTTGATGGATATGATGCCCAGGCCACCTTTTGCAAGTCTCTCGCTACCCCATGCCCCGCTCTGTCCCAGGCATCTCAGCCTGAGCCCTGGCCCCGGTTCTGCTCTCATGCCCACGCTGCCCTGGCTCCCGGTCTCGGGGACTCTCAGACCCTTCGGTGCTACTTTAAGATTTCTCTTTACCAAAAAAAAAAAAAAAAAAAGGAGTTCCTGTCGTCGTGGCTCAGTGCTTGACGAATCCGACTAGGAACCATAAGGTTGAGGGTTCGATCCCTGGCCTTGCTCAGTGGGTTAAGGATCCGGCATTGCCGTGAGCTGTGGTGTGGGTCGCAGACACAGCTCGGATCCCATGTTGCTGTGGCTGTGGTGTAGGCCGGCGGCTACAGCTCCTGTTAGACCCCTAGCCTGGGGACCTCCATATGCCGCGGGTGAGGCCCTGGAAAAGACCAAAAAAAAAAAAAAAAAAAATCTCTTTAACCGAAAAATGGGTGAAATCTCTCTCTGGCAACAAAAATTCCCAAGGCACTTATACCACACACATACCTGTAAACGCTGCCTTCTCTTCTTTCTTTCCCAGCCGAGCTCCTAGAGAGCACTGTGCACCTGTCTCTGCTTCCTCACCTACCCCTCCTCCCCGGAGAGAATAAAAACCACGTCTGCCCCACGTCCACCTGCCCTCCCCACATGCCACAGGCACAGGGCTCCAGAGACCCCGAGTGGTCAAACCTGGGACACCCCTGCCTTCCTGCACCTCCCAGACACCTGACACCACTGGCCACCGACCCCTGCTGCTCTTTTGGCTTCTCTGGGCTCTTCTCTCCTATTCACCAGCGCTCAGTGTTCCTCCTCCCACTCCTCTGACTACTCTGGCTGGCCTCAGAGGTCTCACCAACCCCGTGGTTCTAACTACATATGCACCCTGACCATCAACAGAGCCATTTCCTCCAATCTCTCCCTCCAACTGCAGGGCTGCGAGCCTACCTGCAGGCTAAATAACCACAGGCAGCTCAAAATCCACATGGTCAAAACTTACCCCCTCGCCCTTCATCATCCCAAACCTGCACATTCAGCCACCCAAGCCAGAAACTGGAATTCACTTGACTTTTCCCTTTCCTCTCTCTGCAGATGTTTATTGGGCCAAATTTAAGAGCATGGTAGAGATGCCGGGATGGAAGGGCACTGAACTGGGCATTTAACAAGAACTGAATGTGAAGAAAGGGGGCAGAGATCCTCCCAGAAGCACATGTGTGCGACACGTATATACACCCCACTAAGGTCAACTCAGGAAAAGCGGGAAGGTTCGTTAAAGTGAAGATGTGAAAGACAAGCTAAAAAGGTTCGTCCTAGTCATGAAAACCATTAATAAGAAGTGAAGTGTTCGTTGTTTTGACTCCACTGCCTCCCTCCTCTCTAAAGGACCAGCTCGGCCAAAGATAGAAATGGTGTCCCCACTGTCAAAACCTGGCCAGGAAGATGCGAAGGGAACAGTGCTGCTGCATTCCTAAGAACATTTTCCCTTGTTCCAAAAACGGCCTTTCCCCCTCTGGATCTCATCCCCTGTGGCCGTGGTGCCTGAAACTCCTGCAGCCATCTGGCCAAGAGCCCTAGAGCTGGTCCCTCCCATGGCGAGGGCAGAGCTAAGAGACATGGTCCTGGAGGCTTGCAGTTCCCACGTGAAGCCTCCCTACTACTCCTGGGCCTGCCCTACTCTGGGTTTTGTATTAGCTCTTAATAAATCCCCTTGTTGTTTTAAAAAAAAGGGAGCGGGGTAGATAGTTACAGGCATCAGCCATGTTCAGAAAAGCACTAAATGGGTTCCTTTACTACAATTTCTCGGAATGTTAGTGTAACAGAGCACAAAGTCAAGCTTTAAAAACTTTGTTTTTCAAGTTTATGTGACTTCCCCTCAACAGCCCTCTCCTTCATCTTCCGCTTTTGCAGCATTCCTAAAAGCATCTCTGCAATTAAATGTTTACGGGTCATAGTTTAGAACACTGATTTTTCCTAGCACAGATGACAAGAACGTACAACTGACTCTTGTGGCATAGTACAGTGATGGTAAAAGAGCACAGAAAAGTGCTGTGGGGCTCCAGGGGGTTGACTGCCATTCTACGCGGTTCTTGCTCAGAACGGTAGATGAGGCTCACGTTGTATGTCAACTCAAGTAAAATTTGAGTGGCTTCCTGGAATGCCAAGTTGAAAGGGATTCTGAGGTCTCATCCACGCTCAGGAGGAGGAAAAAAAAAAAAAGCCTTACTTAATTAGCACTGATTGTCATGAGCATAGGAAGGGGCAGTTGTGACATCAATCTGAGACCTCTAAAGTGACACCAATTCCTAAACAGATCCTAGAACTATCTTAAAGATTCTCACATTTTTTTTATTTATCTATTTATTTGTTTATTTTATTTATTTATTTATTTACTTTTAAATTTGGGGGCCACATCTACAGCATACTGGAAGTTCCCAGGCTAGGGGTCAAACTGGAGCTGCAGCTGCTGCCCTACACCACAGCCACAGCCACACCAGATCCAAGTCGGGTCTGTGACCTACACCATAGCTCACAGCATCGCTGGATCCTTAACCCACTGAGTGAGGCCAGGGGTCAAACCTGCATCCTCATGGATATTAGTCAGGTTCATTTCCGCTGGGACACAATGGGAACTCCCTCTCAAGTTTTTTAAATCCTGAATCAGGCCAGACTAATCTTTAATAATTACAAGGGCAATAAAACAGTTAAGTGTAGAAGCTCCAAAGTAAGAAAGGCCTGGGTTCAATTTAGTTCTCCCACTTGCTCTGAGCACATTAATTAGCCTCTCTGAACCCCAGTTTTCCCATCTGTAAAAAAAAACAGTCCCTACCTCACCTAGAAGATATGAAAGTTAAACTGGGTAATGCACATATGCACCTGCACACAGTAAATGCAATTCACACTGTTTAGCTATAGCAATTCTGAAGGCATTCACTTTATGACATTCGCAGTTTAACTACTGTAGTACATGTAACTGTCCACTGTCTTCACAGACACAGACTGAACTGAGGCTCAGACTCAGAGTCAAACTGAACCCAGAAACCACTTTCCTGAACTCATTAACATGGTCAATTTATAGGCTATAACAAGCAAATGGCAAGGACGATTGCAAAGTACTGTTCAAAGAGTGTTAACTTGCCTGGAAGACAACATAGTGTAGATAAATCTAACTACTGAGTGATTAGTCTCTACAAAGACAGATCACATACATCATTTTTTTCCAACCTCTCCACAGAGAAAGCAAAGCCAAGATACAATGACCAAACCAATAGCAAGAAGCCTCTCTATGCCCGGATGATTCCCTCCACTGTCTCCAGGCGTAGGACTTTCAGTGCTAGAACCAGGACAGTTCTGAACAAACTGGGACAGTCGGTCACCCACAAATGAGCAGGTAAAGTCCCAGCAGGTGGGCCTGAGTCTAGCTGTGCCGTTCAGAAGGAGTTCTTGAAATACTATTTACCCTTAAAAGAAATCAGGGCCCTTTTTGGAGAAATGGCTAATTCCAAGTGTGACTAGAAAATGGACAAAATGAACCCAAAATAGGTTATTACACCAGATTGCAAGAAAACTCTCAGACTTTATAGGGTCATATCAAAAGGACTCAGGAGCCAGCTCAAAAAGGTTCCCACTGCCAAAGACGGAAATGCCTAAGCCTCAAAAAAGATGATCGTTACAACTAACTGAAACCCATCAAATACATTCAAACCCATGAGTTCACACTGTTTTTTTTAAACACATAACTAATTAGTCACCTTTAAAGGATGATGGGGAATCAAGTCATTATCTCGGAAAACTGATAATGAAAATGAACACAGAGCCACCACCTATAGTTCGGCTGAAGGGATCAAACACAAGTCTGATCAGGTCTCTGAGTCCGGTGCCAATTTGCAGGACATATAAAGGAGAAAGGAACAAGCTGAGCTATATTTCACATGCAACCAGCAAAATACAGACTATAGGAACCTAAGGGAAAATGCACCAGGTTCTTCAATAGCTAACTTGTAGGGAAAAGAAAAGGATAAAGGGAAAACATTTTTTTTTCAAATGGGCAAAACTAAACTGTAATGTTCATGGGTGCACATTTGAGTGATAAAACTATAACGACATGCAAGGAACTGATTATTAGTCAAGACGGTGCTGCTTAGGTGGAAGGGAAGGGGCTGATGGGGTGGAGATAGGGGCTTCTGGGGTTTTGGAAGTTACAAGAGTTTTGTCTTTACAATCTCTTGTTCAATTGCACATTTATTTTGTATGATTTTTTTTTAAATCTTCATATTTAATCTTTAAAGTTTTCTTATTTATTTCTCTTTTTAGGGCCTCACCTACAGCAACTGGAAGTTACCAGGCTAGCGGTCAAATAGGAGCTACAGCTGCTGGTCTGCACCACAGCCACAGCAACACAGGATCTGAGCTGCGTCTGCAACCTATGCCACAGCTCAGGGTAACATGGAATCTTTAATCCACTGAGTGAGGCCAGGGATCAAATCCATATTCTCATGGATACTGGTTGGGTTCGTAACCTGCTGAACCACAATGGGAACTCCCCAAAGGTTTTTTAAAAAGGCAAAAGGGTAAAATCTACATTTAACACCTAATTCAAAACATTTTTACAAACACAAGTATTTGTATTTACAAATACTATCACATTGTTCCAAACAAAAGGTATTTACTATCTCCACTTTTCAGAAAAGGAGACTGAGGCTTAGAAATCTTAAGCTGTCCATAGTCACAGAGTTATTAAAACAGAGTCAGGATTCTAATTCAAATGACTGGCTGACTCTAATACCGTTCTCTTTTCTTTTTTTTCTTTTCCCTTTTTTTTTTTTTTTTGGCCACGCTTGAGGCATGCAGAATTTCCCCGGCCAGGGATCAAACCAACTCCACAGCTGCATCCAGAGCCACTGCAGTAACAGTGTTGGGTCCTTAACCCACTAAGCCACAAGGGAACTCCTTCCAACACCATTCTCTTAATGCCTATGCTCTACTGATTCCTAGTTAGTCATTCACTCAAGAAATATTTATTGCTTACCTAATCATGCTAGATGTTTAAAAAAAAAAGATAAAGAGGGGAGTTTAAGGGTTAATGAGAAAGATAGACAAGGAATCATCCAAGTATCAAATTACAACTGTGCTAAATAGTGAAGGGGAGGTTTACGGTGCAGGTTGAAGACCTGGAAGGCTTCTCTGCAGAAGAATGGCTGAGGCCTAAGGAGAAGGTGACGAGGTAAGCGGGCAGCAGGGGCTCCAGGCACAGGAAGCAATGTTCAAAGTTCCATCAACAGAGGGGGATCGGCACTTGGAGGACTTAGGATGGACCGTGAAGAGTGAAGGCTAGCTAGCACAGTAGACTAGCCTGGAGATCTAGAATAGGAAGCTGCTGGAGGCTTTTAATTAAACATGTTGCAGAAGAAGAGACTGGACTGGGTCTGCATTTTAAGAGAATGAACTGGAGAAGCTGACAGGGAGGCAGAGAGATGAACTGAGAGGCTACTGCAGTCACCTAGGAGGCCCACGATGGTAGCTTGGACCAAGCAGGAGAGAGACAAGAGTGGATGGACATAGGATATTCAGGAGGTTAGAAGACTGGTCTCAAGGATGGACAGCATCTGGGGAATGAGCAGGAGAGGACGTCAGGAAGGACTCTGGCTGCTGGCTGGGGGACTTTCAGACGTACAATCACTGACAAAAGCAGCAGTGGGAGAGGGACGGGGACGCTGACCATAAGACAGACGGAGACACTTGGACTTGTTAAGTTTCAGGCACCACTGAGAGTACCAAGTGGAAAAGTTACATTAAGCATTTGAATAAGTGAGATGGGGCCTGAGGAATAAATCGCTAACCCTCAGTATAGATATGGTCATTGCTTAGGGCCCAAGTGTGAGACTGCCCAAGAATGAGATAATTCAAAACAATGGGACCTCAAGAATGATCAATATTCAAATCTAGAAAATAAGGCAACTTCCTGAGCTTATCTAGGGGCTGAAATCTCCAGACGGTTTAGTGAAACAAAGAAAAAAGAAAGAAAGAAAAATATGAGATTAACAACTGTGCCTCAGGAAAAACACACTGAAATTTCTGGAATGTTTATGATGTTAACTTCACGTCTAACAAGTTGGCAGAGTCTGCACGTGGCACTCAGGTGTGTATCTGCATATAAGGACAAGGACGTTGGGGAGGTGCCTTGTGTGTAGGGCTGGAGGCTGGAGACTAGAGAAGGCTTTGGAACTAGGAGAGAAAGCCGGTGCTTGAGCCCGGCAGCTTCTCGGAGCTGGACAGAGGGGCGCAGCTCACAAGACATGCAATGGGCCAAAGTTCCTTAGCTTCTAGAAGGTAAAAAATAAAAAAAAAATTTAAAAAAATTTTAAGTTTGAGAAACAAGGCTATACTTACAATTTCTAAAAAGCACATAAGGCAGTTTTTTGGCTCAGAAAAAAAAAAGAAGGACCAAGCACTCCAGATACCAGGTTTTAGGGGACAGAACCAGCAGTAGCCCAAGAAGAACTGTGCTTTTTCACAGACTGGCACTGGTGACAGAGAAGCCTCTCTTAAATGTTTTGCAGGCACCAGGAATAGAAGAACATAAGTGAATATGTCCATAAATATGTAAATACTGCCCGCGGACTTTCAGAAATGAGAGGAGGGATTCAGGATGAGATCCTGCATGAGCAGACAGGAGCAAACACTATACAATTTTAATTACTACTATTAGTGTAAACTCACTCATACATTTAAGGTGGATGAGAACTACAGAAATTCAGGGTAGTTTAGAAATGAGCATTTGTTAAAAATGCATCCAGTTTTCCAGAAGGTGTGTTCTACACTAAAATGAAGGCTTTTTAAATAGATGCTAGTGGCCTAAACAAGTTCCAGTGTCTCACCTAAAAACACACCATTCATTCCAGTTTCCCCCTTGGCTTGGAGTTTCCCCCATTTTACTTGGAGTTACTGTATTCATTTTTCTCTACACCCAGCTCTTGGCTGTTCACACATGAAAACCCCTAGATGGCTGACAAACATACAAGGACTGACCAGTGCCTAGAGTCACTGATAAGCACTGGCCGGCCAGCCCCAGGGACAGAGCCAACACACCTCACTCTCCTAACTGCAATCCCCCACAGCAGCACCTGACCTGAGAAGCCCACTAGAATGCAACCAAACCCCACTGAGCTTTCTGGAAAGTTCCACCGTGTTTGGAGAAACTATATAAGCACACACCCCAGGACTAAAGGTAAGTATAGAAATGACTAACTGAACCCAAGTCCTGGTCCCCGGGGTACCCAGCAGAGCTCCTGAGAGGATCTGCCTATCTACCCCTGTCATTTGTCATCTCCACCCAAACAACCAACCCTCATTCAGAAAGTGACCTAACAGTGAAGCTAGTAAAAATACAGGTTCCAAGTTTTCCTTTCAAAAGCAAACCTGCAATTTCAAAAAAAGAAGAAAAAAAAAGGCAAGTTTGTATGCCTTCCTTTTAATACTAACATCCTTCTGCAGACACTACTTTTCTAATGCCTAAACCCTCAGCACCGAACTTGCTGAGTCACCTTTTTTAGTACAACTGTGTACATGATTCTGACTACACAAGTGCTCTACGGAATCTGGGGCACTTCCTACCCCAAAATGATAAGGTGGGGAAATCAAACCTATGATATTTTTTAGAAGGCAGCATTCAGTAACTTAGGATACCACAGCATGTTCCTAAAGCAAAAGCAGCTTACGATTCAGGGAGTTAGAAATAAACCTCCTGGGAATGACTAGAATTTAGGCCCCAAGTAAACAGTTCAAGCTTGGAGACTTTGATCTTCAGATTTGTGAGTAAACAGTAAGACCCTTTGTTTGGGGGCTGAATATGTTAAAGACAATGTTAAGATACTCTTGAAAAGATTCTTGAACCAATCTGTAATAACTACTGGTAATTAACATGAAAGAAACATCACACTCACTCTTGAATTTACAGCCTCTGGTCTCCATGCACATAGTTTCATTAACTCTCACTTTTTATCACTGCAACTGATTAATATTTCTCAGTGATTGAGTCCCTCCAAATCACATTTCCACCTGACATCTCTAGAGCCCAGCTTGGCTGCTACAGTTAGTGGTCAGAAAGTGACAGTAGGTGCCATGGCTTCAGACCAAAAGCCTGTTCAACTCTCTCAGTTGCGGACTTTCACAACCGGGCCCAAACTGCCTTTGTAGCCTGCCTCCTAGGATTCACCTCGTATACTCACTGGCAACCCAAACCCCAAACCTGACATGTCCTCCATCTCTAACAGTCTGTTTGGTTTGTCTTGGTTTTGCGCAAGTTATGAAAATATATATTGCCTCCTTCAGACAGTTTTGCTGAATTCAAAACACACAATCATTGCACAGGATACCCTGGCTGATTTTCATTAGCATTTTTTATGTTCTAGGCTTAATTGTGTACTACCTCTTCCTACTTTGGAATTATCACTATTTTTCTATAAGTTATATTTACTAATCCTAAGAAATAGTTCCTTTATAATAAAGATATAGAAAATAAATAATTTTCCTTTACGTGTAATCACTGTTCATATGCCAAGAGATTACAGGTATCAAAAGCTCTGCTTTTTGAATACATATTTGTATTTGCTTGTCTATGCATAATATATATATGAAAGAATAATCAACTGGTAATAACGAATGCCTACAGGGAAGTGAGGTTTTTTTCTCACTACATACTCTTTTACATGTTTTCTATTAAAGCCATGGGACTGTATAACCTGCATAATTAAATTTAAAAATTACAAATTGGATGAATTTAAAGGAAAATAACTCTTAGACCACAGAGTTACACAGATTTAAGGTGCACTCGAAGGCCATCGGCCTCAAAAACAGTCTTCCAACTAGCCGCCATGACTTAAATCTCCCAATTAAAATACAAACATATTCTGAAGACAGTCAGTGTATTGTGCCACTATCCACTGTCATGGAGGATAGTTTATCACATTAGCACAATAAGAGAAGTCACAAAGAGGCTGCGTGCAGTCTCCCTAAGTTTTGTTTCTTTTCGTTTTTCCCTCAAGTAATTAAATTAAGTTTGTTTCACTCAAAAGAACTTTTGTATTAGTAAAAGAACTCATTTAGGGCTTCTAGATGTCCTACCCAAGCCGAAAGGCTCCATGGATTGCTGTGTGAATGTTTTTACTGTCTCTGTAAACAACTGCCCTCTCATCCAGTCTTCTCTATAGGTCTAATGTACTCAGCCTGGGAGGTCAGGGACAGGGACTATCTTGTTCATCTTTGAATCCTCCCCAACACTAAAAACACTGCCATGCACTTAACACAAAGCAATTATCCAAGCTCCTAGTGACACCTATTGCAAGCCTATGATCTCTTCTCTTGAGAAGGACGGTTGAAATTTCAAATCTAAAAATGTCAGTCAGATACTCAAGTCTGTTCTCATCTCAACAAACAATAATCTATTCATTTAGGGGAAACATCCACCCCTAAGGAACCTACTGTGCACCTGGCACTGACCCTCAGCAACTACCTAGGCCAAAAATGACCTCATGACATCAGAAGACATGCAGCAGATACTATTCAGTAAATGCTTATTAGACCTGATGGACTTCTTGAACTTTTCTGTCTCAACCTGGAAGTCTTTCATCATTTTCTTCACTTGGTTTTTAATATCCCCTATGCTACTAAGTGCCTGACTTTTGTGGACTTTATGGTATCAGTCCTCCAGTCTGCCTTAGTGAACCACTTACTTTTGAACTTATGCGACACAAATCAAGAAGTATCTAATAAACTACAATGTAACAGAGAAAAATCCATAAATTATGGGAATAATAATTTAATTATTAAATTATTTTAATCATATTAAATGAATAATTTAATAATTTAAAGTTATTCCCTCTTACCCTCCTGTGGTCAAAGTATACAAAATAATTTTACTTGTTTCCATTACAAGAAGAGGCACTTTATACTGCTGGTCCAATAATGCAAGCAAGTTTTCTAAACGACTGATTCACCATTCCCATATTTTTCCTGCTGTTGCCTTAGTTAGACCATGTGCTAGGGTCAAGTAAGTGTAGCTATTGAATCCTAGGTTCTTGGTCCATATGAGTCAACTGACCCTAAGATCTAACCAAAGCCTTGGGCTGGGAACACCACACTACGACAGCCAACTCGGCAAAGATGAGCTAACAAGCGAGCAGGTCAGTCCCAGAGCATCACAGCTCCAGTCAGCTGGCCTGCAACAAAGTCCAAGTTTTTCTAAAGTGGAGCCCAGAGAGCAACTGTCAAGACTTCAGTGTCAACCTTCATGACCTCACACAAAGCTTCTTTACCATCTGAATATATCACTGGATAGTATTTATACCTGAGATGAAAATTAGTTCTATCACTGTAGTGATTCCTAGCCAAGTAAAATCAAAATCCTTGCACATAGGAGATGCCCAATAAATACCAGATTAATTGAAGGAGGAAAGCACTGAGTTAGTGACCACAAACAGACGTAATTTTCTTCATTATCATCTGGAAACACTTCTGGAGAGCCTACAAGCTATAAGGGATTTAAAAGATGTCAATTATAGGTCCTAACCACATAGAGTTGACAGCCAATAACTACCTTGTGAAGGGTGCAGTAGCATTTGAACATTCGCCATGAAACACCAAGAACATGAAAACACCTTTTCCCTTTTAGGTGAGGCTTACCTGGTTGCCTACTTTTAATAGTGTATGCATTTTTTTTTTCCTCTGCAGACGGAAGCCCAGAAGGAAAAAAAGGAAGAAAGGAAGGAAGGAAGGAAGGAAGGAAGGAAGGAAGGAAGGAAGGAAGGGAGGGAGGGAGGGAGGGAGGGAGGGATAACAGTGTCAGACACATCTGACATTAGAAGAACCCAAAATATATAACAAATGAGGATTCTTTTCTTTATGCTGATTCAAAATTTATATAGTAGTCATCACTGTATCTTAAGAAGCACCATTTGGTTCACTATGAAACAGCCTCCCCCGCCACATATGTTAGATGACCTGTATGGTCCAGCTCCTACCCCCTCAGAACTGACGGATATTTTATACCACACCACATGTTTATGCTTCCATTCATAAAGAACAGTTTTTTTAAATCTTAAGCATAAATTATTGGAAATACAGAACAAAGGGCCTAAGGAAACCGCACAACAAAAGGCCTAAGTAAACTGCACTGGTACTGTAAAATATATACAATTTTCTGTGAACAACATGCATTTCCACTCTAAGCAGCATAACTTAGACATTAAACTTCAAAATGTACTTACTTTCCTATTTAACACTATTATAAGAATCTGAATTCAAAAAAAATGACCAAGAATCTACTTCCCTTAAATTATACCTCAGGTAGTATACATGCAGGTTATATATGCTGTTTCATTTTCTGTCCACTTTAATGTTTTCTCTAATGCCTCTACTGAAGCATCTTTTTGAATTTCTGATAATCCAAATTTTATCAGAAGTACAAGTGATCTGAGAGGTTTGGGGGAATGTATTAGCCAGGAAAAAGGGAGATAATCCACAACATGAGGCTTCCAGACCCTCAGAGTGGACTGCAATACTAAGGTTTTGACCCTGACCCCACATACCAGGCACTGGTTTTTTTTGTTGTTGTTGTTTTTTCTTTTTAGGGTTGCACCTGCAGCACACAGAACTTTCAAGGCTAGGGGTCGAATCTGAGCCGCAGCTGCCGGGCTACACCACAGCCACAGCAATGCCATATGCCCAACCCACTGAGCAAGGCCAGGCACCGAACCTGCATCCTCATGGACACTAGTTGGGTTCACTGCTGCAGAGCCCCAACAGGTACTCTTCCAGGCACTTTTAATCACTTAACTCTTACTTTTTTTTTTTTGTCTTTTTTGCCTTTTTATCTAGAGCCGCACCCACGGCATATGGAGGTTCCCAGGCTAGGGGTCTAACAGGAGCTGTAGCCACCGGCCTTCGCCACAGCCACAGCAATGTCAGATCTGAGCTGTGTCTGCAACCTGCACCACAGCTCACGGCAACGCCGGATCCCCAACCCACTGAGCAAGGCCAGGGATCGAACCCGCAACCTCATGGTTCTTAAGTCGGATTCGTTAACCGCTGAGCCACAAAGGGAACTCCTAGTTACTTTTTGTTTCATAAGCACTTATCACTACCCAAAGGTAACGCATTTATCTGTTTATTGTCTTATCTCCTATAAGAACATCACCTCCAGAAAGCAGGACTTTTGCCTGTCCTGTTGATTCAACCCCAGCTTCCAAAGTATCTGGCTTGTATGAAATACTTGATAAATACATAATGAAGAAATTTACAACATCTTACAATATTCTAAAAATTGTAATGTTCATAGATCAATAAACCACCTAGTAAAATCTTGGGGTCCTTTTTATCACTGAGGAGAAAAAGCAAAAGGAAAAAAATACACCTACTCACCAACTCTTGCTACATTAGATATGGGAAAATGGACAGCTGAGTGAAGGTTTTTAATAGAAATAAACACGACTAACTTGAGACTACTTATGAAAACAGAAGTTCCTGTTCCTTAATAGACTGAGCTGCTGATCAGCTTACAAAGTGAGTACGCCTGACTCCTTGCCTACAACCAACCCTTCGGCCACTATCTCAGCTCTGCATTCTGAACTGACAATCAGGAGAGAATACTTTTGATGAAGAGTGTGAAGATTTTTAAATAAAAGTGAGCAGGTCATATCATACCCACATACAAAACCGGGGGGGTAGGGGTGGGGTAACGATGCTTCCAACAAACATGAAGTTGAGCCACTGACATTTCCTTTACCACATTTCCTTTACCTTCAGTGCTTAGACAATTTCAGTTCGATAATAGCATCACTCAGTCAAGCGGTAAGTGTCCAGCGAGTACAGAATCAAGTTTCATTTAAAGGGTTGTGATAAGGAAGCTGGGAGGAAGAGAAAGTAGTGGTTTTGCACTAAGGAAGAGGAGAGCTCACTTAAAATACCGTTCCTTCCTATATTCCCTAACCACCGTTCTTTATTCTGCCATGCCTCACTCATGAGAGCCTTCCCTTTGATAAAAACCACAGTGACTTCGGGCATGCCCTTTCTATATCACAGATTGCGATATTTATCAACATGGTGGAAGGCAGGATGGTGTGGTAAAAAGTGTACCCAGGCTTGGGCACGATGGGTGACCTAAGCCAAGTCATCCCCTCTACGCCAGCTTCCTCGTCTGTAAATAGGTACCGAGTTGCCCTCCAGAGAACGATTATCAGAACCCACTGTAAGGACCAACCCAGGACGCCGCGCTCTGCTTTCCCACTCGCCAACTGCGAAGCCACAGCGAAGGTTCGGGAGGATTATTCGACTATCCAGGCTGCGACTGAGGATGGTGTGGAGCAACCACACCGCCTACTAACGTGCCCCTAGGTAAACACCGCGGACCCCGCAGCCAGCCCCCGCGGCGGCCGAGGGGACGCGATCGCCTCCCCGGCGGCCCGCCAACCCCAGTCTGGGTCCCCTCCAGCCTCCGGGGCCCCGGAGGGAACCGGGCGGAGAGGACTGGCCCGCAGCCACCCGGGGTCTCCCGGAGCGGGCGCCGGAAGAGGGCGGGCGGGCGCGCGCGTGAGGCAGCGAGGAGACCGGTACTCACCCCTGGCCGGCAGCGGGCGGCCGCGGCCAGCCGTCTCCAGGCGGCGGCGAAGTCGGGCGGCGGGGCTCGGCGGCTCCGGCAGACCAGGGAGAACAGGGTCCCCAGCAGGAAGGCGGCCGCGGCGCAGCCCAGGTACAGACTGAACCTGAGCAAGACGATGCCCGGCCCCGCGCCTCCCGCCGCCAGCCAGCAGCCGGGCCCCAGGCAGGAAAGGGACACGGCGGCGAGGACAGCCACGGCCACCGGCACCCGCCAGTTCCAGTCGCCAGGGCCCACTGGGGCCGCCGCGTCCTCCCGGGGCTCCGGCCGCCGCTCGCCCGGGGCGTCTGTGAGGCCAGCGCCGCAGCTGTCGGTGGCATCGGGGTGCATGCTGCTTCCTGGGCCGCTAAGAACAGGCACATCTCCCGCTCTGCTGTCCCCCAGAGCTGCCCTGGACTGTGGCCTCCGCGCGGCGCCTCCTCCCCTCCCCGCTCCCGCCGCTCCGGAGGCAGAGGGAGTCGGTGTTCATGCCCTAGCCGGCGGCCGACGGAGGGAACAGCTTCAACAGACGCCGCCAAGCTCCTCTCGGCGACCCCTCAGCGCCGCCACCCGGCGCCGGGCCCACAGCTCCCGGGCCAGGCGTGACCAGGTAGCTGGACCGGGCAGTGACTTAAGCCGGAGAGGCCCGGGGTGGAGCGGGGGCGGGGGCGGCCCGCGAGAGCGTGTCGGGAGGGGGCGGGGAGCCACCGCGGCCCTTTGAATGACAGCTGGGAGGTGCCCGGCCCCGCCCCGCCCCGCCCGGCCGCCCACCCGCGGCGCGGGGGCGGGGTTGGACCGCCGCTGCCCCGGGGAGGGGGCGCCGCCAATCCCAGCGAAAACTGCGCTTTCCTGCGCTCCTCCCCGCCCCTCCCCCAGGATGCCGTCTGTTGATGGAAAATTTTGCCTCAGGTGTCAGAAGCATTCGTAATTCTCGAACTCAGGTGATCCCTTTATCCTCTCCCGGCTCATCGCTGACAAGTCACCTCCTCGCGTGCCTACAGCCCGCAAAATTCCTGCCTTGTTTGCACCTGCTATTTAGATTACATAGGCAACCGTTCCGGATCCTCACTTTTAACACAGGTTCCCTAACAACCTTCCCTTTCCTATCCAGTAGCCTCAGGGACAGAATCTGACAAATGTGAAGCAGTAAACGAAGCCTGCAATTCCTAGTTACGGAAAGGCCCAAAAAAGTCAGCCTGGTGCCAGAGGGTGTGCACAGCTGCCATAATCACTTTGGCTCCAAGTCCCTGTATTTTTGTCGCCAACGATTTAGTACAAATGCTATTACCCATGCTAGTGAAAGTGGTCCATGTAATTTTTAGAGTACATGTTTTCTTCTATCGTGGTTCCAGCATTAATATACAGATAACGCTTACTGAGAAGGTGCCAATATTCTAGATAAATACTAGAAACTACTATGACAAAGGAGCGGATATCTAAAGGAATTGTAAAGAAAATGAAGGCATTCTAAAGATTAATGATTATTTAAAAGGGGTGATAAAGAGGGCAAATCAAGAATAGAAAGGCGGGGGGGGGGAGGGAAGGGGAGGTAAATAGGTAGAGGAAAGCCGTGAAGGATATGGGAAACAATAAAAAGCAAAAGCCCAGAACTCTGTCCATATGGCAATTGTGAAGAATTTCAAAGCACTATTGGCTCAGCTGTAATGGCTGAGCGGTAATGGACCCGACTTGGATCCATGAGGATGCAGGTCCCATCCCTGGCCTCGATCAGTGGGTTAAGGATCCAGCATTGCCATGAACTATGGTGTAGGTGGCAGATGTGGCTTGGATCTGGTGTTACTATGGCTGTGGTGCAGGCCAGCGGCTGCAGCTCCAATTTGACCCCTAGCCTGGAACTTCCATATGCCATAGGTGCAGCCTTGAAAAGCAAAAAACAAAGAAAAAAAAGGGGGGAAAAGCGCTATTGTTGTTACAATAAGTTGAGTTTTATAATACTGTGACTATACTGTGTTTTTCAGTAAGGATTCTGTCCTTTTGATAGAGAAAAAAATATTTATATGAAGTAAACCAAAATAGCAGATATTTATTTTTCAAAACAAAGTATTATCCAGGAGAGTATTATTCAAAAGAAATGCTATTATCAATAGAAAACAAAGACAACCCTAGTATTCATATCTTTGTAACCTGGAATGGCACAGATTTCAAAAGGGAGATGAAGTAGATCTAAAAAAAACTATCCCTCATATTAAGCTCTAACAAAATAGCATAGAAATGAATTATTTTATGTATCTATATAAAAACAAAGGTGCTCCCACTTGTCACTTTAGCAAAGCTTATTTTTTTAATATTAGTATTCTTGGACCACTTTATTATTATAATACCTTGTAATTCAAAGGACAAGGAGATAGAGTGCCTTATGCCAGATGTGACTTTGCCATACCTAAGTAATGACATTAAGAAGTTACCACCTTGCTGATCTCTGTCTTCCCTATTTTCAAAAGCAATGTAACTGATTTTGAAGGAGCCCTTTTGCCTCTAAAATAGTTCATGTTCACCCCAATGGAATTCCTCAAAGTATACCCTACAATTCCAAATTATTTCAGATAAAGCATGGTAGTTATTACCAACAATCATATCCAATTTTTTCATCACTTACATGCTGGGGACAGTGTGCTGAGGGTTTTATATACTTTATATATATTTAAAATGTTCCAAAATATGAGTTTACTATAGTTGACACTAACAGTAACTAATTGAGCACATACTGTATGCCAGACACTGTTCTAAGCACTGGAAATGCTTCATTTAATCTTTACAACAACCCCTAAAATATTATCTCCATCTACACATGAGGAAACTGAGGCACAGATGGTAAAACAACTTGTTCAACGTTACAAAGCAAATATCAGAGCCAGTATCTGGTTATCACTGCATGTGGTCTAGCCCTATAGCTTGTGCACTTAATAAGCACCATGCCTGATACTTCCTAAAAACTCTGTTGGTTAGTCATCCCATTATGACAAGAGGAGAAAAAACAGGGTTTAACAGTTCCCATTGTGACTAGTATCCATGAAGGTGCGTGTTTGATTCCTGGTCTTGATCAGTGGGTTAAGGATCCGGCTTTGCCGTGAGCTATGGTGTAGGTCGCAGACGCAGCTCAGATCTGGCATGGCTGAGGCTATGGCATAAGGCAGCAGCTGCAGCTCCAATTTGATCCCTTCCATATGCCACACATGCAGCCCTAAAAAAGGAAAAAAAACCCATGAACTTATACCTATATTGCATGCTTTTAAGTTACTACCTTCCTGACCTCTTTGTTTTCTCTGTTTTCAAAAGCAATATAACTGTGGCTGTGGTGTAGGCTAGCAGCTGCAGCTCCAATTCGACCCCTTCCATATGCCACACATACAGGCCTAAAAAAGAAACAAAAACAAAAACATGAACTTAATACCTATATTTCACACTTTTAAGTTTTTAGTTTTTTGGCTTTGTATGACCAGTATCTTAGCCAGCCCCCTGACAATTGCTAAGTGATTTATCATAGTCACTGAAGTCAGTAAAATCCACAAGCAGCAAAGGAGCAACTAATTTTATTGAGAGCCCTGGTCTGTAACTCTTAGACCATGATCTTTCTAACACACCTATATATTGTTCCCAAGAATACAGACTGGGAGAAATGTACACCTATAGTCAGAAGACTTCCTTAAAGCACAGGTCATATTGCTGTTTTAAGTCAGCACTGACAATTCAAACACTTACTTAAATAGTAGTTAGGTTTCTAACCTGCACAAAGTCTGAGGAACACTGAGAGACAATAAGATATACAACAGTGACTGGGATCAGGAGGTATTGAGGGAGATGTCAGGTATGAAATTAGAATCCAGGTGTTCCTTCCTAGAAGTCAGTGTTGGGTCCCACCAGCCCTAAGTTAAAGACTAAATGAAGTAGGGATGCCTTATTTATATTCCTTATGTGGAGCACATTCTGACAAGCTGTAACTAAAGGCTCCGTAGGCTATCTTCATTATTCCCTTGTGTAAGATGGGAACAGCCTCCGTGTACCATTGGGATATTATAAGGATAAATTCAGTGAAAATTTGACATTTAAAATATTAGTGGAGGAGTTCCAGTCGTGGCTCAGTGGTTAACAAATCCGACTAGGAACCATGAGGTTGCAGGTTCAATCCCTGGCCTCTCTCAGTGGGTTAAGGATCAGGTGTTGCCGTGAGCTGTGGTGTAGGTCGCAGACGTGGTTCGGATTCCACATTGCTGTGGCTGTGGCGTAGGCCAGCAGC
Source organism: Catagonus wagneri (assembly GCA_004024745.2). Classification (NCBI taxonomy): domain Eukaryota; kingdom Metazoa; phylum Chordata; class Mammalia; order Artiodactyla; family Tayassuidae; genus Catagonus; species Catagonus wagneri. The sequence continues at coordinate 8,037,991 of PVHT020000140.1, read as the reverse complement.
TACAGCTCCGATTAGACCCCTAGCCTGGGAACATCCATATGCCAAGCGTGCGGTCCTAGAAAAGACTAAATAAATAAATAAATAAATAAATTAGTGTAAATAGGCAGACAACACCCAATCTCTGTCAAAATATATGATGCATCTTCCTCTTCATATTTAGTATATTTTTCCTTAAATATCCTGGCTCTCTTTGGAGGTAGCCACAGGATTAGAGAGAAAACCACAGCATTTGCTTTTGACCACTTTGGGTAAAAATTGTGAGTAAAGGTGTTAACGTGCATCAAAAGACACAGGTATAATTATAGCTTCTTCTACTGATTCACTGTAAGACCCTAACAGGCCCATTAACCCCTCTCTTTCTTATAAACTTTCAAGCAGAGTATGGTTAATGGAAAATATGGATGTAAGTGTGGCCACACGTCAAAAAGCAAGTGAAAAAATTATACAATGCTTTAAAAACAAATAAGGCTAAAGCTTAAAGAAACATATTGCAGCACTTCTAAGAGGAAGGTGAATCTCTAAACAAAATTTTAGAGCCTAGATATATAAATTATGCTGAGTGGGATTCCCTATTAGTAAGTAAAAAATATTCATATTAGGAAACTTTCAGGCAGAAATGCCTTTATAGTAATCTTCACAGAGAAAGAGAATCATAAAATACTGTAAATTGAATCAGCTGATATTAAGAATTGGC
>PVHT020000140.1:7989271-8032792 GCA_004024745.2 Catagonus wagneri | reverse complement strand
TTAACCCACTGAGCAAGGGCAGGGATCGAACCCGCAACCTCATGGTTCCTAGTCGGATTCTTTAACCACTGCGCCACGACGGGAACTCCTGTTTTAACCATTTTTAAATATACGGTTTAGATGCATTAAATACTGCTTTCACATGGCTGTACAACCATCACCACTATACATCTCTGGAATATTTTTATCATCCCATACTTAAAATCTGTACCCATTAAACAATAACTCTCCCCATTCCCTCTCCCTCTGGGAATTACTATTCTAATTTCTGTTGCCACAACTTTCCTATTTTAGGTACCTCATCTAAGTAGAATATTTGTCCTTTTGTGTCTAGCTTCTTTCACCTAGCATAATGTCTTCAAGGGCATCCATGTTGCAGCATGTACCAGAATTTTGTTCCTTTTATGGCTGAATAATATCTCATTATACGTATGTTTGAGATGTCGTTTATCCATTCATCTTTTGAGGGACATTTGGGTTGTTTCCATCTTTGGGCTATTGTGGGTAATGCTGCTATGAATATGGGTGTATACATATCTATTTGAGATTCTGCTCTCAATTTTTCTGGGTATGCACTCAGATGCAAAATTGCTGGGTTATATGATAATTCTATGTTCAATTTTTTGAGGAACTGCCATAGTTTTCCACAGAAGCCACACCATTTTACATTCCCACAAACAATGCACAAGGGTTCCCAACCTTCTACATCTTTGCCAGCCTTTATTTTCTTTTTAACTTTTAAAATAGCATCCAAATGCATGTAAAGTGATAGCTCATGGTTTTAATTTGCATTTCCCTATGATGAGTTATGCTTCACAGCTTTTCACATGCCCACTGGCCATGTTCTTTGAAGAAATGGCTATTCAACTCCTTTGTATAATAAAAATTTGACCACAGAGTAGACAACCATCCCTGGACAATGGTAGCAGCACAGTTTTATCAAGCAAAACTGAGTAAAATCCTTTTTAGCCTACTTAAAGAACAGAGGGATGCTTCTCTGTACTTGTTGATAGTTATGACCAACAAGTTCAAAGTGCATTATGAAGAAATAAAAGAAAATCAATTCCTTAGTGAGACTCCTTCGGATATGGCTAACAAGGAGTTCCTAACTTTCTCCACACTTAAAAGTAAAAAAGATTAAGTACCTATTGGATTAATTTCTTATTGCTGCTATAACAAATTACTGCGAAGTTAATCGTTTAAAACAACACAAATTTCTTCTCTTACCATTCTGGGGGTCCAAAGCGTACAAAAAAGGTATGAACTGGGCTGCATTTCTTCTGGAAGCTTCAGGGGAAAATTCCTTTCTTTCTCTTCCTCAGCTTCCAGAGGTGCCTTGCACTCCTTGGCTCACTGCCTCTTACATCACTCTGATCTCTTGCTGCTTTTTATTTTTTTTATATTTTTAGGGCTGCACCCGCACAACCTAGGCTAAGGGTCAAATCAGAGATACAGCTGGCACCTTACATCATAGCCACAACAGCATGGGATCCAAGCCCATCTGGGACCTACACCGCAGTTCACAGGTCACTCCTGATCCCTAACCCACTGATGGAGGCCAGGGATCAAATGTGCATCCACATGGATATTAGTCAGGTTCATAACACCCTAAGCCACAGAGAGAACTCCCATTTTTTAATTAAAAAATGTTCCCAGTTTATTGAGGTATAATTAACACATAACATTGTATAAGTTTACTATACAACAAAATGACTTAGGTACATATTACAAAATGATCACAACTCTAGTTACCATTGGCTAATAACCTCATGTTCATACACCGTTTTTTTTTTCCTTGTGAAGAAAACTTAAGATCTATTCTTTTTCAGGGGCTTTCAAATATACAACACGGTATTAACTGGAGTCACCATGCTATACATTACCTCTTGCTTCTGTGACCCTGTGAATTTCTTGTAAGGACTCTTGGGATTACACTGAACTCACCTGGGACAACCTAGGTTGATTTTCCCATCTCAAGATCCTTAATCACAGAGCAGAGTCCCTTTTGCCATCTGAAGCAGCATAGTCACAGGTTCCGGGGATTAGAAGATGGACAACTGTGAGGGGTCATTGTTCTACCACATCTACTATGTGCCTATGAGTTCAAAAACGAAAAACTGCAGCATTTAAATACGTTGGACAGAGATCATTTTTCTCTTAAGATTGTTTTAACTACACATTTCCTTTACCAGTAGTAAGCAGAGTACTTCCTAATACGTTACCAGCCAATGACCCATAGAACTAACTAGTTGTTTGACTTGAACTCTGCTGATACAATCACACAGCCGCCTATTTATTATTACTGTTGTTTGGGTACGGAATTACAGGACGGAGCAGTTTTCCCTATTAAACCAGCAACCATAACAGCCAAGGCCACCCGCACTGCCGTTGACAGCGGAAGCGGCAGCGGGGAACACCTCGACGGTGCAGCGATCGCCCAAGGGTCTGGGGTTTACTGTCTTCCTGCGTCCTTTCCCATTCGAGAGGAGGGTCGCCCGCCCGGCCTAGAGCTCCCCGCCCCCAGGAGCCGCGCTGGCCCGCCGCGCTCTGTGACGCCGGCTGCGAGGAGCCGCTCGGCGTTGAGCAGCTGGGACAGCCGGGTTCCCGAGGGACTCGCCCTGCCCCCTGCGACCTTCTTTCCCGTTCCGCTCTCTCCGCCTCCGGAAGCACCGGCCGCCGCGGCGCGTAGAAGTGGCTGCGGGAGCGTGTGCGCGTGCGCGAGGCCGGAACGCCGCGGCGGCGCGGGGCGGCTGCAGCGGCCGCGGCGCCCAGGTGAGCGCGCGCGAGGGACCCCTTCCTCCCGCCGCGGCGTGCCCTCCCCCGTTCGGGATCCGTTTTTCTCTCCGGAGCCCAGGCCGCGGCCGTGAGCACGTAGGGTCGGTATGCGGAAGCTGGTGTGGGAGGTTGGGAAGATTGGCCGGCCGGGGCCCCCCATCTCTTTGGCCCGGGCAGCCCATCGGGCGGCGGGTGTGACCGCAACGGAGGCGTCTGGGCCGCGGGGCCATGGGCCCGGACCCCCAGCCGCTGGGATGGGAGGGCTCGGTTTACCCTCGGGGGGTGTTCGCGGGTGTCGTGGGGGTCGGGGTCGGCCCTGAATTAAGATATGGTCGCCCGCCACCAGGATGCCGGTGCGGATCACCGCCGCGCACCTCCGCGGACTTGACCCGGAACCCTGAGGCCGGAGGGGATGTCAGTTATCAGCTACCTCGCGAGGTCAGGAGCGGGTCCTGTAAGGAATCTGAGTTCTTGGAAAGCAGTTTACTTTGGGCGGAGATTTTCGTGTACCCAATCGGTTCCCTTCTTTGGATCAGATCGTACATCTAACTACAGAAATGTAACGTCACGGTATCAAAATGACAGTTTAGAAAATGCCAGATTCTTGTGTGCGTTTTCCTAATGTAACATGAAAGCGTTAGTATTACTCCTGGTGGCTCTGCAGAATTGAACAAACGGTGAGCATCCAAGTGACGGCCGGCAGCTTTGGCAAATACGTGTCTTCCTTGAGCACCAACAGGGTTACTTTGGTGAGGTGAACTGTCATTTAATTTTTACCCTTTCCCAGTATGTTGTAAAGAGAAACGTTACTGTCTTATTAAGTCCATATTTTTATTATTCTCTAACATAAATCTCAATAACTTTTTTTTTTTTAGGGCTGCACCCGTGGCATATGGAAGTTCCCAGGCTAGGGGTCTAATCGGAACTACAGCTGCCAGCCAACGCCACAGCCACAGCAACGTCAGATACGAGCCCCAGATACGAGCCCCGTCTGCGACCTACAGCAGGGCTCAGGGCAACACGGGATCCTTAACCCACTGATGAAGGTCAGGGATCAAACCCACAACCTCATGGTTCCTTGTCAGATTCGTTTCTGCTGTGCCACAAAGGGAACTCCGTAAATCTCATTAACTTTTAAATGAATGTTACCAAAAGGATTGGTTAGTGGATGGGATAGGTGGATAATTTTTCCATAAATTAACTCACCTGGATGTGTAAGTCCTTAACAGCACATCAGTTGGATATTATGAACCTAAATTTAAACCTGAAAAGTCTCCCCGGCACTGGACTATGCATCCCCTCTCTTGAACTGTAATCACTTAGATGCTTACAACTACTGGGGACTACAGGAACCATGTAAATGCACATGGAATAGTTGATGGCGGGAGGGGAGAAGACTATGAGAAACTCTCAAGGAAGCTAGCTCAAGTGAAAGAGATGCTTACCCAGCCCGCTAGCAAAGAGCAAAACTGGGGCTCAATCTAAGTCCTCTAACTCCATACTGCTTCATCAGATAAACATTCCTGGAATGTCTAATGTTTGTCAGGTGCTGCTTTAGGCACCAGGACATAAAGATGAAAAAGATACCAGTCTCGTAAGAAGACAGACAAAGCAGGAAACAGCTGTGAAAAACTGGGATTTCAGAGAAGTATCTGTAATCATTTGGCTTACGGATAGACTGATATAGACCTAGTTCGTGTTAGAGTTGGGTGAGATCATATCCTCCAAATGCATGCATTCCCCCTGCAGCGCCCCAGCAAATGGACATCCAGTCTTTGCTCCAATGTTACCTAGTGACTTATGGCTCTTAATATTAGAAGGCAGCCCATTCCATTTTTGAGCAATTCTAATGTTAAACTCAGAACAGTTTTCTTACCCCATCTGTTGATACAGGTTCTGCCTCTGGAACTACAAGTAACAGCTCTAAAGTCTTTTTTTCATATCATAGTCCTTCAAGTATCTGAACCTACCCTTTCCCTTTCTTTATTCCTATGAGCCCTTGGTCTGTAATATATTCATTATAACTTAGATTCTAGACTCTTCACCGTGGCACCCAGAACTAAGTGTTTTATTCAGAAAGTAGCTTGACGAAGCAGAATATAATGCAAGTTATCTTAAATTATATGTTGCTACCCCAGTGTAACTTAAGAACATACTAGTCTTTTGGTTTCCATATCATGCTTTTGCTACATGGAGAGCCCCAGTTTTTTCAACTGAACCTTCTTTTATTTTTTTTTTTGGATTTTTTTTTTCTAGGGCCGTACCCACGGCATGTGGAGGTTCCCAGGCTAGGGTTCTAATCGGAGCTACAGCTGCCAGCATACATGACAGCCACAGCAACACCAGATCCGAGCCACATCTGTGACCTACACCACAGCTCACGTTAACCCACTGAGCAAGGCCAGGGATTGAACCCGCCTCATGGTTCCCAGTTGGATTCGTTAACTGCTGCGCCACAACGGGAACTCCTGAACCTTCTTTTAAAGCTCAGTTGAACTTTCCTCCTCACCTTCCCCCCATTCTGGCATCTTTACTATTATTATGTTATTTGGCTATTTCAGAATATTCCTCTCCACTACGTTTTTGGCTTATAAATTTTCCTCTGCTTGTTTCAGTGTAGTATAGTCCTTCAGAGTGCTGACGCTGGCCAAACTGCCTGGAATCAAATTTCAACTCTGCTGCTTTCTAGCTGTGTGATCTTGAGAATGTTAGTTAACCTGTCTGCCCCTCAGTTTCCTCATCTCCAGCCTCAAAGTTGTTACCTGTATTAAATGAGTTAATGAAAAACTGCATAGGACAGTGCTTAGCATGTAATAAAGTCTCTATGAATATTAGCTTCTTTTCCATTTATCCAGAACCTTTTGAATCTTTGCTTTCAACTATCCATTTCATTTCTCTTTTTTAAATTTTTTTATTTAGTTACCTTTTTTGCCTTTTGGGGCCGTACCCACGGCTTATGGAGGTTCCCGGGCTGGGGGTCTAATCAGAGCTACAGCTGCCAGTCTACGCCACAGCAGTGCAGGATCCAAGCCACGTCTGTGCCCTACACCACAGCTCATGGCAACTCCAGATCCTTAACCCACTGAGCAAGGCCGGGGGTGGAACCCGAAACCTCATTGTTACCAGTCGGATTCGTTTCTGCTGCACCACAACGGGAACTCCCTTTTCATTTTTCTTTTATTCACCAGTTTGATAAAGCTTAAAGCCATTAAAAGGCACACTTGCCACAAACAAATAATCCGTCAAGTCATTTCCACTTGCTAGGCCTTAGTTTCTTCATTCCTAATGTAAGGGGGTAAAATCTTTCAAGTCTGCTGGGGAAAGGTGAGGGCAGGCGTGGGGGAAGAGCATTAGCACTGACGTTTATTATGTGCCTTGTACCGTCATGAAGTTGGCATAGGTTTCAGTAAAGGTTTCCTGAGCTCTTCTGCTATCACACACACAAAAAGGAGGCATGCTGGAAATATTTCAGGTTTAGCGACTTCCAGAAGTGTCACTTTCCTTGCCAGGAATACCTTTGGAATTCCTAACTCTTTGGAAAGGGAGTTTGGTCGAAAGCTCAGTTAGGGGTAGAGAGTCACAAGTTAACTCAAAGTTCTTACTACCTAGGTAAATAAACACATTTACATTTACCTGAGGCTACTCATTAATTTGTGATGCCAATGAGATTTGTTCCAGATAACTTCGTTAGAGGAAAACTGATACATGGCAAATATATCAAGTAAAATGTGTGGCCAGTGCTGCCATGTGTATCTAATCCTAACCGTATAGACCATATAGACCATCTTTTTTTTTTTTTTTTGGCAGAGAGCTGTTTCTAAAGCTATATTGCTAAACAAGTCCTATTTTCCCTTAAAAATGCCTTTGATGGGCGGGTGGAAGGGTCTTGTTATCTTGCTCACTGTTTACCATCAGATAAATCATAGATGTCAGGACAGTGTGTTTTAAAGTAAAAAAAGGGCAGGGGGAGATAAAAGTTCTCAGGGAAAAAAAGAGAAAAAAGGCCTTGCAGAAGGACTGTACATCTGAAGCAGAGTAAAATAGTGGTTAGTAACATGATCCTCAAAGCATCCTGCTTTAAAATCCTGGCTGTGGCTTCTGTTCTTGCTCTGCTTCAGTTTCCTCTCTGGTAAGTGGCTAACAAAGTATAAAGTTGTAAAGATTCAATGAGTTAATGCTTATAATGCACTTAGAACAATGGTAACATATAAGTACTCAGTACTTTTTAGCTATTAGTAACAGCAGTAGTACAAATGAGACTTAGTTATGTTAGTAATTTTATTTCCTTAAACATGTAAATGTTTTGGAGTTCCCGTCGTGCGTGGCTCAGTGGTTAACAAATCTGATTAGGAACCGTGAGGTTGCGGGTTCGATCCCTGGCCTTGCCCAGTGGGTTAAGGGTCTGGCGTTGCTATGGGCTGTGGCGTAGGTTGCAGACATGGCTCAGATCCTGCGTTGCTGTGGCTCTGGCGTAGGCCGGCAGCTACAACTCCTGTTAGACCCCTAGCCTGGGAACCTCCATATGCCGTGGATGCGGCCCCAGATAAGGCAAAAAGACAAAAAAAAATGTAAATGTTTTACTGACAGATGAAAGTTGGAATGATTAGGATGATTTGTTTTTAAAAGATTTGTGTTTTAAACTGGCTAGGAAAATTTATGCTCTGGGCTATGTTATGAAACCATTTGCTTTAAAATTTGAAGAAACAATAAAAAAATGTTTTAATTGTAAAGGCATTCTTAACCTTGGAAAAAACAGTAACCACAGCTCTTTTATTCTAGCCCTTGACATTTTGGATTAAAAGGTAGATTACTGTACCAAAAACGGATAACTTTGGGAGGAATTTAATGACAATGTTAATAAGAGCTATTCATCATTCTGTATCTGTTTTTTCTTTTTGAACTCAGGTGGACAGAAATAGCTTGATAATGATCAGTCACACTCTTTACATCTCTGATCATCCATGATCATGGACCTCTGCCCAGGCTCATTTTTCCCCTTTGTCCCACTTTCCCAGCCTCTTTCCTCTCTCCCCTTACAGGCTCCTACTCTTAGATGTTTACTGTATGTCCTCCCAGTCCGTGCTGTAGAATTGTATTTATGTTTGTGCCCTTGAAGAACTTAGTATTGTTTTGTGTGTATGCTAAATTTTTCATAATTGTGTTGTTCATTTAATTTGCCCTCTGGGTAAACATGATTCCTGTAGATCTCAGCTCATCCTTTTTGACTGATTTTAGCTTATCCACTTTCCCCTTACTAGATGTTGAGTTTTTTCTAAGTCATTGCTGTGCATCATGGGTTATGATGCACATCCTTGTACATGTGCCAGGAACACACAACTGGGAAGCAGCAGACCCAAGTTGTAAGCCTGAGTGTCTGACTCAATTCATTCTTTTCTATTGTGCAAGCTCCCTGTCATCACTTTCTTCCTTCATTTATTACATGAACACTATTACAATAACAACAATGGAAATATAAAAAATGCGGTGGGAGTGTTGACTTTTCAACTCTCCGTTTTTGTCCTTTTCCCCCCTAGTTTTTGTTTAAATGTTTAAATTGTATTATTCATCCAAGATGGATAACAGTTTTGTATTACACATTTTTCATGCTGATATGGCACTTAAATCAGGGGTCCACAACCTTTTTCAGTAAAGGGTCAGTTGGTAAATATTTTAGGCTTTTTGAGCCCTATAGTCTCTGTCAGAACTACCTAACTATGCAGTCCTAGTGGGAAGGCTGTCAGAGACAGTTCCTAAACCTGTGAGTGGGGCTGTGTTCTAATAAAACTTTATTTACAAAACAAACCATGGCCAAGACTTAGCCCATACACACTGACTTGCTGACCCTTGATTTAAATGATTATTTTAATGGATTCCTAATATTCCTCTGTTCAAGTTTTTCAGTATTACAGGTAATGCTGTAAGGCATGTTTGCATCCAGTGACCATCAAGGAAATGATTTCCCAAGACTATCAGAAAAGTAAGGAAGAGAACAACTGACTTATAGAGTGTGAGCTTGGGAATTCCCATCATGGCTCAGTGGTTAAGGAATCTGACTAGGAACCATGAGGTTGTGGGTTCGATCCCTGGCCTCACTTAGTGGGTTAAGGATCCGGCATTGCCGTGAGCTGTAGTGTAAGTCTCGGACGCAGTTTGGATCTTGCGTTGCTGTGGCTGTGGCGAAGGCCGTCGGCTACAGCTCCGATTAGACCCCTAGCCTGGGAACCTCCTTATGCCATGGGTGCGGCCCTGAAGAGACAGAAAGACCAAAAAAAAAAAAAAAAAAAAAGGAGTGTGAGCCTGAAGCTATGACCTGTGATTATCACACAGGTTAAGCAAAACATCATCACCTATCAATGCCAGACACAGGAACAAGAAAAACTTTAAGAACTTCAGAGCCGTAGCTGAGAATGGCACTAATGCCTTAAGTTTTGATCACATCTCTCCTTTAAGCTGAGTCTGATCCAAAAAAAACCCCAAAGAACAAAACTGCAGGCTCCATACCTACCTACTTGAAGCTTCAGCCTCCCTCAGAAATACAGTTAGCCAGTCAGTCAGGAGTTTCCTGGTCAGGCCCAGGAGACAGTCTGACACCCGGCCCTTTCCATCCCCCTTAGGAAGATGAAGTAAAGAGCCACGTGGACCCCTTTCATCCCCATGGGTGGGTTACCTAAGCCGGAAGTAGTCTTTTTTGTATATGACTTCCTTGTCTTGCTTTAAAAACCTTTCCCTTTCTGGAGCGCTCCGCTCAGCTCTCTAGATGGGATGCCTGATTAATGAATTGTTCTATAAAGCCAATTAGATTGTTACAGTTTACTTGAATGAATTTTGTTCTTCTACCATTTCTAAAGTCTTATTGGATAGCTTTGTTTTGAGGATTTGGGGAGGAAGCTTCCTTCTGTTGATTTGAATTGTAAAGCATAGAGTGAGCATTAAATCTATAGGAAATAATACTTCTTGTATTTAATACTTATTAGGATTATAATCTAATTCTTCTTAGATCTTTTAACATCTGCTTACATCTTGTTTCAGCTTAAATATCACATGTGAGAATTTTATTATTTATTTATTTATTTTGGTCCTTTTGTCTTTTAGGGCCGCAGCTGCGGCATGTGGAGGTTCCCAGGCTAGAGGTCCAATCGGAACTGTAGCGGCCGGCCTATGCCAGAGCAACAGCAACACAGGATCTGAGCCACTTCTGTGACCTACACCCCAGCTCACAGCAACTGCGGATCTTTAACCCAATGAGCAAGGTCAGGATCAAACCCGCGTCCTCATGGATGCTAGTCAGAGCCTCTAACCGTTGAGCCATGACGGGAATTCCACGTGTGAGAATTTTAAAACTCACTTGTGATTAGTGAGTTAAAATTCACTTATCCTTTCTTAGCTTAAGTTATCTTCATTTAGCTTAAATCTTGAATATTTCCTGACCATTTGCAAACTTGCTTTATTAATGGCATGATTACAATTTTAGTATATTTGATTTTCTTTAGTACCTCAAGCAGCTGAGAAGGCACCCACAGATCGCATAAAGGAAATCTAAGTACTTAGATGTTTTTTGTAAATCTAAGTCTAAATTTACTAATTTAACCAGGTTCCCCTAAGTGTTTAGAAGTTGATTACAGTTAATTTATCAGAATCTCTTAAATTTTTCAAAACTTTAAAGGCAGGAGTTCCCGTTGTGGCTCAGTGATTAATGAATCCGACTAGGAACCATGAGGTTACGGGTTCGATCCCTGGCTTCGCTCAGTGGGTTAAGGATCCGGCGTTGCTGTGAGCTGTGGTGTAGGTTGCAGATGCAGCTCGGATTCTGCGTTGCTGTGGCTGTGGCAAAGGCCGGCGGCTACAGCTCCTGTTAGACCCCTAGCCTGGGAACCTCCCTATGCCACGGGTGCAGCCCTAAATAAGACAAAAAGACAAAAAAAAAAAAAAAAAACTTTAAAGGCAGAAAAAAATTACCCAATGATGTTATTATACCACACATATTTTAACCTATCATGTTAACCTAGGACATTAGTGTTAGCACTATAGGTTTGGTTGCTTTTTAAATCATGTGTATATACACTTGTTTTTATAGATTGCAGGGTCGCTTAAAGACTGCAGAGTAATATCATGGCTGATTTAGAATACTGATTGCATAGTCTTTTGTTTTGTGATTGTGTGGTGTTATGGAATTAATCATGATTTGAATATAGTGAACCCATAATTGGATTGTTGGCTACATACGATTAGTGGAATTTTATATATGCCTTTCCTTTAGTACCACTCATGTTGTTTGCCTCTTTTGAATATTATTATGGACTAATGGCTTTTCACAGAGTCATTTTTTCATTTTTTAGTGTATTTTGTGTTTTTCAGTGCAAAATTGTCTAGCTTGGATGGTGGAATCCACTTTAAACTAAATCTTTTGTTTCATTACCACTACTCTAGGCTTATTGTTTGTCTTTACCTCCAGAAATGGAGTCAACTGCCTTCCAGGGAATCCTGGTTTATGTTTTTGTTTTTAGTGGAGAATAGTATTAAAGAGGTCAGATTCTGAATTTTAGATTATAGTAATATAGTATGAGACTGCTGTATAAACCACTGTTGTAAGAGAGAAAGAAAAATAAGACTTCATAGTGATGTTTCCAATTTAATTCCAATTGTATGAAGTATTAAAGTACTTTAAAATTAATGTTTTATCTCAGTAGTATAAGTAGTACAATTTACAAGTCAACTAATAATTTAAGATTTATAACCAAAATAGTAGTCTCTGTACCATACCAGTGGCAACTATGTTGAACTCTTTTATCCATTTCTTCTAATATTTAACTCCATGTATCTAGTATGCCTTAATTGTTCCATTTTAGATGCCTGTCTACTGTCTCAGTAAATATTAAATCTCATGCCAGACTCCCTTTAACACAACGAGACATGTATACTTCCCCCATTATCTTTTTTATTGTGGTTATATAACAATATGTGATTAAATAATCAGAAGACTTTCCTCTGAGCTACCTTTATTGTGTATATATTTGTCTTTAGAGTTTTTCTTCCTCTTTAAGAAGAGACGGGGGGAGCCTTTACTTTTAATAGGAGTTCTCTCCTGCTGCTTCCCCAGTAACTGCAGTGAAGGAGCAGAATAGGACAGAAACAAGTACTGAAGTAGGGGAGCTTGTTAATCTGCACTGAATTTTTTTTTTTTAGGGTCACGCCCATGACATATGGAGGTTCCCAGGCTAGGGGTCAAGTCAGAGCTACAGCTCCCGGCCTACACCACAGCCACAGCAACATCAGATCCAAGCCACGTCTGCGACCTACACCACAGCTCACAGCAATGCCAGATTGTTAACCCACTGATCGAGGCCAGGGATCAAACCCACAACCTCATGGTTCCTAGTCAGATTTGTTTCCACTGTGCCACAATGGGAACTCCTCTGCTGAACTATTTTTACCAGAATAATGTGCATTTGGACTAGCTTAGCTGATCTTATGAGGTTCTAACACCATCCTTTCTTATTTTAATCTCTAACTGTACTATAGAATTCACGTTATCCTTAGAGTTCACCTAGGTGTTCATGTATGAAATATTCTTTTTATTTTTTTTTTTAGGGCTGCACTCGTGGCGTGTTGGAGATTTCCGGGCTAGGGGTCTAAAATCAGAGCTACAGCTGCCAGCCTACATCACAGCCACAGCAATGCGGGATCCCAGCTGCATCTGCGACTTAGTTCCCACCACAGCTCACGGCAATGCTAGATCCTCAACCCACTGAGCGAGGCCAGGGACCGAACCTGCAACCTCATGGTTCCTAGTCGGATTCATTTCTGCTGAGCCACGATGGGAACTCTGTATGTGATAGTCTTGTCTTGATAATCTATTATTATTTTCTTGTGAACCACAGTCTGTTAGACTTACTTATTTTTCAAATCACTGATGCAGCCTGATAATATCCCAGTGAAATGATAGCCCATTTATCATTTCACTGAGTTACTGGGTTTTCTTGGTACTTTTTTTTTTCATGTTTCTCTTTATATATTACCCAACTTCTCATTTTGGGAAAATTTGCAATTATCGTATAAAAATGAAAAGTATTTGGAAGTTACCCTTTAGACTGATGGTTACACTTTCCTTCTTTTCAGATATATTTTTGCCATCATGGATCGGTTTGAAGATATATCAGAAGGTGAAGTGGACCATTCTTTCTTTGACAGTGACTTTGAAGAAGCAAAAAAATGTGAAAGTAACTCAGTTTTTGACAAGCAAAATGATGGCCCCAAAGAGGGAATAGGTAAGGATACTGAAAATGAAGACTTGAAAGTTGGAATACAAAGAAAGAAAAATGATCTTACGGAGAAGGGAACAGAAAGAAATGAGACAATTCTTCCAGAACGGCACCCAGTAGAAAATGATGATATACAAACTACAAATTCTTTATCATTGACCACTTCTTCAAGATCAAAATTGTGTGATGCTCCAACAGAACATAAAATCCACTTGCCCATTCCAAGCAGCATTCCCCACGTTGTTAAAGAAGGTGAACGTGACTACTATACAGACGGAGAGGAAAGCAGTGATGATGAGAAAAAGCCTCATGTCAGGTCCAGGTCAGTTAAACCATCTCATAACTTTAAAAAAAGTGTAAGTAAAAGGTATTCCAAAAGTAGTTCCTCTTCCTCTTTGTCTTCCTCGTCTGCAAGTTCAGACTCTTCAGACACTGGATCTGATGTCTGTACATCTGATTCATCTCCATCAGTAAAAAAGCGTCTATCTGGTGTAACCCACTTGTCAGCCAAACAGAAATACAGACCAGCAGAAAAATCAACGGGAGCACAGTCTTCCCGCACTAAACCAAAAGTTGGGGACTACACCGAGGAATCTGAAGATACTGTGACAGATGTCACTCCCTTATCGACTCCAGACATCAGCCCTGTTCAGTCTTTTGAACTAGGGGCATCAAGTGATCAAAAAGTGAAAGTTAAAAGGCAAGAAAACGTGGGTCAAGAAGTGTATGAAAATGTTGAGGATTTTAAAGATAATTCAAAATCTCTGAAATCAGTCAAGAAAGGGAAAGAAAAATGTGAGCCCAGTTTCACCTCAGAGTCATCAGTATTAGATTCCAGTTTAGACCACAGATATAAACAAAAAGTGATACATGACACAATGGACCTGAATCATCTTTTAAAAGGTAATTTTAAAAACTATACGTTGGATTTAAATATTAAACTTAATGTTATAGTGAGCTTAAATGCCATGAATTTGCCTTGATTTTTCTAGTAGGTATGCTTTATCATTGGAAATAATTGCTGTTACTGTAACTGTCCCAAATAATCCCATTTAAAAATACCTAGGATATCAGAGTTCCAGTTGTGGCCGAGTAGTAATGAACCCGACTAGTATCCACAAGGATACAGGTTCTACCCTTGGCCTTGCTCATTGGGTTAGGATCCTGCATTGCTGTGAGCTGCAGTATGGGTTGCAGACGCAGCTCAGATCCCACCTTGCTGTGGTTGTGGTGTAGGCTGGCAACTATAGCTCCAATTCGACCCCTAGTGTGGGAACTTCCATATATTGCGGGTGTCACCCTAAAAAGACCCCCCCAAAAAATGGAATATCATTATATTATTGCAAAACTAATAAACTGGGACTAGAAACTACTTCACACTGATTCTGTTTGGTGCCTCACAAACCCAAAATCCCTAGAGAGGCCAGATGTATAAAATAAATGAGAGAAGTGGAGTTGGATGTTTTCCCATGTTTGATAGAGACATGAACATAAGATGTGTCACTTTCTTATATGAGAAAGGCAGCTGCGCTAAGGTTGAAATAACCTGACCTGCTTCAAGGAAAGTGTAAAGAATGCTTGCAAATTAGAGAACTCAGAGTAAAGTGTATAGAAGACTCTTCAGATTTCAAGTTAAAGACTAAAGATATTACTTGAAAATAATTACCAAGTGGATGATATAATTCAAGTTTTAGTTGCTTTAAGATATAAGTATTTCAGAGTTACGATGATCCTTATTGCTATATTTCTGTTTCATTTTATTGTTATCCAGTATTTAGTTTGAAAGGAACAATAAAATAAAAGCAACTTCAAACTTTGTCTTTGCATTAGTTAATATAACCATACAAATGTGAGCGTGCAGGTTAGGTTTTAGAGCAGTTGAAAATAGCATTTTTAAGTTGTAAATTGGAATCGCTGTTTTTGAAATGTTAAAGAATAAATCTTCAGCTACATAATTTACCTATGGTGTAAATGTAAGGCCCTAAATCGATCCGTTATTTAGTCAAATGATTCTCTAGTCAGATTGTATTTTAGAGCAGTTTGCACTTTGTTCCCTCTTTCATAGATTTTTATTGCTCTGATTGTGCCTATTGATTGTCTAGTGTGTCTGAAAAGTTGGACTCTTGGCATTGGCTAATGTTGTCTAGTGGCTAAGTCTGCACTTACTCTCTTTCCCGATAAATGCATGTTCACTCTCTTAAAATTTTCCGTATTGAATTTTCTATTCTTGCCCCTTGGTTGCCTCTCCTAACAACCAGAGTGATCTTCCCTTTTTTTTCTTTTTTTTTTTTGCTTTTGAGGACTGCACCCATGGCATATGGAGGTTCCCAGGCTAGGGGTCTAATCGGATCCAGCTTCTGGCCTATGCAGCAGCCGCAGCAATGCCAGATCTGAGCCGTGTCTGTGACCTACACCACAGCTCACGGCAACGCCGGATCCTTAACCCACTGAGCGAGGCCAGGGATTGAACCCACAACCTCATGGTTCCTAGTCGGACAGGAACTTCCTAACAGGCTTTATATCAGTGATTTTCATCCCAGGCAGTCCATTGGCATTACCGGGAGGACTATTAAAATATTAAATACTGATGCCTAGGCTTTGCCTTGGAGATTCTGATGCACTTGGTCAAATACACAGTTAAGGCTGTATAAAGCCTTTGCTCTCCATGGATACCGCCTACAGCTCCTATATTTTCCGCCTCCCATTACCTTGGTCCAGTCACACTGCATTTTTTTTTTTTTTTGGTCTTTTTAGGGCCGTATCCAAGGCACATGAAGGTTCCCTAGGCTAGGGGTCCAATTGGAGCTATAGCTGCCAGTCTGTACCAGAGCCACAGCAACATGGGATCTGAGCCTCATCTGCGACATACACCACAGCTCACAGCAATGCCAGATCCTTAATCCACTGAGCGAGACCAGGGATTGAACTGTTGTCCTCATGGATACTAGTCGCGTTCGTTAACTGCTGAGCCACAACGGAAACTCCCTGGCCTTATTTCTTTGGCCTTGAGCTGTTTATCCCTGAATAGGCAGAGGGCATTAAAAAATGGAGTAGTGGAGTAAATCAAAGTTAGGCATTGGGTTATCACTCCTGTTTGGAGAGCAGCAAAGTTGACATGACTAGACTTTGGCAGTACATTCCACCCTTTGTATCGGTAAAACGAGGTCAGTTTAGGAAGAATCTGGAGGGCACACTCAAGATGGCTTAGAAATGTACCATCTCAGGAGTTCCCATAGTGGCTCAGCAGTAATGAACCTGACTAGTATCCATGAGGACGTGGGTTCAATCCCTGGCCTTACTCAGTGGGTTAAGGATCTGGCGTTGCCATGAGCTGTGGTGTAGGTTGCAGATGCGGCTTGGGTCCTGCATTGCTGTGCCTGTGGTGTTGGCTGGCAGTTGCAGCTCTGATTCGACCCCTAGCCTTACAACTTCCTTGTGCCACAAGTGCAGCCCCAAAAAGACAAAAAAAAAAAAAAAGAAAGAAAGAAAGAAAAGGAAGAAATGCACTACCTCAAGTTTTACTGTCTAAATTCTAAATGAAATTATTCGATACAGCTATTATAGGGTGTATCCTGAGAAGAAAAACTAATGTAAGAGATGGTAGGAGTCCCCTTCGTGGTGCAGCGGAAATGAATCCGACGAGGAACCATGAAGTTGTGGGTTTGATCCCTGGCCTTGCTCATTGGATTAAGGATAAGGTGTTGCCGTGAGCTGTGGTATATAGGTCGCAGATGCGGCTTGGATCTGGCTGTTGCTGTGGCCATGGCATAGGCCAGCAGCTGTGGATCCGGTTGGACCCTTAGCCTGGAAACCTCTATATGCCCTTTTGAGGGCGGCCCTAAAAAGAAAAAAAAAAAGAAATGGTGACAAGCATGGATGAGCAGAGAAACTGTTTAAACCTGTTGCTAAACTGATACTAGCATAGGAGGAAATGAAGTGCCTTAGTGGAGGGGAAGACGCAGACCCTGGTACGCTCAGTAAGGAAGAGGATGTCCTTGCTGGGACTAGTGGCTGTTGGCCATCCTCCCTGGCAGCACGTTTTATCCCTTTGCTGGCAGACTGCAGCAAGCAGGATTCAGAGAGGCGAGTGGGAAATTTGGTATCCTCAGCACACCAGCAAATATTACCAAACATTCAAGAAAAGCTAAAATCCTCAGAGGCACCAGACTCAGGTGAAGAATGTAATACATGAAGTAGTTAAAGCATCAAGCTCAGTGATTTTAGAGAGGAACTGCGAGGACAGAACTATTTTCATTAATAAAACTAAGGCATGGTTGGTTTTTATTATTTTTTATAAAAATGTGATGTTTAGATACCACTGGTTTGTTGTTTTCAGATGAATATCTTTAAATTTTTTCACTTTTAATTTCGACGGTGAATATTGATAGATACAACCCACGTAAACATTCTTTGGGGTCCCCAATAGGTGTGTAAAAAAGTCCTGAGACCAAAAGGTTAAGAACTTCTATTCTAGAAGAATAGGATTAGAATAATAGGATTCGTAGTCTAGTAGAGGAAAAAAAATAGCATAGGCAATCTTCCAAAAAGGGAAAGAAAATGGGGGAAATAAAGAACCAAAAAAGTGTTTTTTAAAAGTAAAATTGTGAGAAAAGAGATCAAACAATGTTTAAACAGTTTTAATTTAACAGAAGATAATATCAGAGGGAGTCAAAATTTTTAATCAAATCCAATAAAGATATTTAAAATAATATAGGAAGAATGAAAGTAAAGGGTTAAGAGAGATAACCAGGCAGGTAACAAGAAGAAAACAGAAATATGAATCCTATTAGTATACAAAATAGAATTCGAGATGTGAATGAAAATCACTAAAAGAGACAAAGAAGAGTGTTTTACATTAATAAACGGAGCAAATACGTTAAAAAGATTTAACAGCTACTGATTTGAAATGTATGATAAAAGCAAAACAGAACCAGATGATGAAATTGACAAAGCCGTAGTTACTGTGGAAGATGGATAGATCAATTAGACCAAAAAAAAAGAAGCATTAACCACTTGCTTGTGGCTACACTTGGCTCAGAGGTATTTTTGTTTGTCTATCACATAATGTTTTTTTAAGCGATGAAATATCAGTTATTACCACCACATAACAAATGACCCCAGCTCTTAGGGTCTGTAGAGACTCAAAGGCAGGGGTAACTTGACAGCCGGGGACTGGAATCGTCTGAGTGCTGATTTACTCATCTGTTAGGTGGTCTGGGCTTGGGGTGACTTGAAGACCAGGAGTGCTGAGCAGATGGCCCGCTGTGGCCGTTCCCTGTGGCCTGGCTTCTTCACATCTGGCAGTTTCAGTGTAGCCGGCTCAGTGTTCCAGGAAACAAGGCACAAACCTCATCACCTTTTATGACCTAGCCTCAGAAGTTACATAGCATCATTTCTTCTATGTTCTATTGGTTTAAACAGTTATAAACTTCCCCAGTTACTTGACACTCTTCTCTTAATGGGAAGAGTGTCAAGTAACTTGGGCATGTTTCAAAACATGTTACATAGGCTGGCAGCTGTAGCTCTCTTTAGACCCCTAGCCTGGGAACCTCCACATGCTGCAGGTACGGCCCTAAAATGCAAAAAAAAAAAAATCTTGTGTGGTAACATATTTTCAGGTTAAATTGAAAGTTTCCGAATATTTTGTTTGCTTTTGCCATGTTCTAGCCATTATTTCATTGCTGAGAACATTTTACTTTTCGAAGTATAGCCTCCAGCTAACAAAAACCCTCTCAGCCAAGAATTGTGTCATTGCACTATACCAGTAGTTTCCAACTATTAAGCTGCCTTAGGGGAACATAAAGTGAATGTGACAAAGGCATTTTCCATAAATTATACTGTCCAGGTACACCCAGTACCATGTACATTTCTTACTCATTTTCATTGTTTTGTGTATAGCATTTATTCCTAAAGAAGCCAGTGAGCATAAAACTTTAAACTGCCTCAGGATTTTTTTCTACACAGTCGTAGTCTAGATGTCATTGACATTATTTCAGGCTTCCCTTTTCATGAATTAATGTAGTTTCCACTTACAGGAGTTGAAGCATGTACCATCATATTTCTGTGCTTCTTTGTTTAGTCATTTTTCCTCTTTTTTTTTTCACTTGTGTAGCTTTTCTGCAATTAGATAAAAAGGGACCACAAAAACATCACTTTGATCAGCCTTCAGTAGCTCCTAGAAAAAACTACTCTTTCTCAAGAGAGGAGGTGAGACAGATTGATCGGGAGAATCAGAGGCTTTTGAAAGAACTGTCGAGACAGGCTGAAAAACCAGGAAGCAAAAGTGCAATTCCAAGATCATCTGGTCCCCCCCCTAAGTTATATCACAGTGCCCTCAACAGACAGAGGGAACAACAAAGGATTGAAAGAGAAAATTTGGTAAGTAACTGACACATTTTAGTCATCAAAGAAAATGCATTTGTACTGATTTTCAAGTCCAACTTTCAGGAAACCCAATATGGCCAATTTTTTTTAACTATATAAAAGTAGGAATGGATATGTATGGCATGAAATACATGAAGACCTTTGAGCCTGGACGGTATGGTATGTTCTTTTTTATCCAGGAAACTGTATTTTAAGGGAATATTGAATGAAAATACTGAAATCTCCATTATTTATTTGACTGGATCTGTTCAGTCACTGTAGTAATATAGGAAATGTTGTCAAGGGGTCAGATACATATGTCTTCTGTGAAGTAGTCAGTCACTGGCTAAATCTCTTTCACTTTATTATAGCCTTGAAAGCTAAAACAATTTGTCATTTATTTAAAAAAAATACATTCTCAAAAGAGGTCATATTTGGTGGTCTGCTGCTATATGAAAGACACTGATTTTAAAAAATCATATAATTACACTTTGATGTCCTAAGGAATATACATGGAAACTGTTGGAAAGTTTTACATTAAAACCTATTACTCATGGAGTACCATTTCCTATATAAAACTCAGTTCATAATCATTCCTGGTATATACTGAGTTCTTGCTTTAATGCTAGGCATTTTCTAAGTGTCTTCTAAATAATAGCTGACAATTATTCTTTCAAGTAGGTACTATTTTTACCCACATCTTAAAGAGGGAATGACCGAGACCTAGAAAGGTTAACTAATTAACCCACACAGAGCTGGTGAGGAAGTAAGTGGCTGAGCCAAGATTTTAAACCCAGGTAGCATCTTAAACTAAAATCAGACTCTTATTGAGCACATAAATTCAGAGCTAAAATAACTGATAAAGCTCTTATTGAAATTACTGGACTAGTCCTCAGCATTCACCCTCATTGCATTTCATCATCAGTATAATTCTGTTTAACTGTGTACTTAACCTGAACTTGCAACTCATAAATTTCTTTATTACAATCACTAACACTAAGGCGAGCCAGGGTAATAGTAATTTACAAAAAATAGTAAAGTCGAGCCCTGAAAGAGAGCTATCCTCCATGTGGCAGGGAATAGATAACAAAACAAACTGAAATGAGGTTGGTGGGTAGTGAGCTTTCTGCACTTCACTCTAGCAATTTCAAGATTCATTCATGATTTATGAAAATTTGTAATTAGCATATGTCATGAACATCTGATTTTATCTTATTTTCACTCTCCCACATGGCTCTGGAGCCTATTTTATTTAATGAGCAAATAACATAGTGCATACTGTTTTACAAATTTTAGGTCTTTTAATCCTCATAAAAACCTAATGACATAGTTACTGTGGTCATGGAGGAGAAAATGAGACCCTGAGTGGAACGCAGGGACTTCCTCAATGTTAAATAACTAGCAGGTGGCAGAATCATATCTGAGTTACCTAGATTTGGGGTTTTTTTTTCTTCTCTTTTTCTTGTTTCTGATTTGACTGCCCCGCAGCATGAGGAAGTTCCCGGGCCAGGGATCAGATGTGAGCCACAGCTGTGACCCATGCCACAGCTGTGGGCGCTAGATCCCTAAACCACTGTGCCAGGCCAGGGACGGAACTTGCGTCCCAGTGCTCCAGAGACGCCGTGGATCCCCTTGCACCACAGCAGGAACTCCTGGGGTTACTTTTATTTTTAACTTTTTTTTTTTTTTGAGGTAAAATTCACATACCATACCCATTTAAAGTGTAAAATTCAATGGGTTCTTTTATATTATTCATTTCTTTGTAAGTTGTAAAATATATGCATCATATATTGCCATTTTAACCGTAAGTGATTCTTTCAGTGGCATTAATTACATTCACAGGGTTGTGCAACCATCTCTACTACTGACTTCCAAAACTCTTTTGGTCACTCGTATAGAAACTCTATACCTGTTGAACAGTAACCCTCTCTTCCCACTTCCCCTTAGCCCTTGCTGACTTCTAATCTACTTTCTGTCTCTATTATAATTTTGCTTATTCTAAATATTTCATATGTGTGGAATAATAGAATATTTGTCATTTTGCATAACGTCTTCAAGGTTTGTACGTGTTGTAGCCTGTATCAGAATTTCATTCTTTTTTGTGACTGAATAGTCACTTTGCTTATCCGTTTGCCCGATGATGGACACTTGGGTTGTTTTCCGCGTTTTGGCTGTTGTGAATAGCGCTGCAGGGAACCCTGACATTCAAATATCTGTTCAGGTCCTTGCTCTCAGTTCCTTTGGCTACATACCTAAGAATGGAATCGCTGGGTCATGTGGTAATTCTGTGTTTATCTTTTTAAGGAACCTGGGTTTACTTTTGAGAAGTTGAAACTGTTAATGTCTAGTGGCCATTTTGTATACGAAAAGGATGAAAACCATTAAGCAGCTTCTGTTTACAGTTTTTATTATTCCCTGTATCAGTTGTACATCTCAGCTATTTTAATAAGCAGTGGGAAATTAACCACTATTTTATACTTTTTACTTTGTATAGTGGTTTGTATATGTGAGCAATATTTTTCTCCATTTCAGGGTAAGATCTTACTTGTTATCATCAAGAACAGTAGACTATAATGTAGACCACATATATAATTTAAATTTTTCTAGTAGTCACATTAGAAAGGTCAAAGAAACAGGTGAAATTTTTCTGCTATAATCTTTAACTGAATAAATTAAAAATACTATGTTTTAACGTATAATGAATATTAAAAAATTAATGGTGAAAGATTTTACTTTTTTTTAATACTAAGTCTTTGACATCTGTTGTATATTTACTTAGAACACTCTCAGTTTGGACCAGCCACATTGTATATGCTCTATAGCTACATGTGGCTTGTGACCTTGGACAGTGCAGCTCTGAGTCAGAAACTTAATTCATGAGAAGTGGAAAAAGGTAGCTTAAAGCTAAGCAGGGAAATAAACATAATTTATTATAAAATATTTTTATTATGTTATTGTAAGGAAAAGTAATCTTCCATATTTATGCTTAACTCTTCATTCTCTGAACCAAAATAAAACTAATATTATACCTTTAAAATTTTTATTGGCTATTCCTTTGCATTTATTCTTCATAATAATACCCCTAATAAATGATTAAATTTTTGCTTTTAAAATTTTTATTAGAAATTTTTGTCAGAATTGTGTTGAATTTACATTCTAATTACAGAGTATTTGACACTCTTAAAATATTACTTTCCTATCTAGAAATATAGTATGTCTTTCCATTTGCTCAAGCCTTCTTGTGCTCTGCCTTAGTAAGGTTTTGTAGTTTTCTTCAAAACCATGTATTTTTATGCTATTGTCCATGAAATTTTTCATTACATTTTCTAGTTGTTTACTTTTGTGAACTATAAATTTTTGTGTATTTATTTTAGGACCAGCCACCAAGCCCTTAGAGCCACATTGTCTCTAATGGTTCTTCAGTATGAGAGGGTATACTTTTCCTTTTTTTTTTTTTTTTGTCTTTTATTCCTTTAGGGCCACACTTGCGGCATGTGGAGGTTCCCAGGCTAGGCGTCTAATCGGAGCAGTAGCTGCCCGCCTACGCCACGGCCACAGAAACGCCAGATCCGAGCCGCGTCTGGGACCTACATCACGGCTCATGGCAACACCGGCTAGTTAACCCACTGAGCGATGCCAGGGATCCAACCCGCAACCTCATGGTTCCTAGTCGAATTCGTTAACCGCTGTGACACTATGGGAACTCCAAAGTGGTTTACTTTTCAACATGTTTGCTAGACTGTTCATTTTCAAAACACCTGCACACCATGCGTACACACAGCACTTTTGTGTCATATGTCCTGCACAATCAGGACCACCATTACTTTATAATTTTTATGGTTTATAATCCTTCATTTGCTCCGTTTCTAGTGCCCAAGGACAATGGCGAGTTCAAATAATGGCAGGCATGATGACTACAGCAGTTGTGTTGCGTAACTCCCACATTAGCTCATTAGCAATCTAGAGGCTGTTGAACTCAAGACAAAGTAGTGCTGTGCAGAAAAGGTAGAAAAGGGGAGCAAAGATATTGTATCAAATTGAGTCCTGTGCTTTAAGATTGAAAGCCTAACGTTAATCTGTCTTTCTGGTGAAGTTTGAGCTCTTCATTATTTGTTTGAGTGAGCAAATATTACCTTTCCTTCTCAGAAAATAAATCAAATAGTAAAGAAAAAGTAACTCTTATCCAGTAGAGGGCGTGCTTGCTACATATAGACTCAATTATATTAGAACTTCATGATTTCAAAAAGGGACAAGTGTTTTAATTCATGAATTTTGAAGTATTCTTGTTAAACCATAACTCCTTATATTCATTTGGACATAATATGAATTCTATTATTATGAAATAATGGAAGAATAATCTTAGCAGAAGGAGAAGGAGTCAGTAGGATACTTACATTTTCACCTTACTCTCCAAAAGAAATGAGATTATCTCATTCTCTAAATGCATGTATTTAGTTTCCTGAGCTGTGGAAGAAGGCGGGTGGAATTCAAACCATTCTTAAAAATGTTAGATGAAAAATAAAGTCCTTCCTCCCTCTTCTGTTCTGTGCTTATTTAGAGAGGTAATTTTAGATGGAATATGAAAACTATTAAAGAGAGGATGGTAAACTGTCACTAAGGTGAAGATTTATAGCAAATCTCATACCTGATATGAGTTATCAGTCTCTGGATTAATCAGTATCTTTGTCCCAAGATCTTGAAATAATTCATAGTTCAGTCACTCTGGTTTTCCCCCTCTGGTTATTGTCCATAGAAGAAAAATAACTAAATACGACTCCAGCTATGAAAAAATGTGCAGAATGGTCCCGATTTTCCCCTACTGTGGCACACTTGTTACTCTTTAATGTCCTTCAGGGTCTTTGCTTTTTCACTTTGGAAACAATAAAGTAACTCTCTTCTGCTGACAGCTGCAGAAAACATTAACTCACTGTTTGTCCATTCATTGGTTTTAATATTTCTACCTCAGAAGACAGACAAGATTCGGGCTGGGTTAATTTTCTTTCCAGAAAGAATGATACTTCCTAAATAGAAGAGATATTATGGACAAACTTGTTGGAATTCGTTATTAGAATCTGATTTGAGTAGCAGTTCTAAGAATTTGTTAACCATAAATTAGAATATAACACCCATTCTTACCATTTTTCAATCCATTAGACAGATACTTGTTTAATGTCTGCTATGAGCTATGTAAGAAACTGGAGTGGATATAAGAAAAAATATAAAATATTGCCCTGTCATGTACTATATAACTTGGCCAGGAAGATAGCACTAGGTGTTAAACCATTAGAGAATAAAGCGGTTTTAAGATAACATTAATTTTTAATAAGTCCATATTATATGCCAGGCACTGTTCTGAGCATTTTATATGCATTACTACTCCAAACTGACTCTTTGGGAGTTCCCTTCGTGGCTCAGCGGAAAAGAATCCAACTAGGAACCATGAGGTTGCGGGTTTGATCCCTGACCTCAGTCAATGGGTTAACACTCCAGCGTTGCTGTGAGCTGTGGTGTAGGTAGCAGACACGGCTCGGATCCCACACTGCTGTGGCTGCGGTGTAGGCCAGCTGCTGTAGCTCCAGTTAGACCCCTAGCCTGGGAACCTCCACATGCTGCAGGTGTGGCCCTAAAATGACAGAAGACAAAAAAAAAAAAAAAAGACTGAGTTTTATTTCATTGTTAATATCTCGATTGAGTCATTTGGCCAAGGTCACCCAATGGCAGAGCCAAGGTTTAAATCCAGGTCTTTCTGGCTAGAGAACTTCTATTTTCTGTCACTCGATTAAGAGTGTTACAAAACTTTGATCTATCATTTTAAAGTTTTACTCAGGGCTTCTAAATTAATGACTAGATTGAAAAGTAGATATTTTCGGTTTTATGTTTTTTTACATTGCAATTATACTTGATCTTTTAATATTGTTTCTACAAGTAAGAGCTATTTCTTTTCTCTTCCTTTCTTTTTTTGCTTTTTAGGGCCATACCCACAGCATATGGAAGTTCTGAGGCTAGGGGTCAAATCACAGCTGTAGCTGCCAGCCTACGCCACAGCCACAGCAATGTGGGATCTGAGCCACATCTGCGACCTACACCACAGCTCACAGCAACACCGGATCCTTACTGAGCGAGGCCAGGGATTGAACCTGCATCCTCATGGTTACTAGTTGGATTTGTTTCCGCTGAGCCACTATGGGAACTTCCCAGTAAGAGCTGTTTCTATCTGAAATCATTCCTTTAGCTTTTCTTTTCTTTTTTTTCTTTCTTTCTTTTTTTTTTTATATACCGCAGCTACAGCAATGCCAGATTCTTTAACCCACTGTGCTTAGCCAGGAATCAAACCCACACCTCTGCACTGACCCAAGCTGCTGCAGTCAGATTCATAACCCACTGTGCTACAGCAGGAACTCCTCATTCCTTCAGCTTTTGCTTAGTTTATGTTCATATAACACAAAGATAATGACATGTTTTCATGTTATTTGGACAGCTGAACCAAATCATCACTCTCTTATTTCCCAAGTTCCTGCATGTAAACGATACGTGACATATCAGGACTATAGAATGGGTTTATTACCTTTTTGCCTTATTGTCAGATTATTTTGGAATTAATTTTGATCACGTGTTTTTTATTTGATAAACGTGTATGATTGGAGTTTTCTTAAAGTTTATAGAAGGAAAAAATACACATACAGCCAAATGAATGAATTTAAGAAATCAGCAGTTTATCTAAAAAACATTGAGTCTTCTACCAGCTGAAAAACAAAATTAGTAGGTAACTGAAAATACCAAGTTTTCTGTCCTGTCCATTCCACCAAGCACAGCTCAGTGGTTAGTTAATAGGATAATCATATAAAACAGACATTGCTCTTCTCATTAAAACTTGTTGATGACATAATACATGGGAAGTCTCTTGTTCAGGTGTGATCTGTGGCTGGAGAAGATGTATTACATTTTTTTTTTTAGGGCCACACCTATGACATATGAAAGTTCCTAGACTAGGGGTCCAATCAGAGCTACAGCTGCCAGCCAACACCACAGCCACAGCAACACCAGATCTGAGCCTCATTTGCAACCCACACCACAGCTCAGAACAACTCTGGATCTTTAACCCACTGAGCAAGGCCAGGGATTGAACCCGCATGGATACTGGTTGGGTTCTTAACCTGCTGAGTGAGCCATGACAGAAACTCTAGAAAAATATGTTATTAATAGATTTTGGCACCTAAGTTATAAAGTTTCTCTGTCTACAAAGAGAGAGAGTATGTTGATAGAAAGACCGCAGATTTTACAGTCACATGGAGCCATGGGTAGATCCTGACTGAGTTCAGAAAAGGGCGCCATTACTGCTGGAGAAGACTTCACTGAGGAGTTGACTCTTTCTAACTTTTGAACGCCAAGACCTGAGGAAGGGCATTTTGTATGTGGAGATGAGCTGGCAGGTTGAGTCCTCTCGGTGGGTATGGCTCCTCCTTCCTGCACCCCTGCTGTTTCCCTACAGGCTCCCTTCATTCTACAGCCCCTGCCCTCCTTTCCTTGACAGCTCTTCCCTGAATCCTTTGGCTTATTCTCCCACCGTCTGTCCCTTCTCTGGAACGGC
The DNA here is from genome assembly GCA_004024745.2 of Catagonus wagneri. Lineage (NCBI taxonomy): Eukaryota > Metazoa > Chordata > Mammalia > Artiodactyla > Tayassuidae > Catagonus > Catagonus wagneri. The sequence goes on along the minus strand of PVHT020000140.1, from coordinate 8,005,807 downwards.
TCAGGAACACTGATAACGAGCCTCAGAATAGCAGGGCAGGGGTGGGGCTGATAACAGTTGAGAACAAATTCTGGAGATGGTGGTGGGTCACAATGAGGTGAACGTGTGGAACACCCTGAACTGTGTGCCTAAGCATGGTTATAATGGTCAATTTTTGGTGGATTTTACCACAATAAAAGGAGACTTAAGTTGAGGAAAGAAGATTGTACAGAGAAAACGTGTCCTGTGTCTGAACTCCGGGGGCTGATTTTTTAATGTGAATCTTAGTACAGAACAGTATTTCCTTTTCAAATAAAGATCAACTTGCTGGAGTTCCCTTGTGGCACATCGGGTTAAGGATCCAGCATTGTCACTGCTATGGCTCGGGTCACTGCTGTGGTGCAGGTTTGATCCTTGGCCCAGGAACTTCCCTGTGTAGCAAAGAAAAAAAAAAAATTAGCTTGCTGCTGAGAAAGATTAAATCAATAAAGAAAATAATAAAACACAACTATGGATCAATTCCCCAGTCCATTTGTCTACTTAAACATTCTTTTCTCACCAAAGCCTACGAAAATCAAACAAAAATTCCTTCACCTTCTGGTTTATGAAGAAAGGATTATGAGAAAAATTAGGGATGTTACTAATTTTAACATTAGCCTGTTACTGAATCATATTAACGCAAATACCATGTATTAGATACTATGTTGCCTTGGCTAGTTGGTTTATACATCCTTTAAAACTTTTCGTGTTCTATAGTGGTTGATTTTCAAACTCCTTAAGAGTAAAAATTTTATTTTTCCCAAACTAAATTTTGTACAGGATCTTCAGTATATCAAACAGACATTGCAGGAGCTCCCGCTGTGGCGCAACAGGATCAGCGGCATCTTGGGAGCACAGGGACATAGGTTCTGTCCCCAGCCAGGCACCCACAGGGTGGCCCGGAAAAAAAAAAAAGACAGACAATGCAGAAAGCGTACCTGGGCCACTAGGAATTAGGAGTGGGAGACCTGAGAGCCTAGCCCATTTGGCCTTTCCTCAGTCTAGGAGCCCTTGAGGCACCACTGGAAGGTAAACAGGTTGACAGTCACTGCTCTGTAAGCATAGGTAGAACTTAGAGTCACTTAGGTTCAGGGTCATTTCTAGGGTTGAGTACTAGGTTCTTAGCATTATTACTCCCATTATGTCACTTCTATGAGAAAATTGGGTTTAATGTATTTCAACTTGTATTGTAACTTGATATACAAGAGAACTGTGCCTACGATCGGTTGTTAAAATCGTAGTGGTTTAGGTTAGCTACAGAATGGGTAAAAAAACCCTTAAATTTTCCTGAAAGTACATTATTTGAAGTATTTTTTCACAGTGATTTAAAGGGTTTTCTACTTTATTTTGTGCATTTCAGGTTCTAGAAAGTATTTGCCTCTTTAAAAATTATTGCTCTGTATCTAACGTTGGCTTTTAAATTGATTGTCTTTAAATGAAGGCTTTATTGAAAAGGCTTGAAGCTGTGAAACCAACAGCTGGTATGAAACGCTCAGAACAGCTGATGGACTATCACCGCCACATGGGCTACGTCAGCTCGTCCCCCTCCTCCAGACGCGTGAGGTCCACTCTTGGCCAATACAGCCCATTAAGTAAGCATAATCTAAATCATGTTGTACTTGTTTGTATCCTTTGGCCTTTTAAAAATATATAACTTCAGTTTTTTTTTGCCTTTTTTTTTTTTTTTTTTTTTTTTTGGCCGTGCCTGGGCCATGTGGAGGTTCCCCTGGCCAGGGATTGAACCTGTACCACAGCAGCAACCCAAGCGGATGCAGTGACAACACCAGACCCTTAACCTGATGTGCTCCAAGGCAACTCCTAACTTAGGTTCTTTTTTTATTTTTATTTTTTTAACAGCCTCACCTGCAAGATATGAAGTTCCCGGGCTAAGGATCAAATCGGAGCTGCAATGGAGGCCTAAGCCACTGCAACACTTGATCCTTAACCCACTGAGCGTGGCCAGGGATGGAACACGCATCCTTATGGACACTATGCTGGGTTCTTAACCTGCTGAACCACGACAGGAACTCCCTGACTTAGGTTCTTATGACAGAGTTTTAAAATGCTGATGTCTGCATTTTATTATTTTTGTCTTTTTTTAGGGCTGCACCTGCGGCATATGGAAGTTCCCGGACTAGGGGCTGAATCTGAGCTGCAGCTGCTGGTCTATGCCACAGCCACAGCCAAGCTGGTTCTGAATCATGTCTGTGACCTACACTGCAGCTCACGGCAATGCCGGATCCTTAACCCGCTGAGCGAGGCGAGGGATCGAACCCACGTCCTCACAGATAACTAGTTGGGTTTGTTACCACTCAGCCAAATAGGAACTCTGACTTCTGCATTTTATGTTGCAGTGCAATGTACTGTAGTTCACTGGCATGCTTTGTTTTGTGTTAGTTCACTGAATTTCAGATTTCACTTACAGTTTATAATGGCAGCATAGGAAGGAAACCAGAAGATAAAATAATTGAAAATATCAGCAGTCTCTTTCTTGTAGGAGAGGCTTTTAATTTTAATATGTTTATTAAAGGAAGAAATGAACAAATATGCTGTTTATAAGTTGCCAAAACATTTTTGTTAGCCAGTAAATAATTTTTCGTAGTATCTTCCACCCCTTCTGTGTGCTGTGTCTTCCTCACTGGTAACTAAAACCAAAGTTAGCAATCAGATATAATCTGTAGTCATCAGATATAATTCCTGTTAATACTCAATATATGCTCCATGTATTCCAGAGAATGCAGGTGTGAGTGACTGCTTAGTGCTAGGGAATGCGACACACAGAAAGGCCAGACCTTTTACCCTATAGAAATCTGTGCTGCTTCTTCATGCATGCATTCTAAATCATAAAGGATAGGAGCCAATCCTAAGAGAAAGTTGGAACCACTTGTAGTGCTACAACTTGCCAGTGCTCATGTGAGTTAAATATTCAGTCGATTAGTAATTCCATTCATTCATCTTCCAAGCATCACTTCCTTGGTATAGTTAGTGACCAAGATAGGGTCTTGTTCCAATAACTCATACGTAGTATTATGCCTTGAGTGTGGTATTTGTTGAATAAATATATAAATGGTTATATATAAAGAGATTTTTTTTCCTAGTTGAATCCTTTAAGAAGCATGTATTTATTTATTTATTTAATTTTGCTATTTTAGGGCCACACCTACGGCATATGGAAGCTGCCAGGCTAGGGGTCAAATTGGAGCTACAGCTGCCGGCCTACGCCACAGCCACAGCAACGCTGGATCTGAGCTGCGTCTGCGACCAATACCTCATGGATTGAACCTGTATCCTCATGGATCCTAGTTGGGTTCGTTAACCACTGAGCCATGAAGGGAACTGAGCTTTTAAAAACATTTATTCTAGGAGTTCCCTTTGTGGCTCAGTGGTTAACGAATCCGACTAAGAACCATGAGGTTGTGGGTTCAATCCCTGGCCTTGCTCAGTGGATTAAGGATCCGGCGTTGCCGTGAGCTGTGGTGTAGGTTGCAGACGCAGCTTGGATCCCGCGTGGCTGTGGCTGTGGCGAAGGCCGTCAGCTATAGCTCCAATTAGACCCCTAGCCTGGGAACCTCCATATGCCACGGGTGCAGCTCTACATAAAAAGCAAAAAAAGACAAAAAAGATTTATTCTAATCCCAAACCTATTGAATCAAAATACCCTGGTATAGAGTTTGGGCATGTTTAGTTATATTTTTAAGTTCCATGGGGAATTCTGAAGTGCATTCCTGATTGAGAATCAGATTATTAAAGACACATGTGAGATAGGAAGAAAATTTTACTCTGGGCTTCAGATTAGGAAAGGAAGATTATCAGATGAAGATTTACATATTTAGTTTAAAAAATTCAACTTCTCATTGTTTGTATATTTTCAGGAGGAGCTTCCAGGACATCCAGTGCTACCAGTGGTCTCAGTTGTAAGAGTGAGCGATCAGCTTTTGACACATCCGGTGGCCATTTGCTAAGACCTAAGCCCCCTAATGTCCGTACAGCTTGGTTATAAAACTCTTTTTACTTTAAACATTGTACATCCAATTCTTACGGAAGTGCTCTTGCATATTACTATAATTCTCTGTGTAAAAATCTATAATAGTGTTTTAAGCCATTTAAGGTGTATAACAAGGACTTGTAATTTATTGTAATTCAATGCAAAATTGCTTTCAAAAAGACAATTTAATATAAAATCGGTGTTTCCTGTGAGGAGGTGTTTATACCTGGAAATGTATGTGTATTTCATAGAGAAATGGTAGTGTGCATGTGTATTTTCTCAAGATAGAAACTGGTTCATCTGTCAGACTGGCAAAAGAGTTGTGACAGTATCGTTGCACGTTGGACCCGAGATGTTAGTTCTTGTTTAATCTGTTATTTTTTTTTTTCATTTCTTGTAAGCTTTATACCATGGGCATAGCTCCTGACTTTGTTTCCTATTTGCTTCAGAACTTGGGTGGTGTGACTTATATAACTTGATTGTAAGATAGTTACACTTTCTTATGATGAAACAAATCTTGAAATTTGTTTTCATTGGTGGAACTCATTTAGATTTGATGAAGGATTGAAAGAAGCTTGACCTGGGGCATCCTTGTGATTCACCAGAGGTCTCTGCTACTCCTCTAGTGCACTGAGTTAGATCTTTAAACTCTTTATCAACCATTCCAAACCATTTCTAACTGTATTAGAAAGTTCGGCTTAGAAGCCCCTCTTTGATGTTTTTTATGCATTCGGGGGAAGTACCGTTAATGATTCTGAGGAATTAGGTTTCTTTAGAGCTACAGTCTACTGCATTGGGAATAGCTTGTTTAAAGACCAACTTGTCATAAGCAAAAGCAAGTATTTGCTGAATCAGTAAAATAGCACCACCAGTTTGAAGAGCCAAGAAGCAGATCCTCAGTTGTCAGAACAGTGTTTAAGTGAGTGATGCTGTAAACAGATTGTGTTATATTTGGTATTTCTTGTTTTAAGTGAGAAGAAAAATAAAGACATGCATTGTCTCACAGCTTTAAAAATTCTGGCTAGTATTTTTAAGGGCTGAAAAAGAAAACTAAAATGTGAGCAATAAAGGGGAAAAAATCACCAATTTGTTGAGGCTACTTTAAATGTCAGCCAACTTTCTTGCTTTGTTTTCGTTTCGGCTTTTGGGTTGACTCCTGGATGTATCATTTTTGCCATTCCCACTTTTAAAGTCCTAGTAATCTTAATATAATTAGTAATGGCAAATAGGGTATAATATAATTGACTTTTAAAATTAGAGTGTTTTTCTGTCAATCTATAGGCTCTTATGTTGTGTAAGGAAGTATATCTTGGTCATGTTGCTTCTGCTGTCCAGGTTACCACTGTTTTCATTATTGGCCTTTTCTGTATACCTTAGAATGTATTGGAAAATTTCTATATTAAATGCCAAATCTTTCCCTTTTTTAGTGTGAATTTTTGATCTGTATCCCAGTAAGATTTGTTGTTTTTCCAAGTTAACTCAAGCTCTGTTTCATGTACTCTGAGTTTACGTTTCCTAACACTTTTGGCGGTAAGCCAAGCTGCATTTTCCTAAACACTGATTCAGAATTCCTTGGTCTTAGTTTGTACTGACAGATTTGGTTTAGGATAGGGCATGTGAAATGTGGGAAGGATGAGGTTAAAAAATTCATGTGAACATGGCCCTGACAAATTTTTCTGCAGCTTTCTTTGAGCTATAACATTTGTTCGTTGTTATTTGATATTCTGTGCTGGTGAGCAAGTTTTTACATCACTAGTGTTCTGCTTTATATTATAAACTTTATACTAAACCAAGGTTTTGTTAACTTATTGCAACTTTAAATGTTTGTGTAATAACCTGTAACAACCTGTCTTTAAGTAGTGATAAGAAATTGTTCAGCATTTGAATATTTGCCCAATTAGTGAGCCAATTTTTAAAAACTGATTTTTAAGTTGTTAGGGAAAAAATATTTATGAAACCTTTTATGTAATAACATTAGGCTCTGAGTACATTTTATATGGTCTTTGCTGCCATATGTCTTGATACAATTATACTTTTATAGATAAAAATGTCATTTGATTTTATTTTTGATCTTTAAAATTTTTTTCTTAGTATTTTGATTTTAGATATTAATTTAATGCCTTTTATTTTTACTACTTTGACGGGGAGGTGCATCTAAGTATTACTGATAACAGGGATTCAACTTGAAGTAAAAGTCAGGAAGAGCAATAATCACATCTTTTCAAAGTGGAATATATAATTCTGTTGTCATGATTAGTTTATGTGATAAGTATAAATACAGGGATAAGAGTTGAAAATGTGATATTCCCTGATATAAGTCAAGGTACTTTGAAGTTGTTCTGGTTTAAGGGGTATTTTTATGAAGGAGTCATAGTATACTATTTTTCATTTTCAAGAATATAAAAAAGTGAAGGATCATCTAGCACTATTTTATATTTGATTCACTTGTACCTAAAAATATATTTTAAGGATTTACATGTGTAGTTAAAAATTATATTAATCCAAAAAATTAAAAAAAAAGAAATTATATTAATCCGGGGCCTGAAATTATGAGGCAAGGTTCTTATTGAGAGTTATTTTCGTATCTGTGAAGTGTTAAACTAATGTTGCATCCTTTTTAATAAGATTCTATGAAAGATTTTGAGCTATTAATTTCCTAAAGGATAGCAATTATATGGTACTTTTCCTACTTTCTTCTTTCACTCTCCATAAAAAGCTGCTTTCTTAGCTACCACCCCAAATAAAATTTTTCTTGTTTGCTAATAGATGTAGTATAATGCAGTTGTTTTCAGCCTGTTACCCAAATGTCCAAAATGGAGATCTCAGTAACTTTAAAAAGAGGCCACTGGGATGGATATGTTTATTTGCCTCTCATCTTCAAAATCAAATACTGCACACTATGAAAAGTCTTATGACCAATATAAAGTTGGAGGTACACGTTTAAGTTATACAGTTTTAATAACTAAATTCATAAAATGTTTAATAAATGCCAAAGTCTTAACCTATAAATGATTGTAAACTATCCTAGAAAATATGTTTAATTCTCGTGGCTACTTTATTTCTATGAATAAAGGTAGTAAGAAACTTAAAGAACATCCTTTTTTAATTTTCCAGTCCACAATAATGTGTTTTAAGCATGAAGAGTTAGCTTGGCATAATGAAGAAGCAAAGAAAAGAAAGATAACTGAGTTTTGATCCTATGTCTGTCTCTCAAGTGCATTGTCTTATTCCCATTTTTAAAAATTAGGATAATAGGAGTTCCTGCTTTGGCGCAGTGGGTTAAGAATCTGACTGCAGGGGCTCAGGTCACTGTAGAGGTACAGGTTTGATCCTGGACTCAGTGCAGTGGCTTGAGGCATAGGTCACAGCTGGCCTAGGAACTTTCCATATGCTGTGAGTGTGGCCATTAAAAAAAAAGGAGGAGTTCCTATTTGGCGCAGCGGAAAGGAATCTGACTAGGAACCATGAGGACGCAGGTTCAATCCCTGGCCTTGCTCGGTGGGTTATGGATCCAGCGTTGCTGTGAGCTGTGGTATAGGTCACAGATGTGACTCAGATCTGGCATTGCTGTGGCTGTGACATAAGCCAGCAGCTACAGCTCCAACTTTACCCCTAGCTGGGAACCTCCATATGCTGCAGGCACAGCCCTAAAAAAAAAAAAAAAAGGCAAATTTTTTTTTTAATTTTTTAAAAAAGGAGAATAGTAGCCTTCATGTGCCTCACATGACTAAGAATTAGTGCAAGTGAGGCTGGAAAGAGGATATTAGTCATTTATATCTTTAAAAGTATGAAATTTATGTGGGAAAGTGCTTAAAATTACATTCTTGATCATCTCTTTAAACCAGAACACCTAATTTGTTGTATAAAGTTTTTATGATGCTACAACAGATGCTCTTTTATAGCTTGAAGGAATTTTTAAAGTTCACATCTACATTTCATATGTATTATGAGTGATAAGAAATACTCTTTTTAAAACTTGCTGTAGAAACATTAGGATTTTTTTGATGAGGGTTAAATAACAGTGCCACTGGAATAAATCACTGAGTGTTCCTACTGTGTATACTTAAGCTCTTAACCATGAAAATTAAAGGATGCTTAGAGCAAATAAGACTGCATTATAGCAGAAAGTTTTATATGGTTTTAAAATTAATTCTGGTGACTTTTTAAATCCACTTAGAGTCATTTCTGGAACCACCATAATACAGTCTTAATGTCCTATGCCTTTATTTCAGAACCCACTTTCTAAGTTCAGATTACACTCTTCTTTCTCTAGGTGATATTTTTAAGGTTTTACTGCTTTACAGAGTAAAATTTACAAGGTAACATGTCATTTTACTATTTTAATGAGATACAGGTTTTTTTCCCTATGAATCTAATTTTGTATCCACTACTGTAGTAAAAGAATTTGGATAGTCTCCCCAAAAGTGATAAAAAATTATGGTTTGAAATTCTTAAGAGTATGTATATTAAAAAGACAGTCTTCACTGAAAATCACACATCACATTTATTTCATATATTTAGGGATTATAGCTGATCTCCAAGTTCGAAGTGTGTTTTCTTTATTTTATTCTGAGAATTTTTATATTTCTTAAAGAAAATCTCCAAAATTAAGCAAATGTATCTGCTTCCCATATAGTTATGTATACTATCTAGAAAAACCTAATTCTATTATTGAGAATATTTCATTTTAAATTATATTTTGGGGAATGTGGCCTTTTTTTTTTTTCATAGCCACACCTGCAGCATATGGAAGTTTCCAGGCCAGGGATCGAATCCAAGTTGCAGCTGCGACCTGTCCCACAGCTGCAGCAGCACCAGATCGTTTAACCCACTGTACTGGGTGGGCGATCGAACCTGAGCCTCCACAGCAACTCGATCCACTGCAGTCAGGTTCTTAACCCTCTGTACCCCAGCGGGAACTCCAGGATTGTGGTCTTTTAAGTGAACATCCATAAGAAAATGACGTAGAAATTTTGTTAACTTTTTAAGTACTACAGAAATACAGGAAGGGGCACAATACAAATGTACAACTCTTGTCACAAAGCAGATTGTCACAGAGCAGACACAGGGTCACCACCAACTGAATCAAGAGTTAGAATATCGGCCATGACCTCATAAAGATCTTCCCTAAGCCCCCACCCCATCCCACCCCTGCTTTTTTTTTTTCCCCGTGGGTGAGATTGTTTTGTCATTCTTCAAAGCCTGAGTTTTAAGCAGATTCTTGGACTGGTGATCATCTCCACCAGCTTGTTCAACTTCAGCACCTCTCCTCCCCAAGCTTTTCCAGAACTGCTACCTTCCTGGACGCTCCATGAGTTTTCCCAGTTCAAACTTAGGCTTCTTCAGCTTCACCTTTCTAACAAGTCATCATGGAGTAGATGAAGAGGCTGTCGTGCCTCTTCTGTGTCTTACTCAGTGCTGCCTGGAATCGGTTTATTCACCACTTCTCTCAAGTCATTTCCACCATCTCCCAGACTCGGCGGACCTGCGGGTGCCAGAACTCACCAGATCCCTGGGCTCCTTCCCGGTCACGACTCTGCCTGCCACAAGGTAACCGCGGTCTCCACCTTGAACACCACTGTGAGGTTTTTACCTGGTTTTGTACATCGTGTGAATGGAATTATATTCTTTTGCATCTCACTGCTTTTGCTGCATATACTTACATTTGTGAGGTTCTTCCATGCAGATACCTGTGGCTATAACTCGTTTGTGCTCATTTCTGTGGAGTCTTGTAGTATATGACTCTACCATGATCCATTTCTCCAGTCTGGTTGGTGGACATTTGAAGTGGTTTCCAAGTTTTGACCATTATAGATAATGCCAATATGATGATTTTTGTAGATTTTTGTAGATGATTGCCTGTGTGCATGCATTTTGGTTGGGCACAGGCTCAGTGGTGGAGTTGCTGGGCAGAGTCCACATATTTAGTAGATAATGCCAGAGTTTTCCAGAGTGAGTACACCAGTTTACCAGGTCGCAGAGGTGTATTAGTTCCTGTCGCTGCATGTCCTAATATTTAGCGTCAGTCATTTTTAAAGTTTAACCGCTGGGGGTATGTAACGATGTCTTGTGACTTTTATTCGCATTTCTCTGGCTAATAAGATGGAACACAGCCCATTGAGATATCTTTTGTGAAGTACCTTTTCAAGCTTTTTGCCTATTTTTCTATTGGTTGGACGTCTTTTACTTTGTTGAAATGTAGGAATGGCTGTATGTTCTGGATATGATCAATCTCAGTGTGAGTGTTCCAAAACTTTTCTCCCAGCCTGGCTTGCCTTTTCACTGTAAATGGTGTCTCTAAGCAAATTCTTGATTTTAGTCTAGTTTGTCAGTCTTGTATGGGTAGTATTTTCCTTAAATCTTGGGGGTTTTAATTTTTCATTTACCAGATAGCATGAAAATATGCTGCTCTGTCATCTTCTACAAGTTTTGCCTTTCATACTTATTCGGTCTGCAGTTTACCTGACAATGCTGATTATCTCTTTTTCGCTAATTTTGTTACCTTAGTTATTTACTTCCAGCCTTATCCTTTGGGTTTAATTTGCTACTTTTTTTTTTTTAACATATTGAAATAGCTGTATAGATCACTGACTTTCAGCCCTTCTTTTCTAAGGTTATGCATCAAAGGCTATAAGTTTTCTTCTGCACATGGCTTTAGCTGTTTCCCACAAGTTTGATATTTTTATTTTCATCAAGTTCAAAATATTTCCGAGCTTCCATTATAATTTCCACTTTTTACCACATAGCTTTTTAAAACTATATTTTAATAGGATGTTTTAATAATATACTTGTGGTTTTGGTTTATATGAAAAATTGTAGGGAAAACTTAAAGCTCTAGATCATGGTTCAGCAAGTTATGGCCCAGTGGCTACATTTAGCAGCCCAGAGCCCATTTTTATGGCCTTTACCTTTTTAAATGCTTTTTTTTAAATCAAAAGAATATTTTGTGACATGTGAGATTCACATTTTAGTGTTTGTACATAGAGTTTTACTGAACAGCCACGCTGGATCATTTGTCTTGTCCAGGGCTGCTTTTGCAACAGGGCAGAGCTGTGCTGTGTCAAAGACCATCTGGCTGACACAGCCTAAAATATTTACTATCTCGTCCTTTGGAGAAAAAGTTTGTTGACCTCTACTCTGGATAATATTTTCTTCCAGACAAGATCTACCTTTTTTTTTTTTCAATCTCAGATTGTCCTTATCCAGTTAAAGGGATCAGGGTGGTCTGGAGGTTGACATCCAGGTTGACTACAGGGGCCTCACTGTCACTCTGCAATATCACCCTTTGGGGTCCCAATCCAAAGCATGGTTGGGTTCCCAGGGCTCCCCTTCCAGGCAGGCCCTGGCTTCAGTATTTGTCCCTCCCTCCCGAAGAGACTTTCAGACTCTCCTCCCAGTTCCCCAGCCTTCCAGCTGCATTTCCACGGTTCTCAGATACCCAGCGGGGAAACGGACCCCCCAACACCAGACTTTTCTCCGATGTCTTCTCTCAAACCTTGGCCTTGTTTTCCCATGCCCTGTTAACCCCCTAGTACCTTCAAGCCAATTTTTATTTGAAATAATTTGAACCCTTTTCCTAGTTATTTTCAGAGTGAGCACTGATTTGCATTACCTGGTCTGCCAGTATGGAGATCCTTTATGAGTCATAGATACATACAATCTGCTTTTAGAGAGAATTCTTGTGTTGTACGGTGAAATTGCCAAATTCATTGTGTTGGTCTTGAACCTGAAGGTGTCTGGGCAGCTGTCAGATGCAGCAGCCCCATTTCTCTGCCCCTACTTTGCTTCCCAGCGTGGCGGGGTGCTGGGCGATAGTTCCCATCAGTGACTGGATCCTAGCGTAAACCCAGCCTCTTCCCTCTTGCTCACTCTGCACTCCTGGTGAACTCACTGCACCTCCCACCAGTCCTCACATTGTCCTGCTGTTCCTGCTTTGATTCCAGCTGCAATCATTCCTCACCTCCACTGCCATCTCCTTGCCCTGAATCCATTCTCCAAATGCTATCCCAGTGCTAAAGTAGAAATGTGATCACGTGGCTTCCTTGCTTTAAAAGTTCAATGGAGAGTTCCTGTTGTGGTGCAGCAGAAAGGAATCCGACTAGGAACCATGAGGATGCGGGTTTGATCCCTGGCCTCGCTCAGTGGGTCAGGGATCTGGCATTTCTGTGAGCTGTGGTGTAGTTTGCAGATGAGGGTTAGATCTTGTGTTGCTGTGGCTGTGATGTAGGCCAGCAGCTGTGGCTCCAATTTGAACCCTGACCTAGGAATCTCGATATGCCACAAGTGCGGCCCTAAAAAGCAAAAAAAAAAAAAAAAAAAAAAAAAATATTCAATGGCTTTCGATAGACTGTGGTCGAAAATTATGGTTTTTCAGAAAAGCACACTGAGTGCATTATGTAGCCTCCCTTCTCATCACACCCACAGATCCCTTTCAGAACTACTTCCAGTACACAGAACCACATTTTAGTATTTCACACCCTCTTAGAGTCAGTCCGTTTCGCTGGCTCTGTGCTGTTTATGCCCCACTCTGTCTTTACCTAATTAATGCCTATTCACTGTTAAAATGGAACTTCCACATCACTGCCCTGGAGAAGACTTCCTTGAGCTCAGCCTCCCCTAGACTGTAAATTCCCTAAAGGCAGACGTGGTGTTTTATTTGACTGTATGTTCTCAGGTCTAGGCCGGGGTAGGTGTTCACATGACAGTATGAAAGGGATGGTGGGTAAACTAAAACAGTCCTGTCCGTTTATTCTTTATTCTTACCTTTATTCTTACCTTTCTCTATCTTCCTAGCCATTGGACTTCAAATGAGTCTGTCTTCCAAATTTGGGGAAGAAATTTCCCTGTGTCAAGCTGACACTCTGCCTACTCTCCTGTCGTTATGCTTATACTAAACTGAGAATGCTTTCTTTGTTCGCACTGCTCCTTCCACCTTGGCCACCACCCGTCTCCCCTGGTCCACTGGATTTCCAGATACCCAAGGGTGTGCACTCCGAATCCACTGACGTCTCGCTGCACTGCCTGCCACATGCACCCAGTGATGGATCACTTGGTTTTTATCTCTTACCATCCCTCTGTTATGGGCCTTACTCTCTAATTACTGCACCTACTTATTTACATCCTTCTTCCCTCTGTTAAGACTCCTTCCTCCTCAGGGACAGGGACTGGGTCAATCTGTCATTGACTTTGGCCCCGGTGCCCGACTTGCTGCTCCGGCCTGTGCTCAGCAGTGTGTGTGGGGTGAATGTGTGTGGTCCCCCTTCTGCCCCACTCCGCATCCTCTGCAGCCTCTTAACAACGCTGCCTGACCTCCTCAGCACTGCCCTGAACCCGTGCAGCTCACTGATGGTTCCCTTCTTTACAGATGCCAGGAGCTTTCGCTCTACTTCATTCTCTTCTAACCTCTCTGGGGCATTTGCCATTGTTGACCCTCTTTGAAATAATCTTCCACTTCACTTTGATGCCACATGGATCACTCAGCTCTTTCTCTGGGTTTTGCCTCTGATGATTTAGACTAGCAGCTGTCTTTTTCAACCCCTGATAGTGAATCTTCTTCAGAGCCATTTTGGTCATCTTTCTCTGTTGTTTTTATACCTTCTCATTTTATTGATTCTTAAGGACTCTTTACCCAAAAAGTTGCTACATTTAAGATAATTTCCAAATTTCTATCTCTAGTCTTCTCTTCTTTACTTTTAGAATCCCTTTTGGACATTTTCAGCACTTCAGAATCATTACATCCAAAATCCAAGTCACTGACATTCCCAAGGACTGCCTCCTGACCTCCTCTGCCATTGGAGTAACAAAACATTAGGGTGTTACCATAGCATTCTTATTCTTTACCATTTTTCTTCAGTTTCTGAATTATATCCTGTCCATTCTTCAAAATATAACACATCCCTCATTCTCACTGCCATCATCCCAAGCCACACTTTTATCATATCATAGTTAGATTACTAAAATGGGCTTTAGCTGCAGAAAGCTTAGGAAGCACTGACTTAAGATTATGAATACGTAGTTTGGTACTTAAGTCATACAATATCATGTACTGCCTTTAGTCTGTGTTTTACTTCCCAAACAAAGCAAAGAAAATCCTTGAGTGCAGAGACCACATCATGCTCTTGGATCTGCCATAGCATCCAGCCAAATGTGAGTATCACTCATCAATATTTGCAAGAAATAGGGAAACTGAACTACAATAAAATATCTATAAAGATGCTCTAGTAAATGCCCACAAGAGTTAAAAATGAATATGTAGAACGCAGAAAAATTATATTCTACCTAATGTTTTATGTGAGACATGTTAAAGGTAACTTAATATATATACCGTACATTCAAAATTATAATACAGTGGATCCTCATTATTTGTGGTAGTCAAGTCCTATAATGTTACCAGGAACGCTGAATTAATGAATACTGAACCACTGCTCCTAAGGGAAATTTAAGTTAGGTTCTTCCAAGCCTCTGGTCAGTTTTGTCAACCAGTGAATATATAACCTTGTTTTATGTGTGTTTGTGGGTAAAGCTGTATATTTAATACTTATTGTTGTTCCATTAACACTGAGCTCATGGCCAGCAGCACTGTAATCCCTGGCTGAAGGAAGCTCATCTAACACAGGTTTGTCTTCTGCGAGGCTCGTCAGCCTTCCAGCACTCGGAAACCCTGGACATCACTTCAGCACTACACTTGGGGGCCATTTTGAGCAATGAATTCAACAGAAAGCACAGGAGTTCCCTTTGTGGCTCAGTGGTTAACGAATCTAAGAACCATGAGGTTGCAGGTTCGATCCCTGGCTTTGCTCAGTGGGTTAAGGATCCGGCGTTGCCGTGAGCTGTGGTGTAGGTTGCAGACGCGTCTCGGATCCTGCGTTGCTGTGGCTGTGGCGAAGGCTGGCGGCTACAGCTCCTGTTAGACCCCTAGCCTGGGAACCTCCATATGCCACAGGTGCGGCTCTACATAAAGGCAAAAAGACAAAAAAAAAAAAAAAAAAAACAAAAATGCAACAACAACAAAAAAAATATATAGGGCACTGAGGGCACATTGGAAACAAAAAGGCAGATCATGGCCTAGTTTGACCTCAGCTCGGAACCAACATGTCAGGCAAGTTTTTTACTGCTCTGCGCATGTCCACGAATTAACACATGGGACTTAGAAATACATTTTAGAGAACAGGCTAATGTTGCAAATACAGAATCTCAAAATGAGGGTTAACTGTACTTTTTCATGCACTGATTAAAAACTGATATTCAAAAGCATAAAAAGGAATTTATGGCATGACAGACTTTGTGAAATTGTATTTAAGGACTTGAAATTTGATTTTAAGGCAGCTGTAAATTTTCACCTGTGACATTATACATGATATGCTTGTCCACTTACTACCCTCTGCATGCTCAAGATTCCACCCAGCTGGAGGACTCGCCTTCCCCATGTTCTCCAGGTTCTCTGTGTTTCCTAGATGCACCTTTTCTCTCACTGTGAGAGAACGTGCCCTATTTTTTGCATGGTTCCAGCAGGGGAACCACAGAAGACAGGTGCCTGCCCTCTAGGCTTCACCCGGGATGGAAGGACTGCCTCCTCCAGGTCACTCCTGGCAAAAGCCGGGACCACATGAACCGTGCGGTCTCCTGGACCAAAAACATCTTACTTTCCAACTTGAAATTGTAATTATTTTCCTCTTGCTCACAGATTTATGAAAGTCAAATCCCAAACTGACTTTACTTGAGGTCCTGATAAATTGTTACAGAAAAGAAGTGCTGGCTGATATACTTTCTATACCCATGTATCTAATAATCAACAAGGACCTACTATATATAGCACAGGGAACTCTGCTCAGTCTTCTAACTCATAACCTTATGTGGGGAAAGAATCTGAAAAAGGATATATGTATAACTGAATCACTTTGTTGTACACCTGAAACTACAACACTGTAAAGAAACTCGTAAGACTGAAATTAATCTTAGTCATTATCTTTCACAGCCCATCTTCCACCACTGCCCCCAGGTGACCTCTGCTTCTAGTCACTCAGCTAAGATTCACTGTAGTAATAAATGTTACATTATTTAACAATGCCATTTCACTCCTCTCTCTTAACCCCATTTAAGCTTTTTTCAGAATGGGTTCCTGCCTTTTTTGATCTTTCACAGGACCTAACAGGCATGAAATACTAGCTTGCTAATTTTCAATGAATACTGTCCACCTGTCATAAGTTCCTAAGTATTGCAGTTCTCTCAGAGCACTAACAGAGAGCATCTCTTAATCACGCAAAGCTCTTGAAACAGCGATTTAAAGCTTTAAGCGGGACCTCAGAATTCCTGAAGACTGTGAATGTGCATAAAGTAAGTGCGACCATGGAAGCCATGATCATGTTACCACTGCGAGCCCACAGCAGCATGGCATGAGGCAAGGTAAAGCAAGAGCAGAACCTGTTTCACATAAAAACCAGAACTTTAAGCAGTGAGGCGCTCACATGATACACAGTATAGTATCTGACATTTAGAAGCTTGGCCCCTGAGTTATAAATGAGTCATGCTAGAAA
>PVHT020000140.1:7923171-7972417 GCA_004024745.2 Catagonus wagneri | reverse complement strand
ATATAATAGTTGTTCAATAAAATTTGTTAGATGAATGGAGAAACACTGTGATTCAATTTCTAGTGCACTAGTTCTTAAATTTTTCCAATGATGGAGCACCTGGAACCCACCCTGACTTTTTTTGTTTTGTTTTGTTTTGTTTTGTTTTTTGTCTTTTTGCCTTATCTAGGGCTGCACCCACGGCATATGGAGGTTCCCAGGCTAGGGGTCTAACAGGAGCTGTAGCTGCCGGCCTTCGCCACAGCCACAGCAATGCAGGATCCGAGCCGCATCTGCAACCTACACCACAGCTCACGGCAACGCCAGATCCTTAACCCACTGAGCAAGGTCAGGGATCAAACCCGCAACCTCATGGTTCCTAGTCGGATTCATTAACCACTGAGCCACGACAGGAACTCCCCCACCCTGACTTTTGTGGAGCACCATAAAACACAGGAACATGGTATCTCATCATTTTATAGGAGTATATGGACTAGCATAAATATTACTGTCTACAATGTGTGTTGTTATATAAAACCATAGCCATTTTAGTGGTGGATTTGATAACTTCTACCATGGTTCTGTCAAATTTTCCTTTACACATTTTAAGGCTTTGTTCTTAAAGGCATACAAAATGTGAAATCCTTCTTGGCGAATCCAACTTTTATCATTAAGTTTTAGTCCTCTTCACCTGTAGTGATATTTATGCCCTAAAGTCTTTGTCCCCTAAATGAACAGAGCAAGGCCTGCTTTTCTTTGGTTTGTATCTGCGTAGTTTATCTTTTTTTAAAAAGTTGTTAAAATATAGTTGATTTACAGTGTTGTGCCAATTTCTGCTGTACAGCAAAATGACTCAGTCATACATATACATATTCTTTTCTAAAAATATTATTTTCCATCATGGTCTATTCTAGGAAATTTGATATAGTTCCTTGTGCTATACACTAGGACTTCACTGTCTATCCATTCTAAAAGTAATAGTTTGTATCTACTAACCCTAGACTCCCAGTCCATCGCACTCCCTCCCCCCACCCCTTGGAAACCACAAATCTGTTCTCTGTGTCTGTGAATCTGTTTCCGTTTTGTATATAGGTTCATTTGTGCCATATTTTAGATTCCACATAGAAGTGATAGCATATGGTATTTCTCCTTCTCTTTCTGACTTACTTTACTTAGTATGATAATCTCTAGTTGCATCTGCCTAGTTTATATTTTTCTATTCCTTTGCTTTCAGCCATTCCTGTATTTTTGAGGTGTTTTCCATAAACCTTTATATTTTCCTTTTTCTTTAAAAAAAAAAAATCTAGGCGTTCCAGCCTGGTGTAGTGCGTTAAGACTCTATTGCAGTGGCCAGCTTGGGTCACTGTGGAGGTATGGGTTTGATCCCCTGCCTGGCACAGTGGGTTAAAGGATTCGACATTTCTGCAGCTGCAGCCTGAGTCACAGCTGTGACTCAGATTCAATCCCTGGCCCTGGAACTTCCACATGCTGTGAGTGTGGTCATAAAAATTAAAAAAAAAAAAAAAAGCGTAAGTTGATACTCTTATTCTTTTAGCTGGAGTTGGTTCCATTTCTATTTTTTTGTGACCACTGATATTTTTAAAATTTGAAATAATTAGAGATTCAAAGGAAGCTGAAAAGGAATCAATTCACATATTTTCAATTTTATTTCTATTTTATTTTATGCTTTCTATTTGTCCTCCGTCTTCATGTTCTTGAAAGCAGCCTTTTTTTTTTTTTTTTTGTCTTTTGTCTTTTTAGGGCCACACCCTGGCATATGGAAGTTCCCAGGCTAGGGGCTGAATGTGAGCTACAGCTGGCAGCCTATGCCACAGCAGCAGGGGATCTGACCTGTGTCTGCAACCTACACCACAGCTTAGGGCAATGCCAGATCCCTGACCCACTGAGTGAGGCCAGGGATCAAACCCACAACCTGATGGTTACTAGTCAGGTTCACTAACCACTGAACCACAAAGGGAATTCTGAAAGTTGCCATTTATGTTAGTTATTTACCATGAATAGCCTATGCCTACCATTACATATGTTTCTGAATTACATATTAAGGTGTTAATAACACTATTACTATTTTAGGTGGCTATTGTTTTGCCAGGTTCTGGGAGTGCCAAGTTTCCCCTCTTAGCCTGTTTTTTTGTTTGTTTGTTTGTTTGTTTTTTAGGGCCACACCCGCAGCATATGGAGGTTCCCAGGCTAGGGGTCCAATTGGAGCTATAGCTGCCGGCCTCACCACAGCCACAGCAACGCCAGATCCGAGCCATGTCTGCAACCTACACCACAGCTCACGGCAATGCCAGATCCTTAACCCACTGAATAAGGGCAGGGATCGAACCCGCAACCTCATGGTTCCTAGTCGGATTCATTAACCACTGGGCCGCGACAGGAACTCCTCCCCTGTTAGCCTATTTAGTGGATCTCTCTGGACTGTGATGCCAATTTATTCACTGCTTCAGAAAACATTAAAGCCAAATTAATAAAGAATTGACATAACTATGAAACGTGTAGCTTGTGGATAAAACCAGCTCAATTGTTTAATACTTAAACTATGAATTGTTTGAATTTTGTAACATTATTCAGTGTGGCCACTAGGGGGAGGTCACATACAGCTATCCTCAACAGGATTCTAAGTCTCTTTTATTAAAAACCTGTCAATAGTACACTAAAATGAGAGAAAAAAAAACTTTATACTTAAAAAAACATACTAGCATAGCCTCAAAATAGTAGACAAAAAGAATTAAGTCAAAGCAGAGACTGTCTTATGGGAAAAGAAAGCAAGTCTAAGTACATGCTATAACAAGAAAAGCACTTTAAACATAAAGACACAAATAGACTGAAAATAAAAAGAGGAGTTCCCACCATGGCGCAGAGGAAACGAATCTGACTAGTATCCATGAGGCTGAGGGTTCAACCGCTGGCCTCGCTCAGTGGGTTGATCTGGCATTGCCATGAGCTGTGGTGTAGGTCGCAGATGTGGCTGGGATCTGGCGTTGCTGTGGCTGTGGTGCAGGCCAGCAGCTACAGTTCTGATTAGACCCCTAGCCTGGGAACCTCCATATGCTGCAGGTGCAGCCCTAAAAAGCAAAGCAAAACAAAACAAACAAAACAAAAAAAGATAGAAAAAGGTATAACAGAAGGAACATTATCAGGAATAAAGAAGTTCATTTCATAAAGATCAAAGGATTGATTCACGAAGAGGATAAAATAATCCTAAATATTTACACACTTAAAAACAGAAATTTAAGACACACAAAGCAAAAATTGATATAACTGCAAGGAGAAATAAATAAATACATAATTAGAGATTTCATTATCTTTCTATTGTTTTCCCAGGCCTGCTGTAACAAATTACCACAAACTGGGTGACTGAATACAACAGAATTTATTCTCTCACAGTTCTCGAAGCTAGAAATCCAGTATCAAGGTTTAGTAGAATACAAGACCAATGTACAAAAAACAACTGTCCTATATAATTGCAGTGAATACTTGCAAATTGAATTAAGAAATAACATTTACAATCGCATCAAAAATATGAAATACCTAGGAATAAATCTGACAAAATAGATCTAATGCAACCCTAATCAAAATCTCTGCAGGCCTTTTTGCAGGTAGTTATTGACAAACTGATTAAGTTCATGTGGAAATTTAAAGGACATAGACTAGCCAAGACAACCCTGAGAAAGTACAATTAAGTTAAAGAACTAACACCACCTGATTTCAAGACATTTTAAAACTAATCTAGAGAGTGTTATGTTTGTGTGAAGATAAAAACACAGATCAATGGAAAAGAACAGAAATACCAGAAATAGATCCACACATATTTAATTATTTTTGACAAAGATACAAAAGACTTAAGTGGATAAAGGGTAGTATTTTCAACAAATAATACACGAACCATTGGATATCCATACACACACACGCACACACAAAAAACCCAGAACAAAAAAACTTCACTCCACATCTAATTCCAATGCAAAAATTAACTCAAAATGAATCATAGACCTAAATGTAAAACCTAAACTATAAAAATTTCAAAAGAAAATAGAAGAAAACCCTTGTGACCTTGAGTTGGGCAAAGATTTCTTGGATATAACATTGAAATAATCATCAGTAAAAGAACAATGTAATAAACTGAACTTCATCAAACAAAAGCTTCTCTTTTAAAGACACTGTTAATAGAATAAAAAGTTGTGCGACATCCTGGTAGAAAATATTTTCAAATTATATATCTGAGAAGGGACTAGAATCCAGAAAAAAAAATATATGTATTGCATATATATATATTGCATATATATATGTAAAGATTTTTCAAAACTCAGTAAGAAAACAAATAGCCCAGTTATTTTTAAGAACGAGGGAGGCAAAAGATTTGAACAGACACATTACTGAAGAAGATATGGCCTATTGGAACATAAAAAGATGCTCATCGTTAGCTTATCAGAGAGATGCAGATTAAAACCACAATGAGATATCACTCTACATCTATTAGAATGACTGAAATAAAAATGACTAACATACCAAATGTTGGCAAGGGTATAAAGCACCTGCAACTTCCACACTTTGCCGGTGGGATAATACGATCTCTTTGGAAAATGACTGCGCCATTTTTGGGCGTTTTTTTTTTTTTTTTGAAAAGTTAAACATACACCTACTATACGATCTAGCCATTCTGTTCCAAGTATTAATCTAAGAGAACTGAAAATACATGTTCATGCAAAGATTTGTACATAAATATTTTTAGCAACTTTATAAATGACAAACCAAACCGAAAACAACTCAAATATTCATCAACAGGTGAACAGGTAAAGTCTTATTTAACCACCCATAAAATGAAATACTACTCAGCAGTAAAAAGGAATGCATTACCCTCTCCGGGGACGCGGCGAGGATGGGGACTAGGGGCGTGACCGGAGCCCAAGGGAGACGGAAGGAAGCTGGGTGGGAATCATCACCCCCCCGCGCGTTCTCCTTGCCTGCGTTCTCCGAGCCCGAGCCCCGAAGCAGCCCAGCTGAGCCTGGTTGAAATCCGGCGGCAGCGCGCTCCTACTCTCGGTGGCTCTTGGCTGCTGGGGGAGCCCAGGTTAGTCAGGAACGCGGGTGCGCGCCCCTTCTCATTCCCGCAGTCCCTCCCAAACGCCGGGTGTTGACCCCGCGCCACTACGGGCCTGGAGAACGCCGCCGTGAGAGCCGCAAAGCTGCACCAGCCCTTCCTGGGCGGACCCCTCAGAGACCCTGGGCCGCAGATGTCGGTTGCGGCGACCCTGGGTCAGCGTCGCCGTGCTTCCGCGGATCCACGCGGGAGACTGGTCCTGCATCCGTGCGACATCTAAACACTGGTATCCCGGGCTCGCTCCATCTGGCTCCCTACCTGCCCCCGCCCCTCCCGGGGCGGGAGAGCGGTTCCATGGTATTTTAGGACCTCCAAGTAAGGCGCTGGCCAAAGTGTGAATGGAGTGTCCAGGACTGGAGACAGCAACTGGGGCACGACCGGGCTTGGATCAGAAACTCCAGCCCTTGCATTATGTCGGGTGACAGCAGCAAGAGCTGTGACTCACAGATTTTAGAGTTTTAATGGTTATAGCGTGACCATGATTATCTGATTTGCATATGAAACCCATAAGAAACATTGTTTTAGAGTTGAATAGAGCAAAATTAGCAATTGCTAACTGCTAAGCATTTAAAAAAACTTTTTTGGCCTCATTTAAAGAAAAAGTCATTTCTGAGTTCTTATTTTTGTGCTCTGAAAAATAGAAGATTCTCTTACATTTAAAAAATATATGCACTTTAAAACTATCTCTACCTTGTGAATCTAACATTTTCCTTCAGCTAGAGAACATTATCTATGAAAAGATGAGATCTAGAGGTTATTTTGCCATGAGGCAGCTGTTTAAAAACGATAATCCAGAAGGCAAAGGAAACATTAATAGGTAGGTGATTAAACTAGGGATTTGGTTTCCATGTTTTAAATAAATATTCTGGCCACCATTGAAACCACACGCTAACATATTAGGATAAAAGGTTCCTCGTGGTCTTCAGAAATTTTCAGTATTCAGTATGATTTCAGCCTGACATTCGAACTATCCTCATTTACCAAAGGTCGATGGAGTACAAAGAGAAATAAAAAGATATACCATAATTTGAATGCTCCTAGTCAGTCAGAGCTTTTCTCAGGAGTTCTCAGGCCCCATTCTTAAGCACACGAAATTCTGCTGATGTACAGATACCTCTCTTGGGTCCTTCTGATTTCTAGATTACTTTCAGCAAGGGCAGAAATTAACTTAACATACACCACTTGGAAGTGTCCCCGGGCCTAGGCCGATGGAGAGCACCTGAGTTCCCTGTCCTGCCACAGATCTGGATTCCTATGTGATGACACGCATTTTCCATCTGGACCGGTTCCGGGGGTGGTCTTGTCAGGGCAATCCTATCTCACCCTAGTAATGCAGCCGCTACCAGATACATAGGACAGAAGATAAGAGTGCACGGTAACAAGGAGGTCACTTACAAAGTGCCCTTAGTCTAAAAACTCAGTGGGAAAAATACCAGGAGCTTTGGTTTATACACAAAATAATTCCCAGGACACAGGTTAAGTATGAAGAGATGGCAGTATTCTGACTTAATTTTTAATTAATTTTTACTTACACGTCCAGTTGCATTTACTTAATAATTCTTGGTGTTATTTTTAATCTATTATTTTTTCATTGATCTTCCTTGGATTGCAGATGGGGTAACCACACCTGGTTTACCTTGGACTGAGGGCTTCCTAGGACTCAGGCTAAAAGCAACAGTACTGGGCAAATGGGGACAGTTGTCACTCTAATTTCAGACCTGACTGAGAACATACTTAAACTATGAACTCTTCCCAGGAAGATGCATGTACACTCAATACCTTGTGTAGAATTTTATGAGCTACTTGAAACATGTTTGTGAAGCCCCAGATGTTCATGGATCCAGGGTTAGGAAATTCTGACTTATGTAAGTATTTTTTAAATTTTTTATGTAAACTTATTTAAATCTTTATTTTCTCAAGTAAAATCTACTTAATGCAAAGGGTCAAACCAAATTACCTTTCTGAGTTTTTTTTTGTTTGTTTGTTTGTTTTTTGCTTTTTAGGGCTATACCTGTGGCATAAGGGGTCCAGGCTAGGGGGTCCAGCTGGAGCTGCAGCTGCTGGCCTATGCCACAGCCACAGCCACAGCTCTGGGCAATCTGAGACATATCTGCAACCTACACCACAGCTCACAGAAAGAGCCAGATCCTTTTTTGTTTGTAAAAAAATTATAATAGAAAAATTAAGAATGAAGTGCAATCTGTATTCATCTCAACAAAGAAACACTATACACAAACTATTAATTTTTTTCTGTTTTTTTACCAAATCATTGAAATTTTGTTACCATTTCAACACGTAAACAATAGCAATAATCTGTTCATTAACTTTGCATTATTTTTCTCATCTTTGAAATGCAATGCTTTATTATTTTGACATGAAACAAACACAATTATTTTAACATTTCTTCTTACAAAGTCTTTGAAACACAATGTCATCATTTCAACATGTAACAATATAAAACAACTACAGTTACATTCTTCTATCCTTACTGTCTTTGCTGTACAGCGTGTTATCACTGCAATATATAAATAATACAGGTAAATTATCAGTTGGTTCCCCTGTAGCCTTTGTTTCTTACTAACCCTTGGATACACAGTGTGCATTTAACACTTAGGGTGCATCGCATTGGAGAGTAGCCAAATTTTTAGAGCTTGGTAGACACATATGATTAGTATGCAGCATACTCGACAGTGAAACTCTAGTGGAAGGGCAGAGGTGCAAATGCATATGGAATACTGTGTACTACGGAGGAAATGCACATGGTACTTTAAAAGAGAGCTAGAGCAGAATAAACCTAGAAGTAACAGAAAACCCATTTTAGGAGGTAACATTTAAGCCATGACCCAAGGTCTGCATGGGTATCTAACACCATAAAGAGGCCAATAGGGTATGAGCAGACCATGTCAGGGAAAAAACGGGGGAAAAAAAAAAACCTGGTTTATGGGGGGGGTAATTTCCCAAATTCTCTGAGAAAGAATAGAAAAACTAATAAAGCATGGGACCAAAGACTCTTTCTTAGCAAATAACCGCAAATCACAACAGATACCTGGTAAATATCTGTGGAATAGGGAATAACTGAGCCAGGGCCCTGAGAACTAAGAAATCAAGGCAGCAACATGCTGATGAAGACACCAGTATGTAGTGGGCGTAGTCTGCCGTGGCCTATTACTTGCATACGGTTTCTCATAAGCAAACTGAGGCCAAAAGAAATACAAGTAGTTTTCAGATCACTAGTGAGTAAAATTATTGGTTTCACCAGTTACCACGTCTAGAGAGAGTTTCGATTGATCTGACTTGTGTCAAGTGCCCATAAATGGACCAGTGGGTGTGGACAAGGAAGAATGGAATTTTCAAGACAGTTTGGACCAACAGAAATGTGCTGAAGTTCATGCCCAAGTTTCTGTTGGTGGGGAAGCTGGGCTGGGTGTCTCTGGCTCAGGGGCTGTCATGAGACTGCAGTAGAGCCGTTGGAAAGGGCTGCTGAATGAAGCCTCAACCTGGGGAGGTGCCACTTCCAAGTTCACTCACTGGCCGTTAATCAGACACCCTCATTCTTTGTGATGTGGGCCTCTCCCCAGGGCAGCTGGCCTCCATCAGAGTGAGAGAGAGAGAGAGAGACAGAGAGACAGAGAGAGAGAGAGAGAGAGATATGGGGGGGAGGTGCCCAAGTGCTCAGGTTTCTTTTATAACCTCCTTTTGGAAGCAATGACTCATGATGTTGCCATATTCTGTCTGCTACAGCCAGTCACTTGGTCCAGCCCAAGTTTGAGGGGAGGGCATTATGCAAGGGCATGCATACCAAGGTCTGGAGACTGTCTATCACAGTGTTTTCATTTCAAGATAAAGCTTTGCCAAAACTACCAGCCCTTTTTATTTTATTTTGCTTGTATTTGATTAACTGTAGAGTTGAACACAATTTTCTTTTTTACTAAGTTAATATTTTATCTAGTAAACTAATAGTTACTGAGCATTTACAATTAGCCAGACACGGAGCTAAGCATTTTATGTGATTTTCTCATTCAGTCTTCGCAACAATCCAGTAATGTATGCACTATTCTTAACCCATTTTACAGGAAACTGAGACACAGATTGTGTTTTGTTATCAAGGATTATGTAGGAATTCCCACTGTGGCTCAGTGGTAATGAACCCGACTAGCATCCACGAGGACGTGGGTTCGATCCCTGGCCCTGCTCAGTGGTTTAAGGATCTGCTGTTGCCATGAGCTGTGGTAAGGCTTACAGCTGTGGCTCAGATCTGGCATTGCTATGGCTGTGGTGTAGGCTGGCAACTGCAGCTCTGATTTGACCCCTAGCCTCAAAATTTCCATATGCCACAGGCCCACCCTAAAAAAGACAAAAAAAAAGTATTATATATTATATAACTGGTAAGCAAGGGAGCGTCATAGTCCATGTTCTTAACCACAGTCTTATATGCTTCTCATGCCCATGTATGTATTTGTACTTTACACACACACACACACACACACACACACACACATATCCATAAACAAAATATATACAATTTAATTTTGAAATTACACATAGATATTGTACTGTACAAAGGTTTTTTTTTTTGTCTTTTTGCCTTTTCTAGGGCTGCACTCATGGTATATGGAGGTTCCCAGGCTAGGGGTCTAATAGGAGCTATAGCCGCCGGCCTTCGCCACAGTCACAGCAATGCGGGATCTGAGCCACGTCTGCGACCTACACCACAGCTCATGGCAACGCCGGATCCTTAACCCACTGAGCAAGGACAGGGATCGAATCCACAACCTCGTGGTTCCTAGTCAGATTCGTTAACCACTGAGCCACGATGGGAACTCCTGTACAAAGATTTTTGAATTTTTTTCACTGAACATTGTTTTTAAGATTTATCCAAGTTGATACATGCAGGTACTTTAGTTCAGTCATTTTAACTGCTGTGTAGTATTCTGTGGTGTGAGTGAATCATTTATTTATTGAGCTAATTTCCTACTAAAAGAAGGTTAATTTTAATTTCTTTACATTAGAGGTAATGCTATATGGAAGAGCTTTCTGTACATTTTCTTGGGCACATCTGCAAGACTTTTTCCAGGGTAGACACCTCAAGTGGAAAAACTGACCAAAACAGCTGTGCCAATTTATTCATCAGCAGTGTATACAATTTTCTGCTTTGCCTATAACCTTGCTATGTTTGTTTGCTAAGGCCAACCAACAAAATACCAGCACAGTCTGGGTAGCTTAAACAACAGAAATTAATCTTCGGATAATTCTGGAGGGTGGAAGTCAAAGATCAAAGTGTCAGGCTTGGTTTCTTTGCTTTTTTTTTTTCCATGGCCACACATGCGGCATATGGAGGTTCCCCAGCTAGGGGTCTAATCAGACCTACAGCTGCCAGCCTACGCCACAGCCACAGCAACGCAGGATCCAAGCCATGTCTGTGACCTACACCACAGCTCACGGCAACGTCGGATCCTTAACCCATTGAGCGAGGCCAGGGATTGAACCCATATCCTTATGGATATTAGTCGATTTGTTTCCTCTGTGCCACAACGGGAACTTCAGGCTTGGTTTCTTTTGTGGCATCTCTCCTTGGCTTGCAGATGACTGCCTTCTCCCTGTGCTGTCATGTGGTTTTCCCTCCGTTAGTCTTTGTGTCCGAATTTCTTCTTGTGAGGATACCAGTCATATTGGATTAGGGCCTACCCAAACAGCCTCATTTTACCTTAATTACCTTTTTAAGGATGGTGTCTCCAAATACAGACATATTCTGAGGTACTGAGGGTTAGAGAGGTAATATTATCATATGCATTTTGGGAGGACACAATTCAGCCCTTAACACTTGCAACACTTGGGGTTTATCAATCTTAATAATTTCTAAAATCAATTTAATGTCTGTAAATGCTATGTGTCATTTAACATTTTTTTTTTGTCTTTTTTCCTTTATCTAGAGCTGCACCTGCGGCATAAGGAGGTTCCCAGGCTAGGGGTCTAACAGGAGCTGTAGCTGCCGGCCTTCGCCACAGCCACAGCAACACGGGATCTGAGCCGTGTCTGCAACCTACACCACAGCTCACGGCAACGCCAGATCCCCAACCCACTGAGCAAGGTCAGGGATCGAACCCACAACCTCATTGTTCTTAGTCGGATTCGTTAACCACTGAGCCACGAAGGGAACTCCTCATTTAACATATATTGACGTGCCTATTTTCCCCATGAGGCAATGGTTCTTGATTCTAGGGCCCTCGTCTTACTGATCTTTGTACCCCACAAGGCAACACATAATTGGCATTTGGTAGGTACTTACCATTTGAATTACATTTTTAAATCAACTTGAAGACAAATAGGCCAGTAGGTTCTATAGGCTTAGCCTGGTTAAAATTCTTATTTTCTTCCAAAATGTTTTCATTAACTTCTTAAAGTTCTATTAAATTCTTTTAAGTTGTTTTTATTAATTTCAAGATTCATAAGGTATATAATTGTTATTCACATAAATAATTCCCCAAATTGATTATCCAGTTTGCATCATATCAAGGCACTCTGCTTCCTTCTTCTTTTACTGTGAGTCTCTGAAAAGCATTTTCCTGATTTTTAGAAATCACCGTAAATATAGGCAAGTTGGGGACACAGTAAGCAAAATACAAAATCAGCCTGATTTGCTTTGGTTTTTAGTTCTGCCAAAGATGTGAATCAGTTGAGTTCAATGAAGATTGAGAATGAACCTATATTGAATTATCGATTAGAAAGTATACTTGATCTAACTGTTAAGCATTTGTATTTACTTATTTGTTTATTTATTTATTTATTGCTTTTTTAGGTCTGCACCTGCGGCATATGGAAATTCCCAGGCTAGGGGTCAGATTGGAGCTATAGCTCCTGGCCTACACCACAGCCACAGCAACTCGGGATCCGAGCCACGTCTTTGACCTACACCACAGCGCAAGGCAATGCAGGATCCCTCACCCACTGAGCACAGCCAAGGATCGAAACCCTATCCTCATGGATACTGGTTGGATTCATTTCCACTGTGCCACAAAGGGAACTCCTCTTTCATCATTTTATGAATGCCAATTTTATAAAATTTTAAATTAAGTTAGTCTTAAATGTACAGGTTCTAATTAGAAAGAAATAACCTTTCCTCAAAAAAAAAAAAAAATTCGCCATTACCCTCCTCTTCCTGGGTGTTTTATTAGGAAATGAGCCTTCCTTCTTTTGGAATGTTGTAGCACCTTGTATGTAATTGTTACCTCGTATAGATGACTATTAGCATGGAGTTTTAATTCTCTAGTTATAACATAAGAACCAAGAAGATACTCACTATGACTTTATTTATTTATTTTAAGAGTAATTTAGAAATTTATTGGAAAACAATGCATAACAAATTGTATCAGTAGCTAGTTAAAAGCCCTTTACAAATAGCTTATCCTGTATCTTTAAGTAATAAGATCGATCAAGAACCTGTGAGACATTAAAATGCTGAGTCACAAAATGATTAAAAAAAAACAAATAAATGTCTTCGTACTCCCTCCCCAGATTAACTTCCTGTTTAGATTGAAAAGATTAAAAATATGACAAGACAATCCTGATAAGTTCAAATGCAGGTCACAACTTCAAGAGCACAATAAGTTTATAATGTTTGACTTAAGAATTCCATCTGAAATAGTTTACCTTCCTAAATCCAGGAATGGAAATTATCCACAAGATGTTAAATCCTTATTCTTCAAAGAAAAAAGTAAGGCAGAATTTTGTCTTCGGTTACTTTTTACATTAAGGAAGAGTTTACTAGGAAGGAACAAGAGAAACTTGACTGGTATGGCAATATGTTGAGAAGTATATGGTGCTTGAATAATGCCAAGTACTTTGAAACCAAATCCTTGTTTGTCTGGAGAATAGTGTTGTACAGCCCTTTGCTTCTGTTTGTTCATAGTACAACTGTTTACTTGTCCTTCTATTTTTATTGGCAAAAGGTGAGAACCTCACTATGACTTTAAAGCCTTATTTTGTTTTATGTGTACATAGTAGATCTTAAGAAAATATCCTGGATGCACTCCCCGAATTGTTCTCCACCATTCTCTCCATGACTCTTAAGAGGAAGAAAACAGCTTTAAACCCAAACCTGTGATTTCTATGGAAACTTTGTAAAGCAGCAATGTGTTATCTATCTTGGAGGTTGGAAAAGTAGATTTTTCAGTTTGACTTGCATCTGAAGAAGGAATATCTTGGGTTCCCATCATGGCTCAGTGGTAACGAACTCATCTAGTATCTGTGAGGTCTCAGGTTCAATCTCTGGCCTCCTCAGTGGAATAAGGATCCCGTGTTGCCATAAGCTGTGGTGTAGGTCATAGACGAGGCTCAGATCCCACATTGTGTGGCTGTGGCATAGGCCAGGAGCTGTAGCTCCTATTGGACCCCTAGCCTGGGAACCTTCATATGCTGCAGGTGAGGCCCTACAAATTTTTAATTAAATAATTAAAATTTTAAAAAATAAAAATAAGCACAAAAATGAAGGAATATTTTGACTATTTCCTGTAGAGATACAACCTTTTAAATAGTCCAACTGGCATTAGCTATTTGGATCTTCCAAAAAAATATGCAAGATCTTAGTGATGAAGCCCATGCATGTGCTGTATGGACCCTCTGTATTGTTATTGCCATTCTTCTAGTCCACTAAGTCCTACCAGAACGTTGATAAACTTTCAGCGAGACTTAGCTCCTTGGCTTCCTGGAGACACTGAATTATGGACAAGGGGAAGCCTGGACCACAATGGTCCATAAGAAGTTGGCCTTGGAGTTCCTGCTGCAGTGCAGTGGGTTAAGAATATGACTGCAGCAGCCTGGGTGTCTATGGAGGCACAGGTTCGATCCCTAGCCCAGCACAGTGGATTAAAGGATCTGGCGTTGCTGCAGCTGCAGCATAGGTTGTAGCCGTCGCAGCTGTGGCTCTGATTCAGTCCCTGGCCTGGGAACTTCCAACTTCCGCATGCTGAGGGTGCATCCATAAGACAAAACAAAACAAAACAAAAGTTGGCCATTAGTAACAAAGGTGTTACAGCAATGAAATTACTCTGTTGTTACTGAAGTCAGTATTTTTATTACAGAGACTCATGGCTGAGGAGTTTACCGCAGTGCGTGGGAAGATACAGAAGCAGTAAATTGGTCTGAGTCACTTCCCGTTGAACATCCTGAATTTTCCCAGTGCTACACTTTATTTTTAGCTTTGATCCTCTGTAGCACTTGACCTTTTGCCTGCATAGAGCAACATACTGTGGAGCTTAAACCCACAGCCCTCCTTGTTGCACTTAGGGTATGTACCTGTTAGATTATGTCTTCTTCGGAAGATCTGCAATCCAGAATGGTCCTTTAGGATAAAGTAAAACTGTTTATATTCACACACACACATACATACACACACACACACACACACACACACACACACACACACACACACACACACACACTCTTTCTCTCTCTCTCTCTCTCCTTGGTAACATTGCCTTGTGTGTCTGGATTATAATCTTTTCTGTTACATCTCTTCTGTCATCTGCTGTTAAGAGATTAGTAAAATCTTAACATTTATGAAAATATTTATAAAATGTGGATGAAGCTCTTACACCAAAATATGCACCCTCCTTGTTTTAGAATAACGAAAACCTAGGAACAACTTTTAAAAATAGGAAAGTAGTTAAATAAGTCATGGGATACCCACACAGTGCAATACCATAGAGCCATTAAAAATTATTACCAAGACATTCTTTAATGAATTGGGAAAATACTAAATTGCAGACTATTTAGTAAAAAAAAAAACGAAAGTCCCAAACTACAAATACAACATGACCTTGGCTATTTTTTTGCCTGTTTCACCAGAGTCACTCCAACAGCCCCCTAAATGGGCTCCCTCAACTAGGCATGACCCCCTTCAATCCATTCTCTACATTGAGAGTTCCCATTGTGGCTCAGCAGGTTAAGAACCTGACATAGTATCCACGAGGATGCAGGTTAGATCCCTGGACTTGCTCAGTGGGTTAAGGAGCCGGCGTTGTGGCAACTGCAGCATAGGCCTCAGCTGCAGCTCCAATTGGACCCCTAGCCCAGGAACATCCATATGCTGCAAGAGGAGCTATTAAAAAAAAAAAACTCTACCTTGAAGCCAGAGAGGTCTTCCTGAACTTTAAGTTTGTCCACTCCACGCTTGGCACTCTCCAATGACTCCCTCTTGCCTTCAGGAAAATTCTAGGCTCATTAACGTGGGGTCCCAATCCCTCTGGCTCCGCCCTGGTGGTTTTCATCACCACGTCTCTGGATTTTCTCTTCTCGCTTCTTAAGCACCAGGCTTTTCATTGCACAGACTTCAGCATATGTTCTTTCTGACCATGATCTCTTGCCTCCTTTTGGCCTTGATATTTTCTTCTCATCCTTTGCATCTCAGATTAGCTGCCATTTCCTCCAGAAAGCTTTTCCCTTGCTTTATCCTGGTTTGGTTGCTCGGCGCTTCCATTGCTCTCTGTAGGCCCCCTTGTTGCAGGACTTTATGCCTTTGAATGTAACTGCCAGTTTCCTTACCCACAAGAGCTGGGTCGCTGTCATGTCCATCATTTTGTTCCATACCACAGTATAGGCACCTTTTTTTTTTTTTTTCGGCCATGCCCATGGCACATGGAAGTTCTCAGCCAGGGAATGGAACCCATGCCACAGCAGCAGCTCAGGCCATTTCGGTGACAATGCCAGATCCTTAACCCGCCGTGCTACAAGAGAACTCCAGTGTAGGTACTCATTAACTGTTGAAAAAATAGTTAGTGACCATATCTAAGTTATCAAGTGGCTAATAGAAATTTTCTCTGAGTGATTAAATTTTGGATGGTTTTACATTTCCTCTTTTTTTTCCCCCTTTTTAGGGTCACACCCAAGGCATATGGAAGTTCCCAGGCTAGGGGTTGAATGGGAGCTGTAGCCGCCAGCCTACATTACAGCCATAGCAGGGCCAGAGCTGAGCCGTGTCTATGACCTACACCACAGCTTGCGGCAACGCCAGATTTTTAACCCACTGGGTGAGGCCAGGGATCAAACCCACATGTTCTCGGACACTATGCTGGGTTCTTAACCTGCTGAGCCACAACAGGAACTCACGCTCAGTTTATTTCTTTATTCAGAAGATATTCAGCCCTTTGTTAGAGATTGTTCTCCCCTTTTGTTTGTAAAATGCATTCCGCGCATTGTCAAGACTTTCCATTCTGGGCATGGGGATGCTGTTGGCAGGATGAAAGGATTCTTTAGGCATCATATTTCCCTATAAACCTGAGCCACACAGATCTAACAGAGTGGGGTCACTTGCAAAGTACCCGAGCAGGCTTAATTCAGCTGCTTGCTGTTATGTAGTGTTCTCTCCTCTTAGTCTGAAGGAGAAAGATGTTGTTAGTTATAATTTATCATAGAATTGCTACAGAAGCACCTCTTATTCTTAGTGCCCACGTTAAATTATTAGTTCAAGGCATATGTATTATGAGTTTACTGTGTGCTGTTGTCCTTTAGAGACATTTTAATACATGCTCCCTGAGTTGATTTAAAAACGAAGAGGGGAGTTCCCTTTGTGGCTCAGTGGTTAATGAATACGACTAAGAACCATGAGGTTGCGGGTTCGATCCCTGGCCTTGCTCAGTGGGTTAAGGCATCCGGCGTTGCCGTGAGCTGTGGTGTAGGTTGCAGACACGGCTTGGATCCCGCGTTGCTGTGGCTGTGGCGTAGGCTGGCACCTACAGCTCCTGTTAGACCCCTAGCCTGGGAACCTCCATATGCCACGGGTGCGGCCCTAGATAAGGCAAAAAGACAAAAAAATAAAAAAATAAAAAAGAAGAATCAGGACTTTCCCCCTGTGGCTCAGGGGGTTACAAACCCGACTAATATCCATTAGGATGTGGGTTTGATTCCTGGCCTCTCTCAGTGGGTTAAGGATCTTGCGTTGCTGTGGCTGTGGTGTAGGCTGGCAGCTATAGCTCCAGTTTGAACCCTAGCCTGGGAACCTCCACATGCCGCGGGTGTGGACCTTTTTAAAAAGACAAAAAAAAAAAAAAAGGAAGAAGAAGAATCAGTGATTTTTAGAGCTAATGGTAAGGGCTCTTGGCAATCACATAGTCGAATCCGCATTTTACATGAGAAACTGAAGCCCAGAGGGGGGATCCGAGCCAAGCAGCTGGTTAGTAAGGTTGGTAACGTGCAAGAATTGAGATGCCTGCTCTGACTTCCTGGCCGGGGCTCTGGGCTGAGCTCCCAACAACAGCACATCCGTTAGGATGTCCCATGTGCCTAGATGGGATGTGGGCTTCATTTGAAAGTCGCAGAGAATCTCACTCAGCTTGCTCTTTATTAATATTCTATTCTTTTTCCCAATTTCCTTGTCAGCATGATTTTCAGTTTTAATACTTGCACTGGTTTTGAATCATGAGGAGAAAACTCTTGAGATTTCAAGCCCAAAGTGATGCCAAGTTTGGCAGTGTGTTCTAATGCCGAGGGACAGAACCAGGAAAGGAAATTCCAAACCTCAGCTGAGACTGGGCCCTGTGATATGTAACACTTGTCCCTAGGTGTATGTGAGGGGATGACTAAAACCTGCCCTGGGAGGGACCTTTTGCTTGGTCCTTTCGGTTTTGTTTATGATGGGAAGCTTTTCTAAGTGTGGGGTCAACAGCACATTTTGGCAGCCTTTCTACGTAAACACATTTTCTATGTTAGGATTTGAGGGAGAAGAGACCCTCCCAGTGTTTTGCTGTGATTCTCCCATAGTGTACTCTAAAACACTACGAAAATGACCTTAAGAATTTTTGTTAAAGGGTTGACTGCCTCACACTTGGTACTACTTTATGACTTTATGTTGCTGATGTGAAACTTATTGGATATATGTACAAATAAATGATCGCAGTTCTCTGAAATGAAGGAAAAAATTGTCGTTATGATACTTTGTTCTGTAAGGTTCCAAAAGATCAACTAATACTCTTTGGACAAAAAAGAATACCCCAAACTACAATGCAGAATATCCATACTAATGAGGAATATGTTCATATTTATGTAAGTTAGTTCAAGGAAAGGTACACTGTAACATTTGTTGAATATTGTTCTGTAACTAGTACCATAGATTTAGATGCTCAACAAAGGAATACAAGCCATAAAGAGGGCAGTTTAGTCCCTGTAACCTTCAGCAGTCCCTCCACAGATGCTGTCATTTCAGAATCATCCACCAGGTTTTTGTTGTTGTTGTTGTTTTTTAGGGCCGCTCTTGGGGCATATGGAAGTTTCCAGGCTAGGGGTCAAATTGGAGCTGCAGCTGCCAACCTACACTGCAGCCGAAGCAACTCAGGATCCAAGCCACATCTGTGACCTATCCCACAGCTCACGGCAACAAACAGATCCCCAACCCACTAAGCAAGGCCAGGGATCCAACCCACATCCTCATGGATACTAGTTGGATTCGTTTCTATTGTGCCATGACGGGAACTACCAGAAAGTTCTTTTCAGTTGGGCAGAAGTTATTTTCTGTGTGTTGCTTCCTGTAACATAGGTGGTCAGAGATTCTGTGTTTCTCAAGTGTCATGGTCACCAGGTTGATTTCAGACTGTATCAAGTACATGCCAGTTTCCTCTTTTCTGAAGAGAGAAACGGAGGCACAGACAAAAAAGGTGATTATGTTAACTATTTCTGTAGCTCCAGATATGGCTGGCTCCTGGAGGTGGGAGCAGGATCCACCTTCCAGTTCTCAGAGCCAAGAGCTGCACTCACTGCCCCCTTTCCCGAACTGCCACACCGTGCCATCACCTCCCTTCTCTTGCAAGTCCCCTGGTCAGGCAGCTGCCCACCCCAGAAATGAGATTCAGGATCCCCCTGCTCCTGGGCCTCCATAGCTCTACGTGCTATTTCCCTGGCCACCCAAGCCCACAACGGCCCCCTCTCTCCACGGACACTGCCCTTTGTCTTTAACCCAAGTCCTCTGCCACACTGACTGCAGCTGGAGTTGAGGCAAGGGGGAGGGTGCTGATGTCAAGTCTGTTGACTGGCCCCTTTGGGGTGTTGAGTGGCCCTAAGAGATGGCACTTCTCTAAGCCTAGAAGGTGGAATACTCAGCATGCCTGCCCCCCACCATCAGTCAATTCCAGAAATATCTGTGAGAGCTGAATGCTTACTGTGTGCCAAGAACAATTTTGAGTGCTTTCCATTGAATCCCTAAGCAACCCTATGGTGACCGTATTAGACTTATTATTCTCAATTGACAAATGAGGAAATTGGAGAAAAGAGACGTTAAGTAGCTCTCCTGCAGTTACAAGGTAGTAAGTGGCAGCCCAGTTCAAACCAAAGGAAAGTGGTGTCCAGGGCCATGGTGTAACCACGTGCCAGCTCCCTCTCTCCTCACTGCCTGAGACAATTGTACTCACTGGCTCCCCCTAGTGACTGTCCAGCTTAGTGCATCGCCAGCCGGAGTTCCTTCACCTGGTGACTCCAGGAGGGTTTATGGTGCCCTCCTTCACCTCTAGTTTCTTTTTTATGTGCTAGATAGGTTTTCGAGTTATATAATCTCTTGGCTGGCCCACTATGGCTTTTGGAAAATGTTTCTATGAGATAGAATTTTTAGTTATCTATCTTCTATTTATTTAGTTTTCATACCATTTACTTTCACTGGTTTTTACTAAGCATTCTTATTTTTTAATTGAAAAACTAATACACGAATAGACAGACATTCAGACTGAAAAAGTGTTCAGAGGCAAATAAACCTCCCATTCCAGACTCCCTGCCTCCCAGTTCTCCTTCCCCCAGGGCCAGCTGCTGTCATTTTCCTAGGTCTTTTTGATGAAATACTGTGTGTAGCAAGGTCATAAATTTAGCTCACATTACACTTTAGATGTGCTGATAAAATGTATTCTCTTTATTTTTGCTTGGAATGAATCCAGCCTTCCTCCACCCCCTTCCTCGCCCCACCTCTCCACTGTCCCCCCACCACAGGCTAATGGCAAAAAAATTAAGCCAGGGTCCAATTTCGTTTAAACCCCAGTGTACCTGGTAGTTTAAGCTGCTCCTTTAAGGGAGGTATTCAGCCTGAC
Source organism: Catagonus wagneri (assembly GCA_004024745.2). NCBI lineage: Eukaryota > Metazoa > Chordata > Mammalia > Artiodactyla > Tayassuidae > Catagonus > Catagonus wagneri. Next base: position 7,952,260 of record PVHT020000140.1, on the reverse strand, counting down.
TTGGATGAAAAAGATCAGTCTCCTGAGAGCCTGTCCTTTGCCCTGCGCCTTTTAGGAAGAGTGGACAGGGAGGGGAAGGGGTGCAGCTTCTGTGACCTTTATCTTATATTCTCAGGTCCACTTGCTGTGCATCTGCTGGCCTCTGGCTCCCCTGCCTCTGGGTCACGTGCTTTATTGCTCTGGGCAGGGCTGCCTTGCAGACAGGGGTGCTGCAGTTGTGGCGGGCTGCGGTCTGTGGTTGGGGTGATGCTCCTGGTGGCTCTCCTGGGCCAAGGCGACAGCAGTCCATCTTCTGCTGGCCCTATGACCCTTCTGGGCTTGGATGACATGCCCAGCCCCCTTCCCTCCCAGCCGTCTTTCTGCAGCCTTCCCCCTGCGCAGTTTGCTCTTTCCTGGTAGCTGCCTTAGCTTAGCTGTCCAACTAGGTTCTCAGTTATTCTGGGGCCTGTCAGCACGTGAGACCCAAGGGCTGCTCAGCAAAGCCACACCTGGTGTAGACCTTCCATCTGATCACAAGCAGGGCGGATGGCATTCGCCCTGATGTGACTGCACCAGATTGGAATGGGACACCCCACGAGGTGGTACCTCCCAGAGTCCAGACAGGGTAGTGGAGGAGGTGCAATTTCTCCTTCTGCCCTCACTGTCACCTGCACTTCTTCTAACCTTCCTCCTCACCCCAGAGGCCATGTATCAAAAGACAAACAAATGATCTGACTGTCCCCAATGGACGTGCTAACTTCCTCACTGTGTGGGGAACCCAGTGAACATGGGACCTCTGGCTTTGGATGCTGCTGTACTCAAGGGACAGATGGGAGGGGGGTTGAATCATTCTTTTCTCATTAAAATTCTGCTCTTATAGATCAGTAATGGCACATTACCTCAGTCATTCTTTAGGTGTTCCTCTCTAATATAGAAGGTAGAATATTTTTGGCTACAAGTGACAATATCCAACTAAATGTGGCTTAAACAATGAAGATATTTAATAATCTTAACCAGACAGAAACTCTGAGAGTTAGAGTTCCAGAACTGGCTTGGTAAGTTCATAATGTCATTCAGGGTGCAGTCCCTTGTTCTCTGCCATCTTCGGTGTGCTGACATCTCATCTTTAGGTTTATTACCTCAAGGTCATGGGATGGCTGCAGCTGCTCTGGACATCGCTTCAGACAGCCTCATTCAAAGGCAAGAGAAGAGGGGTCTTCAGGTTGGAGAAACATCTCCCATGTGATTTTCAGGAAGTTAGAAATATAGCTGCGCTATTACTATGATAAAATGCATATTTCTTTGTTTTTTGCTTATTTTTTGATAGAAAGGCTGACAAATTGAAAGAAAACATAATTAGTCAATGGGCATTTTGAAGTGCCATTGAAAGCAGATAATTAGAATTTACATATGCTTTTTCTATAAATTATGGAATCTTTGGTAATTTCAGTTTTCCACAGTGAACAGAAATGGATCAATATTTTTTCTCTTTCTCCACAATATAATGACAGACAAAGATGCTTTTACTTAAGTTCACAAAAGAAAACTGTATGAACTATCGTTTTATGTATTTCTTAATTTAGTTGATCTTAGGTGAGAGATTTGAGATATTTTCCTATTCAGTAAAAAACAATTGATGATAATTTCCTGGATTTGCGGTGATAATATTCAGAACCAATCATTTTATTTTCTTCTTTGTATCCATATATCTTGTAGTCAAGTAATTTACCTCCTTGATTTTGTGTATCAGGAACCAATTCATCAAAGCCTTGGTGCAGGAGAGGCTTTTATTTCTGCCTAGTGACCGTGAAAATTTCTCAGCCACCAGGTGGCAGAGTATCCTTGGCTTAGATTAAATAGTACCACATTTTTCCACTGATCACCAAATGTGTTATAACTAATGTGAGTGACCTTCAAACGTATTATAGCTAATGTGAATGACCGTCAAAACCTTTTACTCACGTATGCCTAAAGTACTGTAAAAATCATACACACACTTCACAAATTGTAAGTTTATGTATAAGATTATTCAACAAAAGTTTAAGTAACCAAAGAGACGTAACTTCTGGCATACTGTAAATACTGAAATTTTAAAACAAAATTTACATCATTCTTTTAAATGAATCTAAATTGAATACAGAACATCGTAGGGTTTTGACAGCCATCATCATCTTTTTTTTTTTAGGGCCGTACCTAAGGCATATTGAGGTTCCCAGGCTAAGGGTCTAATCAGAATTACAGCTGCTGGCCTGCGCCACAGCCACAGCAACGTGGGATCCGAGCCTCATCTGTGACCTATGCCACAGCTCACGGCAACATCAGATCCTTAGCCCACTGAGTGAGGCCAGGGATCTAACTGATATCCTTATGGATACTAGTCAGGTTTGTTTCTGCTGAGCCACATGGGAACTCCCTTCTTCATCTATTTTTAAAAATCCCCAAATGTCTTTTATAGTTGGATAATTCATATCACTTCTTTTTCTCCTTGGTCTTATTTTTCATTTTATTTCCTTCGTAAAATTTTATACTAATATAAAAATGATTTATGCTTAAAAGATTTGATCACCCTATTTTCTCTGCAACAAGAATATATGTATGAGATAAGTTATTTCATATTTCTTGTGACCATAAAGTAATAAGTGTGAAATTCTTACATACCTACCTTTCTAATGTATGTAAATTTCTGATATATGGATACATATTTCTTAATGTGTCCAGAATACATTTATTCTTTCATTGATTTGATAAAGTCTGAAAAACATAAAAAGGCAAAAATGACCCTTAATCATACTACCTACATAATATTTATATTGAAATTACTGTTGTGGCTCAGCAGGTTAAGAACCCAATATTGTCTCTGTGAGGATGCAGATTTGATCCCTGGCCTTGCTCAGTGGGTTAAGGATCTAGCTTTGCGGCAAACTGTGGCAAAGGTCGCAAATGCAGCTTGGACGTGGCGTTGCCATGGCTGTGTTGTCCGCTGGCAGCTTCAGCTCTGATTTGACCCCTAGCCCAGGAACTTCCATATGCCGTAGGTGCGACTGTAAAAAGAAAAACAATTATAGAGAATAATAAATGGCAACCCATGTTATCTTCTCTCTCCCCACTTGGCCTAGATTTCTTAATTAGTTGATGCTCATTCTTCCATATTTTTTCTAAGTTTACAAAGATCTACACGTACCTTTAAAATCTGAAGTAAGAAATATTAAGGTGCTTCCAAAATTGCCTTCTTAAGAGATCTTCTCTTTCCTAGCATTAAAAGCACAGCGTTTCATGGAGGGTTTGTGTGTGTACTTGATCACAAACACATATGTGAAAACACACACATACACGTACTCACACAGTAGATGAGAAAAAAGACCACTTTTAATTTTTTTTAGAATCACCTTTCTGATGGAGTTCTCTGCTATCTCAGTGGGTTAAAGACCCCACATTTTCACTGCTCTGGCTTGGGTTGTTGCCATGGCATGGGCTAAGTTAGCTCCCTGGCCTGGGAACTTCTGCATGCCGTGGGTGCATGGAAAAAAAATCACCTTTATAATATTGCTAAAGTTTAGAACTAATTCCTTGGGAGTTTCGGAACCTGCAGAGTGAGAGGAACGCAGTTCTCCACAAGACCACCCTTACTTCTGACTGTTCGGGTCAGGGCCTTCCCCAGCCAGACTACCCTCGGGTTCGATAATTTGCTAGCAGGACTCAAAAAACACACTGATAGCTGTTATACTCACAGTTATGGCTTATTACGGGGAAAAAATACAGATTAAAATCAGCCAAGGGAAGATGAGCATAAGGCAGGATCTAGCAAAAACACCAAATAGGGGGTTTCCATTGTCCTCTCTCCACGAAATCTGATAATGTGGACTTGTTCTGGCCCCTGCATGTAACACATGGGCTGTTGTCACTGGGGAAACCCACCTGGGCCTGGTGGTTCAGAGTTCTTACTGAAGTTCCATTACACAGTCATGACTGGTTGACGTGTGGCAACCACATGTACACATACACACACACACACATATACACACATATACATATATGTGTATATACATATTTATAAGAGGGCTGAAAGAAAGCAAGCCTAGGGGACAGGAAGTATCCAATCAGAGTGGCTGCTGCCTCTCCGCACTGCCACTCCCAGCAAGTGGCAACCTGGCCATGCCCCCTGCATGGCCCCTCAACATGTGTGTTGATGAGACTGGAAACTGGAGGGGCATTGGCCAATAAAGAGCAAAGAAGGCTAGGCAAATTAATTAATTAATTATGTGTGTGTGTTTATTTGTGTGTTTATATACAATATGCATTTAAAAAATGTACACATGTATATAGAATCATACAATATGTTTTATTTGGTGTCTGTCTGCTTTTATCCAGCATGTTTTTGACATAGTTCATAGTTCATTAGTAATTTGTTGGTGCTGGGCAGTGTTCCACTCTGTATGTGCATTGATTTGTCTATTCATTCACCTGTCAATGAACGTTTAGGTTGTTTCCAGTTTTAAGCTGTTGTAGGCAAAGCTGCTGATCTTTGTGTAGAAGTATGTTTTACCTTCTTCTGGGTTAACACTTAGGAGTAGAGTTGCTGGGTTGGATGATAAGCATTGGTTTACTTTATAAGAAACTGCCAGGAGTTCCCATCGTGGGTCAGGGGTTAACAAATCCGACTAGTAACCATGAGGTTGTGGGTTCGATCCCTGGCCTTGCTCAGTGGGTTAAGGATCTGGCATTGCCGTGAGCTGTGGTGTAGGTTGCAGACGCGGCTTGGATCCCGCGTTGCTGTGGCTGTGGTGAAGGCCGGCAGCTACAGCTCCTGTTAGACCCCTAGCTTGGGAACCTCCATATGCTGTGGGTGCGGCCCTAGATAAGGCAAAAAGACAAAAAAGAAAAAAGAAAATAAAAGAAACTGCCAAACTGTTTTCCAAAATGTAATATCATAAAATTTTATGTTCCCACATCAATGTATGAAAATTCAATTCCTTCAACTCTTGATAGTGTTGGTCTTTGTAATTTTAGCTCTATATACTTTAATGGGTGTATAGAGTAGTTACTCATTGTGGTTTTAATTTGCATTTTCCTGATGACTTAGGATGTTGAACATCTTATGAGTTTATTGGATATTCACACATCTCCTTTTGTGAATCTGATCAACTCTTTGGCCCATTTTAAATTGGATTGTCTTGGAGTTCCCGTCGTGGTGCAGTGGTTAACGAATCCGACTAGGAACCATGAGGTTGCGGGTTCGATCCCTGGCCTTGCTCAGTGGGTTAAGGATCCGGCATTGCCGTGAGCTGTGGTGTAGGTTACAGACGTGGCTCGGATCCCGCATTGCTGTGGCTGCGGCATAGGCCAGTGGCTACAGCTCCGATTAGACCCCTAGCCTGGGAACCTGAGCAGGTGCGGCCCTAAAATGACAAAAGGCAAAAAAAAAAAAAAAAAATTGGATTGTCTTATTATTATTGAGTTATAAGCTTTTATATAGGCATTTTTCTTCTTTTTATTGATGTATAATTGATCTATAATAGTATATAAGTTTTAGGTGTACAACACAGTGATTCACAATTTTAAAGATTATACTTTGTTTTAGCTACTATTATAAAATATTGGCTATAGTCCTCGTGCTGTATGGTTGTAGCTTATTTGTTTCATACATAGCAGCTTGTACCTCTTAATCTCCTGCTCCTATCTTGACCCTCCCCGCTTCCCTCTCCCCACTGGTAACCACTAGTTCTCATATCCGTGAGTCTATTCCTCTTCTTGTTGTATTCACTAGTTTGCTTTACTTATTTTATTTTTTATATTCCACAAATAAGTGATTTCAGGTAGTATTTGTCTTTCTCTGACTTATTCCACTAAGCATAACGCACGTCAAGTCCATCCGTATTGTTGTAAATGGAAGAATTTCATTTTTTTTATGGCTGAGTAGTATTCTGTGCGTGTGTGCTTGTGTGTGTGTATCCATTCATCTACTGATAGACATTTAGGTTGTTTCCATATCTTGGCTATTGTCAACAATGCTGCTGTGGACATTCCTTTTCTTCAGATATATACCCAGGAGTGGAATTGCTGGATCACATGGTAGTTCTATATTTCATTTTTGTGCTTTTTTGCTTTTCAGGGCTGCACCCACAGCATATGGAAGTTCCCAGGCTTGGGGTCAAATTGGAGCTGCAGCTGCTGGTCTTTGCCACAGCCACAGCAACGTGACATCCAAGCCGCATCTGCAACCTACACTACAGCTCATGGCAGCACTGGATCCTTAACTGCTGAGCGAGGCCAGGGATCGAACCCATGTCCTCAAGGATACCAGTTGGGTTCGTAACCCGCTGAGCCACAACAGAAACTCCCTATTTCTCATTTTTTAAGGAACTTCCATACTGTTTTCCACAGGTGGCTGCACCAATTTACACTCTCACCAACAGAGTATGAGGGTTCCCTTTTCTCCACATCCTCAACAGCTTTTGTTATTTGTGGACTTTTTGATGATGGCCATTCTGACAGCTGTAAAGTGATATCTCGCTGTGGTTTTGATTTACATTTCCCTGATGATTAATGATATTGAACATCTTTTCATGTGCCTATTGGGCATTTGTTTGTCTTCTTTGGAAAAAATATCCATTTAGGTCTCCTGTCCTCTTCTTTACTGGGTTGTTTGCTTTTCTGATGTTGAATTTCATGAGATGCTTATATATTTTGGATATTTACCCCTTATCAGTCTTATCATTTGCAAATATCTTCTCACTTTCAGTAGGTTGTCTTTTCTCTCTCTCGCTCTCCTTTTTTTATCTTTCTTTTTAGGGCTGCACTTGTGGCATATGGAAGTTCCCAGGTGAGGAGTCAAATCAGAGTTACGGCTTCAGGCCATTGCCACAGCCACAGCAGTGTTGGGTCTGAGCCACATCTGCGACCTACACCATAGCTTGTGGTAACACCAGATCATTAACCCGCTGAGCCAGACCAAGGATTGAACCAACCCGCGTTCTCACAGACAGTACGTTGGGTTCTCTAACCACTGAACCACAACGGGAACTCCTGTTTTTCATTTTGTTGATGGCTTTCTTCTGCTGCGCAAAAAATTTTAAGTTTAATTTGGTCCATTTTGTTTATTTTCATTTTTGTTTCCTTTACCTTAAGAGACAGTTCCAAAAAATATTGCTACAGTTTATGTCAAAGAGTGTTCTGTCTATGTTTTCTTCTAGGAGTTTTATGGTTTCTGGTCTTACATTTAGGTCTTTATTCATTTTGAGTTTATTTTAATGTGTGGTGTTAGAAATGTTCCAGTTTTATTCTTTTACATAAGCTGTCCAGTTTTCCCTTTATATATTTTTAAAACGTAAGTCCTTTTTCTAAGATGTTTGTAGCTTGCTTTTTTCATTTCTTAATGATATCCTTTCAAGAGTAGAAATTTTAGGGTTTTTTGGGCCACACCTGTGGCATGCAAAAGTTCCCAGACCAGGAATTGAACCCACACCACATCAACAACCCAAGCTGCTGCAATGACAATGCCAGATCCTTAACCGACTGAGCCACAAGGGAACTCCTAGAACTTTTAATTTTGATGAAACTGAAAAGAACACGTTTAAAAATACTGCTATGAACACCAACTATGTTAAGTATATTTTTCTGCCATCCAAAAATTCTACAAATGTTATCCAGTTGGCAACTGATGAATTATGAGGACATATCTACTTACAAAGTCTTTTTCCAAAAGTAAGATAGTATTAACAGTACTAATACGCAGTATCTCATATGTTATTATCAGCAAAGTCCTTCTTTCTGAGGATTAAGTGTGAATTCTGCCTTATTCTACGTGTGTGTGTATATGTGTGTGTGTGTGTGTGTGTGTGGTAGCAGACATATGAAAGACCAGTCAAGAAACTTAATGATAATAATACTGATACATTCTTCTTGCTGATACACTCCATTTAACACTTGGTTAAAATAATTACTCCTTGTGGTGACTCTTTGACACAGTTATTTTTGTTTTCATTATTCAGATATTCAGATGAGGAAAATGAGGTTCAGAGAAATTAAATAACTTTACTAAGATCACACAACTAGTGAGCGGCTGGGTTGGGATAACAAGGGAGGTTTGTCTAACCCCAAAACTCATGCTCCTCATAAATGCATCTGTACTCGTTTGATTTTAGATATATTGAATATAGATTTTGGTAGGTGGTGGAGAAAGCATGGGCTGGGGAGAGGGGTGGTGGGGAGAAAAGATTAGGTCTGGGACTTATTTTGGAAGGAGCTGTTCATGCCTCCAGGAGCTAATACCCTAGATAGACTGGGTAACTTCACAGAGGGTTCAAGGTAACTAAGCCAAATTGGACTAATATAAATACAAATCCAGAAGCATAACTGTCTCAGATAATCTAACCAGCTAGCAGGCCATTTGGCTTACCAACTCCCCCTGCCAACATTTCGCAAGATCTTCCTTTGTTAAAGAATGTTAGAGTGACTTCCTCAACCCTTAATTTTTGTGAAGGCTTGACTTATAATTTATATGTAATTAATTCTTTTGTTGGAACCACTTATTTAGCCATGTAGTTATTTGGAAACTTATCCTAGTGATTAACACTATTTACACTCCCTTGTAAAACCTTCAATACACTGTTATTTTCCAACTTGGCAGATATGCAGTTACTATAGTTTACTGGAGCTGTTTGGGACATTGGCAGTCTCTCCTCACTAGTCATACATTCTACTACGTCTCTTCTTTCCACTTGATAGCCTGAGTCTCTGTTGTTTGTACAGTAAAGAGATAATTCTTAATGGGATTATTAAATTAAAATCACTTTAATCAGCAATATGACACCCATTATTGTATAGTTCTACTGAACTTTTGAGCCCTGGGCTTTCTTTTATTACGATGAAATGCTGAAAATTCAAAAAATTCAAAGAGTTCTTCTTGTGGCTTGGTGAGTTAAAAACCCGACATAATATCAGTGAGGATGTGGGTTTGATCCCTGGACTTGCTCAGTGGTGTAGGTCGCAGATGTGGCTTGGATATGGCATTGCTGTGGCTGTGGTGTAGTCTGGCAGCTGTAGCTCCTATTCAACCCTTAGCCTGGGAACTTTCTTATGCCACATGGTTGTAAAAAGAAAAAAATTCAGAGTTCCCATGTGTCTCAGGGTTAACAAACCCGATTAGTATCCATGTGGACGTTGGTTTGATTCCTGGCCTTGCCCAATAGGTTAAGGATCCAGCATTGCTGTGTGCTGTGGTGTAGGTCCCGGACATAGCTTGGATCCCATGTTGCTATGGCTCTGGCATAAGCTGCAGGTGCAGCTTTCGATTCAACCCCTAGCCTGGGAACCTCCGTGTGCTATGGGTACAGCCCTAAAAATCAAAAAGAAAAAATTCAAATGATTATGATTATTCAGACCGAGATGAGTTATGAGATTGCATATAGTCTATTAGAAACTATGCACTTATTAATAAAGTGACAAATTTGAATTTTCCTCCATCTAAGAATCAAAGGCCAAAACAATAATTTATTGTTAGAATGCATTCACGTGATATTAAAATGCATCAGGGAAGGAAGAACTAAATTAGAGAGGAAGTGAGATTAATGTATACTTAAAAATGGGTTTTCAACTAAGGAAAGAAATAGAACACATAATCAAGGCTCTTTTTTTTTTAATTGAAAAAGTGTTACATAATAGTTAAAACAGAATTTCTCATCCTTTGCTTCTACCATGAACTATGACAGGAGATGAGATCTGCAATTTTCTGAACTTTTGTCACATTCGAACTCCTAAAATTTTCTTTATTTTAAACCTGAAGAGCATTAAACACCTTTCTCTTAAGTCTGGTGTCATGTAGGGTTGTTCTAACCACCCCACAATATGTCATCTGATTATTAAAAAGCATCTGGCATTTAGCATCAAAGTTTTACCAATATTAAAGTTGGAAGGTTAAGACATTGGCCTAGAGTCAAACACAGAGTCGGTTTAGGGTTTTGGTTTTTCCCTTTCTTTTCTTTTCTTTCTTTCTTTTTCTTTTTCTTTCTTTCTTTCTCTTCCTCTTCCTCTTTTTCTCTCTTTATCTTTATTTCTCTCTTTCTCCCTTCTTCCTTCCTTTCCTTCATTGTTTCACTCATGGCATATGTAAGTTCCCAGGCCAGGGACTGATTTTGAGCTGCAGCTCCAACCCATACTGGATTCTGTGACCCACTGCCCTGGGCTGGGGGTCGAACCGGCAACTCCATAGCAACCTGAGCCACTGCAATTGGATTATTAACCCACTGTGCCATAGCAGGAGCTCCAGGGTTTTGATTTTTCTAACCAACTTATTTATGACTTAGAAGAATTACTCTAATTTTCTAAGTACCTAACTTACTATCAGAGAGGAGTTTAGTCTCTAAAGTTTTTATGCTTATTTGAACATTGCCACTTAATATTAAGGCTTTAATACTCATTTAAAAATTCCAGAGAATGTTCCCTTCAAAAACAACCCCCCCAAAAAACAACACAAAAAACAACAACACAAAAAACCTCTGCTGAAAGAAAGTTTCGTTGGAAATAAATATGAATATATTGTCTGTGTTTCATAAATAAGACCTAATTCATGGGGAAGAATAGGTTTGTATAGCAGGAAAAACCAGAAATGAGTTGCAGATTTAAGCAAAGGAAGTCAGCTAAAATATATGTACAAAAAAGAAGAGCTATATAAGATTATAAACTGTTTCTCTGGAATCTTCTTTTCGAAGCATTTTATAGATTTCCATTCTTTATAGTATTCTGTGGACAGTTAATGTTCTTAACTGGTATTTGATAACAGAGATCACAAAAAGAGACTTTCTCCACAGCCTCTGAGCCTGCAGTTGAAGCAGCAGAAGAACGTATGTCCCAAGACTCAGTCTTGTACCTTGTCCTTGCTCCACTCTCTGCCTGTGGCCCTTGCCTAGGGGATGGAGTGAGCCATCCCACCCTACGGGGGTTAGCTGGGCCAACCTAGAAGGGGCCATGACAAAGAAGGGCTTAGGCCTCATTCCACATCAGGCATAGAAAGAGAACAAAAAATGGGTAAGAAGAGTCAAGTGATATTGATTGGTGGCTCCCCAGGGTTGAATTCAGAACATGTTCTGCTGTCTCCTGGGTGCCAAGATTTGACAGAAAGGGCAAAGGACAGCTTGAACAATGTGGGGTGGGCGGGTGAAATCTCCATTCATTGTTATTCACGTGGGAATGGAGTGCTCAGAATGAGGGAGATCTTGACAAGGCTCCCTGCTGGTAGCAGCTCCTTGTTTCTTATCAGATTCTCTTCACCCCTGGGCTTGGAAAGAGTGTGAGGAGAGCACACTGGTACTGGAGAGGAAAGATTTTCTATAAGAGGACCTTTGTCCTAAAAGGGAAAAAAGTTGGATAATAAAAAGAGAAGATTCAAAAAGAAAAGGACAAAACCTAAAAGTCAGAAAACCACTGCAGAAAACAGGCTAAATGAAAAGAAATAGACTGTTCCTGGGTCACTGGGAAATACCAAATTGGTGGTGGTGCTGGTTTGCAGTAGAAAGGAAAAAAAGGGACACAGTTCAAGAGACTGAATTGTAAGGAGAAATACATACAACCAATATTTATGTTAGTAAGGGGTTGTTTTAGTAAATTATGGTACATCCACACAAGGAATACTATATAGGCTTTTAAAAAGAATTAAGTACACAAATATTAACACAGGTAACTGAGATTGATTTAATGAAAAAATAAAATAGAATAATTCTTCGAATATAATTTTATTTTAAAAGGATAATATATGTTAGTATATGTATGATAAAAAATCTGGAGGATGAAGCATCAAGCAGCCAAAGTAATCATTCTGGGTGAGGGAGGGAACCTTAATTGTGGAAGGGTGTTATATTACACATTTTTGTGTTTTTCAAAACATTTTTTATAAAATTCATATAACTTCCAGTGTGTTTTAGGAAAAAAATAGTAACAATATAGAGATAAGTTATATTGCAAAGAAGAGACAAGACATGTAAAGCAGTTTTGTTTGTTTGTTTGTTTGTTGCCTTATCTAGGGCCACACCCGCCGCATATGGAGGTTCTCAGGCTAGGGGTCTAACAGGAGCTGTAGCTGCCGGCCTTCGCCACAGCCACAGCAACGCGGGATCCGAGCTGCGTCTGCAGCCTATACCACAGCTCACGGCAAGGCCAGATCCTTAACCCACTGAGCAAGGCCAGGGATCGAACCCGCAACCTCATGGTTCCTAGTCTGATTTGTTAACCACTGAGCCACAACGGGAATTCCAAGACATGTAAAGTTGAAGAGATACAGTGCAGTAAAACTTAACATTGAGGTCATTTATACAGAGATAATCTATAGCTATACCTATACTTACATCTATATTTTTATCCGTGAAAATGGTGATCTCAAAGTAAAAGCTTAAATTTCATTTAAAAATGTTGGTTAGGAGTTCCCTTCGTGGCTCAGTGGTTAACGAATCCGATAAAGAACCATGAGGTTGCGGGTTCGATCCCTGGACTTGCTCAGTGGGTTAAGGATCCGGCGTTGCCGTGAGCTGTGGTGAAGGTTGCAGACGCGGCTCAGATCCCGTGTTGCTGTGGCTGTGGCTGTGGCGAAGGCCGGCGGCTACAGCTCCTGTTAGACCCCTAGTCTGGGAACCTCCATATGCCGCGGGTGTGGCCCTACATAAAAGGCAAAAAGACAAAAAAATAAAAAAATAAAAATGTTGGTTAGTTTAGAATGACACAAGTGATAGATTTTTTTAATAGGTGATGATTATGATTATAAATGTGCTCTGTATATACTATATTCCCTCTAAAATAGCATGTCAGATGTAATCCATTATAACTTGCTTATTGATGTAATTAATATTTTGTCAATGATTGAATATTTTCTCCTTACTAACTTGAATTATTCCCATCAATTCTTCTGCTATATTTTGTAAATCTCATAAAGCAACTCTGACAGCTTTTAACTTAAAGACAATCCTTCCCACAAATTGCAAAGCACTGAAAGAGAAAGATACATTTTATAAACATATTAAACTACACTTAACAGAATATTTTAAATCAGATTTTAAGAAAACAGCAGACTTTGGAAGCTAACTGGATTGCAGGGGTTAATTTGCACAGATGGATCTATTTGCCCTAAAATTTGAACTAACTAGATTAGGTTACATATGAAAAATACAGTAATGGCGACAGTTTCATCTGGGAGTTAGGATAGTCTGCCACTTATCACTTAGGAAAGCCTCTAATGTGAAATCAGACCACAAAATCAAGTGCCTTGTCAATCTCAGGCACAGCCATACAGAAAAGGGGGGGGGGGAGAAAAAAGGGTGGAAAAATGTGGGGGGGAGAACAAGCACAAGAGAGAAGGAAAAGTGTAAATGCTTTATCTTTTGTTGTGTTCAAAATGACACAGAAGCCGTATTTTGATTTGTTTGCATACTGCAGTTGGGTCCACAGAGTTCTATTTAATAGGATTTCATCCATAATCCACTCACATAAGGCTGGGGTTTGTCCCATATTAATGCAAGCATAAAATGAATTTGTCTAAAACGAAAAAACTTACACTAGGATTTAAAGTATGATTTTGGAAACTACTGAAGGCCTGCATTATCCATTTCAGGTGGAAAACTAAAATTTCAGAGACATTTCCCCCTGCAGTATTGTAAAAAATTAGAGCCCAGCCAGAGAAGACTTAAAGAGCCAGGATGAGGAAGTCAGTCCAGGTGGGCGTCATAACACTGGGAACAGTGGGAAGAGCCCCAGGAAACAGTTCGCTTCGGGCCATGTGGACCAAACTGAGGTAGGAGGGAAACCCAAAGGACGAGACACATCTTTGGAGAAGAGATGCTAGTTGTAAAGAACCCAAGCCGTCTTGTCTTGTAAGAACATCTCTAAAACGGACACTACTAGGGCAATTTCACTTCTGAGACAACTGAACATAAGCACTGCCCTTGGGCCATCCCTGTCATAAAAAAGCTCTGCATCGCATTCTTAGTCTCTCAGGGTGAGCGCTGCCGTGTTCCAGCACACCCGTACCTTCCCGGCATGCCCCGCACCTTTCCCGGCATGCCCCGCACCTTTCCCGGCATGCTCCGCACTTTTCTCGGCATGCCCTGCTGCCCAGGGTCTGCCAGAGGCCTGTGGAACACCTCTCCACATTTTACAGCCTGCAGGCTGGTTGTGCACAGACTGGCATTGTCCTGCTGCTACTTCAGGAAGAGGGCTTGTGTGCAGTAACAAGACTTCTTCAAGGTAAGAGTCCCACCAAGGCTCTTAATACTTGGAAAATCTCCCTGACCTCCTCCCACGGGCTCTCCTGTGAACCTTCGTGATTCCATAAAGCCTATGGCCCCAAGGTTTACCCACCTGTGAATAAGCTGTATTTTCCAAACTCAGTCTACCTGGGGTTAGACAATCTAGGGAGAACACCTGCTCAGTATCAAACATGTCATTCTTCTGCGCAAATCTTCAGCTGTATCCTGTGTGGGCTGTTATTCATTGTCTAACTTCTCTGTTTCCCAGTAACTCAAATTATATTCTGCAGAAACAAGATTTTACCATGTCTGGAGGGAATGCAAAGGGAGTGTGAGGAAACTAGCCACCCACTTTGTAGTGTTGAAGTGAATGCAGACTTTACCCAGTTGTCTTGTTAATAGTATGAATGTCTGAGATGGAGATTGCTTTAGATCTTAGAGAGTAATTTTACATGTTTACTTGTAACCAGTTTGATGCTAGAAATAATCCTTTCGGTTGGTAGGTTAAGTTTGATTATCTTGCTCGTTTCACAAATGAAGGTGCATTCTGTTGGAGTTTATGAGACTTGCTAAAGTCTCACAATCTAGTAAGTGGCAGGACTGAGGACTGAAACTCAGGACTTTCCACTTCATTAAATCCATGTTGAAATTAAAAAAAAAAAAAAAGAGCCACTATTCAAAGCATTTAATGGGTATTCATTTTGGTTAACATAAGTAAAGGACTACCCTACGATATTAACTATCCTTTTTTTTTTGAGGGTAGTCTGATTTTTAAAAACAAAGAATACCCCCAAATATCGATCGACCTATCTATGCATCTATCTATCTACCTATCTACATCTATCAAGGCCATATGACCCAAAAGGCAGCTGGGAGGTCCTCTAGGGGTTTAGAGTGACCCTGACCACTTGTGGTTGTTCGTACCAGGATCGCAGTAGTTAATTCTCACATCTTAGGCTCAGTTTCACCTGGCCTCCTGGAATTTTTCAGGCTCAAGCCCATGGATCTTCTGGCGTGGTTCAGCTTGACTTTGGAGCACAGGATGGAAAAAAGACAATACTTAGTATTCAGGACAGGTAGCGGGTAGGTCAT
The DNA here is from genome assembly GCA_004024745.2 of Catagonus wagneri. NCBI lineage: Eukaryota > Metazoa > Chordata > Mammalia > Artiodactyla > Tayassuidae > Catagonus > Catagonus wagneri. The sequence goes on along the minus strand of PVHT020000140.1, from coordinate 7,936,964 downwards.
GTGGCAAGAGATCTAGAATGCATGTTCTGGGTTAATAAGTTTTCCATCACCCTGGTTTTGATCAGTTTTTTTTTTGTCTTTGATCAGTGTTTTTTGATACTGTGCTTTTGTTTTAACATCTAATAATGTTAGAAAAGTATATTTCTGGAATATTAGCTTAAATTGTTTCTCCATTTTGAAATAAAGGCTGAAATTTGCAGCAACATGATTGCAACTAGAGATTATCATACTGAGTGAAGTAAGTCAGAAAGATACAAATACCATATGATTATCACTTATATGTAGAATCTAAAACATGGCACAAGTGAACCTATCTGCAAAACAGAAACAGACTCACAGACATAGAGAACAGACTTGTGGAGTTCCTACTGTGGCTCAGTGGGTTAAGAATACAGCTAGTATCCATGAGAATGTGGGTTCAATCCCTGGCCTAGTTAAGTGTGTTCAGGGTCCCATATTGCCACAAGTTACGGTGTAGGTTGCAGGTGCCCCTTGTATCTGGTGTTGCTGTGGCTGTGGTGTAGGCTGGGAGCTGTAGCTCTGATTTGACCCCTAGCTTGGGAACTTGCATATGCCACAGATGAGTCTCTAAAGGAAAAAAAGAGAGAGAGAGAACAGACTTGTGGTTGTCAAGGGAGAAGGGGGAGGGAGTGGGATGGATTGGGAGTTTGGGGTTGGAAGATGCAAACTATTACATTTGAATAGATAGGCAATGAGGTCCTACTGTATAGGACAGGGAACTAATCCAGCCTTTTGGGATAGACCATAATGCAAGGCAATATTAGGAAATATATATAGATGTGTGAATGTACAGCAGAAATCAGCACAACCTTGTAAATCAATTATTCTTTCATAAAAAGGGGGGAATAATGGTTGAAGATACTTTTTCTAGAGCCCAAGAATTTACTTTATAGTAGTACACAGATGTTTTCTGAGATAACATGGTATTAAAGATTTTGACAATAATGAAGAGAGGTGGTGAAAAACACTTTTTTTCTGCACTGTATATCCTTGTGTATTTTTTTCAATGATTTTTATTTTTCCCATTATAGTTGGTTTACAGTGTTCTGTCAGTTTTCTACTGTACAGCAAAGTAACCCAGTCACACATACGTATATACATTCTTTTTCTCACATTATCCTTCATCACGCTCCATCACAAGTGACTAGATATAGTTCCCAGTGCTGTACAGCAGGATCTCGTTGCTTATCCATTCCAAAGGCAATAGTTTGCATCTGTTAACCCCAAACTCCCAGTCCATTCCACTCCCTCCCCCTCCCCCTTGGCAACCACAAATCTGTTCTCCAAGTCCAGGAGTTCCTTTTCTGTGGAAAGGTTTATTTATTCCATATATTAGATTCCAGATATAAGTGATATTATATGGTATTTGTCTCTTTCTGACTTACCTCACATAGTATGAGGGTCTCTAGTTTCACCCACGTTGCTGCAAATGGTATTATTTTGTTATTTTAATGGCTGAGTAGTATTCCATTGTGTATATATACCACACCTTCTTAGTCCATTCACCTGTTGATGGTCATTCAGGTTGTTTCCATGTCTTGGCTATTGTGAATAGTGCTTCAACGAACATACTGGTGCATGTATATTTTTTAAGGAAGGTTTTGTCTGGATATATGCCCAAGAGTGGGATTGTTGGGTCATATGGTAGTTCTATATTTAGTTTTCTGAGGTACCTCCGTACTGTTTCCATAGAGGTTATATTAATTTACAATCCCACCAACAGTGTTGGAGGGTACCCTTTTCTCCATACCCTCTCCAAAATTTGGGTTTTTTTTGTTTTGTTTTATTATGCTTTTATTTTTTTATTAATGGACTTTATTTCAATTATAGGTGTACATAAATCATCACAAGTCAGTTTGACAGATTTTGTGTCCCAAACCCACTTTGCATCCCCGCACCCCCCAGATTGTCTTATTTGAAAAACCAAGGTTTTCCAAAGTCTGTGAGTCATTGTCTGTTCTGCAAAGAGGTTTATTGTGTCTTTTTAGTTTCCACACGTAAGTGGTAGCATTGGGTGTTGCTGTCTAATTGTCTGACTGGTTTCACTTTGCATGATAATTTCTAAGTCCATCCATGTTGCTATAAATGTTGGTAATTCGTTCCTTTTAATGGCTGAGTAACATTCCATTGTGTGTATGTACCATATGTTCCCTGTCCACTCCTCTGTCGATGGGCATTTAGGTTGTTTCCATGACCTGGCTATTGCATAGAGCGCTGCAATGAACACTGGAGTACAGGTGTCTTTTGGAGTCAAGGTTTCTGCTGGATAGATGCCCAGGAGTGGGATTGCTGGATCAAATGGTAATTCTATTTTGAGTTTTCTGAGGAATCTCCATACTGTTTTCCACTGTGGTTGCACCAATTTGCATTCCCACCAACAGTGTAATAGGGTTCCCTTTTCTCCACACCCTCTCCAGCACTTATTGTTTGTATCCAAAATTTGCTATTTGTTGACTTGTTAATGATGGCCATTCTGACTAGTGTGAGGTGTTACCTCATAGTAGTTTTGATTTGCATTTCTCTAATAATCAGTGATGTTAAGCATTTTTCCATGTGCCTGTTGGCCATCTGTATATCTTCTTTGGAAAAATGTCTGTTCAGATCTTTTGCCCATTTTTCAATTGGGTTGTTGGTTTTTTTGCTGTTGAATTGTATACATTATCTGTATATTTTAGAGATTAAGCCCTTGTCAGTTGTATTGTTTGAAACTATTTTTTCCCATTCCTTAGGTTGTCTTCTTCTTCTTCTTCCTTTTTTTTTTTTTTTTTTTTCATGGTTTCCTTTGCTGTGCAAAAGCTTGTCAGTTTGATTAGGTCCTATTGGTTTATTTTTGTTGCCTTGGGAGACTGACCTGAGCAAACATTTGTAAGGCTGATGTCAGAGAATGTTTTGCCTATGTTCTCTTCTAGGAGTTTGATGGTGTCTTGTCTTACGTTTAAGTCTTTAAGCCATTTTGAGTTTATTTTTGTGCGTGGTGTGAGGGTGTGTTCCAATTTCATTGATTTACATGTGGCTGTCCAGTTTTCCCAGCACCACTTGCTGAAAAGACTGTATTTTTCCCATTTTATATTCTTGCCTCCTTTGTCGAAGAGTAATTGACCTTAGGTGTCTGGGTTTATTTCTGGATTCTTTGTTCTGTTCCATTGGTCTGTATGTCTGTTTTGGTACCAATACCACACTGTCCTGATTATTGTGGCTTTGTAATATTGCCTGAAGTCTGGGAGAGTTATGCCTCCTGCTTGGTTTTTGTTCTTCAGGATTGCTTTGGCAATTCTGGGTCTTTTATGGTTCCATATAAATTTTTGGATTGTTCTAGTTCTGTGAAAAATCCTTGTCTGTTTTAAAGTGGTCTAGTTGGAAAAAAGTTTGACGAGAGAAATTAAAGAAAGCTGTAAAACTAATTCCCAAAGGCAAGAGTATCATTCTTAAATACTTTTTGAATATTAAATATGGTTTAACCATATACTAAAATAATTTAAGTATCCAATTAAACATAGATTAATCAGGAAAATGTATGTTCCTGTCCCCAGGTATTTGGTTGAAGAATAAATGCTAAAATACAATGAAACAAACCTAAATTTACGATAGCAGATATAGTATTATCTCTTTTCCAAAATGTATTTTTTGCTAATATAGATTGTATTTTTTTTGGTTTCTGAAGAATGTCATTTAGTACAAATTACAATATCATAACTGAGGATCTCAAAAGTAACTGAGGTATAATCTTCAATTTTAAGCTTTCCTGTTGTGGTTACTTGTTGGGAGTAAATAAAAGACCTTCATTAAATATGAGGCCTCACACCGTATTTCTATTTAAGTCTTTTAGTTTCCTTGGAAATGCCATCCACTTAAAGCAAAGTCCGGTTGCAAAAATCAACATTAAGATTACTAGAATCCAAATGTGGTTTATTTCTTTTCTGAGTCTTTTTTTTTTTTAATTTTTTAATGGTTGCACCCATGGCATATAGAAGCTCCCAGGCCAGGGGTTGAATCCAAGCTGCAGCTGTGGCAACACCAAATCCTTTAACCCATTGTGCTGGGCTGGGATCAAACCCGAACCTCTGCAGTAACCTGAGCAGTCTGGTCCTTAACGCACTGCACCGTGGTGGGAACTCCTGAGTCTATTTTTCATCACTTCTTGCATTCTGTACTCAGATAATAGTAGTCCTCTTTTATCTTTACTTTCACTTTTCGTGGTTTCAGTTACTGGAAGTCAGTCTCAGTTTGAAAATACTAAATGGAAAATTCCAGAAATAAACAACTTATAAGTTTTAAGTTGCCCGCTGTTCTGAGTAGTGTGATGAAATCTCTTGTCTTCCCTCTCTGTCCTGCTCAGATGTGGATCATTCCTTTGTCCAGAGTAATCCATGTGTTAGTCACTTAGTAGCTGTCTTGGTTATCAGATCCATTGTTGAGGTATCACAGTTCTTGTGTTCAAGTCACCTTTATTTTTCTTAATAATGGCTCCAAAGTGCAAGAATAGTGATGCTGGCAATTATAAGCCTAAGAGAAGTGGTAAAGTGCTTCCTTTAAGTGAAAAATTTCAACTTAGTAAGGAAAGAAAAGAAGTTGTATACTGAGATTGCTAAGATCTATGGTAGGAATGAATCTTGTATCCATGAAGTTGTGAAGAATGAAATTCCCCCAAATTTGTGCTGGTTTTTCAGGCACATCTCAGACTGCAAAAATTACAGCCACAGTGCATAGCAAGTGTTTAATTAAGATGGAAAAGGCATTAACTTTGTACAATAAGCTGTTTTCAGAGAGAGAGAGATCACATTCACAGAGCTTTTTTTTTTTTTTTTTTTTGGTCTTTCTGTCTTTTTAGGGCCCCACCCACAGCATATGGAGGTTCCCAGGCTAGGGGTCCAATTGGAGCTGTAGCCACCAGCCTATGCCAGAGCCACAGCAACCCGGGATCCGAACCGATCTGAGACCTACACCACAGCTCACGCCAACAGCAGATCCTTAACCCATTGAGTAAGGCCAGGGATCGAACTCGCGTCCTCATGGATGCTAGTCAGGTTCGCTAACCACTGAGCCACGATGGGAACTCCAGATTTTTTTTTTTTTTACAGTACATTGTTATAATTGTTCTATCTTATTATCGTTAATCTTTTTCTGTGCCTAATTTATAAATGTTATAAGTGTGTATGAAAGGAAAAAACATAGTATATGTAGGGTTTGGTGCTATCTGTGGTTTCAGGCATCCCCTGAGGAGTCTTGGAATGTATCTCCCCTGGGTAAGGGGAAAAAACTGTACTATGCTTTGATATTTTAAAACTGTTAAGGAGTTCCCTGGTGGCCTGGTGGGTTAAGGATCTAACATTTAGGTTCAGTCCCTGGCTCAGAAACTTCTGCATGCCACAGGTGTGGCCAGAAAGAAAAACAAATTATTAAGTAACAAGAAAGGAGAATTTCTATAATGGGATTTCTGTTTATTTTATATGTATGAAACCTACTTTGCTTGTGTGTTTTTTGTTTTGGGGTTAAATACATAAAAATTTATGGAGCTTAAAAAAGAAAGACACTGTCTGTTACAGAATTTAAAATAGCAAGCCTGACAGTAACTTATATTTTTGTCCTCAGGGATAAATATCATAGGCTAGTTTCCACCCTGAGGACAGTATTAAGTTATAGTGTAACAGATGATTTTTAAAAATACACTAGATCTGTGCTAAAATACTGTCTTTGGGCTGTATGTCTTAAGACTATTTTCTGAGTGTGGGATGTCTTTGGGTAACTGAAGAAGAATGTAAGCTCCTTGGATAAAGTCCAAGATGAACTGTCCTTACTTCAAAATCCATTTATAGCATGTAGTGTTAAAGGTTACTTTTGGATGTATTAAAATTATCATAACCTGTAATACATTAACATTTAGGTTTTTCTTAAAAAGTTAATGTATGGAGAGACCTTTTTCTGCTAGAGGAGGTGTATAATATTGGAAAGACAGTTGTAGGGAGAGAAATGAAAGCCCTATAGTAAGAATAACAACATGATCAGCTTTAGGGCCCCAGAGTCAGTGAGTAGAGCTCAAGTTCAGGCTCTCCCAGATACTAGCTATTTAAGGTTTCACTGCGCAATAGGGATGATAATGGTATATACTTCATAGTGTTGTTGTAACGATTAAATAAATTAATACATGTAATGTGTCTGATGTGCAGTAATAGTCAATAAATATTTGCTATTTTTTTTGCATGTGTCTTTTTGCCTTTTCTAGGGCCGCACCCGCGGCATCTGGAGGTTCCCAGGCTAGGGGTCTAATCAGCTGTAGCTGCTGGCCTTCGCCACAGCCACAGCAACGCGGGATCCGAGCCGCATCTGCAACCTACACCACAGCTCATGGCAACGCCGGATCCTTAACCCACTGAGTGAGGCCAGGGATCGAACCTGCAACCTCATGGTTCCTAGTCGGATTTGTTAACCACTCAGCCACGACGGGAACTCCCCAATATTGGCTGTTTTTACAGCCTGCGAATTTGTTACCCGTTGCTTGTAGAGAGAGAAAGAGAGATAAGCTTAAAATAGGGACTGGATGATTTTGTTTGAAGATTTCTTCTAAAGTCTGAATCCTTGTGGCCGCGCACTTATTTTCCTTGTTACATCATCTGTGATGTAACCCTCTCAGTTTTCTAACCTATATATGTACCCTCTTGGGTTTTTCATCCTCATGTTCATCTGGGCTTCTTGTTGCTTCTTCCAAACTGTCACTCCTCTCTTCCTTCTAAAATCCTCCTACTGTGCCTGTCAGAATACCCAATCCACAAGGAATAAACTTTGCTACATCCTTAACTTCTTCTAAATGTTACAGTCTAGTTTAACTGAAATTTGGTTCTCCACCAAGGACACTGCTTCTCCGGAAGCCCTTTTAATAGAGCTGCTTACTGTCCTCCATCCTCAGTGCCAGTTTCCGACCATTTCTCTTCTACCCTCTTTAGGCAGCTTTGGTCTCACTGACACTGCCAGGACAACATTGGGAATGATAAAAATACTTAATTAGTAGCTGTAGGAATTATATGGGGCTTAACACAGTACTAAGAACATATTAAATTTAAGTATGTACAACTATAAATATAATAAAATTAATTGAGTAATTAAAAAAAGAAAAAAATATAAGTAAATATTAGCTTTTACTCATGTCTATTTGCCTCTTCCAAAATAACTGTAACTATGAAATCATACTTTCAGCTTATTCCTAATTAGTATCTTCTATCTGTTTTAGTCCTTTGACCCTCTGCTCCCCAAGTCTGTCACTGCACACCTGTTCCCACTTCCCTCTCTAAGCTGGAACACAGCTTAGATTTTATTTTCCCACATGTTACTCATTTTCTTGTCAGTATTATCTCTCTTGCTTTGTTGCCTTTCATTCACATCTATCTGGAATATTTCCAGACCTAGAGGGTCTTATCTTCACCTGCATCCAGGTGGGGAAAATCACACGACTGAGTAGATTTATAACCATCACTATAAATTCAGTGTCACCAACCTCATCTGTGGTCTCAACATTTTCTGCCACTTCCTGCTGTGTTCTCTTAGTCAGCTATATATCCTATTCTCCACTGTGCTTATTTCAACACTTTTTCAGTTTCTTCAAAACACATACCCTCTCATTTCTTTCCATGCCTCCCTCTCAGTAAGTAACCTTGCATATTACTTCACAGTAAAAAGAGAAGAAAAAGGGAAGCTCTTGAAATTTTAAAGCTTATAAACCCATTGTTTCTTCATTTTGCCTGTCTGCCTGTGTTCTCGATTTTTCTTGCACAGGATTCATCAATAATTCCCTGTCTTTTTTTCTCTGTTTTTAACCTCTGCCTGATACTGCCCCTGTCAGCTTTTAACAGTTTAATAGTGCTCATACTACTCATCTTAAAAAAAAAAAAAAAGACTTCTTTGACTACACCTTTCCTTCCTGTTTGTCTTCTCTTTCTTTTCTCCTTCTTATCCAAATTTCTTGAAAGAGATCTGCATTCTCTGTCTGTATTCTCTCAAGTTCCAGTCACCCCTCAGTCCACTACAATATGGTTTTGGACCCCGTTACTCTACTGGAACTGATCTTACCAGGGTCGTTGGCTCCATGTGTCCAAATGCAATAAAAATGCATAGTTTGCTTAACATTTTGACTGCTTTTGAAATGACTGACCACTGCCTCCTTGAAGCCATCTGTGTTCTTGGCTTCCATTACCATTTTTCTTGGCTTTCTTTCTGCCATGGGTTCTACTACTTCTTAGGTTCTCTTGCCAGCACCTCTCTCTCTGTTCATTCCTTGAATAGAGTCTCTGTTCCAAGCCTTATTCTAAACTCACTTTACATGTTTTCCTTTAAGGTCTCATCTAATCCTGTAGCCTCAGCTCACCTTTATATGAAGGTGACTTCCAAATTTATATCTACAGCCAAGGGCTCTCTTGAGCTCCAGACCCACATCTTTAACTGATTATTGGACACCACCTCTTGGAAGTATCACAGTCTGAACTCCACACGTCTAAAACTGAACTCATGATCTTCACCTGCACCATTGCAACCTGTTCCTCTTCCAGTATTCCTTTATCTAAGTTAGTGACACCCCCCAGCTACCCAGTCACCCTAGCCAGAACCCTAGGAGTTGTCTTTAAATACGTCTCCCTCACTTTTTTACATCAAGTAAAAAAATCAAGCCTTGTATATTTTACTTCCAAAATAGCCTAAATTAGTTGCTTCACTCATCTGTACTTTTAGTATCTTGATCAAGCCATCATTTTCTCTAACCTGGACTGTTTTAACAGTTTTCTTCTGAAGTGTCTATTTGACTTAAATATTGCTCCCTCTCAGATCCCTCTAAATTTAGATAGTGTCTTTAAAAACAAATTTGATGGTCACTACATGTTTTAAATCCTTTAATGGTATATTAGTCTGGATTCAACCAGAGAAGCAGAACCAATAGGAGATAAATGCTGAGAGGTTTATTGTAAGGAATTGGTTTACAGTGGTTTAGGCTGGCTGGGCAAGTTCAAATTCCATAGGGCAGGCTGTCAGTAAGGGCAGGATGGAATTCCCAGGCATGGGGTAAAACTGCTGCCCATAGGCAGAATTTCTTCTTCAGAGAAGACTTGGTTCTGCTTCTAGGGCCTTTCAACTGATTGAATCAAGTCTACCCAGATGGTGTATGGTAATCCCCTCTTTAAAGTCAACTGATTATGAACTTTAATCATATTTGCAAAATACCTTCACAACCTAATCGAGCAACACTTTGAATAGTGTTTGAATGAATTACTGGAGGAGTTCCCGTTGTGGCTCAGTGGTTAACGAATCCGACTGGGTTGCAGGTTGCAGGTTCGATCCCTGGCCTTGCTCAGTGGGTAAAGGATCCGGCGTTGCCGTGAGCTGTGGTGTAGGTTGCAGACGCAACTCGGATCCCGCATTGCTGTGGCTGTGGTGAAGGCCAGCGGCTTCAGCTCCTGTTAGATCCCATATGCTGTGGGTGCAGCCCTAGATAAGGCAAAAAGACAAAAAAAAAAAAAAAGAATGAATTACTGGGGACTATTAGTCTAGCCAAGTTGACACATTAAAGAGACCACCGTGAGTTCCCCCTGTCATGGCTCAGTGGTAACAAATGTAGCCGTTATCCATGAGGATTCTACAAGTATCCATGACCTCGCTCAGTGAGTTAAGCATCGGGCATTGCTGTGAGCTGTAGTATAGGTAGCAGACGTAGCTTGGATCTGGCATTGCTGTGGCTGTGGTGTAGGCTGGCAGCTGTGGCTCTGATTCTACCCCTAGTCTGGGAACTTCCATATTCTGCAGCTGTGGCCCTAAAATTTAAAAACAAACAAACAAACAAAAAACTTTCTGTACCTTTCAAATAAAGCTCATGTTTCTTAAAAATGCCTGTTTGTAATGCTTGCCTAGCTGGCATTCATCTTTTTCTCAATCCTGGTCTTTCTCTTCTCTTACTTGAACTCTAGGCATTAGTAAAATTCAGATCTTTTCATTTCCAGAATGTGTTTATTCTCTACCTAAAATGCTCTTTCTCTCTGGTTCTTCTCAGCTTTTTCCTGGCTCTCATCTCATCCCTTCCTTAGGGAGCCTTTCCTCACCCCTAGTCTGAACCAGGACAGGCTGGTAAAAACTTCCTTAGTATCTTGCCTTTCTTCTGTCATAACATCCTGTTTTATTGCAGTTTCTCATTTATTGTCTGTCTTCCTTGCTATAGAGTAAGACATCTTACCTCTGTATTCCAAGCATTTAATATAAATGCCCAATACATAGTAGGTGGTTCCCCAAATATTGAAAAGCTGGAAGAATGAATAAATATGACTCTGCCAGAGGACATTCTCTGACTGGGAGCAGCTCTGCCAGCCTCTGTGCAGTGCCAGCGTGTTTATTTATGCTCCCAGGAGGAGCCCTCAGTCAGTGGCAGGTGGGAGTTGATGGAGATCTACTCCTCTTCCTTGTCCTCAGGGGACATGGCTCTGAGACAGTTCTCTACAGTTTCCCAGATGTCCTGGTGGGAGAGCCTTGGACATCCACACCAGCAACATGCTCATTAATGAAATCCTGTATGGACCTTCTTCTCTTCCCTGTCACACTTCCCTGATACCTTCCCGGGTATTTCTTGGGATAGCTGTTGACATAAACTACTTGTCTTAGGATCTGTTTCTTCTCTCTTGGAGATTTATGATGCATGCTAGCAATATTAAAGGCTGTCTCTTAGAGAATTCATTTAAGTTTTATGTAATTAGAAACTTCACTTAATAAGTATCCCAAATTTATTTGGACATGGGAACCTTTTTAAGGGTGAGAACTTTGACCGTCCTATGACACTAATGTTCCTCTGATACACTTTCGGAAATGCTAAACTAAGCTTTTTTTTTTTTTTTTTTTGCCTTTTGTCATTTTAGGGCCACACCTGCGGCATGTGGAGGTTCCCAAGCTAGGGGTCTAATCAGAGCTGTAGCCACTGGCCTGTGCCACAGCCACAGCAATGCAGGATCCGAGCCGTGTCTGCAACCTACACCACAGCTCACGGCAACGCCGGATGCTTAAGCCACTGAGCAAGGCCAGGGATCGAACCTGCAACCTCATGGTTCCTAGTCGGATTCGCTAACCACTGCGCCACGACGGGAACTCCTAAACTAATGACTGACCAAATTAGAGTATTACCTATCTCAGCAATATCAGCATCTTAACAACTTCTTCCACAAATGAGCAGCTTCTGACTCCAAAAGCTGGGTCCCTTAAGGTGAGAATTTCAGGCTTTATGATCGGTATGATGGAAAATAATTTGGAGGGATGTGTCTTGTCATGACCTTCAAATTAAATCAGGTCTACTCTGCTATCAAGAGCTAATGGGAAATGACAGGTGGGTTTCATGGTTAAAGGGGACAGTTACATGATTTGGAGGACAATGTAGGAGATGTATGGGGTGAAGATAGTTATTTCCTGAAATTGCTCTGGAGAAAAGAAATGTCCTTAAGGAGGAGGGGGCCACCTTTCTGTGGTCTCAGCTAAAAACAGCAGATGAGTGGAACTGCAATATCCCTTAAGGTATTTGAGGAATAATGGTCAACACTGATCAGAATTTTAAATACGTGAACTTTTAACTACTCTGTGAAATCCATAAAAGATTTTAGAAAAGAATAAAAACTGGGTCCCATGGTAGAGAAGTATAGGCTGGGAATATTTTAGAAAACATTCTTGCTCTGCCTTTAACACAATCATCGGCAACAACCGTGTACTCTACTATTCAAGCTAGACCCCACTGGAAGGAAGTAGGAAGAAGTCTTGTAAACTGATAGTCCATGGGTGATAAGTGAAAGGTCAAAAGGTCAGTGGGGGTTGGGGGGGGGAGTGTTTTTAGTGCAATTTGAGAAAGTCCATCTCCAGGAATTGACTATTGCTACTTAAATTCTTTTTCCAACTCTGCAGTTTACACTCCTCTCCCTTTGACAGCCCAGTCATACTATCCCTTCTCATGTCCATTTTTCAGATACTGAGATGTTAAATATTTTTAAATGAACTGCCATGAATCACTGTTAAAAGATTCTGCTTTTTGGTTAACATGTTATTTTGAAAATCTCTGTCACTTGTAAAATATGAATAAATGAGATACAAATTCATGAAGAGAAATTTTTAATTATCTTAATTCTTGTGGGGATCCATTCTCCGAATTAAATACATCGAGAACAGAGAACTACCAAGGAATGAGAAAATGTGAAGGAGGAGTACCAAGAATCAAGCATGGCTATGAATTGGAGGTATCTGACGTTTCCGTCTTTATCAAGAGGAATTCTGTCAAGTAGCAACTCCAACTCTTCATCAGTAATCTCCACACCAAACCTGAAACAAATAGCAGTTAGCATCAGTCACCCCCAAGTTCACGTTTGGGTCACCCATACCCACAATACCCTAAGCATATGGCTGCCATTAATGCTTTGTTACTGCTGCAGTCCTCAAGATCAAGAGCACCACGTGAATATCAGAGGTTAATCAGGGTTTTGATCGCTTCAGCTTTCTCAAAGAAAGAGATTCTTTCTCAGAATCCATGCATCGGTGATGCACAGAAACAGAAATACTAGCATGTTGAATTGTGTGTGATTGTCTTCTATAAAAAGTTATTCATTACGCTAAAACATTGGTACTGCTTAAACAAGTTAACTCTGAAAGGCCTTTCAATTGGACTGCTTAGCATAAAAGAAAAGGTAAGGAAAAAAAATGCCCTTCAAAAAACAGCTTCTTAATGCTCTTGCAAAGCATTTCATAATGGCTTTAAAGACATTTTGCATACAAAAATTTTAAAAGTGGCAGTGTATATTCATCAGCAAGAAAGTGTTTTCATCTCTCAGGAACAATCAAAACATAATCCTTGAATTACTGGCATAAATAAGAATGACTTAAGCAATAAAAATGGACAAGGCATTCATTCATCATTTTGCTAAGCTGATAAGACCCAGCTGACTTTTGGGAAAGAGAGGAATATATTTTCTTTCGTCAAAAACGTGAAAAAGGTTTTTTTTCCATTTTCATTATTAATCATTTGGTAATTATAAAACAAAACATATATGTCATCAAGGATATTACAACAAGCAAAGCTAGCTTTTTCAGAGGCTGCAAAGAATTAAGATATCACATATTTGTGATTTCAGAAGTGCCTGAATGTGCATAAAGTTATTACTTGTCACCCAAGTCTCCTGAAATCCAGTTCAGGGGCCCTTATCCCACGACACAAATCAGTAAGATCATTGTATCTGGCAGATGAAGTGGACAGTTAACAGTCAATCAGTGAATTTAAGCAGAATTTAGAAAAAGAGTCTCTACCATTAAATGAAATAATGTATATATAGCTCTTAGCATGATGTGGAAGATATTGTAAACACTTTTTAAATGGAAATACTCTTGTTGTTGTGTAACTCAGAGATGCATTGTGGAATAGTAGAAAGCCTGTGAGCTTTCAAATCAGATGGATCTGCATTCAACTGGCAGTGTCCACTCGTGGGTTTATATAACCTGGGAAATTCATTTAATATTTCTGTATATCTATTTTCTCACATGCAAGATGGGAATAATAAGGAGATAAGGAATGCAAAATATCAGATTAGTAGAAGTGTTTGTTAATTTCAGTAATGAAGCTATAGTCTGTTATTTGATATCTTAAATCAAGGATATAAAGAATTAAGAGAGTTTTCTTCTGTCATTCACACTATTCCAGTATGACCTCACCGTAACTAATTATATCTCCAGCTATCATATTTCCAAATTAAGCTCCGTTTTAAGGAGCTAGGGCTAAGGACTTCAGCATA
>PVHT020000140.1:7915671-7918171 GCA_004024745.2 Catagonus wagneri | reverse complement strand
ACAGCTGGAGTATAAAGTCACTATTCCTCAAGTTAGAGTTATTTTAAAAAGGCATATTATTTCTAACATACAAGTATCCAAGATTTTTAAAAATAATTCAAAGCGTTAGGAAAGCACTTGCAGGTGAATGTAAGAATTAGCCAGGAGAAGAAAAGGCGAGCAGTGTTTCAAGCAGACATTAACATTTGTATATGTTACTGTATTAAAATGTGGTTCCTATTTCTGTGAATATAAATCATAACCTCAGTGTTTCACTCATTAAATGTTGTAAAGAAGTTTACAGTTGAGGCAGAATTTTTTTTAGTAGTAGAGAAAATTTGTGAAATTGGTATTCTGCTAATATATAACATTTTTTGCAATACAAAGAGTTGATGCTCATGTTATGGGGTAATATTCATTCAGATAACATAACACTAAGATGTTCTTTGCCTTTTTCACATTCATTCTGTCAGGTATAGAGTGATGTGTCCAGAGATTTACATGATGTACAATAACATCATTTCTCTGGAGTTCCCGTCATGGCTTAGCAGTTAATGAACCTAACTAGCATCCGTGAGGATGCAGATTCAATCCCTGGCCTTGCTCAGTGGGTTAAGGATCCAGCATTGCCATGAGCTGTGGTGTAGGTCGCAGATACAGCTCAAATCCTGTGTTGCTGTGGCTGTGGTATAGTCCAGCAGCTGCAGCTCCGATATGACACTTAGCCTGGGAACCTCCATATGCCATGGGTGTAGCCCTAAAAGAGACAAAAAAGCAAACAAAATAATTTCTCTGGTGGCTACTGGAATGTGTGCTTATACATTGTTCTGTTTTTAAAATTTCTCAGTTTTAATAGTGGTAGCTATAATAAATGTTATTTTAGACTTGGTAAATAATTATATATAAATAATTATATATAATATTAATTATAAATATTACTATATTAATTATAATACAATAACATATATAAATCTATATATTTGTATGTACATAAAATCTTTCTAAATCGAGACTCTTTGGGGTCCTCACAAATTTTAAGAGTGTGAAGGGGTTCTTGGACCAAAAAGTTTGAAAACTGCTGCTCTAAACTGTTACGGGAAGAGAAGTGCTCTTAAAGCTGGAAGCTTCTAGACAGCTCTGTTATAGAAATGTGTAAGAGTTCCCTCTAGAGGTAGTTTGCTTTGTTCAAATAGCAAAAAGTTCAGGACTGGTAGCTCAGTGGTCTTGGAGATCTCAGTTTACCCAGCTGAAAAATGGAATGGATGACTTTGTTAGCCAGTATTCATTGGAGGTCTTCTACGTGCTGGGCGCTGTACCTGTATGAGCAACTCTGTCACTGCTCATACAGGGTGAACAAACTAATGAAGAGACCATGGTAGCAGAGAATGGCAGCTGTACATGAGGTGCTACAGAAACACAGAGGGTACCTCATCCGGGGAACAAGGATGGGGTGAGCACGTCTTTGAACTGGGCCTGTCCTTCAGTAAGAACAGATGAACAGTGTTCTAAGCAGAGATTAACATATGCAAAGACCTAAAGCAGTGTTTTTCAAATGAGTTGGGACTCATTAGTAAGTCATGAAATCAATTTAATATGTTATGACCAGCATTTAGGAATTAAGAAAATAGAAGTCAGAGTGCACCTCACATCAGGTGAAAAATACTCTTCCATGAAGCATTTTCCCCTCTCTGTATGTATGTAGGTGCATGGGGGGGGGGGAAGGTGGGAGGAAGGCATTGTACCGGGTTACAGTGTAAAATGTATTTCCTATTATTAGTTGAAATAAATTTTTTTTGGAAAACCACCCATCTAGAGGCATACGAGAGAGCATTATGTGTTCAAAGAACTACAAGCAGTAATTCAACATAGATGTAACGTGTAGGTAGTGCTGCCAAGGAGATAAGCAGGACTCAGATCCTAGAGAACCTTAATGACTTGCTAGGTAGTTTGAATATATCATGAAGGCGATTAACTACCATTAAAAGATTTTAGGAAGAGGGGGGACAAGAGCAAGATATATTGGTTGAATAAAAATCATTCTAGCAGCTATGGGAAAGATGGAATGAAGTGCTGGTGATAAAATCTGATGATGGGAGACCTCTTAAGTTGTTGTAAAAATTCAAGGACCTGGACTGAAGCAGTAGGAAAGGAGATGGCTGTAATAGTTTTTTTTTTTAATTTATTAGAGCTCTTTTAAAAATTATGTGATTATTTCCTATATAGCATTGTGTTCGAGTTTCATAGATATAATACACACAAGAATAGCTACATGAAGGCAGGAAATTTTGTATATTTTTTAAAACTCAGCATCCTCAGAAATGAGCACAATAGTTATCAGGTGGTCAATAAATGTTTGTTGAATGAATGATAAATGTATCTTCTCGTATCCTAAGAGGATATTAATTATCGAAGACTGTTTTCAGTTTTCTTCTCCTTCCTGCATTGTCTCTGTAACCTTCCTTCTTCTTTTTTTTTTTTTGCCATTTTCTTTTTTATCTTAATCTTTCATGTTAGAGACTTT
>PVHT020000140.1:7870251-7914671 GCA_004024745.2 Catagonus wagneri | reverse complement strand
AGGCTCGGGGTCTAACAGGAGCTGTAGCCGCCGGCCTTCACCACAGCCACAGCAACGCAGGATCCGAGCCGCATCTGCAACCTTCACCACAGCTCACGGCAACGCCGGATCTTTAACCCACTGAGCAAGGCCAGGGATCAAACCCGCAACCTCATGGTTCTTAGTTGGATTCATTAACCACTGAGCCACGAAGGGAACTCCTCTATGTCTTTTCTCTTAATGCAGAATCTTCTCATCTTCTGCCTTGGGAATATAACACTGGCTCCCAGTATTCTGGAGGTGAAATTGGATAAAATATTCTGGAGTTAAATTATTGAGTGGGTAGATTACCATTTAATTCTTGATTTTAGTCTGGCACCTGACCTTGAACCCATTTCCCCTGGTGTCTGTAAATCTAGAACCTTGCTTGTTTGATTTCTCTAAAGATTAAATTCTATTCTCTTGGTGGGAAGGGTGAGGATTTGTCACCTGGTTGCATGGGGTCTAACAGCATTATAGTCAAAGTTTCTACCTCCTTTTTCCAGTCCCTCTCCTTATCCTTGCCTTCCACAGTCCCTGATGCATCCACGTACTGAGCCTGTCCAGCGGTCTGTGCTGGGAATTCATTTCCTTCTTGTCTGCATACCCTTGTTCGGATATTGGGGTTCAGCTCTGCTCCTCAGTTATCATTCATCCCCTTGCTTTCCAGCTTTTGTTGACATCTCTTCGGTGTTTGTCTTCACGACTGTGCTTTTTATCCTTGTGAGTTTCTACTATTCTTAGTACTTTTTATTATTTTAGAAGGGTTTTAGGAGAAAATGGAAATAATTTCATGTATTTAATCTTTCATGTTTAAGCAGAAGTCTCAGAAAGGCTTTTTAGAGAATAGCTTTATGGACTGACTAGATTATTTACTAATCCCATTTTCTCTTTCATTTCTCAGATTTAATCACATTTGTTCAATTAAGTTACCTAGGAAAAGAATTGGAGAGTGTTGATTGTGTGCTTTGATTTTAGCAATAATTTGTTTTCAGTGTGAGGAATGAAATGTTACATTCTAGTGATAATTCTTTTAGAACATGTTATGTTACCTCAATAGTGACACTCATTAGTAAGTTTAACCAATGAGCTCCTATTTGTACATTTAACAGTTCTGACATGGAAGAGCCTGGTAGAAAATCTATTAGGCAACTTAAAAGTTCTACTATATTACATAGGAAAAAAAATATTGGAATGATCAATCATAATAAAATTAAGAACATGCTACTAGAAGAACTCAGCAAGTTCTTAAAAAAATAAGGACCTAAATAAATAAATGTGTGTTATTAATGCATCCTGATATTTGTATGTGACAGAATTTCAGGGTCTCTAATTCCACATCAGAGTTGTGGGTAATTATGATCTAGTGTTCTGGCCTAATTCCTTACTTTAATCGCTATTGAATATATTACATATAGTTGATGATAAAATACTCTTTTGTCTCTCTAAGTGAGACTTAATGGCAGTACTTTTTCCAAATGTTCTGTGGCATCATCTAATGTCCTTTTGGTCTGATACTATACTAGCAGTCAAGATACTGATTCTGGCCTGGATTTGTCAGTGTGAGTGAGAGTGTGTGTGTGTGTGTGTGTGGTTAAAATGCCCAGAGAAATGAATTAAATACAGTTATCTGGTTTGTGTCTTTTGATGTGTAATTTTATTTTTTAACTCAGGTAAATTGAAGTGTAATTTACATACATAAAATTTACCCCTTTTAGGTATATAGTTCAGTGAATCCTAGTAAGCTGATACCACCATTACAGTTAAGACCCAGAACATTGTCCCTACTCTATGGTCAGTCCCTTCCCCTAGCCCTAGGCAACCACTGGTTTGTTGTCTGTTCTCATTCTTTGCGTCTTCCAGAGCTTTAGCAATAATATATTGGAATGCAGATTAATATAGGATGATTAAGTACATGAGGACATCATAGCGTATTGGGTGTGAGTCACAGCTTATCGCAATGCTTTCGTTATGTCTGCCCGTTTAGTTCTTATTGATAAACTGTATGGATTTCAGAAAGAATTAGGATTCCAAGAACTTAAAATGTACCTCGTGGAAGGACTTTAGATTCTCAGAGCATCAGAGTAAATAGCTCTTCTTTGACCTATCAGCCCAGGAGCTTCCCAGCCATACCTTGTAATTTCTAAGCCCCTCCTGGTAGTTTCAGTGTGGGCAGGTTGGGCATACTGACTGGAATGATCACATACTGAGTTTTAAACTCTAGGGAAGAAGTCTAAACAAGCCAAAAGCAAAAGACCCCTGTAAGCATTTTATTCCCACAGGGTTGCATCTAGTAAGGGCCATTAGGATTAGCTTGACATGGGTTTCTCTTAGCCAGAGAGATATCCCAGGGTATCTGTATCAAGTGGGTCTATTAAAAGTCCTAGGAAAGGACAACCAATTACTTATGTGTCAAGTCCCTTTTGATTTCCACAGTATCAAGTATTTCTAGTTTCACTAAGGTACTTTGTAAACTTTAATGATCTAAAGTAACTAGTAACTTGAAATCTTAAAGGGAAGTTCATTTATCTTGGTATCCAAATCATTTACATTTCTTACATTGGGAAGTATGTTGGTTTATTCCCAGAAAATTTTCTTTATCTGTCTGAAGACAATATACTTGCTTAGTATGCATGCCACTTTTATTCATATTTTTATTTTGTGTTAATCTCAGGAGAAAATTCATATTCTTAGGAAGCCAGCAGCAAAAGGAACCTTAGAGGTCATGTTGTCCATCTTCTTTCTGATATAGGGAGGGAATCTAAGACTCAAAAAGATGACTTCCTAAGCTTCCAAGAGAAAAGATTAATTTCAGGAATTTATTTTTATGTGAGTCTAAGTATTTTCTTGGTCATTTAACATTTCTAAGCCAAATTGCTAATACATCCACACTGGAGCCCAAACTAACAACCCACATTTATTCCACCAGGCAATGAAACATAAATTTTGGTAACAGTTTCTTTGAGAACATTGGTATATACACATTATTTGTCCTGTATTATGACCACCTCACCATTATCATGGTTATGAAGTCATCAAATGTGTCTCATCTAAAATATTCATTCAACATTTATCTGCACACAGCATGAAGATAGCACTGTGTTACTCATTAAAGGACACTAGAGAGAACCTAGCACATGTAGAACTCAACATCTGGTGAGTTTAAGCTGGAATGTATGTAATTTAGATTAAAAAGTCACAAAAGACACTAGATAATATACTCACCTTATATATAGCCAACAAGCACTGTATTTTTAAGAATTTTAAGGAACTGTGCATTGTTTGAGAGTTTTGTGTTTTAGGGAATGTTCTTCTGGTTAGATCAGCATTTCAGGAACTCTTGAATGGACTTGGCTTTCACCTTGTGATAATTCTCCAATCTTTGGGAGGGATAAATCAGATTTAGGAAATGAACATTTGCTATGTGTGTGTGTTTACCATTTGCTGCCCCACTAGGCAGCAGTCATTTAGTTCTATAAATCCTGTTATTGAAATGACTTCCAGTATAGCAGCTGTAGTCATCGTTACCATGGCTACTGAGTATCACTGTATTCCCTCTGCTGATTCCTCGCAGACATGTTGCTGGCAACATTAGGATTTTACTTCTTGCTCACTTCTTTCCTCTCATTTCTTCGAGAAATGATTCCGTTGGATCCTTTTTCTGTTGGGTGGTATGTTCAGTTGAGGTTCTGCGTGAGTAAGAGAAACTTGGCTCCTGCGTGTTAAACAAGATAGATGTGTTTTCCATCCTATAAATGAAGAATGGAGGAAGACAGCTCAGAGTGCATATGGCAGCTCCCGGGTATTATTAGGGACCCAGGCTGCTTTCCCTTTTTAAGCTTGTTTTCATTCTTTCAAGGTCACTTCATACTTCTAATGGCTGTTGAAGCTCTGGCTTTTATATTCTTGAGTCAAACCTGAAGAAGGGGAAAAAGCAGAAGGGCAAAAAGGGAATTCCTTTCAGCTGAGTCTGTTCACTTGAAGCATTATCCCAAGAAATCTCACACAATACTTCTGCTTATAGCAGATGCCCAGAATTTTGACATATGGTTAAACGCAACTGTAAGGGTGGCTGAGAGAGGTAGTATTTTATTCTGCATGTGCCCAGCTAGGAAGAGAGACAGGGTGGAAGGGCAGATGGATGCTGTAGTAGAGAACTGCATCTCTGCCACAGATAATTTAGCTGGAATCTTCTTTCTGTATCTGTGAAACCTTTTCTGTTCATAACAACCACTATTTTACAGAAATAGTAACTGTGGATACATGATTGATGCAGTTAGTTCAGCAGGCAGTAATTTGGACATTTTTAGAGAAGCTCAGAGATTGTTCTTATGCCATACATATGAGCATGCTCTCAGTGACCATTTGCGCTTTACTAGAATGCTTTCAATTATAGGCATTAAAATAGAACAAAGTTTAAAATAAAATCACAAAAATATATCTATCCCATACATTTTATAGAATCTTAGGAAATATAACAGACTGAAGAAAAAAACTAGAAATTCAAACACAGTTAAAGGCTATAAAAATAATTATTGGCTTCTGGAGTTCCCGTCGTGGTGCAGTGGAAACAAGTCCAACTAGGAACTATGAGGTTGCGGGCTTGATACCTGGTGTCACTCAGTGGGTTAAGGATACGGCGTTGCCGTGAGCTGTAGTGTAGGTTGCAGACACAGCTCGGATCTGATATCGCTGTGGCTGTGGCATAGGCTGGCAGATGTAGCTCCAGTTCGACCCCTAGCCTGGGAAACCTCCATATGCCGCAAGTGCCACCCTAAAAAAAAAAAAAAAAAATTGGCTTGACTTCTTATGAAAGAATAACTTGAAGTATGATTGCTTAATATAACCCCCAAAATAAGCTTAGGGAGGCTAAAGAAATCTAATACCAAGTTACATTCTATTTCCTTAAATATGTTTATTAATCATAGATCTTTCAAGATAACTTTCCTTGATGTTTTGCACAGCCATTTACCAGCTGTGTGGTTTATTTTATATTTTTTGCTGCAGTGTGCAGTGACTTGATGAGGGATCTCAGTTCCCAGACCAGGGATTGAACCTGGGCTGCAGAAGCAAAAGTGCCAGATCCTAGCCTCTAGACCACTAGAGAATTCCCAGCTGTGTGATTTTTAAAAACAGGTCTCTTGAGGTATAATTTACATGCCATAAAATTCACTCACTCATTGTAAGTGTACAACTCAATGATTTTAGTAAATTTATAGTTATGGAACCACCACCACTATCCAGTTTTATCACATTTCTATCTGCTTTCTGTCTCTATGTTCTTTCTAGACATTTTTCTACAAGTGGAATCATGCAGTATGTGCTTTGTGCCTAGCTGTCCTTTAGCATATTTTCAAAGTTCTTCCATGTTGTAGCATATATCAGGAATTTATTCTATTTAATTGCCAAATAGCATCCTATTGTATGGATATAACACATTTTATTTGTTTATCAGTCGATGGACATTTAGAATGTCTCCAGCTTTTTTTTTCCCCAGACTGTTATGAATAATGGTGCCGTGAACATCTGTGTGCGTATCTTTGTGTGGACCTGTATTTTCATCTCTCTGATAGACTCCTAGGAGTGAGATAGCTGGATTGTATCCCGAGTTATGTTTAACTGTTTAAGAAACTGACAAACTGTATTCCAAAGTGCTTGTATCATTTTACATTCCCACTGAAAGTACATGAGGGTTTTAGTTTTCACTATTTCCTCACCTACACATATTTCTGTCTTTTTGATTGTAGCCATCCTGGTCGATCCCTAGTGGTATCTCATTGTGATTTTAGTTTGTATTTCCCTAATGACCAATGATTTTGACCATCTTTTCATGTGCTTGTTAGACGTGGTTATATCTTCTTTGGAGAAATGTCTCTTTAGATCTTTTGCCCATTTAAAAAGTTCATCACTCATCAAGCACTGTCTATATATTGGTAATTATAACTGTTCTCTGGAGAGTTCCCATTGTGGCTCAGTGGGTTAAAGACTGGATATTGTCTCTGAGGATGCGAGTTCGATCCCTAGTCTCACTAAGTGGGTTAAGGATCCAGTGTTGCTGTAAGCTGTGGCATAGGTCACAGAGGCAGCTTGGATCTGGTGTTACTGTGGCTGTGGCATAGGCTGGCAGCTGCAGCTCTAATTCGACCCCTAGCCTGGGAACTTCCATATGCTGCAGACATGGCCATAAAAAGAAAAAAAAAGTGCCCTCTCTATATTCTGATGTCTCTTATCAGGTATATTATTTGGACATATTTTATCCCAGTCTGTGTTTTTATTTTCTTAATGATGTCTTTTAAAGTGCAAAAGTGTTAAATTTTGATGTAGTCCAAAATGGCAGTTTTTCTTTTGTTGCTTGAGTTTTTGGTGTTGAGTTGTGGAGTTTTGAGCAGGTTGTCTAACCTCTTTAGGCCTCAGTTCTTTGGTCAGTAAAACTGGAATAATAATTCTTGCCTCAAGGGTAACTTCACTTTAAATCTGATTTCCCTGTATCCATTCAGAACAATGGAAAGTATAAGCAGAGACTGCAAATTTGAAGAAATTCATTCTTGGTACTTATTCTGTTCTTTTTCTGACTTGCTAGCAGGGAGGAACTTGGTATATGTAAAAGCTGTTGATTTTATCTGCTGATCAGTTTTGCTCTGATCATCTGATCTGAGATCAGGTTTACAGATGGAAAGGAATAAGCAGGATAGGTAAGGGGAGCCAAAGTACAGAGGGGGTTAAAGAATGGATGAAGTTGCCTGGGAGGGCTGAACGGGAGCAGGGAAAGATTGTGAAGGGGCTGAGGAACTTTTAGGGTAGTAGATATGGTAATAATCTTGATTGTGATGATGGTTTCACAAGTATATACATATGTCAAAACTTATCAAATTATGCACCTTAAATATGTGCTGTTTATTGTATGTCAGTGACCTTAAAACAGTTTTTTTTTAAAGAGTGGTTTTAATTGTTGTTAGGATGGCTGTTATTATTTAAAAAAAAACCTGAATATAACAAGTGTTGAGAAGGAGACGGAGAAATCAGAACTGTTGTACATTATTGGTGGGAATGTAAAATGGCATAGCCGCTATGGAAAAGTTTAGTGGTTCCCCAAAAAGTTAAACATGGAATTAGTATATGATCCAGCAATTCAGCTCTTAGGTATGTATACAAAATAACTAAAAAAAGGTACTCAAACACATATGTATACTCTAATGTTCATAGCAGCCTTGTTCACATAGCCAAAGTGTCTGTCATCAGATGAATGGATAAACAAGAGCGTGGTATATACATACAGCCTTAAAAAGGAATAAAATTCTGATACATACTGCATCATGGATAAACTTTAAAGCTATTATGCTAAGTGAAATAAGATAGACACAGAATGACAGTTATTGTATAATTCCACTTATATGAGGAATCTAAGATGAGCAAGTCATAGAGATATGAAATAGAGATTACTGGGGCCTGGTGGGAGGAAGGAATGGGGATTTATTGATTAATGGGTACAGAGTTTCTGTTTGGGGTGATGTAAAAGTTCTGAAAATGGATAGTGATGATGGTTGCACAACAATGTGAATGTACTTAATGATACTGAATTATATACTTTAACATGGTTTAAATGGTAAACTTTACATTATGAATATTTTACCACAATAAAAATGCAACGAAGAATGAAGTGATATATAAATTTAAGTGGTAATAACAATAAAAAATGTATAATGAGAAATTGATAAATCAGCCTGAGGGATAAAATTAGAAGTAGAGAGAGTCTGCTTCCTTCCTGGTTCCTTTATTTCACCACTAAATTTATTTTACCACCATAATAATTTACCAGTAAATTATTATGAATTTATTCTCCCAGTTCTTCCCTCCCTTGTTTTTAGGCATGGAGAGTTAGAAAGTGTAAAATAAACAGAATGCATTTAGCCTGGGGAAAAGATGATTTTGGCGAGTCCATGACAGCTGTGTTCATATTTACAAGGCTGCCAGGTAGAGGAAAGAGGGGGCTTATTCTGTGTGTTCCAAAGACAGAAATAGGGAAGCAAATATTTTCTGCCTCCGAAAACGGAATAATATTTTAATAAATAGAATAGTCTATATGTGGAGGAGACTCCTTGGAATGCTGGATCCTCAGTTAGAGACTGAGGATGTTGCAGAGAGGACTGCTGCATTAGCTGGGATGCTGGACCAGCTGCTCTCTGTATTAGCATCCCAGCAGGAAGAAGGAACTTTGAGCTGGG
The DNA here is from genome assembly GCA_004024745.2 of Catagonus wagneri. Taxonomy (NCBI): domain Eukaryota; kingdom Metazoa; phylum Chordata; class Mammalia; order Artiodactyla; family Tayassuidae; genus Catagonus; species Catagonus wagneri. Next base: position 7,906,431 of record PVHT020000140.1, on the reverse strand, counting down.
ATTCTGAAGATTGTTTAGCGAAGGAACTATTTTCAGTGGTGTAAACAAGATTCAGGGCCTGTGAGGGATGTTGAGGTACCCAACAACTAACAGTGGGAAGGCCTTACCATCAGACCTGAAGTAGCAAAGGGAGGCAGCGCAGTTTGAAGAGCCCAATGAAGAGGAGTCATCATCAGAGGAAGAGGGACCACCCAATAGGAGCTGCTAGTCATAGAGGGAGCAGCCACTGGCAAAAATCATGTGCCAAGGCAGGGGTAGAGCTTCTGCCAGCCTTCCATCTTCTGCTGTTATCTCTCACTGGTAAACCCAGCTGGAAGCCAGAGGGCACCAGAGATACAGTACTGCTGGTTGTGGGGAAAGATCAACTTCCTGGGGCACTGAGCAGAGTAGAGAAGCATCACTAAGCTTTCTTCCATCTCAGAGATCTATCAGCTCGGAGGTGTTGAATTTCATAGCAGTCAGCCCATTTCCATGCCCACCCCCAACTCGAAAATAGCAGAAGTCCCAAGAATTACGCTTAATACTCTGTGAATGACCAGTGCATCATGTGAAAGTAAAGAGATGCTTAGATTATCTGGCCATATGCAAGGGCCAGAGGAATGCCCTTGAAGGCTGAAAGATGGGAAAGAAGACATTAGTCAGTCAACATATATTTATTGAGCGCCTTCTGTATGCTAGGTACTGTCCTAAGTGCTGTGGATTTAATGGTAAGGTAGAAATTCTTCCCTTACATAGTAGAAGAGGAGGCAGATATTAAAGACAAATAATTTGAGATGCTGTCACTCAGTAGTAAATTTGTTAGGTCATGAATGGCACCATTTCCTAGTTGTATAGCCTTCGTTAAGCTACTTGACTTTCTGTGTTTCAGTTCCAGATCTGTAAATGGGGTTTAATGATTGTATTTGCCTATTAGTGTTGCTACGTGGTTGTAAATAGTTAATATATGTAAAGGGTTTAGATCAGTGCCTAGCCCGTAGAAGAGCTGTATAGATGTTTGTTGTTATTATCAGGTACTGTTAGATACTGGAAGAGGAGATAATAAAGCAGAAAATGCAGAGAAGAGAATGGTGGTTATGAGCGTAATGGCAGTGGTAAGATGGTGATCGGGGTGCTGCTGAGCAGAATCACTGGCAGCAGAGAAGAGCCATAGGTTCTGGAGAAAGGGAAGAAAGCTGCCCCCCACCCCGCCCTGTGCCCTGATAGAATGCTGTCAGTCGTCAGGCACAGATCAGATGATGGCCTCGGTAATGATAAAGACAATGCTGGATAAGTTAGAATCCATTTTGCAATATGGAGACTATTTTTAGTCATTTAAAAGGAAAATATCTATGAGTTCAGGCTCTGAAATCAAATTATACAGGTTCACATCCAGGTCTGCCATTTACTGTCGTTTGACCTGGAACAAGGTGCTTAATCTTGTTGAGGACCGGTTTCCTCTTTTGGAAAATGGAAATAATAATACCTACCTCACGGTTATTTTGAGCCTGAAATGAAATCATCTATGGTAATTGCTTAGCGCAGTTCCCAGGACATTCTAAGGCACCAGTTCGTATTGGCACTGTTGCTTACTGCTGTTATTACAAAAAAAGAGAGAATGAATACCTGTGCAGAACTTGAAAAGGGTGAGCACAGTAAAATTGTGACAGCTTTTTGTTTTTGTTGCTCTGCCTGATGTCAGGGCTTATAAAGGACAACTTTTGACTATCTTTGCCAACGCTGAATCATCTGAGGGGGGGCATCCTATGAATGCACTCCCTGCACCAGAGCGTCTGCTCCTGCTCGGCATGAGCAGTTATCAAAAAAGATCTCCCAGTGCTCAATGAAAAACCAAAATATTTTAATGATAAAATTTGGCAGTTGAGTTATATATTTACTTTTGAGTGATTATTTTGACTTTTCAAGCTTACAAATAGCATTAGTAAAATGGGTATTGCTGGTGAAAATTAATTGCAAAAGTGACCCCTAAAGGTTTTGCAATTTCTTTTCAGCTGGCTCTTTCTGAACACAGTCGATTCCCTGAACAGTCTTATGGTGCTGATTTAAAAAAAGGAGTCTCATACACACAATGGAATATTACTCAGCCATTAAAAGAAATGAATTACCAACATTTATAGCAACATGGATGAACCCAGAAATTATCATGCGAAGTGAAACCAGTCAGACAATTAGACAGCAACACCCAATGCTACTGCTTACATGTGGAAACTAAAAAGACACAGTGAACTTCTTTGCAGAACAGACAATGACTCACAGACTTTGGAAAACCTTGGTTTTTCAAATAAGACAGTCTGGGGAGGTGGGGGGATGCACTGTGGGTTTGGGACACAAAATCTATCAAATTGACTAGTGATGATTTATGTACACCTATAATTGAAATAAAATCCATTAAGTTAAAAAAATAATGAAAAATAAATAAAAAAGAAGCCTCTTTTGACGATACCTGCTAATTTCTGCCCTGGTAGTTTCCAGCAGTTCATACTTCACAAGTTAAAAGAGGATAAGAAAATGGCAGTTCCCCCTGTGGCACAGTGGATCAAGGATCTGGTGTTGCTCCAACTGTGGCTTAGGTTATAGTTGCCACTCACCCTAGGAACTGCCATGTGCCACAGGTGCAGCTGAAAAAGAAAAAATTAGATTAAGAAAATGATGGAGATTTTCCTCTTCTCCCAGCCCCACTCCGTAAAATATTTTGAGATTGAAATACTTCACCTATAACCTTTCATAGTTACTGCTCATTCATAAATTGCTTACAGCACATAAATTAATACATGAATGTCAGAGTTTGTTTTTCTAAATGACATGTTCAGTCTTCTTTTACCAGCAATTATAATCTGCTCTTTTCTTAAGTAGTTATTTTTGTAAAATTCATTGGAATAAATCTTTACTTTTACTCACAATGTTCTCTATATTAAAATAAAATTCTCATTAGTCTGGAATAATAGAAGACTCATGTATTCATCATGGGGAAAAATTTAAATGTTTCTCTTCATTACCTCAAATAAATCACTGTCTGTATTATGAATGAAAACCTAAATAGGAATAAAGTACGTTTAAAATTCCTATTCAAAGCATGTGTTACATTGTGATGTGCCACAAACAAAATAGAACTTTAACATATGAAAATTAATTTTAGGATTCAGAGGTTGAGGATACATCTGAAGAATTCATGATTTTTTGAGGCTTTGGTTTAAAAGATGTTGTTGGTTTTAGACCAGTTATCCCCTTACTTTCAGGTAAGTCCAAGAAAATTTATGAGGGGAGAAATTATTTTGAAGTTTTTATTCTTTAGGCAGTTTGGTATTTAGTGTCCAAATACCTACAAGTTTCAAAGTAGTGGAGAATGAATTAATGATGTTCAGCAATATAGAAAAGTCCTCCAGGAGTTCCCGCTGAGGCATAGTGCAAACGAATCCGACTAGTATCCATAAGGATGCAGGTTCGATCCGTGGCTCACTCAGTGGGTTAAGGAGCAGGCATTGCTGTGAGCTGTGGCGTAGGTCACAGATGTGGCTCAGATCTGGCATTGCTGTGGCTGTGGTGTAGGCCAGCAGCTACAGCTTTGATTCGACCCCTAGCCTGGGAACTTCCATATGCCGCAGATGCAGCCCTAAAAAGCAAAAAGAAAAGTCGTCTATTTTTCTCCTTTTGAACTTAGTCGTTTATTTAGTACTTGGGTGCTAATCTTTCATATTTTAGGGACCAAGAACAACTGATATATAAAATAAAATCTTGCTATTTGAAGATATTCCTTTGGTTCTTCTTTTCTTTCTTTTTTCTTTTTTTCTTTCTCCCCATTTTGTTTTGTTTTGTTTTCCTTTCTCCTCCTTTTGAGGAAGGCTTACCTCTTTGTAGTTCAAGAAAAGTTTCTAATTCACCCTGAGAGGCAGCTATATATTATGAAATGCAGTGTTTCCCAAGTCAAATCCTTTACTTAACATCCCTTACTAATTGAGTAGAAAGATTCTCCTCCAGGGACCTCTGGCTGCCATATATCTCTTGCAAATTAAGCAGGCCTTTCTCCGTGAGGAGAACTCACTGGCATGAAGTTTCTGGCTTCAATATGTGTGGCTTCTTGTTTGAATCCCCCACACTGAGTCCTTGTATTCTCCTCCTCCCGAGGTCATGTCCCGCGCAGCATCCCCACTGTGCCGGGTCAGCAGGACCGCAGGATGACCATTTTCCTTCTTCATTATTTGTCTAAACTCAGAGAAAATAGTAACACTATTGATTTCGCCCTCGGGTTTCCCCTACAAACCAGGTTGCTGTACACAGAGTAATTGTTTGTTTTCCTGCTGAGGCACGTGTGAGAGGTAAAGATGGGTTCTCTGCCTCTCAGTTTGAGCAGGACACTATTGAATAACGAACGTGGTACAGAATGGCTGATAAAAAGCTCCTTATTTCTTCCAGTAGTCACAATGAAGCTTTTCCAGCCATGTACAAGATCAAGTAGCCATAAGACCCTTTTTATTTTTGGTAACTTTTCTGTGGTTTTCCATAGAACCTCAGAAGTGGTGTGCCTCTTTCGAAAATTAAATTAACTAAAAAGGGAAAAAAAAAGGAGCCTGCATTTTCTGGGGTTTCCCCAAAGGCTTTTTATTTGTTTAAACTAACCAGGGATTTTTCACATATTGACATAAGCATTCATTTGCTAATTTCTTGGACATTAAACTGCACGGAGCCTTCCCCAGAACCTTGAATGAAGCTGGAATACTTGGGTTCTTAGGGCTGCCTAAATCCTGCGTCATTCCTTGCACACATATGGTTTTTCCCACTTCTATCTCCTTAGATAAAAGTCAGTGCTGATCGCCTTAAGGAAAAGAATGAGTTAAATGGACCAATATTCTAGGCCTGGATGTAAAAAAAACGGCCTTTTCAGAAGCCCCTTAGCACCTGCAGCAGCAAGGTCATTTGCACATACATAAATAAATAAATTAACAATGAATAAATAATTTAATCCTTGCCACACAATGCCACCTTGCAGATTTGATCCCTTGCAGCTCCCAGTGAATTTGTCCATTCCTAATTCTTTTTGATAAAGTCCTCAGATACTTGCTGATTGTCAGGCTCATTTTCTTATTGTTTTCGCTTGATTAGTTCTGTATGACCTGAGGTCGCCCTTAAAATCCACATCTCTCTCGTGAAGACTCCGAAAGCCTTCTTTTTAGTGCCCTCCTAAAAAGATGGAAAGTGCCTGCCTTTTCTCCACACAAAAGCCTGGAAGGTTTTACGTCCCTAGCCTCCTGAAGCAGCCCAAGCGCAAAAATAACTCATTAAGGGATACCATGTTTTCGTGGCCTCTTTATCCAGTGCACTTGGGTGTGCCTGTGTCAGGACTCCCGGGTCCTGGAGGAGCTGGGTCACCTCCCCTTTAACCCTGCTAGGCACCCTGTCAGTGACAACACCAGGTCGTGGTGCCTGCCCACCCACACTGTTGCCCCAGGCTGTTTGTTCCTTGGTCTTTCAGAAAAGATGCTGGCCTTCATGGAGGGTGAGAGAGGGGTGGGGGAATTGCTTTTTCCTTTTGTTTGGGCTGGCTAGGAAGTTGCTGCCAGTTCCTCATTCAGGCTACACATTCAGCTTAGGCTGTAGGCCCAGTGGCAGGAGTCGGATCTGATTGACAGGTCTCTGTGATCCCCACGTCTGTGCTGGGTCTTTACCTTGCGTAGCCGAGGCCTCACACTGTATCACCTCTGCCCACTCTCCAGTCATTCTCCCTGCTACCAGGAGGCCAACTCCTTCAGTGGGTAGAGGAAGAGATTGAGACCCTGTGCTGGCTGAATAGCATAACTTTAATTAAAGGGGACTATACTCTTCACTTCTGTTTCTATTGAAAAATTCACGAAGACTATTTAAATCAATGGTTCAGTATCTTTCAGCAGTTCTGTTGAAGTTTTCCATGATTTCTGACAAGTTTTTTTTTTTTAAAGATTTTCTTTGTAATTTTTTTCTCCTTCCTTCTTCTGACCATGGAATAAAAACTTGCTATATTATGTGGGTTCTTGAAAGTTGTTCCCTTTTTAGTAACAGGAAGTCTCTGGAGTGCTTAAAGAAGACGTTGAAAATTGTAGTACCATATGAAAGTTTGAAAAAGTAGGCTTCAATACCAATGTGGAAATCTACAACACAAGTTTTAAAGTCTCATTATATATGTGATAAAATTTGGAGAATAGATTTTCATATATTTTGGTGTGTGTTCAGCAGTTTTGCAGAAGGACAAATTACCCAGACTGAACTATCAAAGCGCTCCACGTATCTGGTTCCATCTTCTGAATCCTAAAATAGTAGCCTTGGCCCCAGATTAAGTCAGGATACCTTGTGAATGAAGCTCTGGAAGAGTACACTGATGTGGGTAATGCACAGGAAGGGGAAATCTTTGACTAGAGTCATATTTTGCTTCCTGCTCAAGCAAACCTTCAGGTAGCAGGAACCAAAAGCCGTGAATTTACATCAGTCTGTGCCGTCTCTGAACCATTAAAACAAGAAGACAAACAAATGAACAAAACCTTTTATCCTCTGAAAGATCTATCATCTGGGATGGTAATGGCAAAAAGAAAATTAACCTCAAAAGCTTACATTACCAGTTTGTGTTCATTATGCATTGTTTTCCCATGACTACGCTGGGCAATCACTGGGGCAATCACAATGTTATATTACTGAGGACAGAGACAGGGTTTCTGAAGTGACTGTACCTTTCTTTTGAGGGGAGAGTTAGTCTCTTTGATGAAAAATTTCTATTGGATGTTTCTGAACTTTGTGAAGAACAAGTTATGAAAAAAAGAAGAGTCTACATTCCCAGAAAGAAGCAGAGACCCACCCCCAGAAATGGTAAAACTGCTACACGCATGTCACATGCTAAGTCCTAACAGCAGTTCTAGCTTTTTCTTATTTTGAAAATTATGAAACATTTCAGATTTACAGAAAAATAGAGTGATACAGCAAGCACTTATTTACCTGCCACTCACATTCAACAGTAGTCAATATTTTGCCATATTTGCTTCAGCTCTTTTCTTCAAAAAATTTACATAATGAAAATAAAAACAAAAATAAATGGGACCTGCTTAAACTTAAAGATTTTTTTAAGTTTTTGCATAACCAAGGAAATCATAAACAACCCACAAAATGGAAGAAAATGTTTGGAAATTAAGTGACTGACAAAGGATTAGTATCCAAAATATACAGACAACTCATGGAGCTCAATATCAAAAAAAAAAACCCAACCGAAAAATGGATAGAGCATCTAAATAGACATTTCTCCAAAGAAGATATACAGATGGCCGAAAGACACATGAAAATCTGCTCAACATAGCTAATTATGAGAGAAATGCAAACCAAAACCACTATGAGGTTACCACCTTACACCAGCCAGGATGGCCATCATCAAAAAAGTCTACAAGCAATACTTGCTAGAGAGGGTGTGGAGAAAAGGGAACCTCTTACACTGTTGGTGGGGGTGTACATTGGGACAACCATTATGAAAAACAGTATGGAGTTTCCTCACAAAAATTAAAAATAGAACTACCATATGATCCACAATCCCACTCCTATATACCTCTCTGAAGAAAACCATAATTCAAAAAGATACAGCCACCCCAGTGTTCACTGCAGCACTATTTATAACAGCCAAGACATGGAAACAACCTAAATGTCCACCAACAGAGGAATGGATAAAGACGATGTGGTGTGTATATACAATTGAATATTACTCAGCCATAAAAAGAACAAAACAATGCCATTTGCAGCAATGTGGAAGGACCTAGAGATTATTGTACTAAGTGAAGTTGGACAAGGCCTAAGCCAGTAAGCAAAGCAATCAGGCATAGGTATAAACCAACAAATGGATATTAGTTTCTAGGAGGTGAACATCATTAACTTGAGAGTCTTTGAGGCTATTATATAAGCCATTATGATGACTAGCTAAACTTGTGTCTGATAATAAAGGACAACATTCAGATATATTTAAGAATAGGACTAAAAGCAGATGGGAAATTCTCAGAACAAAAGTTAATGAACTAGAACTGAAAGATGCTGATGAGAAATATGCCAAGATCTTGTATCTGTAATGAAGGTTTATGAAGGAGGACTATTCTAAGTGCATTGAGAGGTGAATCTCTGATATATATGTACTTGATAAAGTGGATGGCTGTTTCATTGAAGCAGGGGAAGAGGTCTCCAAAGGAACTTCTAGCTTAATGTTACCTGTGTTTGAAGTTAAAAGTTACCTCCCACCTTCTGGGTGGACACAGAGCATAGGGTGCAGGCTGGTTTTGAGGCCCCACAGATCCCAGTTTTCTGGTGCCTTTATGTAGTGCTGATGTGTCCAACTGTGTACAGCAGTCCTGAGATCTGGCTTCTTTGACACTCCTTCACTGTCTTTCCCTTTTTTCTCTGGTTCTTTGGAAATGGCCCTGTGTGCTCTGGTTCTGTGCACTGGAATATGGATCTGAGGCTTGAGTTGAGGTTTGAAAGCAGAGACTTGTGCTCTGGGGAAAGCAGGTCGATGTGTTCTTACAACCTGCTTTGGTTCTGCTGTTTAGACTGATTAAACTTGGTGAAGGAAAATTTTCAAGTTCAGTCTAGCTCCCTCAAACTCTGCTTTAGCAGTTAGGTTAGAATTGTATGCCTTTCAGATGTGTTTTTTGCTCTGTTTCATCATCTTTGTTTATGTCTCCATCAGAATCCCTTGCAAACAGGTGTCCAAGGCAGTATTAAGATACTGTTATTTTCCTTTCCTTTCCTTTCCTTTTCCTTTTCCTTTTCCTTTTCCTTTTTGTCTTTTTAGGGCTCCACCAGCAGCATATGGAAATTCCCAGGCCAGGGGTCGAATTGGAGCTGTAGCTGCCAGCTTACACCACAGCCACAGCAACGCCAGATCTGAGCCTCATCTGCAAACTACACCACAGCTCATGGCTACACCAGATCCTTAACCCATTGAGCGAGGCCAGGTATCAAACCTATGTCCTCATGAACACTAGTCAGATTTGTTTCCCCTGAGCCACGATGGGAACTTCCTAGATACTCTTATTTTTCCTATCATACCTCAGTCATTCCCCATTACCTGAACATTTGTCAGAGTCACTGGAGACTCATTTAGATAAAACTTACATTAAGACCTTTTAACTCAACAGAAGAAATATCTCATCCACTCTTATAGTGAACAGTAAAATGTCCTTGACCTTTCTGGGCAGAGTAACACAATGTCCTGGCCTATCTCTACTGTGAACACAGAGGGAAAGTGGTGAGGAAAGACCCTGAGCTCCTTCTAGAGGCCGGCAACTTTATTTGAACTTACAGGCCCTTTTCTGAGTCTTGTTGCCACAGTGATAGGAAACGGTAAGCATGTCCTTGGGACAAAATCCTGCCTGACCAGTAGAGGACTACTCAGTATGGGCATCTTGCCTATGTATAGGGTAGTCAGCAGTGAGGGAATGAATGACTGGGATAACCATTGGGTTTGTTATTCAACTGGTGATTAGTATACTCAGCACTTTCAGCACATAAGAGCCTGGCAGAGGCCATCTTTCACAGACATTTTATCAGTTACTGAGCCCCATGTGATAGGGAGTTCTCCATCTGGTAAGTGTGAGACTTATTAAACTTCTAAGTGTATGGACTGTTGTTCCTTCTTGTGAATTTACTACTTTATTAAGTCCTTATATATGTTGCTAAGTGAATTTCTGTCACCATGAGACTTTTTTGTGGTGTTCTTCTGTGGTTCCTCAAGATAACTATTATTTGAAGTTTCTGCTGATGGCTTGTTAATGCCTATCATTGATTCCTATCTCCCAGGCCTTTGCCATGCAACTTGTGCTATTCGAAGGACAACATGGCAAGTAGTACCATTGTCACTTGTGATTTCTCCTAAATATGAAATACTCTTCTGTTTTATTTTTGTTACACCACTCTTGAACTCATAGGGTGTGACTTCTTATCCTGAGCCTAAAACTTAGTATGTAGGAGTTCCCTGGTGGCCTAGCAGTTTAGGGTTTGGCATTGTCACAGCTATGACTCAGATTTGATCCCTGGCCCAGGAACTTCTCCATGCCACAGGCACGGCTGAACAAAAAACAAAACAACTCAGTACAGAGCTTCTGGTTCCCCTCACTCTTTCTGGTGGATAAGGACAATATTTCATATTTCTTTCACTATTCTATGGCTTATAGCCGACTTTTTTGCACTGTTTAAGCTGCTTCCCAAAGAGAATTTCACTGAATATTTTATTTTATTTTTGTCTTTTTGCCTTTATGTGGAGCCGCACCCGCGACATATGGAGGTTCCCAGGCTAGGGGTCTAACAGGAGCTGTAGCTGCCGGCCTTCGCCACAGCCACAGCAACGCAGGATCCGAGCCGCATCTGCAACCTACACCACAGCTCACGGCAACGCCGGATCCTTAACCCGCTGAGCAAGGCCAGGGATCGAACCCGCAACCTCATGGTTCTTAAGTCGGATTCGTTAACCACTGAGCCACGAAGGGAACTCCCACTGAATAGTTTAAAAACATGTTTAGAAATTTAAGCACAGTTGTTTTTAAGCCAGCTGCCTAATAACTTTGTTCTGACATGCGAAAAAGTTGGTTAAGGGTCTAGAGCAGTGATGGGGTCTTGGTCACCCAGGGATACATTGTGTGGTAGGGGAAGTAAGGAGAACCTGAGCCTTGGACTTTCAGTCTGGATTCGGTGCTAGTTTGTATCGGTCTTTATTATACAATTGATTTTGGCTATTTTCACCTCTTATTTGAAGAGATATTTAATTATTTATTTTTGCTTTCTTTTCCGTTTGTTTGGGTTTTTCTCCTTGGTACTGTTCAGGGTTTTGGGGACTTTTTGTTTTGTTTTGTTTTGTTTTGTTTTGGGGGAGTGAGGGAGGGTGATCCGTAATAGCCGCCTTTAAAACCTCATGAGCTCCCCCTGCTGTTTTTCAGCTGACAATACAAGCTCCATTCAATTTTTTAAATTGATTTATTATTTCAGATTTTTATTTTTTCAATTACAGTTTATTTAAAATGTTCTGTCAATTTCTGCTTTACAGAAAAGAGACCCAATCATAAATTTACATATACATACATGCATATATATATATATATATATATATACACATACACATTCTTTTTCTCACATTATCCTCCGTCATATTCCATCACAAGTGAGTACATATAGTTTCCTGTCCTATACAGCAGGATCTCATTGCTTATTCACTCCAAATGCAATAGTTTACATCTACTAATCCCATTCAATTTTAATTCCAAGAAGCATACAAGTAAAAGAATTAAAGAGAGTCGTTGTGAATTTGCTTGATCTAAAGGGCAGATTAATACTTGTTAGCTTTCTCCTGAAAGTTTACAAAATCATAAAAGAAAGGAAAATTCTTTTAGTGTTTTATCTGTGCTAATACTTAAGTTAGTGCAAGAGATCTGTACATCTCCTTTGATCTAAGAAGCAGATCTATACTGTTTTTGAAAAACTGCCAGTGAAGAATGAGGAAATACATTATGAAGTTATATAAGGTCTAAAATGGACTGATTAATGTCTGGAAGATGGGTTTTTAGTAATTTCAGTTTCAATCTGTAATGGTTTGGAAAAAAGTAAAATATGCTTTGATAATAAGTAATGGATATAGTTTCTGTTTTGTTTAATTTTTTCCCCAACATTTCTTGAAACTTTACATGCAGTTTGACTTAAATTTATGTATCTTTTAAGTTGGTAATGGTTTTCATGTGAAAGATAATTTAATATCATAAGAAATCACATTTATTAATCAATATTTTTCATAACTGTACAAGTAATAGGGTACTATACTACATCATAATATATGAAATCATAATAATATATTAAGACATCAGAAGATATGCATTCACTAGATTATAAATATGTATATTGGAACACCTACTAGTCACCACTCTCAGTATAGGCAAATAGGTTTCTGCTTTTGTGTAACTTATAGTTTATTAGGGTAGGCATTTATGAAAAAAATTCAGATAAATATGTAAGTAAAAACTATTAGGTGTTGGATATGATATCAGAATCACAGACAACAAAAGAAAAAATTGATAAATTGGACTTCATCAAATTTGAAAATTTTATATCTGAAAGGACACATCAGCAGAGTGGAAAGACAACCCAAGGAATGGGGGGAAATGTTTGCAAACCATATATCTGATAAAAGGTTGATAGCTAGAATATGTAAAGAACTCTTACAACTCAGCAACTTAAAAACCAAACAATTCAGTTTAAAAATGGACAAAGAACTTGAATAGACATTTCCCCAAAGATACACAAATAGCTAAAAAGCATAGGAAAAGATGCCCAGCATCCCTGATCATTAGGGAAATGCAAATCACAACCATAGCAAGACACTACTTCACACTTATTAAGATATGATTATTAAAAAAAGAAAAACACACAAGTTTGGTTAGAATGGAATCCTATGCGTTGCTGATGGGAATGTGAAGTGATGCAGCTGCTGTGGAAAACAGTATGTGATTCCTCACAACAGGAGTATTACCAGATGATCCAGCAGTTCCACTTTTGGGAAAGCCTGGACTTGAGCAGATGTTTGTACACCCAACTGTATAGCAACAATATTCACAGTAGCCAAAAGGTGAAAGTAACGCAACTTAGATGAGTGGAGAAACAAAATGGCATACCTATAATAGAATGATATTCAACCTTAGAAAGGAAGGAAATTCTGAAACATGCGGCAACATGAATGCATCTTGAAGACATTATGCTAAGTTAAGTAAGCTAGATACAAAAGGACAAATGTTGACCAATTCTACTTATGAGGTGCTGGAATAGTCAGATTCATAAAGACCGAAAGTAGAATGGTGGTTGCTGGCAAGGATGAGGAAGGGTTGTTTAATGGGTACAGAGTTTCAGTAAGGCAAAGTGAAGTTCTGGGGATGAATGGTCAGCGGAGTTATACAGCAGTGTTAATGTACTGAATGCCATAGGACTGTAATTAAATTGGTCAACTTCATATTCTACTACAATTTAAAATAATTGTGATAAGTAATTTGAAGGGAGAAAAGCAACAGGCTTCTTCTACTAGCAGATATTTAATGGGTAAGTGAGCATAGTCCAGGAAGCCATTGTTGAAAGCTGACAATGAAAGACTGAAGAGTGGAGTGGGGAAAAATGTTTGAAGGCCCCATGCTGAGAACTTGAGCAGTTGGAGGAACTGAGGGGAGACCAAGGTGGTTGGCAGCAGAGACCGGTGTGGAGAAGAAAGGCAGTGAGGTTGGAGGGGTGGGCAAGGCTGGGAACAGAGTCTTGCCAGCTGTGGTGGGGAGTTTGGATTTTACTGCAGCAGTGAGAGGTTATGGAAATAATTAGTGGAGGAGGAAAATATGATCTAAATCCACTTTTAAGGGCCATGCAAACTGTTGTGTGGAAATAGATTTTGAGGAATCAGAAATGTAGCCTGGGAGACCAGTTGGGAAACTGTGGCAATATTGCGGCTGAGAAATAGTGGCTTGGCCAATGAGGGTGTCAGGGAAGACATGGAGAAAGTGGAAAGATTGAAGATTTTGGTGCTGGATTGTACGCGTAGGTGAGAGAGAGGTGAGTGCTGAGTTAAATGGCCCTGTGGCTCAGTCTGATCTGAAAAATAGAATCTGTTTTTTCATCTTGGAAAAATGAGTTGCTAACGTGCTTTAATTACTCAAAGAATAATGCCGCAAAAATTTTGATTATTAGAATGGCCATTCTAAGCTATCCATTACTACGATCAAACTTAATTTCTGATCAGCTGGATCATAGGATGTGATGATGACAGTGATGGGTAATCATTTCATTTTAAATGCCTCGGTGCCAAAAGTGCATTCAGAAAATAAAAGATGACAAAAATTACATACCAGAATTTTAAATGAGGTCACTGGAACAGTTTACATTTTAAAGGTGATTTCTTTTTCTTTAATATAATTGAAAGTAATATTTGGGAAACAGATGGGGAAGATGCTGGTGTGTTTGGATGAGGAGAGAATGTCCCTCCATTCTGCGAAGCTTTGTAGGTGAGGGGCCAGTTAAGAGGCTGAGCTGCAGCCGCGGGAGCTTCTGCCTAACGCAGGAGAGCCTCGGTCACTTTTCTCAGAGGAACAGATTAGCTTAGTGAGCAATTAGAGCCAAAAGGGAGGCGCGTGCAGACAGTGAGCATCTCCAGGACTGACAGCGTAGGGCGGGATGCAAGCAGCGAGAGCCAAGCGGAGAGCCAGAGCTGGGAATAACTCTGAGGGGGCTGAAACTTGAGACATTAACAGTTCGCTCCAGTTTTCTTTGTAAGTGCTTCGTTTTGCCAAAGGGGTCAAATCTGAGTCTGGTGGAGTCTCTGGATCCAGCTGCATGCAAACCGAGGACCTGATGAGCTGCACACGCATCCACCACCAGCAACATCCCGCCTCTGCAGAACCTTAGCTCAGATAGCCTGGGCTTGACAGATAACAGTGTAAGAAAGTGAAAGGGATGGAGGGAGAATCCACAGCTTAAAAGAGATTTAAAAGACATAGCACCTATTTTTTAATTTGTTAGAGGGTCTTTTTAGGGCCGCACTTGGGGCATATGGAAGTTCCCAGATTAGGGGTCGAATTGGAGCTGCAGCTGCCATCCTACACCACAGCCACAGCCATGCTAGATCCGAGCCGCGTCTGCCACCTATATTGCAGCTCACAGCAACACTGAATCCTTAACCCACTGAGGGAGGCCAGGGATCAATCCCTTGTCCCCACGGACACTAGTCGGGTTTATTACCACTGAGCCACAACAGGATCTCTGACATAGCAAGTATTTTTTTGAAGAAGCAAGGCAAAAACTGTATTGTCCAGAGATGCACACATTTTGATGGTAAAACTTTCTTTTAATCCAAGGAAGTGATTTATATAAAAGTCAGGGTAATGGTTACTTAGCTTGGGGAGAAAGGAATTGGGAGCTACACGGGGATGGCAGAATTCTATTTCCTGACCTGTGTGTAGTTACAGAGGTGTTCACCTTAAAACAGATTATTAAAACATTTGTTTTGTGTGGTTTTCTGTATCTTTGTTTAATTGTACAATAAAAAGACTTTTAAAACATGTTTAGTTCTGGAGTTCCCACCGTGGCGCTGTGGAAATGCATCCGACTAGGAACCATGAGATTGTGGGTTTGATCCCTGGTCTTGCTCAGTGGGTTAAGGATCTGGCTTTGCTGTGAGCTGTGGTGTAGGTCGCAGACATGGCTCAGATCTGCTTGCTGTGGCTGTGGTGGAGGCCGGTGACTACAGCTCCAATTGGACCCCTAGCCTGGGAACCTCCGTGTGCCGCAGGTGTGGCCCTAAAAAGACAAAAGAAAAAAAAAAGCAAAAACAAAAACAAACCATGTTTAGTTTTTACTAAGCATGCTTTTATCTTTAGTCTCTTCTCTAACATTCATAATCCTGTCACCATAATTTAGCGATGCAGTTCAGCCATGTTTACGTCAGATCTTTATTCTCATGCATACATGATTTACATTCCAGAAATGATTATTATTCATTTCCATGTCAAGCATTGCCTTCATAAAGATCGATTTCAGGGGCTGCCTATAAACTACTCACCTGTGGTTGTATCTTTGAGTTCCTTCTACTACCGTAGATAATACTTGTCATTTGTTGTCAAGTTTGGAAATTGGTATTTATTTAATAAAGGTGCTGTTATTTTAATTTGATAGTGTATTTTAATAGGGATAGGAAGATACTCCATTTTGTGTTGCTGTATTCAATTTAACAAAAAAAGAGCCTAATATTAGAGCTTCAGCTACTCTGAAGAAGTATTATCATTTATCTTTTACAGGCATTTCTTGAGCCCTAGTCTTTGCTAACTTCTGCTACGTTCTGGTGCTAAAAAGATGAGTATATAATCTAGTGCCCTTTAAAAAAGCTCAGAAACAAGTACAGTATCAAAAATAATGCAGAATTTCTGATGGAGTTCCTATCAAGGCTCAGTGGAGACGAATCTGACTAGCATCCATGAGGACGCAGGTTTGATCCCTGGCCTGGCTCAGTGGGTTAAGGATCCAGCATTGCCATGAGCTGTGGTGTAGGTTGCAGATGTGACTTGGATCCTACATTGCTATAGCTGTGGTGTAGGCCAGCAGCTACAGCACCGATTTGACCCCTGGCCTGGGAACCTCCATATGCTGCGGTGCAGCCCTAAAAATAAGACAAAAAATGCAGAATTATGAAACTCAAATAAACCGATCCTGGGCTTCAACTCTCTACAGAGAAATGCTGTGCAAATGCGGTAAACATAGGTTGATTCTGTCTGTCTCCAATCTTACTCCTCTCCTGTTCTTTCTCCACACTGAAACCAGTGATCTTTCTAAAAGGCATATCTGATCAAGTCTTAAAACAGTTCTCTGGCCATATGAATAACCATGAATTCCTCAAAAAGTTCCTCTTTCATCCTTCTGAGCTTTCATGCAGAAGTCTTCTCTACCTGAGACCCTCTTCCTTCCTTTTCATCTCCATTT
This sequence comes from Catagonus wagneri, assembly GCA_004024745.2. Classification (NCBI taxonomy): domain Eukaryota; kingdom Metazoa; phylum Chordata; class Mammalia; order Artiodactyla; family Tayassuidae; genus Catagonus; species Catagonus wagneri. The sequence goes on along the minus strand of PVHT020000140.1, from coordinate 7,889,958 downwards.
CACCTGATGAATTCCTACACTTCTTTCAGACATCAGCTGAAACGTCACTGTCTCTGCGTCATCTGGACCAGTTGGAAGCCCGTGCTTTGAATTCTCTTATCTCCCCAAGCATTCTGAGTTTTCCTTCCTAGCGATTATTACACTTTAATAACTGCTTACCTAATTTCTTCCCCATTAGACTGCATAACTGCTATCAGGATGTCACTTGCCTGTTCCCTGTTTCCTCCATCCCTGGCACCTATAGGCATTAACAGGTATTTGTTACAGCATATGCAGAGTCAGGGGAGAGCTTGGCAAGTTTAGGAAGTTATAAATATTTTGAAAGACAACTAAAAGGGGTTAGAATAGGCATGTTACTTAAACCCAGTGACACTTACTACTTAGAAAGACTTAATTTACTGGAAGAATGTTGTACAAAGAGCAGTAAGATGTAGTGAGGTAGGTGCAGCATGTGTTCTTTCCTTTCTTCTAGAAATGCATTCCACTGCCATCCCAGCCTCCTCGCTTCCTTTCTTTACCTTTCCATCCTCCCCTTTAAGATGAAAACTTTCCCTGGTACCCCATCTCCCTACCCCTCAATCTTATTAGACACATCTCTCTGTTACTTGTTACACTCGTGCAGAGCCCCTATCATTCCCTTGACAAATACCTGTTAATGCCCCTAGGTGCCAGGGATGGAGGAAACAGGGAACAGGCAAGTGACATCCTGATAGCAGTTATGCAGTCTAATGGGGAAGAAATTAGGTAAGCAGTTATTAAAGTGTAATAAACACTAGGAAGGAACACTCACATGCTGAAGTGTTTCTGATCCTTCATCTCTCTTAGGTGAGGTATTTAAAAGATGACCTCAGATCCCTCTCACACTGGATCTGTCAGCAAGGCAGATTTTAAGGTCATTTTGACTGACCTGGGCAACAACCTGAATGAGTGTGACTGAGGAATTCTGGGAAGGTGATGTGATATTAGAGGAGGTGGAAGGTGAGTCAGATCTCGTGAGTAAGAAAGGCGAGGTATGTGTTTGTATTTATTCATAAGGTGGTGCACTATATTAAAAAAAAGAATTTAAAAATTACTCCATTAATGTGTATACATGGACTCTCTTTTATTTATTTATTTATTTATTTATTTATTTATTTATTTACTTATTTTTTTGTCTTTTGTCATTTTAGGGCCCCACCTGCAGCATGTGGAGGTTCCCAGGCTAGGAGTCTAATAGGAGCTACAGCTGCCAGCTTACACCACAGCCACAGCAACACAGCATCTGAGCTGCGTCTGCAACCTACATCACAGCTCATGGCAACGCCGGATCCTTAACCCACTGAGCAAGGCCAGGGATTGAACCCGCAACCTCATGGTTCCTAGTCGGATTCGTTAACCACTGAGCCACGACAGGAACTCCCATGGACTCTCTTTTAAAAGATACATAAAAGCTGGTAATAGTGGTTGATTCCCAGGAAGGGGGCAGAGGCTGGGGGAGGTGGCAGGAATACTTTTGACTGTGTATCCTTTTGTACTTCCAACATTTTGTGCCATATAAATGTATTAGCTTTTTGAAACTTATTTAAAAATTAGTGCGTGCCTAGAAAGATTTAAGGAAACATGTCAAAAATGTTATGCTTACATTGCATGGTGGAATTACAGGTGATTTGTATCCTCTTTATACTTTGTTGTGTGTTTCCAGTTTTCTACAATGAATGCCCTTAACCCTGGACAGGTCAGGAGAGATGTCACGGAGCACCTTTGGGGGACTTAGCTCCTTCTTGGTTTCCATTAGCTCAACTAAGGCCACCTCAGACAGTGCGTCTGCAGTTTTAAGACAAACCCCTAGTGCTGTTCCAACCAGGTAGTTGCCCTGAACTGTATTTAGAACTTCTAGAGCTGTTCCAGTACCTCATTCCTAGGAACTGCTAAAAAAAGATCTTTTTCTTATCTCTTTCTTCCTTTCTTCCATTCTTGAGGTCTCTGATCCAGAGAGAAAAACACTCAAAATAAGACTGGGCCAGGAAAAAGAAGAAGAAGCAGCGATGAATTGACAAGATAAACCATTATTTCAAAAATTAATACGTCAGCAGTTTCAGAGGAAATAGGCTTAGTCTGTACAGCAGCTTCATGCAGATTCCAGTCATGCTAGCTGTTACTGGGTACAGACCATTGACCAGGCACCACTGCTAACTCATTTATTCCTCCCATCAACCCTGTGGGATAGGTACCATCATTCCGTTTAATGATGGGAACTGAAGCTCACTTGTGTGTTCAAGGTCATACAAATATAAAATGGTAGAACCAGAACTCAGCCCAAATAGCTTAGCTCCAGAGCTCGTGTTCTTAGTTACCGTGCCTCTTGATAAGATTTAATGCCTCAAGTAATAACATTGATTATAAAAGTCCAGGGAAAACAGACCAGAACATAAATTTCATGTACAGCTGACCCTTGAATAACTTGGAGATTATGGGTGCTGACCCTCAATGTAGTCAAAAATCCACGTACAACTTTACAGCTAGCATCCTCGGATTCAGCCAACTGCAGATCGTGTCATACTGTAGTATGTATTTATTGAAAAAAATCTGTATGTAAGTGGACCTTGCAGTTCCAACCCATATTGTTTAAGGGTCAGTTAATTCTGTCAGTGTTTTGTATCTAGAATTTCTGAAACCATTTCAGAGACAGATTTGTATGAGTGGGCACCGTGCTGCTGCTATTATGCCCTTCCCTTTACCTGAGGGTGAAGGTCAGATTTTCATTAGAGAATAGGCATCAGGACTGAGTGTGCTGACCAGTCGCCTAAAGGCAAAGGTATTCTGAACTTTTCTTTGCCTCTGAAATACAGCATTCACGATAGCCTGGCGTGAAAGAGAGCTCTACACCTGAGGAATGAAAGGCGTCAGTGTGCCTGATGCTGAGTTTGGGGCAGGATAAGCATTGAGGCCCACGAAATTGCAGGGGGCATGGTGGGAAGTTCTGACAAGGAATCTGGACTTTATCCTGAGAGTAAGGGCAAGCACTGAATAATTCTAAACAGGGAAATTTCAGATTTGTGGTTTAGAAGAAGACTCTGGCCCCTATGCTGAAGATGAACTAGAAGAAGCAAAAATGGAGGCTGGGAGATTAGTGGGAAATTGAAAAGGGTCGTTGACATCCTGACTGTGACAGGAGAGAGAGAAATGAATGGATCAAAAGATAGAAGGTAAAAATCAACAAAACTTAATGTCTGTTTGGGTGTGGAGTTAGGAGGGTGAGAAATTGGTTAAGCGATAGTGGTGAATCAAAGGGAGAGAGGGACTGTGAGTCTTTCCAGAGGTGAGGACAGATCTGGAAGTAAGGCCTTAGTGGCTTCCCTTCTATGTCCTGGCATGGTTTTGCCTAGATTAAGAGCCTCAGAAGAAACCTTCAGGATAACTGGATCCTACCCCATATGAGAAAAAATGTTGGTGATCAGAGCAGGAAGTGGGTGGGTAGAGAAAAAAGGGGAGTTCGGAGTTCCCATTGTGGCTCATCAGAAACTAATCTGACTAGCATCCATGAGGATGCAGATTCGATCCCTGGCCTTGCTCAATGGGTTAAGGATCTGGCGGGTTAAGGATCTGGTGTTGCTGTGAGCTGTGGTGTAGGGTGGCGGCTACAGCTCTGATCTGACCCCTAGCCTGGGAACCTCCATATGCCATGAGTGTGGCCCTAAAAAAGATAAAGAAAGAAAAAAAGGGGAGGAAACATTTATGTTTGGATACATTTATATATTGAAGGAGAAAGAATTTATCCAATAACTTTCTCTTCTGTAGTCCAGGATGACTGAAAGAGCCTAAAGAAGGCTTTTCAGAAGTTAGATGTGGATAGTAGTGACTGCCTTTCCTTCCCAGAATTCAGATCAGTCCCTAAGCTCCATGACTTCCTCCTTAGTGAAAACGAGGTTTATCATGTCCTGTCAAAGTATGACCAAGACTTATGTGGGAAAACAGACTTCAGATTTGTTTTGGATGAAGCTTGCAAACTATAGCAAACATCTGATGCCCCCAAGCCACCATCTGACATAAACCACATCCTACATTCTCGTTACCCACATCATTTGGTTCTTGGCCTCACAGAAAGTCATTTGATGCTTCTTGGAAATCACTGGTCCCTTAACCTCCTAATCCTCCAAAGCATATTCAGCTTTCCTGGTCCTTCCTTACTCCCTCCCTCCCTCCCTCCCTGCCTGCCTGCCTGCCTGCACTTCTTAGGGCTTCTTAGGACCGCACCTGAGGCATATTGGAGCTTCCCAGGCTAGCGGTCCAATCAGAGCTACAGCCGCCAGCCTACACCACAGCCACAGCAATGCCAGGTCTGAACTGCTTCTGCGACCTACACCGCAGCTCACAGCAACACCGGATCCTTAACCCACGGAGCAAGGCCAGGGATTGAACTGGCAACCTCATGGCTCCTAGTCGGATTCATTTCTGCTGTGCCAGGATGGGAACTCCTGGTATCTCTTTCTCTAATACATAATAGAAAAGATTTGAAAATGTTGTCTGACTAATGGAGGTTCTCTTTGTACCGAGGAAACAGATAACACAGTGCTGCTTTCAGTAGCTTTAGAAATTCTCTCTCCTTTTTTTTATAGTATTCTAAGAAATTCTTAGCTTAACTTCTTCCCTCTGAAATGAATGATATAGCAGTGAAATTCCTTCCCCTGCAGCTCCCTTCACCACATATTTTGAGCCATTACCGCCCTAGGGTTCGGGGGCATGATAGCTATATTGAGTTGTAATTTGACAATATACGTGCTCTCATCTTTTTTTTTTAATTTTAAATGATTTTTATATTTTCCATTATAGCTGGTTTACAGTGTTCTGTCAGTTTTCTACTGTACAGCAAGGTGACCCAGTCACACCTACATGTACATGTATACATTCTTTTTCTTTTTAACTGAGGTATGATGTAATTCAGATAAACTTCACTTGTGTTCACATCTGCCTTGTTACTGTACATCACAGTAGAAGGATTTGTGAAGTCAGGGATTCTTCAGGCTTTCAGATGTATTGCTTGTGGTTTATGGCCAGAATATAAATTTGCAAATGGTCTTCCCTGCAATTTGACTTTTTCCAAACAGCGTCTCCAAGTGCCCAGAATTGTCCCCCCGCGGGCTTCCACCCAGCATGGCTAGGCCAGACGTGTTGCGATTATGACTGGGCCGCATAAGTGGCACACAGTACAGCCAAGAAGTAGAGAGATGGGTTGTAACTTGTAGTTCTAAAGCTTACACCGTCTCCATGGCTACCCTTCATAGCAATTTTTTTTCCTCTACTAATTACACTTTAGGTTGTCGTTAGAAAGAACAGCAGTGCTGGCTTGCAGGTTTATAGTCTGACATAAATTTAAAATAGAAATCATGTTTAGGTAAAAAATAAAGTTCTGTTCTTCTTGGGTAGAAATGAAAGTGTTCTGTGTGGAAGACCCTCTACTGATAACCTGTGACAACTCGGTGACAGAGAGGCTTTCTTTTGTTTCGTCAAACATTGCAAAAGTGTTCCCAGCAATACTGTGGTGAGAGTTTCATCGTATTTGTAAGGCTTTAACTAATATGATTTGATTGACTCTGGCTTTTAAGCTAAACCTTATAAATGAGGCTAGGTGGGAACTGCAGAAAGTCCTCGGGGTCCCAGTTCCCTTGGGGTTCTTTTTCCTCACACCCTCTCTTTCTCGCTCAGCCCGGAGTTCCGTCCATTTCCCATTCCCATCCTCTGTGGTTCTGGTAACTTTCCTGTTATCTCCCAACCCCATTCAGCGTAACACTGTCTCCTGCCTCTCTTCTGCTTTGCTGTAGCTCTTCCCATTACATAGAGGGTTTGTTAGAGATGACACTGGAGCAGATTTCAGACCTTCATAATGATTGTCTCATCCCCAGTGAGCTAGAAATAGGCGGGTCCCTCAGGCTTTAACCTAGCCATTCGTTCAGTGGGTGGCACTTTTCCCTGGCCCTAGTTCATCTTTCCATGCATGCTTGCATACACAGAGACACCCTGTGCACACACACGTGCGGTCAGGCCTGCGCCTGCAGTGCTTGATGCACACATGCGTGTGTGTATATCCGCCTTCCTGGCTGCTCACATAGAGATGCCCAGGTTCTAGAGTTTTAGGCCATCCAATAAGTAAAAGTCTTTTCTTCTCCCACCTGTGCTCACAATCGTTTAGGATGTTGATGCTGGTGCCAGGTGGAAAGAAAAATGTCTGTTTTGTGACTTACTGGAAGATGTGACTTCTGTGTGCTTCAACACTTCACCTTAGAATTAAACTTACCCACAGAGTTCCCATCGTGGTTCAGCAGAAACGAATCTGACTAGCATCCATGAGGACGCAGGTTCGATCCCTGGTCTCGCTCGGTGGGTTAAGGATCCGGTGTTGCTATGGCTGTGGTGCAGCCCAGCAGCTGTAGCTCCAATTCAGCCCCTAGCCTGGGAGCATCTATATGCTGCGGGTGTGGCCCTAAAAAGAGAAAAAAAAAGGAATTAAATTTACCCACCACGAACCCAGGAAGAGCTTGAAATTTTCCAACCAGCTTAGTACGGAATGCTTGCTTGCTTCCTGTGAGCACGCTGGCACCCAAAGAGAAATGCACTGAGGTGAGTGTACCACACACGTGGAGTTAATTCTCACACCAGGCCATAGATACATGGAGAATTGGATATCGGGAGCCAGGCGATCAGAAAGCCAGAGAGCAGGAGGAATGAAGGCCAAGCGAGTGAGAGTGAGGGCTTAGGACCCAGGAGCTGGGACTCTGAAGCAGCCCTTTCACCTGTAGCAGGGGGGTGAGTCTGGAGCCCAGAGTGGAGCAGACAGGTGCTACATAGGATGAATGAAAAACTTGAGGGAGAAAAAAATGGGGGAAATGCTGAGAACATAAAACTGCCAGAGAAGGTGCACTTGAGGACTATTGAATTAGTTTATTTATTTACTCCATGTTCCAAAAAAAGAATCTACAGCAGCCAAGATTTGTGTGTTAACAGGCATTACAGTGTGTAGCTAGAAAATATAGGAATGCACACAAAATAAGAGCTGTCACAAAATAATATAAGGCCAGATTTCTGTATTTGAAAGAGAGTGAGAGACAGCATTCCAGCATTATTAGGGGGCTTTGACTTCTAATCCCAACTCAGAGTAGGGCTTGTAACCCCCAAATTGACCATTGGATGGAGCCCGCATTTCTGCTCCCTGCCCCCCTTGCTCTAAATGGAGACTACTGCCTTGCTCTAAGCAAGCTTTGGGTTTGAGAAAGAGCCCTGGGGTGCAAACTTTTTTTCATAATTTGCCTTGACATTTTATTTTTTTGAGGTAGTCTCAAGGATCTGACTCTTTGGGAGGAGGGCGGGAAGGATAGATAATTACTGTAATAGCTAATTTATTGAACATTCACTGTGGGCCAGCCACTGAGTGCTTTAAATATACCAATTCCTTTAATCCTCTTAGCAACCCTGTGAAGTGTATGCACATTAAATATCTCTGTTTTGTAGATGAGGAAACAGATGCAGAGAGGCTTAGCAATCTGCCCAAACTGTAGGCAGCAGAGCTAGACTGCAAATCCAGGTGATCTGAGCAACTGATGGTGCAGAAGAGAGGAGGGTGGAATCTGACTCAGCTCAGTCTTGGGCCTTTATTGTGTGATAGGAGCAGAACCCTTACCAGGCTAGTTTCGAATTCAAATCCTGGATTTGGCACCTGCATTTAGCTGGGTCTTCAGGAAGAGTTAACTTGCCTTAACCAAGCGGGCTGAGCATGTCTTCCGCTGCCAGACCACAGGTAACATTTCTAGGCAAAGGCAGGGGCATTGCTCTGTCGGACAAGCCTCAGGATGTGTGTAGAGATTTCTGGGTGGGTGTATAAATACTTTCTGGTCTCTGCTGAAGTGGGGAGGGGACTAAGGGCCAGAGGACTAAGGACAAGAGGTCTTGGGGAGATGTAGAATCCAAGAGATGCAGCACTATGATGTATATTTATTGCGCCCCTGCCGCATGCCCCATCTTGCCTTTTCTTGGTGTGCTGTTCTATGCAGACACCTATCACCGGGTTCCTGGGAATCTTTGCTTTTGTGGGTTCATGTAGGCACTTGCGTAGCTGCTCGTTCACCTTTCTTGTCTGGTGTCCAGCAGGCCAGACTGCAGGGCCCATGCTGGTACTTGGGCTTTTTGTTCAATAACGCTTGGAAGCACAAGTGAGCTCTGTATTATCGCCCTTTCGCTGGGGCAACTGGAGGGCTTGGAAGCTCCCTAGCTGTAGCCCTATGGAACTGCAGGGACTGACCTAGAGCACCAGCCATCAGCTTTGTTCCTCAAGCCTCTGGAGAAAACCTTTGATTTCATGGGGATGATTATTTTTATTCTTGCCCACTCAAGGATGAAGCCCAAGAAACAAGAGGTTGCCCTTTTCAGAGGCATCACAATGGGTCATCTCCAGCCAAACCCACTGTTTTTTGTTTTTTGTTATTTCTGGGTTTGGTTCAGCCTCTCTTGGAAACCATTGCCATACAACTTACTTAAAAGAAAGAGTAGAAGGACTGGGCATAAGAGACTCATACAGAGGGGGGAGTAGGTGGGGAGTTTGGCTGAAGTAATGTGTTGTCAGAGAAAGTGCAGGAAGAACACATTAAAGTCACAATCTGATTTAAATTGATTCCATTTTCTAGTGACATTTTTAATCTTTTGCAAAGTTTGACTTTTGGCCAAGCCTGGAGAATCAGAACTTTGGATGAAGGTTTCAGAAAAAGACACAACACACACACACACACACACACACACACAGAGAGAGAGAGAGAGAGAGAGAGAGAGAGGGAGAAAGGGGGAGGAAGAAAAAGGAGAGGGAGACTTTTATCCTAAAGTCATTGTAAATCCAAAGCAGGGTTTTATCCTCCACAGTTAAATGAGAAAGGAAAAAAAAATCAAGAATACCAACATTTGAGGTACAAAGACTGTCATGGGCCACTGGAAGTTTGCAAAATTATATGTAAATGACCAAAGTTTTTACTGCGGTGGCCCTGTGCATTCCCAAAGCTAATCCCAAAGAGAAAATCTACTTAGCAAAAGAAAGTTTTGTCTAATTTGGTTAACAGTTGAGAAGTGACAAAAATGCTGAATATATTAATAATTTATATTTCCAGGGTAACACTATATCTTTAATGCTTCACTGCCAAAGGGAATTCAAATTGGCTTAATGCTCAGAGAAAAAAAGCCTGAAAGCCCTTCTTCATATTCTGTATCCAGCACTGATGAAAATCGGTGTAAGACATGTGTTCCAATAATAGGCACCATGCATTCTCCCATTTCTGCATAGTTTGTTTTCATCCCATATTGCTCAATGTGTATTTGTTACAGGAATGGCCTCCTAGTCTTACACTGACTTTCATGCTCCAACTCTATCAGTTCATAAGGGAGGAGATATTTTTTGCATCTCACATTTCATAGATGGATACATTTTGTAGTGACACATAGTGCATATAAGATTCCCCCTACCGCCAAAACATACATATTTAAGATTGACGTTTCACTTTATGGACAACACAATGAAGTGGGTTTTTTTGTTTTTTTGGTTGTTTTGTGTGTGTGTGTGTGTGTGTGTGTGTGTGTGTGTGTGTGTGTGTGTTTGGTCCTGTATCTGTGTAATCAAGTTTGATGGTTTATAAATTGCAGGTCATCCTATTCCATGACCTCAGTAAACAGTCTAGGTCAGAGATCCCTTAAACCCTGTCCTCAGAAATGGAATAAGTTAATTTATTGTACTCCAGCTAATCTGAGAGCTGACAAATCACCCCATAGTTCAGCTAAATGGCCTGGGGAAGCAGGAAAATCTGCTACATGATTTCAAATTATTTATTTACAGGGCATCAAAGGGAATGGGAACAAAAAGAACAGACAAAACAATGAAGGAAAATTTTTAAATTCTCACAAACACAACTTTAACGAGATGGATACTTTGTTCATTTTATCATTTAACATAAAACAACAGTGAAGCTCATTTTTCTCTTCGGGTCCTAGCATAACCTGATTTTGCTGTTTGAAACCTGTTGCTGTTTTGTGGGTGTGAAGCACATCCAGCTGTGGTGGAAAACTACATGCCCCATAAAGATCAATAGCCAGGCCTTCCCTAGTCCCCCAACTTTCCTCACTGTGTTCTGGGTGGAGTAAGAGGTAAAAATCCTTCTTCCGCAGGAAAAGGCAGAAAAAGGAAGCCTTTTCTTACCAGGCCAAAGAACCCAAGCATCTCAACCTCGCACCAGTGGCCGGATGGTGGGTATGGGCAGAGGGAACAATCCTCTGACGGAGCAAGTATCCCAACCAGGTAGGTGCCAACCTCTCACCAGGTTACCTAGCACCCTCAAAGCTGAGCAAATCTGTGCGCCAAAGGCAACGCCGATTCCTGCGCCTGCGTCAAGTAGTTGACATTGAAGATAAACTTCCTCGGATGTTTGTTTTTAAGCCGCACTCAGAAGTTATCTCTTCTACATAGTTTTTACAAGACAGGCTGAGGGCGTAAACCTCATCACGCATCCGGATAGCCTGAGTTCCCCCAAGCTCCAGACTAGCAGATGCCTGGTGCGCGCGTGTCCCCGGGGCCCTTTCTCGGTTTAGGGAACCGCGCCCAGGTCCGAGCTGGCGAAACTCTGCCAAAACCTGCTTTGGGAAGGGTCCTTCGATTTGCATTTTCTGAGAGCCGAGGGCCCTATTCCTTGCGTCTGCCCTTCTTCGAGGCAAGTGTCCAAGGTGCGCTCGAGGCGGGTGCGGGTCTGGAGCCCAGGGGCCACCTTGGATCCAGCCAGGAAGCGACACCTCGGTTTTGCCTCCCCGCCTCCTCAGACGCCGCAGAGACCCGCCCCCTTCCCCATCCAAACTACTGAGGGCTGTGACCTTGGCCCCTTTCAGCCCAGCTAGCGCCTGAGACACCTCGGAGGGCATGGGTTTTGGAAGCACAGAAGGTAAAAAGAAATCCATATCTGGGGCTTTATCAGAAAGCGTTTATTGCCAGGAGATCCTTTAGAAGACTAATTAGCTTGTGGCCTTACCCCACCCGGCTTTTTTGGTGGCACAATATTTACACTTGTACAGTATACAGTATTTCTCCTGTTCAGCGCCGGGAGCGCAGAGAAATCAGCGGGCGAGGCAGCGTCAGAGCACCGGGGGGTGCTGGGGCGTGTGCAGGTTGAGGGTGTTGGGGTGGGCGTGACCGATTAGGTTGAGGTAATGCCGGTCCAGGCCCTGCACGGGCGCCAGGAAAGGGCTGTGCTGCTGCGCCGGGCTCGGGAGCGGCACTGGCGCACTGGGCAGGTAGGGCAGCGCCGGGCTGCGGGACGCGCCGTGCGGCCAGGAAAAGGGCCCCGGGCCCGCGCCCTGCGAAAACACAGACGCCTCACCCGGGCTGTGGCCCGCGAATTCCGGCCCGGCTGGGTGCAGCTGATAAGAGAAATCTGTCTCCGGGAGCGAACCCAGCGGCTGGAAGGCGGGCTCGGCGCCCAGGCGAGCCTTGGACTGCAAGAAGGCGAGGATGCGCGCGTACTTGGTGTCCTTGGTCTCCATCCGCTCCACCGTTGTGAGATAATGCACCAGGTTCTTCATGCACTCGTGGTAGCCGTAGTGGAAGTAGTTGGCAAATTCCGCTAGCAGTTCTGCTGGATGGGCGAAAAAACACCGTAGAAAGGAAAAAACCGTGAGCGGCCCCTTCCCGACTGGGAACCCCAGAAGGGTGCCAGGCACCTCCCATCACGTTTTCTGACCAGAGTTCCTATTTGCGACCCGCCCTCTCCTCTTCCCACTCTGGCGGCTGGAAAAACGTAAGCTGGCGACCTCATTTTCCTTGGGAGTCTGACCCCATCCCCTCCCCACCTGAGAGGAGGCAGCGAAACCTGCATCTTAAGACACCTGTCCTCCAGCCCCCCTTAGCTTTCACGGGGCCTCGGGCCACCCCCCAGCCGCCAGCATCCAGAGATCTCACGCGGGAGCCCGTTCGCTCCCGCTCCCACCCCCAGATCTCTGTAACGCACGGTCCCTGTTCAGGTTCCCCTTTGGCCAACTTGCGCCGACCTTTTTCCCTTCCCCGGGGAAAATCTGCCGAGTGCAGGGCTCTCAGGTACTGAACCGTCATCTCGAGGATTTCCGCCTTCTCCAGTTTCCCGGAACTCTGCAAAAGGAGGAAGAGCTCCTCGCAGCTGCCCAGCGCGTGCAGGCCAACCCCGGCAGGCTGGATGAGCGGATTGATTCCGAGAGGACCTGCGAGCCGGGCGCTGCCGTGGATCTGCGCGAGGGCCGCCTGGGGCTCCGTCAGCGCTCCGGTCCCAGGGAGGGAAGCCTGCACTAAGGCCCTCTCAGGGTCCAGACTCCCGGCATTAGTGCCGAGAGTGGCAGCAGAGGATCCCCAGTGCCAGCACCGTTTTCTAGGCCGCCAACGTTACCTGCTTGGCCAGGGCCATGGGCACCGTCTTGCCCAGCTCGTTCAAACAGCGATTAATCCGGTCCCTCCTCCTCTTTTCTATCACTTTGTGCGAAACGGGGGTTCTCTGAGAACAGAGATTTGCACGTTTAGGATTAGTCAAAGGCATGGCTGGCACAGCCGTCTCCCAGCCACCAGCGCTGCCCCTGACTCACCCCAGGCCCCTGCCCCGCCACACTGGGTCACATGAGCACTGCCTTCTCACCCCCGTGCTGCTGCGCTTCCCTTTCACTGCCACCGAACCGCACCGCAGTGCCCAGCTCCAGAGCATTGGGGGAGGTGGCCACCAGCCTTCAGGCTTGGGCTCCTCCCTGATTGAGGAGTCAGTCCCCTTTCTGCATCCTTATTCTCTTCCCAAACCACTCAGGATTCCTCTCCAGAAGTCCCTTGTGACCATGTCCCTGCCGTCGGTTCAGCCATGTGGCGGCTCCGGGAGTCGGAAGTCCCCACCAAGAGGGCGCAAGAGCCGTCTGGGCCGAGCTGACTCACTTTGCGTTCCTTGAGCTTGTCTGACATCCTGGTCAGTACGCGCCCTCGGTAGAGGCGGTGGCGTGAGGCACCCGTCCGCTTTTTGCCTCGTGTGCTTCCTTGAGAGTCCCCAGGTAGACTGGAGCTTCCCAACTACGAGGAGCTGTCTTATAAAGCGGTCATCTAGGGCTCCAAGTGCATTCACGAGTTGAATTATTCCATAGGATTAGGGGAGCTGCGTTTGGGGGATGCATGCATTCAAAATCAGTTTTTTAAAAAGTTAAGAAAAAAAATTTAGCAGCCGAGGGGGGCGAGCGGGGGGCAGATCAGCTTTGTTAATCCACGTGGCCCTTCAAAGGACACGTGACTGGCGGGGGAATAACATTTGCATGGCAACAGCCCGGGCGGGAAAGGAGGCGGTAAACCCGCGCCAGCGAGCGAGCGCAGGGGCGCAGCGGCCGCGGGCACCGGGGGGCGAGGACCCTCACAAAAAAGTGTCGACTGCTTTAGTCCCACCGCTGAGTCTCACACGATTGCCTGTTTACAAATCCCAGCAAGCCCCCAGTCCCAGCGCAGAGTGCGTTTTAAAGCCTGTCCAGAGTCATTAAAGTAATTAAGTAAGCCTTTAATAGGCTGTTCCGCCGGGTTCAAGGGAGAGCTCTTGGAGACGGAGGAGCCCCGTTTGTTCCCAGGCTTTTCTCACACGACTTGGTGACAAGTCCATCTCCCCCCTTTTTGTTTACACCGCTTTATTTGTCCGGACATCCCGGCAGGTGTGGGGCTGCGGCTGGCACACGAGGCTCCCGCCTCGCCTCGCCCCTCCCGCCGGTCTTTGGCACGCGACGCTCCCCCCCTACTCCCTGACCACGTCGCTGGCTTTCTTTTCTCCCCCCCCTCGGGCTCTCTCTTCGCGGGGGGAAGAGGCTCAATTTGTAGCCTATTATCCTATACGGAAAATGTCCATTGAAAAGTATGAATAGTTTCATTGGGCTAAATTTTAATAATGCCAGAGCTTGGGGGAGGAGAGACAGGCAGGCGTGTGTGTGTGAGTGTGTGTGTGCGTGTGTGTGAGGGGGGTGGTGGGAGGAATGGGGGGCAACACGGAGAAGAGTGGGCCGAGAAGAAAAGGGAGAATGCAGCTGGCCCAGGCGAGCATTATGCGACGTCACCTGCGAGAGGGGGCGCCTACAGACCCCTATTCATTTGCCTAATTTTGGTCAATTTAACAAACTTCAGGAGAAATTATTGTGGCTTTGTCAGGGAGGGTGAAGCCTTCTGATCGAATTAACAGCATGTTTTGATCCGGTAAATGTCATTAGAAAGGGAGAAACAATCGCGCTTAGAGGGCTCTAAGTAATGCGCCCAAGTGGAGACGCCAAAGCGCACGGCTCACAAAGGGAGCAAGTAGCTGCCACAGGGAACTTTTGTACCCGCCCATCGCCCAAGTTTTGACACAAAAAGGCATTATTTCATACTTGAATACGTTTAATCCAACGATTGTCTATTTTCTGCAAACATATTTTCACAGCATTGTTAACTTTTTATGTCCCCCTTTCGCGGGCGCCTTTTCTTAACGTTTGGGGGCGGGAGAGCGCAGACACTTTGGGCATCAATATTTGTCACTGAAAAGGGCTCCGTGAAGTTAGGGAAGTTGATCTCTTTTTTATGGTTTTAGAGAGCGAATATACCGGGGGAGGAGGAGGGAGGAAAGGCACAAATTGAAACGAGGGAGGAAACTTGCTGGACGGGGCCCGAGGGGAAGGAGGGGGGCGGTGGCTGGGAACTCGCTGCTCCGCCTGCGCCCCTGCGGGCAGCCGGGCTCCTGCAGCCGGGGGCCTCCTCCCCCGCCGCCAGGCCCCGCTCGCACTCGCTGCCTCGGAACCTGCACTCTGGGGGCTCCAGGCTTGCGGGCTGTGGGTGGGGGTGAGTTTTCTAGCAGATGGGAACTCTAAAAATGGTTTTTGTTTTATGGCCTGCTCTAGAGCCACCAAGTTCTCACCTTTTTCTAGTCTGTGCCATCTGAGAACAACAGAGACCTCTTCTCCCTAACTTTCTGTTCCCCACCTCACCTAAACTCTGTACTCTGCTGGACAATGGCAGGGCCCAGGGTCTCCCTTTGCCTGTCGTTTGTCCTTGCAGAGATGGGGGCGGTGAGGGAGACCTGCTCGCCAGCGCACCTTGGGTACTCCTAGGGCGCAGAGGCGGCCCTGGGGTGCCCGGCCTTGGGGAAGCCAGTGGCCCACCTGCCTCGGCCTGGGAGGTGGGGGGCTCCGCATGCCCCATGCACCCCCTAGGGTGTCCCTCTCCGCCTTGCTTTCAGTCTCCTCACGAGTCTCCTCACGGCGTTTCTTTTCTACTTCACGCCAGATTGGTCACGACCCGAACCCTCCCGCAGGTTGCTCTGCCAGCCGCGGTGCCCTCTCAGGGGTTGTCGATTTCAGTATATTCACTCGCACACAAAGGGATTAAACACGAACCCTTATCATCCAAATTAACTAACGTCAATGGGTAAAAGGGAGCGCGCGCACTTCTCACCCCCACCCCCTTTTTAAGCCAGCGGACTAGGCGTTGATCCTCTTACTGCTTGGTGTTAACCGCCAGCTGCAGGCACCTTCCACGGGCCAAATTTTATTCTATGCAAACTGTTTAATATCCCATGTTTGCTCAGGAGCTGGACTCCAGAGCTTGCCCAGGGCTGCAGGTCCCCATATGTGGCTTGGGGGGCCCAAGTGAAGGTGGGTAGGTTAGTGGAAATGGGGTGGAGGGGTGGCCATCCTCACCAGGTCCTCTGGGGCTGTGGCCCTTCCTGGGAGGCTGGGACCGCCTCTCTCCAGTTCAGGTGAGGGGGGAAGATGGGTTTCATTTCTCCCTTCCTAGCAGAAAGGCTTGAATCACATTGCCAGAAAGCGGGGCGCTGGGACCCTCATAGTCAGCTTACCTTTCACCCTCCTCCCTAGAATGGTGATAAAGTGGTCCCTGATGGTGACCTAGTTGCCACGCAGAATGAGAGCAGAGTAATGAAGAGCTGTGGTTGTTGGAACGAGAAACAGTCCTTCGAATTCCAGCTCCACCGCTACCAGCTCGGTGACACTTGGGGCTACACACTGAGTCTTGCCGTGCCTCAGTTTCCTCTTCTGTAAACTGGAGGTAATTAGTGCATGTACTAAGTCACAAAGTGGCCACTGGAATGAAGAAAGTAAATACAGGCAAGGCACCTAAAAGAAGGCTTACCTACTCAATTAATGGTTTTGCTTTTCCTGGAAATCACTTCTGCATAGAGCAGTGTTTTGTGGGGTTTCGCTGTGGTGTAATATTTTCATTCATTTCATATTTTTTTCTCATCCTTAAGAAAGTTTCACTCTCTAAGAAAGCCACAGTAACTTGTCCTGAGGTTTGTTAAATCGACCAAAATTAGGCAAATGATGGGGCCTTTAGGTGGCCCCCTCTCACAGGTGACATCACTGAATGCTTGGTGGCCAGCTGGGTCCCCCAGGGTGTGTGAGGCTGAAAAACGGCTCTCAATGCAGAAGCCCCTCAGCTCAACATCGTGGTCATTTCAAGTGAGTCAAACATTAGCATCAAAATCAAAACAAAGCTGGGAAGTAAGACTACTTAGAAATTAGATGATACTAATTAAATATTATGTCTGTGCTTAGATTCCTGGCACATGAGGAGCTTTGATGGAGAATAGAGCAATCTTAAGCAGAAAAGTTTTGTTATTGTTGCTAATGTTGTTATTTTTACTCATTTTTTTCGCTATGTAGATTTGACATATAGCTTTCAAACACTGAAAAAGTGGGTTCTTTTGTGTTTCTTTCCAATTCTGGAAACTGAGGATTTATGGTCCAGGAAGAGGAAATGAGTAGAAAGAAAAAGATACCTAGTGGGTATTTGTTAATTTCAGCAAATTGCTTTTTAAGACAAAGTGTTCTGGGTGATTTCAAATCGCTCGCTCCAGTCCTGTCCCTAATACACAGACTTTGTAGGTTCACTCATGGGTCTGGGGGTTTTATCAGGTGAAGATGTATGAAGAGTCTCGTCAAAGTGGAGAAACACAATGGAGGCTGACTCTCCTGTGCTTCTGAAATACCAGGGGTGCGAGGCGTCAAGGGAACCCAACTCTACTTTTTTTGTTTGTTTGTTTGTTTGTTTTGTTTTTTGCCTTTTGTCATTTTATGGCCGCGGGTTTATGGCCGCACCCGCGGCATGTGGAGGTTCCCAGGCTAGGGGTCTAATCGGAGCTGTGGCCACTGGCCTGCTCCGCAGCCACAGCAACGCAGGATCCGAGCCGCGTCTGCAACCTACACCACAGCTCACGGCAACGCCGGACCATTAACCCACTGAGCAAGGGCAGGGATCGAACCCGCAACCTCATGGTTCCTAGTCGGATTCGTTAACCACTGCGCCACGACGGGAACTCCCCAACTCTACTTTTGAAGCTGAATCACAGGATATGGGACGGCAGGATACTTCCTTCAAAAGGAGCCCATAAAAGCATCAAGTCCAACATGCCATTTTCCCACTGGAGGATCTGAGGAGCTACAAGGAGGCCCTGGAGTGACAGTGGCAGACAGCAAGCTGCTCTCCCAAGTATTTGTTGATTTACTGTGTGACCTGTAGGACTGACTGCCTCAGTTTATTCTTCTGTTGTCGTGGAGGACAGTCCAGGCAGGGATGCTGTGATTTGGAACTGACAGATATTCTGTAGGACGCCTGCCACCTTCGGTTGGTGTGATTGATGGTTGTCTGAGGCGCTGGCTGTATCCCTGAGCCTCCTTCCTTGTGCCCCTGCCTCTCACAGCTCCAATGATTCCAGCAAGCTGCGGGCATGGATGTAAGCCTGTAGTTGCTGTAACAAATTACCATAAACTTGGGAATGTAAACCAACAGAAATTTATTCCCTCGCAGCCTGGAGGTCAGAAGTCTGAAATCAGTAGTCCTGGGCCAAAATCGAGGTGTCATCAGGGCCACACTCGCTCTGGAGGGGCGAGAGGAGAGTCTGTTTCTTGCCTTTTTAGCTTCATGGCTGCCTGCATTCCTTGGTTTGTGGTCACATTACTCCAGTCCCCAGCTCCATTGATGTCTCCTCTGTCCCACATCTCCCTTTGCCCTCTCTTGTAAGGGTATTTATTTATTTAAGCATGCAGTAGGGCCTTGTTTCTTGTAAGGATATTTCTGGTTGAATTTGGACCTACCTGGATAATCTCCCCATTGCAAAACCCTTAACTTAATCAACCCTGCAAAGTCCCCCTTTTGGCCATTTGAGGTAACATTCACAGGTTCCAGGAATGAGGAAATGGGGGTCTTTGGGGTC
Source organism: Catagonus wagneri (assembly GCA_004024745.2). Lineage (NCBI taxonomy): Eukaryota > Metazoa > Chordata > Mammalia > Artiodactyla > Tayassuidae > Catagonus > Catagonus wagneri. Next base: position 7,871,734 of record PVHT020000140.1, on the reverse strand, counting down.
CCATTATTTCGCCTCCTGTACCTGGTGAAGGGCCATAGTGGGAGCTGAGAGCATCTGTGCACTGATGCTCTGAGAGCAAGGCCACCAAAGGGGCAGAGGTGTGGGCAGGAGGAAGCCAGGGAGAAGATAAAGAAAAACATGTTCTGTTTCCAAACTCAGCAGAGCTATCCCTCTCCTCTCTTCTTTTCCATTTCCCCTTCTCCCTCTTCACCCTTTCTTAGCACTCGTGCATCAGTGACTCCTTGCTCCCAGGCCTTAGAATTGAAGCTGCTGTGATATATTTAGGCTGCATCATGAGTTGGGTCATCTTTAGTTTGCTAACCTCCGACCGTTGTTATTGTTTATACACATGTGCAGGCACGCCGTGGCTTTATCTCAAAACTATGTAATTAAGAACGTCCCCCTTCTAGTTGGCCACTTATCTTTTGAAAATGCCATGCTTGTGCTCACCAGGAATGTGACTTAAAGGAATCAGATGCAAATTCTAACTCTGCTTAAAAAATGGTCTTGGGCAAGTTACTGTGCTTCAGTTTCTGCACCTACAGTTTCTGCAGAGATGATGGTACCTACCTCCTAGGCCTATTGAGATGACTCAATGAGGGAATGTTTGTGAGGTTCCTGGTATAACGTTCAGCCATAGAAGGTGCACAGGGGCGGAGATTCTCGTGCATCGTCTGGTTGAGAACTTGGTCTATTCCTGGAACAATGCTGGACCTTCATATTACAATGGGAAACAGAATCCAGTTGCTGCCTTTCAGGAGTTTAAGCGAGTGAGCTAACACGGAAAGGAGATTTGATATAAGCTGACAAGAGTGGGGCGATGGTAGGAGGAAATCAGGGAGGACTTCCTGGAGGAGGTGATACGTGAACTGAGTCCTGAAAGGTGAGTGTGTTAGTTTCTGAGGGCTGCCATAGCAAATTATCACTGATCTGGTAGCTTAAAACAATAGAAATTAGTCTAATCCCAGTTTTGGAGACTAGAAGTCCAAAATCAAGGTATTAGGAGAGCCACAGGCCCTCTGAAGGCTCTAGGGAAGATTTTCTTCCTTGTCCCTTCCAACTTTTGGTGGCCTAAGCACTCCTTGGTTTGTGGCAACATATTCCAGTCTCTGCCTCTGCCTTCACGTGGCTGTTTATGTGTATCCTCTTCTTTTTATAAGGACATTTGTCATTGGATGTAGGGCCTTGCCGAATAGTCCAGGGTGGTCTCATCTTGAGATCCTGAATTATATCTGCAAAGAGCCTCTGCCCAAATAAGTTCCCATTCACAGGCCCCACATGGGCGGATCTTTTGGGAGGTCATCGTCCAGCCCACTGCAGCGAGTGAGAGGTAGCTGGGTGAAGACAGCTGGGAGGGAGGCTCTCAGCAAAGGGTTTGACATGAGGAAAGCCAGAAGGGCATGAAGTGGCTCCTGGTTTTGAGGAGCCACACTAGTCTTACTAGATCATAAATTGTGAGGAGGGTTGTGGTAGAGGATGAGTG
>PVHT020000140.1:7788253-7870151 GCA_004024745.2 Catagonus wagneri | reverse complement strand
TGTTTTTTTTTTTTTTGCCTTTTGTCATTTTATGGCCGCACCCGCGGCATGTGGAGGTTCCCAGGCTAGGGGTCTAATCGGAGCTGTGGCCTCCGGCCTGCGCCACAGCAACGCAGGATCCGAGCCGCGTCTGCAACCTACACCACAGCTCACGGCAACGCCGGATCCTTTACCCACTGAGCAAGGGCAGGGATCGAACCCGCAACCTCCAGGTTTTCCTAGTCGGATTCGTTAACCACTGCGCCACGACGGGAACTCCTGGAAACCATAAGTTTTCTAAAGTCTGTGAGTCAGTATCTGTTCTGCAAAGAAGTTCATTGTGTCCTTTTTCTAGATTCCACATGTACGTGGTAGCATTTGATGTTGGTGTCTCATTGTGTGACTGACTTCACTTCGCATGATAATTTCTAGGTCCATCCATGTTGCTATAAATGCTGTTATTTCCTTCCTTTTAGTGGCTGAGTAATATTCCATTGTGTATATGTACCATATCTTCCCTATCCACTCCTCTGTCGATGGCCATTTAGGTTGTTTCCATGACTTGGCTATTGTATAGAGTGCTGCAGTGAACGTTGGAGTACATGTGTCTTTTCAAGTCATGGTTTCTCTGGATAGATGCCCAGGAGTGGGATTGCTGGATCAAGTGGTAATTCTATTTTTAGTTTCTAAGGAATCTCCATACTGTTTTCCACAGTGCTTGTACCAGTTTACATTCCCACCAAGTGGGTATTAAGAGGATTCCTTTTTCTCTACAGCTTCTCTGGCAATTATTGTTTGTAGACTTTTCTTTTTTTTTTGTCTTTTTGCCTTTATGTAGAGCCGCACCCATGGCATATGGAGGCTCCCAGGCTAGGGGTCTAACAGGAGCTGCAGCTGCTGGCCTTCGCCACAGCCACAGCAACGTGGGATCCGAGCCGCGTCTGCGACCTACACCACAGCTCACGGCAAAGCCGGATCCTTAACCCACTGAGCAAGGCCAAGGATCGAACCCGCAACCTCATGGTTCTTAGTCGGATTCGTTAACCACTGAGCCACGAAGGGAACTCCTGTAGACTTTTTGATGATGACCATTCTGGTGGTTTTGATTTGCATTTCTCTAATAATGAGTGATGTTGAATATCTTTTCTTGTGTTTTTTGGCCATCTTATGTCTTCTTTGGAGAACTGTCTGTTTAGATCTTCTGCCCATTTTTTGATGGGGTTGTTTGTTTTTCCAGTATTGAGCTGTAGGAGGTGTTTGTGAATTTTGGAGATTAATCCCTTGTCAGTTGATTCACTTGCAAATATTTTCTCCCATTCTGTGGATTGTCTTTTCATTTTGTTTAGGTTTCCTTTGCTGTGCAGAAACTTTTAAGTTTAATTAAATCCCATTTGTTTATTTTTCTTTTTATTGTCATTACTCTAACAGGTGGATCTGAGCAGATGTTGCTGTCATTTATGTCAGAGAGTGTTTGGCCTATGTTTTTCCTCCAAGAGTTTTATAGTATCTGGTCTTATATCTAGATCTTTAATCCATTTTGAGTTTATTTTGTGTATGGTGTTAGGAAATGTTCTAATTTCACTCTTTTACATGTGGCTGTCCAGTTTTCCCAGCACCACTTATGAACAGGCTTGTCTTTTCCCCATTGTATATTCTTACCTCCTTTGTCATAGATTAGTTGACTATAGGTGCGGGAGTTTAATTCTGGGCTTTCTATCCCATTCCACTGATCTATATTTCTGTCTTTGTGCCAGTACCATATGGTTTTGATGACTGTAGCTTTGTAGTATAGTTTGAAGTCAGAGAGTCTGATTCCTCCAGCTCCATTTTTCTTTTTCAGGATGTCTTTGGTTATTCTGGGTCTTTTGTGCTTCCAAACAAACTTTAAAAATATTTTGCTGTAGTTCTGCGAAAAACGTCCTTGGTAATTTGATAGGGATTGCACTGAATCTGTAGATTGCCTTGGGTAGTATAGTCATTTTGATAATATTGACTCTTCCAATCAAGAGCATGTTATGTCTTTCCATCTGTTCATGTCATCCTTGATTTCTTTCATTAGCATCTTATAGTTTTCAGAGTACTGGCCTTTTGTCTCTTTGGGAAGGTTTATTCCTAAGTATTTTATTCTTTTTGGCACGATGGTAAATGGTACCCAGGAGTTTAAATGCTTGATATCTTTATATCACAGTGGTTCAGGTAAAGATGCTGAAGTCCTGCATAAGGATTAGAGATGAGCGTTACGTGTTTGAGAGATAAACCCCACAGGGCTTGGGGAAGGACTAACATGGTGGGAGAAGAATAGGGAAGAGGACTGATGAATTTCTGTCTTGGAAACTGACTATGTAGTGAGCCCATTAATTGAGGTTAGCATTGAGGAGGAAGATAAGGTCATTTGGGGGGGGGTGGATATGTGTCTGAGGGCAGGAGATGTAGAAGATGATTAATTGAATTTTGGACATACCAATTTTATTTTATTTGTTTGTTTGTTTATTTATTTATTTTTTAGGGTTCCACGCACTGCATGTGCAGCACATGGAAGTTCCCAGGCTAGGGATGGAATCAGAGCTACAGCTGCTGGCTTATGCCACAGCTACATAGATTTGACATATTGCAGAACCCGAGCTGCATCTGCGACCTACACCACAGCTCACAGCAACGCTGGATCCTTAACCCACCAAGCGAGGCCAGGGATTAAACCCGCAACCTCACAGTTCCTAGTTGGATTCGTTTCCATTGTGCCACAATGAGAACTCCAGGACATACTGATTTTAAAGTTCATATGGGCACCCCATAAGTGGATGTCCAGAGACAGCTGAGATAGGAAACTGAATGTCAGAAATCAAAAGGGTGCATCTCCCTGCAGGAACTGACAGACCGTGACCATGGGAGAAATCACTTAAAAAGAGCTTAAAAGAGAAGAGCAGCTGGCCAAGGACAGAATCCTGGGAAGCTGATGGGAAAGGAGCAGGTGAAGGACATCAACCAGGAAGCGGTGATCAGAGGGAAGGAGGAGCGCTCAGGGGCTCCTGGGAGTCCTAGGGGCAGGGTGGTGAAGAAGGCGGAGTCAGCAGGATCTGACTATGGGAGATTCAGAAAATATTTACAGGACTTGAAGGGCCCACTGGGATTGAACATGGAGGTCATCTTAAACTCTGCAAGTGTCCAAAGAGTGGTAGAAACAGAAAAGGAGTTCAGACTCTTTCCTTGACCTGAACTGAGAGGCTGTGAGTGCTTCCTATGTGATGAATTCAGGCTGCATGCTAGAAAAGAGTCCTCCCAGGAAACCAGTAGTTGTAGCTGAATGAGGCGTATCTTGTAACATAGACCTGCAGAGGGTGCAGGCACTGGTGCTCTGCAGGGGGCAGGGGTGGTGCTGCCCTGCTCTTCTTTCTCATAGTCAAGGCCAACACTTAGACAGCACCCCTCACTCACAGGCATGGTGCTCGTCTCAGCACTGTGCTCATTTAATCCCCACAAAAATGAGATGAGCATTATATTTATTTTACAGATAAGAAAGCCAAGACTTGGGGAATTCAGGGACACTTGAGGCACAGAATCATGAGGCAGTAGAGCTGGATACACATGGAGGCTGGTCCATCTTCACCAGCACCTTCCCCACAGGATGCCTGGCCTTGCTGTAGCCTTGATCCCCTTGAGATGAGAAGTCACAGGAGGGACTTTTCAGCCAAGAGACTCTACCTTCCAATGACCAAATGCAACTGCTGCTCCACAAAGCAGGGAAGCAGTTCTCAATATGCGCTACGTTCTCCCTTTCAAGCCCCCAAAGGTGCACGTTACCCGTAAGACAACAGATGTTTGGAGTCACTTCTCTCTCTTTCACTCCCCACATTTCTAATACTCCAATTATATAACAATGGCTTCCAGACTCTTACACGTCAGAAGTGTGACTGACACACACACATTCCTCGGTCCCTTTCCATATTAAAAAGAATCTTTGTGGGTGTGGTCCTCAAATCTGTAGCCTAAAAAAGCCCAGGAGCTCCCTGATGGCCTAGTGGGTTAAGGATCCAGTGTAGTCGCTGCTGTGGCCTGGGTTTGAGCTCTGGCCCCAGGAACTTCTGCATGCCCCAGGTGAGGCAAAACAAAACAAACAAACAAAAAAACCCCAAACCCAGCAAACGCAGGTAATTTGATGTACTGGTTCACTGGTCCAAGGCCTGGCAGTTATTTGATACCATTTCTATACAATAGTTTGTCAGTAACATGAGGTTTTGTTGTGGTTATCTGTTGACATTAGGTTTTGACAGATGGATAGGATAATGAGCATAGGTTTTAGACAATTTTTTGTCACTGGTTCTGACATTTATTAATAAGACAATCTGGGGTCTCTTTTCTTTGTATTAGGACAGCCTGACTCCCTCACCTTCTTACTGGCTCAAGAGTACAGTCTGTGGATTCAGTTTTAAGCCTTCCTGGTTCTCAAGGCTCATGTTGAGAAAAATGCAAGCTATTAACATTTTAGATCTGGGAGCAGAGCGACCTGGTGCCAAGGTTCTTTAGGGGCGTGGGCAGATCTGGACGAATCAAGGGTTGGTTGGTGCCCTCTAGTGGTCAGAACTTTTCAACACCTTCTAAGACAAGAAGAGACCCCACTGGAGCTGCTGCACTGAAAAGAAACTGGGTTTAGCCTTCCACTTGCTGTTTGAAGATCATCTGTGTCTTGCCAGAGCACCTTACCCCTCTGGTTGTAGTATTTTTATATACATATTGGAAGATTGGACGAAATATCATGAACAGGGAGTCAGCATGTCCAGAGGGCTGCCCCGGAGACCAGTCAGGTGAAGTCCAAGATTGGACGAAATATCATGAACAGGGAGTCAGCATGTCCAGAGGGCTGCCCCGGAGACCAGTCAGGTGAAGTCCAGGCAAGGGGCAGGTGTGACAGCAAGTCTGCCATGTAAGTCTGTCTCACTGGTGTGTCAGCTCCTTGAGCCTGGGGCCTTGGCTTATTCATCTGTGTGTCCCTAGCATCTGGCGCAGTGCTTGGCAGGGAGAAAGTGCCCAGGAAATATCTTTTGGAAGGTAGGAGGGAAAAGGAAGGTGGGTAGGATGGTGGTCTTGCTTATATTTTCTCAGAGATGGCAGGTCAAGGTTAAGTCTTGGGAAGTGAGCCTTAACTCTACAGCCTGTCACTCAGAAACCTGACTGAGAGTTGGCCCCACAACTGCTATGGGGCTCCCTCGCTGAGTGAACACCTGGATTCTGACACATAAGACTCAGAACCCTCCTGAATTCTTTGACCTGCAGGGTAAGCACGTTTTTTTTTTTTTTTTTTTTTCTGCCTGAAAGAATTAGGCAGGCATCAGTGTAACAGGATTTCTGTGAAGTGCAGATGGTAGGAGGTGTGTTCTGCACAGGGAGGGTACCTTTTATTGCCTCTCTGCCCCTTCCCACTTGAGGGTTATGGCACAGTTAATGGAAGGGACTCTGATTGCTAGGAGACCTGGTCCTGGTCTGGTGTTTGACCTTGACAAATCTCTCTCCCTTTGCAGTTCCTTTTCCCGCCAAGTGGGGGACTCTCCAGGGAACAGTGTGGTCACTGCCAGGGGCTTTCTGCTACATCGGACCCACTGTATAGCTCTGCAGTTGTTGGGACCCCCAGCACACCTGGAAAAAACCATCACACAAAGGAGAGAAAGAAAGTGAAAAAAAAGTATAGGGGTAGGGAAATGGCATTCAGAGAGAAGCAGACAAAGGAGAGAGAAAAAGGAAGAGAAAATAAACCTAAGAGTAGTAGATGTCATTAGTTCTTTCCACAAACATTTACCAAACACTTGTTTTTACTTGCTGTGATGGTTAATTTTACGAGTCAGTTAGGAGGCCATGGCACCCAGTTATTAGGTCATACACCAGTCTAAATGCTGCTATCAGAGCTACAGCTGCTATGCCACAGCAACACAGGATCTTGGCCACATCTGCGACCTGTGCTACATCTCATAGCAATGTCAGATCCTTAACCCACTGAGCGAGGCCAGGGATCAAACCACCTCCTCATGGATACTAGTCAGGTTTGTTACTCCTGAGCCGCAATGGGAATTCCACTGTGAGGTTATTTTTTATGAGATTAACATTAACTCAATAGACTCTGAGTAAAGCAGATTGCCCTCCATGGTGTGGGTGGGCCACATCCAATCAGTTGAAGGCTTTAAGAGAAAAAAGACTGAGGTCCCCTGAAGAAGAGGAAAGTTTTCCTCTAGATGGCCTGTGGATATGAGCTACTATGTTGCCTCTTCCCGGGGTCTCAAGCCTGCTGGATCACCCTGCAGATTTTGGACTTGTCAGCCTCCACAACTGCTTTAACCAATTCTTTAAGAAAATCTATCTCTGTCTTCTTGTCTCTGATTTTCTCTCTATCTCGTACACACACACACACACACATCCTACTGATTCTGTCTCAGAGAAACCTGAGTAATATACCTGGCATTGTGTTAGCTGCTCGAGAGAGTGGTAAATAGACCCAAGAAACTGTCCCACCTACATCTCCTGCACTAAGAGGTTAGAGGTTCAGTGATAGACGGTGGATGTTGTTGGTGGGGACACAGAGGACACAGGGACAGCAGGGTGTGGTCATAAAGAACCTTGAGGAAGACCTGGGTGTGATCTGCACCTCGGACAAGGAGTAGTGCTGGCTGGAGGGGTGAGTGCAGAGCTGGTTTAGGCTGAGGGAGTCATGTGAGGAGGGCGTGGAAACTGACTGGGGATCTTAACTAAACTGAGGCAAATTGCTTCCCTTTGTCTGACACCTGCTTTTTTCTGTTCAGTTGTCCCTTCCTCAGGGCTTCCCTACTGGCCTTCCCTTTTAGCTGAAGCCCCCTAATGTGTGGTCCCATAAGATCTTGTGCTTGTGACACATACCATGTAGTTATTTAACTCTTAGTTGTATGATTATTTGATAATCTGTAATCTGAGTGTAATCTGAGTGTACAAGGGATTGGAGGAGTTTACTACAGGTGCAAGCAAAAGGGTTAGGAGGCTGAACACCGTGGAAGAAATTATGGGGTGGCAGTGGTGGTGGCTGTGGGGATATTGGGAGGGGACGACTAGAGATGTCAGGGAGAAGGATCTGTCCCCTTCGGGGTTATAGCCCATATCTTTCTTGTTTATCACGGTTTCCCCAGAACTTCGTGTAGTATCTGGCGTGCAGTAGGTACTCAGTCATGCTGGTTAAAGAATGAAGGAATGCTTAATAGATAACCTTGCCTGGCACACGGTGGGCACTCCGTGAGTATTTGTCTACACGAGTGAATGAATTTGTTGCGTCGCTAGTGTTATATCTTAATCAAGAGTCCTGGCTGCCAGAACACTGCTTTGAGTGTTGAGATGTCATGCTGCAAAATGATCTAATCTTTGATTGGAATCAAAGAATAATCACTAGAATAAAATGGATCAAACCATTTGGACCACAAGCTTATTGAAAATACTGTTATGTAGGGCGTTCCCCTGGTGGTGCAGAGGGTTAAGGATCCAACTGTCGTCACTGCTACAGCCTGGGTTGCTGCTGTGGCGTGTGTTCGATCCCTGTGCCCAGAACTTCCACATGCTATGGGTGTGGCCAAAAAGAAAAAAAAATGATAATACACTGTTACACAGTCGTTTTACCCAATAGATGTTTGCAGTGATTGAGCAGTTGAACTATAAACTTAATTATCTAAGTCAAGGGCACCTCTGTTCAGCACTCAGGCAGAAGGAAGAGTACTTGCAGAGGAATTTTGAAAAAATGAGATGAAGCAGTTGCATCATAATTGATTTTCATAGGCAATTTCTGTTTAAAATTGAGATGTGCCGTGGACAGAGCATTTTCTTCGTGATGATTATTTTGGCCTGGTGACCTCTCTTGACGCTTGCTCCTGGTTTTAGCCAGCACTGCCTCCAGCCGGTGTCAGAACCAGATGCAAAGTGCCCCCCACCCAGGGCCTGCAGCAACCTCAGATGCTTTTTCCATAAAGTTCTAGTCAGAAACTGAGCCAGTTCATTTTGGCCTCTCATCCCCTTCATCTCTTACAACGTCCATCCTTTTGTTCTCTTCTTTGCTGCCAGGTGCTTTATCAGAGGAAGTCCCCCGACCCTGTTCTTTCCCCGCAGCACCTTCCTTCTGCCCCGCCCCAAGCCAAGTCAAGTCCCCCCCGCCAGCCCCTGTCCGAGGGACCCCTTCCTGTCGAGGTGATCATCCTCTCACGTCCCGTGACTTCCCTGCTATATGGTCATGAGCCACCTTCTTTCATCTCTGCAGTTCTGCCTCCATGTCACCGTCATCGATCGATGTGATCACATAAGTGTAACGCTGGAGCTTCAGCGCATCTGCTCGTTGATCTCCTCGCTTCGTGCTTTTCTATCTCCACTGTCTTGGACTAGTGGTGCCTTCGGTCTCATTATCCTTGGAAAACTCCACTCTGAGAGAGTCCAGATGCCTCTGGCCATAATCTAGTCTCCCCTAGACCTTCCAGCTCTCTCGTTAAACCCTCCACAAAACTTTAATTAGCACCTACTATGCACTACGAACTGTGCAAGGCTGTAGGGTGCAGTGATGACCCAAATAGACACAGTCCCTGCTGAGACAGAGCCTGCACCTGCTGCGGGGGAAGAGCAATAAAAGAATGACTCCATTCAGTCTTAGCTAAACTGAGACAGATGCTGTGACGAGAAGCACAGTCACCCATCCCTTCCTGACCACCAGTTCTTCCCTCCTCCACATTCTCCAGGCATAATGAGCTCCTTCTCAGCTTTGCCTCTTTTCCTGTCCAGCCTGGGCTCCCTGGCACATGGTTTCAGCCAGCCTGTGCCAGCTCTCTTAACGAACACCCTTGCCCCTTTAGCAGTCCAAGAGGCACCAAGTCAATTCAGCTTTCGGTCTCCCTCCAAGGACCAGAGTAGTGCTGCTAAATCCCAAATCAGCAGTCCCTGCTGATGACACCCAACCCCAGCTGCACCCTCGAGATGGCTTAGCAAAGCTCCTCGCCTGCCCTTATTCCAGACTTGGACGCTTCTCCTCCACAGCCCTGACACCCTTCCCTCCAGAAGTCCCGGTGTCTTACTTCACAAAGAAGGTGACGTGAACTCTCTCCCCCTCTGCTCTCCAATCCCCTCTGCACACACCATATTCTATTCATTCTTACCTCCTTCTCCCCATTTCTCTAACAAAGAGTCCCTCCTTCTCTTGGAGGCTAATTTCTCCTATGTCTAGCCTTCCTGCTCCATCTTCTCTCCCTGTCTGCCAACCTCCAGAAAGGGTCCAGAAAGATCTTTCTGTCCCCCAAATCAGATAGCATTGCTTTCCTCACCAGTGACTCCGCACGGGCTCTAGGACCAAGCCTGCAGACTCTTCCATGGCGCCCCAGGCCTCACAGCGGTCCCTGCTGGGCTCCTCGGTCTCACAGTCTGTGCTGCAGCCGCGCTGACCTGCTTGCCACGCCCTCTGCTGAGAACACTCCTCCTCCCCACCTCCCTCCAGCAAATGCGTTTTCTTCCAGAAGGACTCAGCTCAGATGTGCCTTCTGAGATGCTTGGCGTGTCTCACTCGCTGCCCTTTGCTTGGACCTCCGGTGTGGTGATTATCCTGTAGGATCACCTTTACATGCAAGTCTGAGCACAGACTCCTTGGTGGCAGATTCCACATCTGCTCCCATTCACATTCCAGGTTTTTAATGCCGTGCCGGGCACCGAGCTGATGCTCAGTAGGTGTTTGTTGGAATTCCCTTGACCCCAAACCCCTTAGTAGCTGTTCCCTCTTCTTCTGTTGCAAATACAGCCTCCATGTCGGGATCCAAGCGTGGGCACCCATCTCACAGCTCCGTTTCTCTCCCTTCTCCTCTTTCTATCACCTAGGTTTCTTCCCTCCAGTCTCTCTGTTGAGAGAAGTCTTCTCTCTCTTGACATATCTTGAGTTTTCCTTCATTCGCCATTGACACCTGCCTTGTGTAGGAGAATGGACTCTGAGACCCTCTGGCCAGGCCCCAGCTCTCTTGGTGGGTCAGAAGGGAAACTTAGCACCAGGACTGTGACATTTTCTGGTCTGTCTTTGACCTCCTTGCTGGCTTCATCTCAGCTGATGGGCCTTTTGTTTACCAGTGCCAACTCTTGTGCTATTTCTTTTTCTAGTTTTGGCTTCAGGTACCTTCTTCAGACATTTAATTACCAGGAAGAAAAAGGGGGGAGGACACATTTTTGCTAAAAACTAAATTATTATTAAATCATGGTGTCCTTCCTGTCAGTGGTGTCACAGGAGATGGGTGGGTTATTCCTCAAGCCCATTCTTGCTTTTACTCATACCCTGACCTTCTCTCCAGACATCAGTGCCCTCTGACATACCTGCCTGCCCACGTTTCCACCAGACTCTTCCTTTTTTTTTTTTTTTGGCCGTCCTGCAGCATATGGTGTTCCCAGGCCAGTGATCACATCCCAGCCGCAGTTGTAGCTGTGGAAATGTCAGATCCTTAACCCACAGTGCTGGGCCAGGGATTGAACCTGTGTCCCAGCGCTCCCAAGATGCCGCCAATCCCTTGCACCACAGTGGGAGTTGCCCAGTCTCTTACTTTTTATCTCCACTAGTTAGAGCCAAATTTTCTGACCCCCAAATCAGGAAGCTTGACAAAGGAGATTTTCTTATTTACGGATTTATTGGCTTGATAAAACTTAAGAAATATTACAGTTACATTGTGCAATTCCACTGCTGGGCATATATCCAGACAAAACTTTCTTTGAAAAAGATATGTGCGCCTCAGTGTTCACAGCAGCACTATTCACAATATCCAAGACAGGGCAACAACCTAAATGTCCTTTGACGGAGGAATGTATAAAGAAGATGTGGTACAGGGAGTTCCTGTTGTGGCGCAGTGGAAACAAATCCAACTAGTACCCATGAGGATGCAGGTTCAAAATCTGGCATTGCCATTAGCTGTGGTATAGGGTCACAGACGCAGCTTGGATCCCGAGTTGCTGTGGCTGTGGTGTAGGCCAGGAGCTATAGCTCCAATCTGACCCCTAGCCTGGGAACTTCCATATGCTGCAAGTGCAGCATATGGTACATATATACAATGGACTACTACTCAGCCATAAAAAAGATTAGCTAATGCCATTTGCAGCAACATGGATAGATCTAGAGACTTTCATACTAAGTGACGTAAGCCAGAAAGAAAAAGACAAATACATATTACTTATTTGTGGAATATGGATCAGATGATCCTATCTAAAAATAAAAAACAAACACTGCATTTAAGAGATCTCTCTACCAATTTTATTGAAAATTTACACTGACATAATTATTCTAGAAAATATACACTGAAAGGTTGCTGAGGCAGGTGAGGCTATTGCAGAGAAATAAGAGGATTAGAAAAGTGGGGAAATAGTATAATTATTTTAGCCATATTTTTCAGTAAGAGACTTTACAAAGCTTAATTTAACCAAAACTGCTTTTGTTTTAGTCAAGTGTGTTGGCATGTATGATTTATCACTTAATGTTTTCAAACAAATTAGAAAAAGAGAAATGACAGGGGACATGAGAGAGAACCGCCTCAAACAACTGTCTTTGACTGTAAGTGCCTAAGCAGTGAGTGCAAAGACGGTGCTATGGTGGACTGTGCCCTCCAAAAAGATGTGTTGAAGTCCTGACGCCCCAGTCCTGTCGTCACTTGCATGTACGGGTCACTGCAGAGGTAATTAGTCAACATGAGGTCAGACTCATGGGCCCTTAATTCAGCACGACTGTTGTCCTTACAGGAAAATGGTGTGAAAGCTGAGTGGATGAATGTAGTGCAGAGGCAGAGGTCGAGTTGTGCAGCTATAGGTCCCTGATCGCCAAGGGCTGCGGGCAGCTCAGCTATGACTGAGGGAAAGGCATAGAGCAGATCAGGGCGTGGCCTTGTCCTCGATTTTGGACTTCTAGCCTCCAGAACAGACGGAATTCATTTCTGCTATCTTACCCAGCTTGTGGCAGTTTGTTTCTGCAGTCCTAGGAGGCTATTACAAGCAGGAAGTTATTCTCTGAGGCCACGTTATTCTGATAAGGGCGACACTGGGGCTCATTTTTGGCCTTGGTCCTGGCTGTATCCTGTTAATATTTCAGTAGTTCAGCCCCTCCACCCCCCCAGCCCTCCACCCGTGTGAAGGACTCATTAGTAACTGACACTTTAGACCTCAGGCCTGAAACAGGGGCAGATTCGTTGTTTGTAAATTCTGGTCCATTCACACAAAAAATGATTGGTCTTTTGCCAATGATGCAGCACAAATATCTTTCATTTGTGAAAGGAAGGAGTTGATTTACAATCAAAGCCGATTTGCTAAAATTTGATTTTATGGAAATAAAACTTGTCTAATGGTCAATTCATTGAATGAACACATTTGCTGATGTACCAAATTTAATAGCAAATAGAGTTTTCTGAAAAGATTCAGCTATCTGGTTTTTAGTTTTTGTCTAGCAGTGTTGAAGGTACAGTTCAATTTCTTGAAAGCTACCAAGCATAGGGTAATCTAGTCCTCTTGTGAATAAATAGACTTAGGAGCCAGTAAAACATGTTTTATCACCAAGAACCCAAGTTTCAGTGTTTCATATGGAAGCTTTTCTGTTAGAATGTCAACTTTTATTCTCTTCCTTTGAATAGTAGTTTTAGGATTCTTTTTCCAATTTCTTAAGTATTCTTTCAACCCTTATTGGTAATTTCTAGTCATTAATAGCTACATTTTACTGTATCATATAGTTTTTCCTGTTCCTAGTTTTTTATTCTATCCATAAATAGATAAATATATGTATATATAGATAAAATTTTGCTGTTTTACTTTTTATTCTTCATTCACATTTTTTGTGTATAGGTGTATCAAATTTGAAGCACTAATCATACATTCTTTTGTAGTAGTACCTTAGGGTATCACCACTTTGAAAGGCCTTCTTGTTCTCATTGCATCTTTCTGTAAACCATCATCAAATCTGTCTCTCTTGTTCCCTGTTAGAAACCAAAATTCTAGCGTCTACAAAATTTTAAGCATTTGTAAAAGCACAATAAATACGGCAGTTTATAAAGTCAGCGCTAAATGGTGGTGCTTTTGATCATTTCCACAACTTTTGAGTCTGCTTTATAGTTTTAATTATAATTGAGTGACTGGTTGTAATTTAGAAGTAGTCGATTCACTCCAGCCACTTAGTAGCCTGCTTGTGTGAATGCCAGTGTCTTGTGTGTTTCACATTTTAGATTCTTAGGGTCCTCTTCTTTTCTTTTGCGTACAACATAAGCCAATTTTTCATTTGGTGAACTAACAAATCTGTTAGTGGGAAATATGAAAAGGCAATGGATTAGCTGAAAATAAGTCATCTGGAAGAGAGAAATCCAACTTGACATTTATACAGTCTGGGACCCTTGAGAAACAGTCAACATAACTGAAAAATAATTTGAAATATAAAAGGGATTCTCATTCCCCAGAGCATATCCTAAATCCACAAAACCCTAGAATAGGGTCATGGCTAGAGAGAAACTAAACTAAACTAGAAACCAGACTGAGTTCGGATTCAGGTAAGTTTTTGAAGGTCATGTAATCCTCTCACATAAGCCTTATGATGGAGGTTGGTAGAGCATGCTGTTAATTTCCCAGCCTCCTTTGCTCTTCAGTGTGGCCCTAGGCTAAGTCCTTGCCAAAGGATGGTGGGTGCCTTGATGTGGCTTCCTGTGGGCCTGGTCTGTAAAACTTCCCCTGCCACTACTTCCAGGGGCCCTTTGACCAGGCGAATGGAGACGATCCCCAGGGCAGTCTTGGAGCAGGGTGTTGATGACGTGGAGCCACAGGATGGAAGGAAGCTAAGTCCCCAGAGGGATCTCTTGGAGGGGAGCTACCTGCCAGTCAGGGACATGTGCTTTAGATTTGACCTGAGAAGAACTAGGCTTCTGTTGTGTTCAATCAGTAAAACTAGGGGTCATCCATTACAGCAGTTAACCTATCCTGACCCTAACAAAAAATTATAGAAACTATCAATTTTTAAAATGGGTCCTTTGGAGTTCCCATCATGGCTCAGTGGTTAACAAATCAGACTAGGAACCATGAGGTTGCGGGTTCGATCCCTAGCCTTGCTCAGTAGGTTAAGGATCTGGCATTGCCTTGAGCTGTGGTGTAGGCTGCAGACGTGGCTTGGATCCCGCGTTGCTGTGGCTGTGGTGAAGGCCGGCAGCTGTAGCTCCTGTTAGACCCCTAGCCTGGGAACCTCCATATGCTGCAGGTGTGGCCCTAGATAAGGCAAAAAGACAAAAAAATAAATAAATGAATAAATAAAATGGGTCCTTTGGTGAATAACCCCTTGTGATATTACTCCTTTGCTCATCTTTGCTAATAATGCCAACCTTTGTTTATTCCAGGAGCTGTTGGAGCACTGATGTGTGCTAACTTACCTAGTGTTCACCACAGTCCTTTAAGGTAAATAGCACTTGTTATCATCTTTTCACAGAGAGGGGACTGAAGCAGAAACATTTAAGCAGCTTGCCGCGGTCACGTAGCGGAGCAGGTGCCTGGCTCTGAAATCTCCCCTGTCAGAAACCAAGTCTTGGGCTATTGAGCTAAGAGGTTTAAATTGCACAATTCAACACCCGCGTTCTGAGGGTTCCCAACCAGGGCCTGGAGGAGATAGGGCCCTGATATGTGCGCAGCCTGTAGGGCCTCGTGGCTTTGTGTACCTGAAGGAGAAGTGGGAAAGAGGCTGTAGTACTGTGTCCCAAGAGCCGCCACTGTGACATACCTGCCCTTGGTCACATTTCACTTCTGGTGATGTGATTACATCTAGAGGGTCAGTGCGACTTTTCAGACTTGGCTACAAGCTGATTTAAGGAGCACTGTTGGCCTGCCTGGCCCTTGTGTAATGCAGCCTATGCCCTGGTTCCCGTGCTTGCCGAGAGGATCACAGAGGTCACCCCAGACCCACGGCCTCCCCTCTGGCACTGGCTTGGGGACTCACCAGAACACAGTGCATCATGTGGCCGTGGTTATCACAGAGCCGGATTTGTGCTCATTCATCCTAATTCATTGTTCCCACTAGCCTATCTTCTGCAAATAAAATAGCCTTGTCAGGGAGTTGCCTTCGTGGCTCAGTGGTTAACGAATCAGACTAGGAACCATGAGGTTGCGGGTTCGATCCCTGGCCTTGCTCAGTGGGTTAAGGATCCGGCGTTGCCGTGAGCTGTGGTGTAGGTTGCAGACGCGGCTCGGATCCCGCGTTGCTGTGGCTGTGGCAAACGCCGGCGGCTACGGCTCCTGTGAGACCCCTAGCCTGGGAGCCTCCATATGCTGCAGGTGCGGCCCTACATAAAGGCAAAAAGACAGAAAAAAAAAAGAAAATAGCCTTGTCAGAGACACATTCTTCAGCTGCCTTGGCCTGTAAAAAATTCACTCAGACCACATGTTTCGACAGTTTCAGGTGAAATAGCTTCCAGGGCCTCAGATTTGATGGTAGAGTGTTATTATGAAACATCAGCTCAGGTTATGCGGAGATGATAATAGTGTCCAAAAGCATCCCAGAAAGCATGGGAGAAAATACACCCTGGCAGTGTTGAAACATTTAATAAGCAGGTGCATCTGGTTCCCAGGCAGCTCTGACTGGCTTGACTCCAGGTTTACCCAAGGGCCAGGTTGTGATGCTGCCAAGGAAAACCATCACTGAAGGCCACACAGGTAAAGTGTGGTGCCGCAGATCAGTCACTGCCTACTGGTGGAAACGGGGACAAACTGACGAGTCCACGGGGTGCACAGGTGTTCTTATCTCTGAAGAGGGAAGCCCAGCCCCTTCGCTGTGAAGCTGTGTAGAGGGCAGTGCTCGCAGGAGACCTCTGGGTGGCTGCTGGCCATGTGAGGTGACTGAACCACACACCTGAGCCTCACCTCATCTGGGTGGCCCAGCCAGCTCAGAGGGAGCTGGGCTGCGCTTCTCAACTGGTTTTGTAATATTACTCTTCTATCACTACTGTTACAAATTGCCACAAAAAATACAGGTTCCTTCTCTTATGGTTCCAGAGGTCAGAAGTCTGAAATCATTTTCACTGGGCTGGTTCAGGCCTGGTTCCTTCTGAAACCTCCAGGCCAGAATCTATTTCCTCACCTTTTTCAACTTCTGGTGGCAACTGGTATTCGTGTTCTTGGGGCTCTTTCCTCTGACCGCCTCGCCTTCACAGTGCCTTCTCCTCCTCTGCAGTCAGCTCTCCCTCTGCCCCTCTCTCTCTCTCTCTCTTTTTTTTTTTCCTTTTCTTTTTCAGCCGCCCTGTGGCATGTGGAGTGCCTGGACTGGGAATCAGATCTGAACTGCAGTCCCGAGTCAAGCCTCAGCTGCGGCAGCGCCACTGTGCCGGGCTGGGGATGGAACCCACGCACCAGCGCTCCCAAGACACTTCCAATCCACTGCACCACAGCTGGGAAATCCCAGCCTTCCTTTTATAAGGATACTTGTGACCCTACGTATAGAGTCCACCCAGATAATCCAGGATAATCTCCCCACCTCAAAAATCTTTTTTTTTTTTTGTCTTTTTGCCTTTATCTAGAGCTGCACCCGTGGCATATGGAGGTTCCCAGACTAGGGATCTAACAGGAGCTGTAGCCGCCGGCCTTCGCCACAGCCACAGCAATGCGGGATCCGAGCCGCGTCTGCAACCTACACCACAGCTCACGGCAACGCCGGATCCTTAACCCACTGAGCAAGGCCAGGGATCGAACCTGCAACCTCACGGTTCTTAGTCGGATTCGTTAACCACTGAGCCACGAAGGGAACTCCCCCACCTCAAAAATCTTAATCATACCTGCAGAGTCCCCTTTGCTGTATGAAGTGACACGCACAGGTTCTGGGGGTTAAGACATGGAGATCTTTTTTTTTTTTTAAGGGCTGTACCCACAGCATATGGAGGTTCCCAGGCTGGGGGTCCAGTCAGAGCTACAGCTGCTGACCTACACCACAGCCACAGCAATGCCAGATTCTAGCCGTGTCTGCTACCGATACCATAGCTCATGGCAACGCCGGATTCTGAACCCACTGAGTGGGGCCAAGGATCTAACCTGCATCCTCATAGATGCTAGTCAGGTTCGTTAACCACTGAACCACGATGGGAACATGGAGATCTTTAGTGCATCACCTCCCTCACTGGGTCACTGGGTCGGGCTGTGCTGCCCAGCACAGAAGCAGGTGCATTCACTATTGACTGTTCCCAGGAAGGCATGAGGGCGGGGGAGGGCTAGGGAATGGCACTCCTTGACCTGGGGCTTTCAGGGACCGGTCAGCCACTTTGGGTGGGAGCATAGCTTTCTTTCCATGTTGTTGCTACTACTCCTGCAACACACACACGCACACACACGCACACATGCACATAAATGCACGTGCACACTTCAAGTCTTTATCTCTAAAAAGTCTGTGTCATTGGTTACACTCCATGCCCATTTATTTCTTTGAGTGAAAATAGTAGGATCTTTCAGTAGAGCTGGTCTGATTCAAAGCTTTTCATCTACCTCAGTGCTATGTAGAAGGAACAGTATCAAAAACACACCAGAATGCTGAATTCTAGCTCTGATTCTACTACTATTTGTCTGATTTTGACTGAGCCATTTTAACTGTCCAGGCTGAGCTTTTTAGCATCAATATAAGGAATTTTGCCTACAGCTGGATTTCTCCCCTAAAATCCCTAGAATGCCAGTTGCAAGAACTGCTTGCTACATGGGGGGGGGGGAGTGTTTGAGGGTATGTACACCTCCACTTCTCTTGGAGAGCTGCAGCGCATATAAGTGTAATAAAGGCACTGAAAAGTCCTGTATAAATGCAGTTGCATGACCCTTAAACCCAGTGTTATGTGAAATCTTTTTTAGAGCATCCTTTCTTTTTCTTTCTTCCTTCCTTCTTTCTTTCTTTCAATACTGAAGAGCAGAACCTGGAAAACACTCATCATCATGTTCTCTAAGGAAATCATGATTTCTGGCAGTTTTGAAACTGAGACATTTTGCCAACAAACCAGCTCCTGTGAGGAATAGAAAAAGCTCCGTGTCACCTACTTGTCCCCCTAAAGGCTTTGTTCATCTTCATCATCTATTTTAATGGTGGGGAGGGCGCTGGCCACAGAGCTAAAATCTATGAGCCCTGACAGTGAGACAACCCCATAAAGTGGAAGCTTTTTCCCTGCCACCTGCCCCTTTAACTTTTTCTTTTACCCCTTAAGTATTTCTTCAGTGTCTGCTAGGAGTTTAGCCCAGGAGATTAAGGCCACAGAAGAGACCTCAAGAAACATGATGGTTTTGTAGAACAACAACTGCCCTTTCTCCCTATAAGCCAGTGAAATGGAAAGAAACAACCAGGCACCGAGGGGGATGTAAGGGGCTGCCCTTCCTCCTTCTCGGTTAGCCCTTAGGAACATGCTCTAAGGCAAATATTATTATTCCTCCTGGGAAATGAGAAGCGCAGCGCAGAGAGAAGTTAAGTGACTTGCACAAGCCACATGTCCGGAGGCAGAATGGGGATGGAGGGCTGCTCAGAGGAGCATGAGCAGGCGAGGTCAGAGAGCCAGCTCCAGTGGGGAAGGGAGGTGTCCCCTGGAGGAGCAGGGGATGAGGAAAGAGCCCTGGGCTGGGAGTCAACGAAAGGCCCAAAGTCAAGTCCTGGCTCTGTGGCTTTGAACAACTCACTTAAACTTTCTGGTTTCCTCAAAGGAGGAGGAGAAGGCTGGAGACCATCCTCTCTCTGCTGTGAAGATGATCTGCTTCCAGGTGGGGGCTGGGATTGAGCTGGTCTGGGAAAAAGATCACAGTTTGAAGACCAAGGCAAGCAGGGACCAAAACAGGAAGCGAGTAAAAGCTTGCCTGCACTCAAAAATGTTTATGAAGCCCTCCCTCTGTGCCAGACACTGTTGTGGGGTTCTGGGCACCACAGAGAACAGGACAGGTCAAAACTTCACTCGTGCAGCCTCCAGGCTAGAGGGGAGACAGGTAACAGGGTAGAGTGTTGGAAAGTGATGCCAAGGAAAAACAGAGCCGAGCGAAGGGAACCAGGAGAGGGATTGTCACCTGAATTATAGGGTGGTCAGCAAACACCTCCTGTGCACATGACATTTAAGTGGAGACTTGAAGGAGAAGGTGTGAGTCAGATAGATTATGGGAGATGATCATTCCAGGTAGGAAAGCAGCCTGAGTGTGGGTGCTGAGGCAGGAGGGTGACTGCTGCGGACCAGGATAGAGGCCACCAGTGTGGTTGGTAGAGGGTCCAGGAGGAGGAGAGTGAAAAAGAGATGAGGCTGGTAAAGCTGACCTCCTTTCAATATGCAAAAACTTGGGGGAAAAAACTGAGGGGTAATTAATTCTCTGTGTTCAATAACTATATATATGTGTGTGTGTGTGTGTGTGTGTGTGTGTATGTATATATTTGCTTTTTAGGGTCACATCTGTGACATATGGAGGGCCCCAGGCTAGGGGCTGAATCTGAACTACAGTTGCTGGCCTATACCACAGCCACAGCAACGCGGGAACCGAGCCACATCTGCAACCTACATCAGAGCTCACAGCAACGCCAGATCTTAACCACTGAACAAGGCCAGGGATCGAACCCACAACCTCATGGTTCCTGGTTGGATTCATTTCCTCTGTGCCACAGCGGGAACTCCTCAAAAACACTATTAAAAGAAGTTTTAAATGGAGTGTTTGGCTCAAGATTCTGGAGGACAAGTCCTTTGTCATTGATCAGACTCTGTATCTAAGAAACAAATAGCCTCCTAAGCGTTGTCTCGCCTCTCCTAGGGACCACCTCTCTCCTCTGCTCTCTTGAGGACATCTGGGGGTCTGCCTGTGATTAATGCATGCACAGAGCAATGACTTTTACCATTTGTCACCACTTGATGTTGTATCATCTGAGTTTTGTGAACGTTAATGTGGAAACTAGACTCTTTACCATTGGATGTGTGGAGTTATGAACACCAGGAGTTTCTTGCTATTCAGAACAGCCCTTCCTCTCTGTGGACTATTGACTCTGCAACTAACTAGATGTGTGATCTTGATCCAATCGCTTAAGTCACTTTGAGTTTCTTGGTCTGGAAGTGGGTGGGTGTAGACTAGATAATCTGTAAATTCCCTTTCCATATGGAAAACTGGTCCTGCCTTCTCTTAGCAAACAACATTCCTTTTCCCCAGCTTATCTCAGAGGTCAAACCAGCAATTACCACCACCCTCCCACCCCTTAGACCTGAGCGTAAAACATGAATAATTCATAAGTGGGCGTGTGAAATGGGAGTGGAGGATGCTTAGGGGACTAGGGCTCCTGTACCAGAAAGGTTACCAAGGACAGGTTCTAATTTGCTTCCACCTTCAGCCTCCAGCCCCTAAGAGATCTAAATATTAATCCACTGCATGATTATTTATCATACATTTAAGTAATTTTAAAGCTGGAAGAAACCCTACAGATCCTGTAGTTTAACACCTTCTGTTGACCACTAAGGAAACAGGCCCAGACTCAGTGACCTGCCCACTCACTGGGACAGAACAGGGACCAGAATCCTGCCACCTGAAAACTGGCCAAGGCTCTTTCCCTCATCTCCCTTTGGCCTACATTTTGCCAATTTTGAATCTGCCCCCCAAATTATGAGATGCCTGAAAATACTTTGGGGGGATGACAGAGAACTCTGAAAGTAAGAATTTTGCCAGATTTTTAAAATGTAGTGAGGCTCTGATCTGTAGCATTCCATCTTAAGTGATACAATTTACATATCCTGAAAAAAAAAAAAAGAAAAATGAGAGACTCAAAAGAATACTCTTAACTTCAAAGGATGCAAAATTTCAGTTATGCAAGATGAATAAGTAATAAGATCTAATTTACAGCATGGTGGCAATAGTTAACAATTACTGTTTGTGTACTTGAAATTTGCTAAGAGAGTTGATATTAAGTCTTTTCACCACGCGCCCATGGATGCGCGCGTGCGCGCGCGCACACACACACACACACACACACACACACACACACTCACCCTTCCATCCTACCCCCCCATCCAAAAGCCACCTCCCCAAATAACATCGTAGTTGTACAGAGACAATGGCTCCATTAAGTAGCTTGATTTGGGTGATCATTTCATTACGTATATGTGTCAAAACATCAAGTTGTACACTTTAAATATATACAATGCTTGTATCTTAGTCATACCTCAGTAAAGCTGTTTTTTTTGTTTTTTTTTTTAAAGACTATTCTTAACTCCTCATTGTTGCATTTCATACTTCCACCACTAGGAGTCCCCCTGGCTAGCAAACTGCGGAATGCAGCTTCCTTGCACTCCGTTTTTGGAATAAAGGACAAGGGCTGAACAAAGCTGATGCTTTCTTGCCTCCTGAGGAGAGACAGAGGAAGGGGAGGGAGGGTCTTTCTGAAATGGACTTGTCCTCTGGCAGAACCATCCTTTTAATACAGAGGAAGGGTTATCGGTAAGCTGAAGGGTTTGGCTGTCTAGAATCAACAGATTAAATGTGAAAGGAATACTATCAGAACCTAATTTCCACCATGGGAAATGAATGTGGCCCAGAAAAGATACAGGGCACGATTAACTGCCTCTGGAGAGAGGACCAGCCTCTGGAGAGAGGGAGAGTTGGCACATATGGAGCTAGGAGCTGCCGCAGACCCACACTTGGGTCCAGTCAGTGGAGGGTCCTTTGCAGATGATGCAGAGAAACTAATGCTATGTGTCTTTGGGGATGGATGCCCACCTAAACAGCCAAAGTCGTTTTTACTCTTGCGTCCCCCAGGAGCTGCAGCCCTCACTGCCAAGCCGTAATCAGTCATGGGTCAATTGGCTGGATCACCAGGGGTCTGGATGTCTCTGCTTTGCAGGTGGACTTTGAGGACACCTAGAATACACTTGGTGATCAACAGCAAGCCCAGAATGGAAAGAAACTGCATTCAACCAATCAGAATGTTGCTATAAGGGAGACCATCTCCCTGAGTTTTCCTACCCAGCCAGCATTCTTCTCCTGCCCACAGCCATCCCGAAACTGTAGCAGATTCCTCCAGGCCACCTGACCTGGAGCAGAGTCCACATCCGGGACCCTTTGCTTCTCTGGTGCGATAGCTAGGAGTCCAGGCCTTGGGCATGTGGCTTAGCCTCTCTGGGGCTCCTCTGCTGTAGAATCTGGTTTCCTATAAGCTGTGGTACCGCTGAAGTTTTCGTAGCATCGTAGTGAATGACATAATGTGGGAAGTGTCTGGTGCAGAATCTGACCCCTAGTATAAATGCTTAATAGGTGGTGTCTAGTATTAAGGGGCTCTTTGGACAAGGAAAGGGTCACTACCTTTGCACCTCTTCAGTGGTTATAAAGAATCGCTTTTCTAGCGTCGGTGGTATAGTGGTGAGCATAGCTGCCTTCCAAGAATCTCTTTTCTCGACTCTTGTCTCAGCCAAAACGGAACTGCTCAGATCTCCATGGACAAGAACTGATATTCAGGTACTGCCAGGTGTGTGCCTCCACTTTGTGCTAGATGGCACACCTTGGGCGTGAGTTACCTGCCCTGCCAGGAGCTCAGAGTCAGTGGGACACTCACAAAGGAAAATAGCAAATGATATAAGGGCTTTAAGAGGCATGGCTCCAGGGGAGTTGGGAAGGCTTCATAGGAGGATCTCGGAGGATGAGCGAGTGCACCGGGTGGATGAGGAGCGGGTGCGAGCAGAGGAAACGTGAGGTGGGAAGCGTGCACATGGTCGGGGCCTGAAGCACAGTGCAGTAAGTCTGAGAGTTGGGAGCCTGGGGGCTGGCAGGAGAAGGGACCATTGGTAGAGGGCAGACACTGAAAGGCTTTGTTTATCCCTCTGGAGAGTTTGCATTTGACCTTTCGAAAGCTTTTAAGAAGATTGGTCTCAAGAAGAATGACTCTTAGACAGAGTGGAGGGTGGAGGGGTGGAGCCTGGAGCAGGGAGGTCAGTTGGTGGATTGTTGCGGAGCCACGTGGGAGGAGGGAGCCTGAAATAAAGGGGTTGCTGCTGAGTGGTGGTTCTGACCAGCTCTACAGGCTTGGGGGCCAGTCGGCAAGGGGTGAAGGAGAACCAAGAGGAGGGATGGCTTTGAGTCCCTGGCTTGGGGAACTGCACAGGTGCTTCTGAGGGAGATAAGAGGGCCGGGCTGAGGCATGTGAGGTGGAGATGCTTTTCTAATAGCCCACAGAATTTTAATGTCCAACAAAGAATTTTTAAGAGTTAAATTTATAAAATTATATGAGGATAAAAAGAGATGTGCCCACTAGATCTTAACACCTCTGTGCATGGTATAATAAGTTGCAAAGAATGATCATGAGTACTGCATTAACGATCTGCTTCATCAGGCTAATGGGATGTCCTTTTACTAACCTCTAAAATTTCAACAGAAGTCCAGACTGTTCAACTTCTGGGACCAAATATTGTGCATGATATGTGCTCCACCTCAGTGAACAGAGGCAAACATGCACAGCTTCTAGAGTCCATCGCCAGAGCCAGCATGGTCTCCTGTGTCCTCCACTGCCCTGGGCCAGTGTCCTCAGGGTGGCTCTGTGGCACAGCGAGGGCCTCATAAACCTGAATCAACAGAGACTGAACAACATCCAGAATGGTTCAGCATCATTTTTTTACCTTCAGTAGTATAGAAGATCTAACCTTCCCCTACCACCCTTTCTAGTCCTTAATTCCCCTGCTATAGTCTGTGTCTGAGGAATGAGATGGATCTTGTAACTGGAAGATGAACTCGGTCAAAGACCCCTGTTTTCCAGTTGCGTTACATATTATGTAGCTAAACTGAGGATGCTGCATTTTACTGGTAAAATAAATACAATCTGAATATTAAACATCTTTCAGTGGAGTGGAAATCAGGAGAGTATGCATAGAAAATATCACATGTATATTTCAGATCACATTTCAGCTAGTCATTTTACCTTCAGAGGTCTAACACTGATTGCTAAGTTGTCAAAGAATCAGGCTGTGGCGGATTACAGACTCACAAAACATTTTTGTAGCCACAACTCAGAAACCCCTTTAGCAGAGCACTAGGTTTTCCAGATGAATGCCCCCCCCCCATTATTATAAATTCACTCTTCTCTACACAATAGGAGGGGCAAGGTGTGGGCCCGGGAGTGCCGGGAGGTGGGGGGAGAAGAACGGGGACTGAGGGTCTAGGCCCCGCCCCTCTAGCTCTGTGTCCCGCCCCCACCCCCTGCGCCAGCACAGAGCCTGCCCTGTTTCCTCCAAGGCCTGTTTACCATATTGGCCCCGTCAGCCCTGAAATATGTTACCTCTGCAATTGTCAACAACGTCTTGTCATTTTTGGAGGCTGTGCTCATGGAGAACGAGGGCCACATCCCCTTTTCTGCCCAGATGTGCTTCTGCGCATCAAGTAACTTAAATGTCCTGCTGGAGAAGAATGAGAGGCCTCCTGTCCAGTTTGGCTCAGCCAGGGAGGCTGAGGTCCAGGGGAACAGGGTGGGACTGAGGCAGTGTGAGCGAATGGCCCCGTTCATATCCCATCTGCACCCCAGCCCCAGTGTGTCCTGCTTCTACTAAGGATGTGAGGTGACTGTTGTGTCCTGGAAAGACTGTGAGGTAAGGTCACTGCATGTGGGCAGGAGCTGGTCTTCTCTGCAGAAGGTGGGCTTATCATCTGGGGGGACCCACACCCTCTATCGGAAACGAAGCTCCCAAGGCAGGTGTTGACCGTGGCTGGGCAGGGAAGGGAGCCTCTCCCTGCCTCTCTTTAAGATTCGGACCACGTGCCAGGCCTTGGGGACTGATGGCCCTCCATTGTGGGAGCTGAGGGGGGAGGTGCCCAGGGGGGACTTCATGCTGCTGTGACTAAGTTCTGTGATATGACTGGTTTTAAACGAGATCATCCAGGTGCATCTGTCCAAATTTCCCTTTTATCAAAGCCTGGCTTCAGCTGGGATGAAGGAGAGCACTGTGTGTACGGCTGCTGATCTCCACACGCTTCCCTTCTCTCCGCCCAGCCTCTGACACACCTGGGCGCAGGTGGCATCAGTGTGTAGGAGATTCCAAGGGTGAGGTTCATTTTTAAAGATAAGGGTTGAGAGGCTTGGAGTAAAAGATAAAAGAGAGAGAGAGATCCTAACAAAAGACAGTGAAGATTCTCCTTCCAGTGACGCCCGTGGATGAACCGGGCTTCCAGAGAGGCAGGCCCTGGCAGTCAGCGGGCAGAAGCCCAGACGGGTAGAGAGACAGCCTAAGGGGCCAGAGATGCATGAAGGTGAATAGAGCGTGGGGCCTGAGGCCCTGGTGTCGGACCTGTGAAGCCACCTGCACGGGATTCCAGTCCGCGGGGTGAGGTGGGGTGTAGGGAGTCGGGCAGGTGCCCAGGAGCTGGGGGAGGGAATCCAGGGAGGGGCTTGAGAAAAACAGGATCCTGTGTCCTGACACTGCAGTATGAGGCAGAGCCCAGTCTGCGCGGTCAGTGGTCAGGCTGCTGGACGCCAGATGCCAAGCCACTGACCCTTCCGTTTCTCCTGCAGTCAGGGACCAGGTGGCTTCTAGAGCTGTGCTGTCCAATATGGTAGCCACTGGCCCCATGTGGCTTTTAAATTTAATTTTCAATTGACTGAACATTTAAAAAAATCAAATTTCAGTCCCTCATTTGCACTCGCCGCATTCAAGTCCTGAGCAGCCAGTGTGGCTAGCGCCTGGGGCAGCAGAGATCCCACAGTCACAGGAAGTTCAACTGAACAATGCCAGGTGGTGCTGAGCGCTGGCTTTAGGCGGGGAAAGAAGGGCATCAGTGAACCGGGTATTCCTGACGCGTCCGAGGAAGAGCAGCAGAGTGACCCTATAGTCACCCAGGCAGTAACCGCGCTGCTCCCCCGACTTCTGCAAACCACCTGTGTGTGCTGCCTCTGTGCCCAGTTCCTCAAAGTCTTACAGCCACTCTATGGCCTTGTCTCCACAAGAGGCCTTGTGAAAAACAAAAACCAAAACAAAAAAACCCGCTTTGATCCAGTGATTCTGCTTCTGGAAATTTATCCAAAGAAGGTACTCATAGATCTTCAGAAAAGGACCTGTAGGATTTCCCGTCGTGGCTCAGTGGCTAACGAATCCAACTAGGAACCATGAGGTTGCAGGTTCGATCCCTGACCTTGCTCAGTGGGGTAAGGATCCAGCGTTGCCGTGAGCTGTGGTGTAGGTTGCAGAAACAGCTTGGATCCCGCGTTGCTGTGGCTGTGGTGTAGGTCGGCGGCTACAGCTCCTGTTAGACCCTTAGCCTGGGAACCTCCATGTGCCAAGGGTGCGGCCCTAGATAAGGCAAAAAGACAAAAAAAAAAAAAAGGACCTGTAGAAGGGACCTTCTGCGTGACATTATTACTTTTGGAAGGGTCATATTTATTGGGAGTATACTTTGTATACATACAATAAAATGTACCCTTATTAGGTGTACAGCTGGATGAATTGTGTCAGTGTATATAGCTGTGTAAACACCCGCACAATGAAAAATGTTTCCATCTTTCCAGAAAGTGCTGCCCATTGTCATCAGTTCCCTCCCACAAGCCCCAGCCCCTGGCAACCAGTGATGTGCTTTTGCTTTTTTTCCTGTGGGTTTCCCTTTTCACACAGGTTGAAGATGGCATCACACAGTATGTAGTGTTGTAGGTCTGGCTTCTTCCGTTTAGCGTAGTGATTCCGAGATGTACGCATGATACCGTGTGTGTCAGTGGGTTGTTCCTTTGTGTTGCTGAGCAGTATTTCACAATCCATGGATGTATCTTAGGATATTTATCCATTTTCCTATTCGTGTGCATTGGGGTTATTTCTAGTGTTTAGCGATTAAGGATAAAGCTGCCATAAACATTCATGTCCAAATCTTTGTGTGGCTGGCAAGGTGTTATTTATGAGCAAGCTTTCAGAAATAACCTCAGTGGCGAACATCTAAAACCTAATACTTCTTATGGTGGAGGGGCTAGTGCAGCCACCGAAACCATGTTTTATTATTTATTTATTTATTTATTTATTTGGCTTTTTAGGGCCACACCTGCAGCATATGGAGGTTGCCAGTCTAGCGGTCCAATTGGAGCTGTAGCCTCTGGCCTACACCGCAGCTCACAGCAACGCCAGATCCTTAACCCACTGAGTAAGGTCAGGGATCGAACCTGTGTCCTCATGGATGCTAGTCAGATTCGTTTCCGTTAGGCCACAACGGGAACTCCCTGAAACCATGTTTTAAAAGACTTATTTATGGTAGAGAAATATTTCTCTTGTTTAGTATGAAAATAATGGAACACAGAATAATACGTTTGCCGGGTGAAAGTGGACAGAGGCCATCTCAGGCTCA
Source organism: Catagonus wagneri (assembly GCA_004024745.2). Lineage (NCBI taxonomy): Eukaryota > Metazoa > Chordata > Mammalia > Artiodactyla > Tayassuidae > Catagonus > Catagonus wagneri. The sequence goes on along the minus strand of PVHT020000140.1, from coordinate 7,842,905 downwards.
CGGAGGATATTTTTATTTTGTTCTTTGCTATACGTTTCTCCATGAACTCTCTGAGCTTGTGAGAACCAGGAAAACGGTCCGTACCTGATGAGGTTTACTGTAAGGAACCTTGGGGCAATGAGAAGCCAGGAATCTCGTCTGCATGGAAGACTGGGACAGGGACCACGTGGGTAAGATGGAGACAGTCACCTGCTCAGACTCTGCAGAGGCAACAGGCCACTGACACCGCAGAGGGTCCATCCGCTGTCCCTGTCTGTGCTCCCTTGTCCTTTCAGTCAGCCCAGCTCTCACTGGATGACTTCCATAGGCCAGGGCTGTCGCTCTCCAGACGCAGTACAAAGCTAAGAGTCTGTTGTTGCCTCAGCGTCTCTCTCTTCTCCCCCCTTCTCCCCCAACTCCCTGCCTTTCTCCTCCCCACTCAGTCACCTCCACCTTCTTCTTCTCAACTCTCTGTTCCCCTTCTCCCTCCTCTCTGCCTCCTATTCGTGCACAGGTCCTCCTTCGTCTAGCCTTTGCTTCCTTCCTTCTCTCAGCGGTCCTTAGACTGATGCCCCTTCTACCCACTTTCCACTCCTGTATGCCTCACATTTAAACTCCAGGAGAGGGGTTCCCATCGTGGCTCAGCGGATTAAGAACCCGACTAGTATCCATGAGGATCTCTGGCCTCCATCAGTGGGTTAAGGATCCAGCGTTGCCATGAGCTGTGGTGCAGGTCGCAGATGTGGCTTGGATCCCGCATTGCTGTGGCTGTGGTGTAAGCTGGCAGCTGCAGCTCTGATTCGACCCCAAGCCTGGGAGTTTCCATTATGCCGCAGGTGTGGCCCTAAAAAATATAAACAGACAAACCTCAGGAGAGGGAACCTGATTGACTCAGTGAGTCACAGTAAAACCAGGACAAGGCTTGCACTAGAGCCCACCCCGTGGACCACGGCCAGCCCGTGGCGTGGCTGCCCTTGAGCCAGGTATTCATCCTGGTCCAGCAGCCGAGGCCACGTAGCACACCGCGCGGCCAGCCGTGGGTAAGAAACCTCTAGGAGAAGCTGTGAGTGTGCCAGCCCCCCCATCCCCCAAACACAACAGTGTTCACCAATAAAATTTATAACTTTAGAAATTCTTTGTAATGGGCACCTGCTTTTTAAATTGGAGGAGAGGAGGAATAATATCCTATAAGGAAGAAAAATATTTTCTAAGAAGGATAACAAACATTCTGTATGTCCTAACTGATTATATACGAGCAGCAGTTAATTGGTACACATTGGCTGTGTACCAAGGAGCAGAGGGCAAGGTCTGAGCAAATGGACTTAATGAATTTAGTCTTTGGAAAGAGAAATGAGAGAAAGGGAGAAAGAGACAGGGATGGGGCGAGGGAGAGAGAGAGAGAAAAGCCTAGAACACAGGGAACCCGGGTAGAGCAGAGCGAGGGAAGAGGGCTGGAACATGAATTCACTCCTTCTGTTCTTCTTTTGCCTGAGACATCCCTGAAGACTCAAACCTCAGGGAGAGTGTTGTCACACTGTCCCTAACGGAGGCCGCATCAACTAGATTTACTATTTAAAAAAAAAAACAGCAGGAGTTCACATCATGGTGCAGCGGGAACGAATCCGACTAGGAACCATGAGGTTGAGGGTTCGATCCCTGGCCTCACTCAGTGGGTTAAGGATCCGGTGTTGCCATGAGCTGTGTGCAGGTCACAGATGTGGCTTGGATCTGGCATTGCTGTGGCTGTGGCGTAGGCCAGCAGCTGTAACTCTGATTCATCCCCTGGCCTGGGAACCTCTGTATGCCTCCAGTACTGCCCTTAAAAAAAAAACAAAACACTTTCTGTGGAGACTTACCCCTCACACCTCCCCTAAACACAAAAATCCTTTGGCTTGAAAATGCCAACTATCGACCCAACTCTATTATTTTTCACTCTTATCACTATCTAAACATGACTTTCCATGGCAGCAATCTGTGACTGTATGTGCCTTTGTTGTTTTTATTCCTGCGCACACTTCCACGTGTTGACACAGTCCACATATTTATTGTTTCAATGACTCCATATTCTTTTAGATGAATGTACGACAGTACCCCGACATTGGGCATTTGGACTGCTTACAATATTTTTGCTATTATGAAAAGTACACCTGGAGGTAATTACAAATTGGACTTTTTCTTTCTTTTTTTTTGTCAGTGGTAACAACTATGTTTGTTAAAGACCATTTTGTTATGTTTTATTTCCTGTTTACAAAACTAGAACATATTCATTGTAGATGTTTTAGAGAAAATAAGCTACTTGAGGGTTTAAGACCCTGGAGGGATACAAACACGAACTCCCCTTTTATCTTTCCCCTTTTATCTTGCTCACAGCATTTGGGCCTCCTTGCCCCTCAGTTGTAAATAATCCCAGGGGTCCAGAAGGCTCCTTCTTATTCCAAATGCAACCTGGAGAGGAAGAGGGGGAGTCTAGGAAGTTCTCCAGGTTCTGGATGGTGTGCTGGCCTGTTCTCTCACCAGCCACAATGCCCGCGTAGAAAATTGGTTTGGTTCTTGTGCACCAGACTGCCACAAAAGCAACAGTGATGCCTACAACTGGATTTCAAGGCTAATACCTTTTTAATTTTTTAATTTTTTTTATTTTTAGGCTTACACTCCTAAATTTAGCCATTGCTTTCAAAAGAGGGTGCTAAGTCTGGAAGGGAGCCCCACCTGAGTCATACCCTGAATGAGTGTCAGCCCTTTTTCTTGGAACTACTCACTTAGCCCCACATCACTGGTCACAAATTCTCCGCCAGGGAACAGGAGCAGTCCCGATTCACCCAGAATGTTGTAGTCATGTTAGTCCTCAAAAGGGAGCCTCTGGGAATTCCCTGGTGGTTCAGTGGTTTGGATTTGGCGCTCCCACTGCTGTGGCCTGGGTTCAGTCCCTGGTCTGGGAACAGATCCCAAATCAAGCCTCTGTAATCCACAGCAGAAACAAAAAACTACCGATTGTGAAAACTGGAAATTTAAAAAGCAGGTTGTGGGAGTTCCCATTGTGGCTTAGTGGAAATGAACCTGATTAGTATCCATGAGGATATGGATTCGATCCTTGACCTTGCTCAGTGGGTTAAGGATCTAGTGTTGCTGCAAACTGCGGTGTAGGTCATAGACATAGCTTGGATCTGGAGTTGCTGCGGCTGTGGTTTAGGCTGGCAGTTGTAGCTCTGATTCAACCCCTAGCCTGGGGACTTCTATATGCCATACCTGCGGCCCTAAAAAGAAAGCAAAAAAAGGGGGGGCAGAGGGGGGTGGAAGCCTCTGTGAGTTCTATGCAGATTTTCCTTCTCTCCAGAGCTTTATACACCCTAAAATCATCCTAAAGCTCACTGCTTCCTAGTTGTTCAGCTAGAGCTGAATAAGGGACTCAGTTCTAACCCAGGAGACAATAGAGAAGGTTTTCTGTGGAGATTTCTGGCAAAGTTTTTCTTTCCTGAAAAAAAGAGGTAGAAGATATAATTCTCTGTCTCGCCCTTTCCCTGCCTTAAACATGGACATGATGTCTGGAGCTGCAGTGGCCATTGTGTACTGACGGGCACGAGGAGAACAGCAAGACGTCTTCAGAGAGCATTAACCCAGTGTCAACAACCACCTACGTCCAAACTCCTTGTTATGTTTAAACCACTTTAAGTTGGGTTTTCTGTTCCTTACAGCTGAACATTTTTGTTATTAGAAGCAAGTCTGCAGTAAACAACTTGTGAAATCTTTGCATACATTCTTGATTATTTTTATAGGATACATTCACATAAAAATTGGGAGATGTTATAGACTGAGTTGTGTCCTCCCCAAATTTATATAACCTCTAGTACCTCTGAATGTAACTGTATTTGGAGATAAATGCTTTGAAGAGGTAACTAAGTTAAAACGAGCTATTTAGGGTGAGCCCTAACGTGATGACTAGTTTCCTCGTCAGGAGGCATTTGGACACAGCTTTGCACATGCACGGAGCAAAGACCAGGTGTAGACACAGTGAGAAGGTGGCCGTCTGCAAGCCAAGCTAGTATAGGGGACCAAAAATGTTTTCTCGGGTGTAAAATAAGAATCTGAATAGTTGTATTTGCTTCTAAAGTATCTATAGGTTTAAGTGGAGTGATGCATGTAAAACGCTTAGATTGGGAAGTGTGTGTGTGGAGTAAGCTTTGAGTAAATGTTGGCTATTATTACTGTGAAGCCCAACGGCAGAATTTTCTGGATGAGTCTCTCCGAAGAATTAGCCAAAGACCTCACTGGTCTCAAAGAGGATCGCTGAGCTCCAGATATCTGTGAGCTGTTGTAGCCGAGACAATGCTATGCGATCCTCAGACCATTTCCTTTTCTTCCCGGGCACACGGGAAGGATACATCCCCCCATATATGCGGTGTCATAGCACCAGCTCTCCCCCACCAGTGGGTTGTGGACAGAAGTGAAACATCATTTCCAGTCTGAGGTTGTGGATCGGGGTGCCTTCTGTGCTTTTTCTCTCTCCTGTTTACAAAGCTAGAAGGAAAGGACTCCAAGGTGGTGACTCACAAGAAGGAAAGTGATTCTGAGTCACCTTTTGGAGGAGCACCATGGAGAAGAGCCACTCAGCTTACAAGGGCTGGAAACAGACCTTAGTTGTATTAAGCTCCTGAGATTTCTGGCTTTGTCCTTAGGGCAGTTACCTGTGCTTACTCTGACCAATGCAATCAAATGTTATCTCCAGTAACATATGACAGTAGCAGAGGGAATGGTGCAAACTAAGGGTTAGATTTCAATCAGTCGGGAAATGGGGGCCAAATGGGAGGAATGGGCCATCCTGCAGTGGTCACTGTTCACATCGTCACATGTAGAATGCTTGATTTCCTTGATCCTCCCTTCTTTGGGACAAAGAGCAAGATGATGATAATCTGCAGAAGGCAGATGAGAGGTGGATTCGGTAGTCATTTTTATATATTAACCCATCCAAGGCTTTGTCAAGAGATATTTGATCTTTTTATTGAAACTAGTGTTACTTATATCTGTAAATGAACATTGGCAAATACAGACACCTGACTGCTCATGAATGCACTGAGCTGAAAGGGAGGGCTGATGGCTGGTCTTGGTTATGGTCTTAATTTACTCAGGACAATGCTGTAACAGAATTCCATAGATGGGGTGGCTTATAAACAACAAAAATTTATTGCTCATGGTTCTGGAAGCTGGAAGTCACGATCACAGTAGCACATGGTTGGGTTCTGGTGAGAGCCCTCTTCTGAGTTGTAGATGACTGTTTTCCCATTGTGTCCTTATGTGTCAGAGAGGGCAGGAGAGCCCTCTGGGGCCTCTCTTATCAGGGCATCACCCCATTCATGAAGGCTCCACCCTCATGACCTCATCACCCCCAAAGACTCCACCTCCTAATAGCATCACCTTCAGGATTGGGATTTCAACATAGGAATTTTGGAGGAACACAGACATTCAGTCCGTAACAGTTACTCTGAACCAGGTGGCTGAGGAGCAGGGGGAAGATGAACTCAAGGACTAGATCTGCCATTTTCCACTCATAACCTCCGTGGAGTCTTCTTGTGGTCATTGTGAACCTTCTAGAAAATTAAAAGTTTTTCGCGGTTTGTACATACAGTGGAATACTATTAGCCCTTAAAAAAGGAAAGAAATTCTGACATATACTATAACATGAACTAATTGAAAGACCTGAGAAGTGAAATAAGCAAGTCACAAAAGATGGATATTATATGATTCCACTTATAGAGAAGTCCAATTCATAGATAGATACAAGGTAGAATGGTGGCTGCAGGGTCTGCAGGGAGGAGGCAGTGGGGAGGTGAGTGAGTAATGGGGCAGAGTTTCAGTTTGAGAAGAAGAAAAAGTTCCAGAGGTGGGTGGTTGCCACACAATAATGCAGATACGCTTAATGCTACAAAACTGTATGCTTGAAAGTGGCTAGAGGGTAAATTTTATACTGTGTATATTTTACCACACTTGAAAAAAAAGACACTTGCAAAACCTCTCTTAGGAGGAGGAAAGTGATCTAGTGGGTTAGAGAAACACAGTAAAGTGCTGTGGAGACATAGAGAAGTGCCAGGTGGTCCTACCCTAGAGTGATTTCCAGCTTGGTGGGGTAGAGATGGATTGAATAACACTGCCTGACAAAGTGCAAGTGCAGAAGGAGAGAGAGAAAGAAGCCATATGAGAATGCAGAGGAGGCAGGAGGCAGGGTGTTTGAAGACTCGTGGCAGGAGTGGTGAAGAGGGCCACTCCACCTGGGCCCCAAAAGTCTGGTAGGATCTTGAGATTTGGAAGGAAGTGGGAGTGAGACTGAGCTCCACATGGTGAGGGCTCAGGGTGGAATGCCTGCTGGGGGTGGGTGATGAGGCCCTGGAAGACCCAGCTGAGCAGAGGGGAGGGTTCCCATTGAGGGTGACAGGAGGCAGGGTTGCATGTCAGACTGGTGACTTAGTGGTATGGATGGTGGGAATCAGACTCTTCTTTTTTATCTGAATAAACTTTATTTTTAAATAGTTTAGATTTACCAAAAAGTTGCAAAGATAATACCGAGTTCCCATATACCCCTTAGCCAGTTTCACCCTGATGATGTTATATGACTGTGCATGTTTGTCCCAGCAACTAGTGAGCTAATACTGATACATTGTTATTAACTGAAGTCCACTCTTTATTCACATTTCCCTAATGCCCCCTTTTTTCTCCCATGATTCTGTCAAAATACCCATCCAAATTTGTACTCATCCAAAGTGCAAAGACAGTACATAGTTCTCTCATACTTGACAGTTTCCCTGATTATCCATATCTTATGTTAGCATGGTACATTTGCTATCAAGAATGAACCAATATTGATACATTACTGTTAACTCAAGTCCCTACTGTATTCAGATTTCTTTAATTTTTTTTCCCTAATGTCCTTTTTTATATTCCAGGATCCTACCAGGACACATTACATTTAGTTGTCACGTCTCCTTAGTGCTTCTTGGCTGTGACAGTTTCTCAGACGTTCCTTAAGTTTGGTGACCTAGACAATTTTGAGGAGTACTGGTCAGGTGTTTTGTCGACCGTCCCTGAATTTGGGTTTGTCTGGTATTTCCCTCATGGTAACCCCAGGGTTTTTGGAGGAAGACCGACAGAGGCGAAGCGCCCTGTCATCTCACCCTGTCAGGGGCCACATACTGTCAACGTGACATCACGGTTGATGTTATTCTTGACCCCCTAACCAAGCTACTGTGTGTTAGGTTTCTCCACCATAAAGTTGTCTTTTTGTGATTTCCAAATTCTCCTCTTTGAAAGAGAGCACTGGATTTTTGAGTAAGGCAACTAACCTGATGAAAGTGGCATTTTGGAACGGAAAGTCCATCTGTGGCTGATGTACTGGGTTGGGGGGCATCTCACCTTAAAGAGTGCTCATGCTGGTCTAGGTGCTTGTCATGTATTGTGACGTTTAATCCTCACGCTGACCCCCATTTTACAGGAGAGGAAACCGAGGCACCAAAAGGTTAAGTAACTTGTTAAAGGTCACAAAACCAGTTAAGTGACCAGCCTGGGATCTGAACCCGAGGAGTGTGTGGCTCTAAAGCCTGTGTCATCCCAGATGGATTAATACCATGAATTCAGAATGTGGCTGTGCATCAGGGTTTCAGTTTGCAGGCAGATGCCCCGGTGCCACCTCCAAAGATCCCGTTTTAGTCAGGCTGCGGCAGGGCCGGGCACCTGTGTTCTAACAGGTTCTCTGGGAGACTCCGTAGGTTAAAGACCAGAGAAGCTGGAGGTGAGGCCATTCGGGCTGTGCTAGCGATGGGGGTCCTTAGGTCACAGAGGCCTCACCCAGTGTCCGCAGTGAAAGGAGAAGGTGGGCTGGGCGGCACTGCAGAGGATGTCTGGGAAGGCTTGGTCACCGATGACGTGGGCACAGTGAGGGGCAGGTGGCTTTTTTTCTGGATGACGGAGGGAATTTTAGTATCAGTGATGGAAACACAGGATTCTACAGGGGAAGGTTGTTGGAGGAGAGATGATGAAGTAAGCTTTGAATTTGAGGCTTAGGTGATGGGACACGCTGGGAGAAAGTACCCAGCAAAATGTGGGATGGAGCCCCCACAGGGTCTGGGATAAATGAGGGGGCGGGGGACCAGAGAAGTCCCGAGTATGTGAGTCTTCTGTGTGGCAGGCAGAGGAAGGACAGACCAAGGCGAAGTGCCCGTTGGGGGAAGGAAGTGGTGAGGGGACTCTGGCGTCAGTTTACCTCTCCCTCCAAACAGCAAACAACCTCCCTAATCAGACTCCCCCTGGTTTACCTCCTGTGCTGAACACCATCGCTAGTGGGGAAGGACAGTGTGGGAGCGCTAGGCTTGGAGAGTGTCCACAGGGCAAGGAGAATTCCCCCAGGTCCCATAAATGATAGCAGGTCACCCTTGTGCCTTCAGAATCTTGAGCCCGGGAGGGTGCATCCAGCTCCATCCTGTCCTGAGGCAGGTAGGGAGAAGGTGTCCTTGACAAGGCGTGCCTGGGACAGCTTTGCCACCTTGCGTTCTGGAATGGGGCCCCCGTACTAGCTTGAAGGGCCAGCCAAATTCCCAGCTGAGTCATGGCCAGCCATGAGGGCCTCATGACCTGGAGGCCAAGTTTCTTTACGCTGGAAATCATCTTCAGTCCGCACGTACCCTCCACCTGCTAGGACCAGGCCAATGCCAGGGCCTGTTTTGGCACCTGCCTCCTCACTGACCTGGAAGAACCTTTCCCCCTGTCCTTGGAACCTCCTTGGCCCTGGGACAGGGCTGCTCCTTGCTCGCAGGACAAGGGAGGCACCTTGTCCAGCCTGTGGTTCTGAAAGGAGCCTACTCATTATGCTCCATGAAATAAGTCAGGCAGAGAAGAACAATTGCTGTATGATATCGCTTATATGTGGCATTTCTAAAATATGACAAACTAGTGAAGATGACAGAAAAGTAGCAGGCTCACAGAACAAACTGGTGGTTAACAATGGGGGAGGGGAGGGAGAAAGAACACCCAACCCATAAATTTCACCTCTTCTGCTGTGGCCAATTGAAGCCAGCTGTAGAGCTTTTCAACAGTTTGACAAACTGTACAGTTGTTTCTTGGTATCCACAAGGGATTATTTCCAGGACACCCTTTGGTACCAAAATCCACAGATGCTCAATTCCCCTATAAAATGGGGTTGCATAATTGGCTATCCGAGTCCAAGAAGGTCGAGTCCATGGATACAGAACTCACAGATTCGGAGACTGACTATAATTATATCACTTTACAGACTGATATATGTATTCAGGATGAAAAGGACACCGTTTCTTGAAAAGGAGAACCTCGCTTAGAGTAGGACTCAGGAAGAGTTTGGATCATTTTATGTCTTGAGTGGAAACTGGGATACTCAGGCAAAAGCAAGACGCTGAACAATAGAGCTATTCTTTCATTAGGAATGTGTAGTGATATTTAAATATCAGCATAAATTAAGATTCCCGTCATTCCTCTATTCCCAGCAGGTGAAATAAACACTTAGAAGCAATTCACACAGAGACTTTGAAATAACCAACTGTTCTCAAAGCATAAACTCATCCTCCAGGGTCCTGCCAGTTGAAGTCACCCTCCAACTATTTCTGAAATGGATCCAGGTGACAGTGCTGAACACGGGCCCAGCTGAGGCAGTGAAGCATGCCGGGAGAGAAGCGGGCAAGGACTAGGAATAGTACAGATGCTGACTGCTATCTAGGTAGAAGGTCAGAATATTGTCCTCCTCTCACGGTTTTCTAAAGAAGGTAGACAGCTAGCTGAAGTCAAAGTTAGCTATTCACCACCAGCTAGAGGGAGGCACACATGCTAAAATCCATTTATAGTAGATAGTAGAGGGTATGACCGGGGTTTTAATTAAATTCAGCCATATATCAGCTAGACTTCAATAAAACTTCAAAAAATGAAAAAAATGTTTTGAGAAATGTCCCTTCTAAAAATTACTCTGTTGAGATTGTCTTAAAATCAGAATATGAAACATGAATTAAATATCAACCTAATAAAGGTCATATTTGAATGTGTGATCACAGAAGAAAATAAAGTTCAATCAATGCCATAAGAATATGTTATTCAGTATTATGCTTAGCTTTTTTTTTCTTTTTGCCTTTTCTAGGGACACACCTGCGGCATATGGAGGTTCCCAGGCTAGGGGTCTAACAGGAGCTATAGCCACCGGCCTACACCACAGTCACAGCAATGTGGGATCCGAGCCACATCTGCAGCCTACACCACAGCTCACGGCAACGCCGGATCCTTAACTGAGCAAGGCCAGGAATCGAACCCGCAACCTCATGGTTCCTAGTCGGATTCTTTAACCCCTGAGACACGACGGGAACGCCTATGCTTATTTTTTAATGTTAAAATTTGCCTCTCATCTGTTTACTCTCCAGACCTTTCACTAAGTCCAGTTGGTAGACACAAAGAAGTTTAGAGTAAAAGGGAACTTAGAGTTTAGCTAACCTAAACTAGGTTTCTAGGTTCTTGGATTTCACAGACTGATAAAATTCCTAAAAAGGATTTCGAAGACCTATATAGAGTTGCACACTTTTAATTTACTCAGTCATTAAAAACACCTATTATTCACTGTCGCCAGCATGATGTCACATCTAAAGTGTATTATAAAAAATATAACTGTTTTGATAGAAATAAATTAACTTTATGGAAAACTCATATTTTTGGAAGGTATTTTTTCATTTCTACATGGACCTGTGAAAAATGTAAACTTCCTCCCGGTCCAAAACCAGTTCCTGCCCTAGGACTTGAGAAACCCTGATTTAACGCACAATCCTCCCCCCTTTACAGGTGAGGAAACCGAAGCCCCCATGTGACCTTGAACGTAATCCAATCACAGGCACCAGCTCACACCCAAAATAGCCCTGTCTGGGGCCAGAGGTTTTGAATGCACGTCCTATGCCTTGCCGGTCTTGCTCGCTGCCTGGTTCCCACAAATGCCTGCAGGGGCCAGCAAGGGCCCCACTACTCTGTTTAGACTGATGTTAGGTAATGTGCTCTCCTGGGAACACTGGGAGGGGATGGAGGAGTGAGGAGGAGGGAGAACCAGGAGCTGCCCTCTGGGTCCCTGCATGGCCTGGACTCTTCCTCCTGTCTAGCACTCTGCTTTTTACGTGTCCTTTAGTCAGGGACACTGATTCCTCAGACCACTGGGAAATGCATTGTGCACTCGGATTCTTTATGATCTTGCCTCTCCTCTCCTCCATCAGACTTACTACTGATGTTTTTAGAGAATTGAGTATCACTCTCAAAGCACCCTAGTATGTTCAGTGTTTTCTTGCAAAATGAGGGTTTAATCTAAAATAAAATAAAGATTCTCATGTACACGTCACTATGTAGATGCAAGAATACTTCATTTGGGAATTTTAGTTTTAAGCAATAGATAGTGATTCCAGTTTATTTTAGTGGAAAGGGACTTTCTGAAAGAGGATATTGGGTAGTTGGAAGAATCGCCAGGAAGGCTGGAGAATTAGTCTTGGAGCCCACATAGCCAGGAAGAACTGCCAGAATCACACCCGGAACCTCTGATGCCACGAGTAGGACTGGGGAGGGACTGGCGTGAGGGCTGACTGGGGCTTCTGGAGTCTGTGCAGCTGCCACCACCCAGCGCCAATACAGACACCGCCTCATGCCTGCTTCTTCGCAGCAGTAGCCTCTAATGGAAAGCCTGGGCTGAGACCCTCTGATGCGCACAGAGACTGGGTCATTGCCAGGCCTTAAAGGGAGTTTGGGAAGGTGAGTTTCTGGTCTTTTCTTCCTTTGTCATTGGAAGGCAAGCTTTGCCTCCCTAATGGGGAGAGGGGACTCCGAAATGCAAACGATCAGATGTTGGGCAGCCAAGCAGAAGAGCAGGTCATTTCCTGACAAAAACTTCTCCCAAAGTTGGGGCGGCAGACAGTCTCTGTCATAGTAGCAGGCAGAATCCATCAACTTAAGTTCAGGTTTCATGGGCATTTAAACATTTTTTGTCTTGCTTTAGAAAACCCTGTCCTAACAGAACGTGTTGATGGCCACTGCAGGGGAATTCATAAAGACAATCTTGGAATTCTCTTTACCTAGGGGAGCGTGTTGACCTCGGAACCCACTGAAGCGTGTGTTCCCGGCCGTACCGGGGTGTACTGAGCACTCTTCAGTCAGGGGAGGGCTCGCAGTCCAGGCTGGGGATTCTCCCTGTGAGATTTCACTGCAGCACCTAAGGTGGTCCTTTGTCCTGCCTCTTATATAAACTGCCTTTAGACTTCCTGTAATGAAGGTGCCTATGCGTGCAGACTGTTAAACTATTGCACAGTGTATATTTCCCCAGTTTCTGGATGGGGCCTCCAGCCAGGACGGCTTCAGCCTGGGACTTTCCCCGAACAGGCAGTTCCAGCCTAAGTTGACCCTGGATCAGGCTTGCTGAATCTTTCCACTCCAGCGCTCCTGAGGGCCGAAAGCCAGAGAACAAATAATCCAAAAGAGAAGGAGGGGCTAGCCAGAGGGAAGACTGAAATGTCTTGGAATTCACATTTGCTCTGTGGAATCCATGCAGATTCTGATAACGCGCAGTGTCCCCGAGAGCGAGCAGGTGCTGGTAGCGCCTGTCCGTCTTGCTCTTGCCAGTGATTTTCTGCTCCAGGAGAGGCTCTACACACCCTGGAGAGACATTTCTGTTTTGAGAAAATCAAGCCAGAGGGGTCTTTAGGTCACAGACATGTGAAGCCAGCACATTCTCTATGTCCTCAAACGGACCCATGTCCTGAGGGCAGCTGTTGGAACCAGCCAACTAAACCCTGCAGACTTAGAAGAAATGCTTTTTTTTTCCTCCTCAGATGTGGACTTAGCCCGAGTAGGAAACAATTTGTCATTCTTGGAAAATGTTTGTTTGCCTTTCATTCCAAGTGTGCTCACGGGACAGCTGGGCTCTGCCCTAGGGCCTGGTGTCCGTGTCACCTCACAGTGGAGGGAAATGGTGACCCCATAGCTGGCCCAGGCTGGCATAGAGCAACCTCAGCCGATTCGTTGTTGTTGTTTTTTTAAATTATTATACAATACACATAACATAAACATTACCATTTTAGCCATTTTTCAGTGTGCCATTAAGTACATTCACATTATTGTGCAACCTTCCCCACTGTCTGTCTCCGAAACGTCTTCATTCTCTCCAGGTGAAACTCTTGTGACCGTCGCATCTTAACGCCTCTCCCCCTTCCCCAGCTCCTGTCAGCCCTTGTTCTTCTTTCTCTCTCTAGGAATTTGACCAAGTCCTTTCTGTGTGGAATCATACAACATTTGTCTTCTTGGGCTGACTCTTGATGGCACCAGAAACCGAATGGGCCAGACTTTGTGAGATATACCAGTAATTATTCTATTGACTGGTGACCAGACCGTGCGGGTGGGCATGGATGTTTCCTTCTGAACCAACGGATGTTCCTACTGTTAGGCATCCTGAAAAGAGTTTAATCTCAGAATAGAAAAAAGGGGGACACTGGGAGTGGGGAAAGTAGGGTTTTTTTTCCTCTGGGGCTGATTTGGTCTTAATTCCAAGATGTGAAGCTACGTGAAGGTCCTCATTAGTGGGCTGTGGGCGGCAGAGGTCAGATGGAGCCCTGGGCCCGGGGAAGCCTTGTTGAGAGCAGAATAGTGATTGGGAGGGTGACCAAGCCTGTGGGGTTCAGGCTTGGCCCTTCTGGCGCCGGCACCGGCACCGTCCGTCCGCGTTGTCCGTCAGTTATCCCGAGGCTCTAGCAATGTCTGGTTCACGGTCAGTGCATCGTGTCAGCTGAGCTGTGGGGGGTGAGAGCGCCCTGTCCTTTACGTGAAGCTGAGTGCAGGTGGCAGTGTTGGCCACCCGCTCAGGACAGCTGCACCTGATGGGACAGATATTCCCCAGAACTGTAGAGATCAAAGCTCTTGCGCCTCGAGGTGGGAAAAGGCAGAAAAAGCAAAGTGATGGGTCCTGGGGTACATGAGGCGGTGCCCTCGGAAACTCTTAGAAACTCCAGCGAACTGCCTGCTGTGAGCTCCCGACGTAATAATTTCAGTATTAAAAGAAGTTCGTGATTTCCTTTTTAGACACAGGCTTGTGAGACCGGGGTTACCACGTCAAGCATGCTCACTTACTGTGACGATGAGATTTAAAGTTCCTTTCCACGAGCCGAACCTGATATTCAAGGCAGACCTGTTGTGCATGGCCCTCCACTCCCCTGCCGCTCATGTTCCCGCTAGAGGTGCAGAGCCTTTGGGCTGATTACAAATTGCAGATTTGACCTCGGGCTCAAACTCTGAGAAAGTTTGATTTGAAAGTGTGCCAATTTTCCATTTTTATGTAGCTTAAGTCAGAGTGGGCATCTTGGGTCCCTATTCTCCTGGGTGCCTTGGCCTCTCAGCAGTAAGTCAGGGGCTGCTCAGAAGGAGACACAGGGATTTCAGTTGGTAGTGAATAAATTAAATCTGTATGGTGCCAAATAAAATTGCAAAAACTGGGTTTTAGTATCCACGAAATCTAACAGGTTTTCTTTGTTGTTGTTATGACTTCTGACAGGTTTGAAGGTAAGGTGCCCACAGGGTTTTCCTAGCTTCAAGACTCTCCATGGATAGATTTCTAAATGTGAGCTACAAAATCCTAAAGTTCATACTCAATAATATCCTTCCTATTAGTCTGTAGGTCTGAACAACGTTCCCAGCTATTAGCTCCTTTCTCCCCTTACCCTGTGCCCGTGGCAGAGGTTAGCATAAAGTATTATCCTTTTTTATGAGTGAAGCAATTAAAGTTCAGAGAGATTAAATGATATACCTGAGGCCCTGAAGCTAGAATGTGGCCAAGGCAAGGCGAGAGCTCATGTCCTCTGCTTTTCCTCCAAGGTCGTTCTTTTCCTTTTAAAATTTTTATTTTTGTTTTTTGTCTTTTTGTCCTTTTATGGCCTCACTCGCGGCATATGGAGGTTCCCAGGCTAGGGGTCTAATCGGAGCTGTAGCCGCGGGCCTACACCACAGCCACAGCAACGTGGAATCTGAGCTGCATCTTAGACCTACATTGCTCATGGCAATGCCGGATCCTTAAGCCACTGAGTGAGGCCAGGGATCGAACCCATAACCTCATGGTTCCTAGTTGGATTCGTTAACTGCTGTGCCAAGACGGGAACTCCTAAAATTTTTATTTATTAAAATTATTTTCTTCCAGGTTTATTGAGAAATAACTGGCATACAGCACTGGAGAAGTTTAAGGTGAACAGCAGAATGATTTGACTTACATATATCCTGAAATGGTTACCAAAATAAATTTATTGACTATTTGTCATCTCATATAGTTACAAAATTAAAGGGGAAAAAAGTGTTTCCTTGTGATGAAAATGCTTAGGATTTACTCTCTTAACAGTTTTCATTTATAACATACCACAGCCTTAATTGCACTTGCTGTGTTGTAGATTATGTCTCATTATACTGATGTTTGCTCCCCTGGGTTGTGTTTCTCCTTTGATAGCTGCAGGTATCAAACTCTCTAGGTTTGAGCATCTTTGCCAACCTCATCAATAACCTCAAAACCTCGGTAAAGCCCACTGGTCTGCTGCTCTCGAATCAGCATGACTTCTGAGCGCTGTCTCAGAACCATGTCTTCTGAGAAGCTTCAGCCCAGGCTAATCCCCGTCCTGAGGAAACTTCCACTGCACTTGGAATCAGCACCACAGCCTGGAGCACATAATTATATATTTTTTGGAATGGTTTCCTGCTTGCTTGCCAATGACAGGGTGAGCTTTCTAAAGAGTAGGCACCCAGCTGCGTCCCTTACCTTTTTGGTATCATTCATGGTCTCTAGAAGCAACTGTGCTAGGACAAGTGTCTAATACAACTTGCTGAGTGGTGTTTGGACCCTGTGGTGTACACATGCTGGTGAGTCCATCATCTTTGAGCTAAAGTTTCCACTGCTCTCTCCCACCCTTCTCCACCCCACGCTTCATTTCTCTTTCTACACAGTAGTTGTTACTAGACTGTATTGTGGTAAATACCTGTTTATTAATGTGTTTATGGCTGTCTCACCCACGAGAATGTAAACTCTAAGAGAGGGAGGCCCTTCTTTCTTCACCAGCTCCTAGAACATATAGTAGATGCTCAATAAATGCTTGTTGAATGAATGAATAAAGGTCTAAATTGATACTCCACTTGTTGTGAGCCACACGGGAAGTCCGAGATGTTCCCTTTGTTACAGCCACCAGCCCACTTGCATGGGAATCATTCAAGATGCTTGTTGGAAATGCAGGTTCTTGGCCTCATCTCAATACGACCACATTAGAATCTCTGGAGGTGGGACCCCAGGACATAGCAATACTGATTTTCATGTATATTAAAGCTGAGAAGTGATATGCATTTTTAGATGAGAAATTTGAGCCTCTGAGATATAAAGGGATTTGTTCAAGTTCACCAGATAGATTATAGCCAAGCTGTTAGTAGAACCCAGACTTCAGATTTCAAACTCTCCTTTTTTTTTTTTTGCTTTTTAGGGCCACACCTGCAATATATAGAAGTTCCTGGGCTAGGGGTTGAATCGGAGTTGCAGCTGCACCACAGCCACAGCAACGCCAGATCCAAGCTGCATCTGCAACCTATGCCACAGCTTAGAGCAATGCTGGATCCTTAACCCACTGAACGAATCCAGGGATCAAAGCCACATCCTCATGGATACTAGTCGGGTTCTTAACCTGCTGAGCCACAACAGGAACTCCCAGACTTCAAACTCTGATTTCAGAGTTCTACCACACCAGCCTAACTAACTGATAGAAAACAAGAACATTTTCAGAAGGTTTAGGAGTTTCTGTTGTGGCTCAGCGGGTTACAAACTCGACTAGAATCTATGAGCATGTGGGTTTGATCCCTGGCCTCGCTCAGTAGGTTAAGGATCCGGCATTGCCATCAACTGTGCTGTAAGTTGCAGATGCGGCTCAGATCTGGCGTTGCTGTGGCTGTGGTCAGGTAGGCAGGTGCAGCTCTGATTGGACCCCTAACCTGGGAGCTTCCATGTGCTGTGGGTGTGGCCCTAAAAAGAAAAAAAAATTAAGTCCATCATTTATATGATATCATTTTATTTTTATTTTTGTCTTTTTTAGGGCCGCACCTGCGGCATATGGAGGTTCCCAGGCTAGGGGTCTAATTGGAGCTGTAGACGCCAGCCTATGCCACAGCCACAGCAACACAGGATCTGAGCCGCGTCTGCAACCTACACCACAGCTCATGGCAACGCCAGATCCTTAACCCATTGAGCAAGGCCAGGGATCGAACCCCCATCCTCATGGTTCCTAGTAGGATTCATTAACCACTGAGCCAAGATGGGAACTCGCTCATCTGATTTTTAAAACAAGGCAATGTAGTAGGTATTATTATTGTCTACAGCTTAAGGGCAAGAACTCAGAGCAGCAAATGGTAATGTGCTTATTTAATAATAATCCCAGTCTCCTGATGGAATGGGACTAAGGCCCAGTTCTTGCAAATACAAATTCCTGCCACAGCAACTGCCCTTCCTTTCAGTGATGTCATATATATTTCCTAAAGATTAAAGATAACTAAAAATTGCTTAGTAAGCTGTATGATGTTTAAATTCTGTGTCAACAAAGACATAGATGTTTTCAGCTGGATGTTTGTAACTATGTGAGAGAGAAAACTTACAATTAAAAACATTTAAACTCCAAGAATTCTTTTCTAGTTACCTACCAGTTATTGCAGGAGAATTTTCCCTTTAATTTGGAAAAGGATCAGGGTACAAAGGACAGGGCCTCTTCTTGGTACCAGAAAACACATGTCGCTGAAGCCTAGAAGAGAAGAGCTAGCTGTAGGCACAGGGGCAGCGGTGCGCTCTCTGGCAACCCAAGGGAGTGGCTGGGTCCCGTTGTTGGTGAACCACCCCAGCTACTCTTCTCTGCCCTCCTCCATCCACACACACATGGTTCATTTGTGTTTCTGAGTATCTTCAGAAATGCCTTTCTAGGAGTTCCCTTCGTGGCTCAGTGGTTAATGAATCTGACTAAGAACCATGAGGCTGCAGGTTCGATCCCTGGCCTTGCTCAGTGGGTTAAGGATCCGGCGTTGCCGTGAGCTGTGGTGTAGGCTGCAGACGCGGCTCGGATCCCGCGTTGCTGTGGCTGTGGCGAAGGCCGGCGGCTACAGCTCCTGTTAGACCCCTAGCCTGGGAACCTCCATATGCCGCGGGTGCAGGCTGGCAGCTACAGCTCCTGTTAGACCCCTAGCCTGGGAACCTCCATATGCCGCGGCAAAAAAAAAGGCAAAAAAAAAGAAAGGCCTTTCTACACATACTCAGAGGGAGCCAGAGGCCATGCTCCAAACCCGTGCCCTGGGTTGGCCTTTCCTTCTTGGGGCTTTTGCACAAGCACGGCTGCTTGCCTGTGCTCGGAGCTAAGGTCACAAAAGAGGAATTATTCCCTGTTCCCCACCGGTCTGTTCGTATGAGCCACCTCTGTCCCTCTGGAAACAAGAACCAGGAGGCAGGAATCCTTTGGTGTGTGTGACTCGCAGGTGCCCTCTCGGCCTCCCTGGGAGGATGAAGAGCACCCTGGGGTCCAGAGGACGTGGAGCACCCCGAGGACCATCCCCGGCTTAGCGGGGAGACGTGGTTTCCCTAACTGCCTCCCTGGGTGTCCAGAAAGTCTCCCCTTCTCCAGAAGGGTTTTATCGATCCCGCTTGAATATTGTTATGAGCCGAACTATGCCCCCCTCACCCCGGTTCCTGTGCGGAAGCCCTCACCCCAGTACCTCAGAGCGTGAGCCTATTTGGAGAAAGGGCCTTTAAAGAAGTAATTAAGGTAAAATGAAGCTATGGGGTTGGCATCTAATCCAATATAACTGATGTCCTTATAAGAAGATGAAATTTGGACACACACAGAGACATCAGGATACATGCATGCAGGAGAGACCATGTGAAGACACAGCAGAAGGCAGGTGTTTTCCAGCCGAGGGGAGAGGCCTTGGGGAAACCAGCCTTGCTGACACCTTGATCTCAGACTTCCAGGCTCTAGAACTGTGAGAAAAGTTCTGTTGCTTATTCCCCCCAGTCTGTGGTAATTTGTTATGGCAGCTCTAGCGGACTAACAGATTTCACCCAGGAGCCCTGGCATTAGTGAATCTGCTTTATCTTTTCACGTCTGTAGGAGGCCTGAGGTCTTTATCGGGGCTGAGGTGTATCGTGGAGGATGTTCACACTGTGAGCATTTCTCCAGGGATCTACCCAGGCCTTCTCTCTTGGAAGAGCCTCAACTTCAATCATCCCTTCGTGCTGAGAATGCCCAACTTGCCAGCTCTGGCTGTCTAGGCGTGCATTTCAGTTTCCCCCTTAAGTGGCCCATTGTCACTCTGTAAATCCAAATAGTAACCTATTGGGAGTTCCCGTTGTGGCTCAGTGGGTTAAGAACCTGACCAGTATCCATGCGGATGCAGGTTCAACCCCTGGCCTTGCTCAGTGGGTTAAGAATCTGGTGTTGCCATGAGCTGTGGTGTAGGCTGGCAGCTGCGGCTCCGACTTGACTCCTAGCCTGGGAACTTCCATATGCCTCAGGTGCAGCCATAAAAAAGCAAAAACAAACAAAAACCAAATAGGAACCTATTATCTGTGCTTCCCAAGCCTTTCCTCCTTCCTGGGGGTGGCGCCACCATTCTGTCCACAGGCAGGAAAGGCGGGATGGTTCGATGCTTCCTTCTTCTCCTTCTGCCCCTTTTCATCTCCCACTAAACAGCTGCACAGCTGTACAGCCTCCATTTCCCAAAAGAGATTCTTGGTCCTTTAGAAGCTGAAGGCAGAACTGCTAGGGTTTCAGCGTGAAGCTAAGTGAGTGCATGAAATACTGACTTTCTCCCTCAGGCACCGCTGGCAGGAAGCAGCAGAGGCCAGAGCCCTCGTGATCTTTTCTATCACAAGTGGCATCTGCGGCAAGTCTGGCAGCCAGGTTTCCCAGCTGCAGCACTCTTGTGGGCTGTGGGCTTCAGTGGCCAAAGCTGCCTGGGATGTCTAGTGTTTAGAGTCTTGCTTTTGTTCTGGAGAGTCTTCGAGTTCAGGAGCAACTGAGTCTAAAGATCTGGTATCAGAAGATGCCTTGCTGGCCAGCTCTACATTCTTACGCAAGAGGTGGGAAGGCTGCTCATTAGAAACAGATCGTCTGCCCGAGAACCACTGCCTTTCTGGAAATTATAGAGTGATGTCTGAACTGTAAGTTGAGGATTTGTTTGTAGCACAGCAGTTCCTACAGTGTGGGAGTGGAACTTAGTCTCTGTCCCCAGTCAGAGGATTAAATCCAGATCCTAATCACCAGGTGTGCAAAACTCACTGGCATTATGCCTCGACTCACCATCCCTGTCTTTCTGCCCAGTGCCTCT
Source organism: Catagonus wagneri (assembly GCA_004024745.2). Lineage (NCBI taxonomy): Eukaryota > Metazoa > Chordata > Mammalia > Artiodactyla > Tayassuidae > Catagonus > Catagonus wagneri. The sequence goes on along the minus strand of PVHT020000140.1, from coordinate 7,822,541 downwards.
CTGTTCACATCTTCATTTCCACATCACTGGACTGACAGGAGGCCTCCTAACAGGTGGCTTCCCCTGGTCTCACTTCCTCTGGTCTCTCCACGCCTCTGCCAGGAGATTGCTTCTAAGGCTTTTCATTACGGGCAGAGTGAAACCTGTATCCTTTGGCACAGCCCTCAAAGGCTGATCCGAACTGACCTTTCCCATCTGATTTCTCTTCCTCCCCTTCTCACACCATATCGTCTAGCTGAACTTTATCAGCTGGGCTTGGAGCCAGATCCTGGCTTTGCCCCTGAATTGCTGCTCAACTGTGGGGCGTATCTTAAGTACCGGATGATAAGCGTAAATAACCAACCCAAACTGAACCCTAACTTAGTCCGTGTCAGGCCCCAGTGGATGATTTTTACTTCATTTTCCTAGCAGACCAATTCACTAAGAACCTTAGGGTTTTGACTTTTTGTTTTCTTTTTTGGCCACCCTGTGGCGTGTGGAGTTCCTGGGCCAGGGATCAGATCCCAGCTGAAGTTGTGGACCTTCGCTGCATCTGCAGCAACACCAGATCCTTAACCCACTGTGCTGGGCCAGGGATCGAACCTGTGTCCCAGTGCTCCAGAGATGCTGCCGATCCTGTTGCACCACAGTGGGAACTCCAAGAACCTTAGGTTTTACACAAAATATTTAGAAGGCAAAAACATTTAGGTAACTTGCCTAAAGCTGTGAAACCTCAGTTTCTGCTTCTGTACAATGCAGGTAATGATGGTTTCACCTTGTGTTGGCCGAGACTTTTTCCAGTTGCAAGGGAAGGACACCTAAGTCTAACTAGCCCACGTCCTGGTTAGAACCAACATGCTGTTAGTCCTGACATCCAGGCAGCGGATCCGAGGCCTCCTGCTCTGGGTCCGCTGCTTCAGACTCCAGTGCGCTTTCTCCAGGGCGGTGGTGACAGCTCACAGGACTTGCAGGCTCACGGGCTCTCTGGTGTTTGTGATCTCAGAAGGACCTGGCTGGGGTCAGGGAAGGGAGAGCATGTGTAACGGTCGCCCTGGGTACAGGGTTGGGGGATATTCCAGGACTGCGCAGAGCTAACAGATGCCTGCTGACTTGTTTGAATTATGCAACCAGATATTGAGTGGCCACCCTGCGCCGGGTGCTGGGGAAGCCGATTCCCCACTCTGCAGGAGCTCCGCGTGGAGGGCGCTCCTGAGGCCATAAGGTACCGTTCTGGCCTCTCTAGCATCGCAGCCTCTCCTCCCAGGGAAGGCAGGTGCCCTCTCTTTGCGTCTCATCGCACATGTAATGGAGTGCGTACAGCCTCTCAAAGGGTGGTCTGTGTCAGTCCAGGGCCGCTCTCGGTCCAGTGGATGAGTCAGTCTAGTGCTAGGATTCCCTGTGTTGAAGGCAGCTTACTTATCAATATGAACCACGCTCTGCAGAATCAACTTGCAGTAAAAGCAACATTATTTTGATCTCGGATTGCCTGTGACAGTATGCCTGGCTCTCTTAATTGCTTCTAGGTTCCTATGGGAACAGGTGTCGTCGGTTGGACTCTCTGAACCCCAGCAGCAGGCACTGGGAATACCTCAGGGAGCCAGATGGGCGAGCCCATGACCTAGCTCAGGGCATCTAAGCCCTTGTCATGGAGGACCAGCTTGTATATTCACAAAGTTGTGCAACCATCATCAGTATCCAATTCCACAACATTTTGTTCACTCCAGAAGGAAACCCCATAGCCATTAAGTAGTCACTCTCACTCCCTCCTTCCCCCAGGCCTTGGCAACCACTTGTCCACTTTCTGTCTCTAAGCATTTGCCTATTCTGGACAAATGCTTATTCGGACTTAAACAGAGTTATTTCGTATAAGGGAAGCATACGGCACTTGGCCTTTTGTGTCTGGTTTCTTTCACTCAGCATATTATTTTCAAGGTCCATGCACATGGTAGCATGGATCATTCCTTTTATGGCTAAATAGCATCCCATTGTTTACATATACTGCATTTTGCTTAGCTGTGGACATTTAGGTTGTTTCAACTTTTGGTTATTATGAACAATGCCGCTATGAACATTTGGGTACAAGTTTTGATGTATTCAGTATTCTTGGGTACTCATGTAGGAATGGAGTTACTGGGTCATAAGAGAACTCTGTGTGTTTAACTTAGCAAGGAACCACTAAACTGTTTTCCAAAGGGGCTGCACCATTTGGCATGCCCACCACCAGTGTGCAGGGGTTCCCACCTCTGTAGGTCCTCTCCACACTTGTTATTGTCCATCGGACTACAGCCATCCTGGGGGTGTGACGGCAGCTCTTGCACCTTCTCGTGGTGTGCTGGCCAACTCCTAATGTGGCATGTTGATTTTACCTTTATCTGCCTCCTCTCCGAACACTTCTGCCCAGTATTTTCAGGTCAGCTCAGACTTCATCTCTTCCAGAAAACTCCCCTTAGTCATTCCAGCCTGCCTAGATTTCTCCCTTCTTTACCCCTTCCTATAGATTGAAAGAACATACCACGTATTTGTGTTAAGGATTTGATTATATTCTGCCTGGTACTGCTGTTGCTCAATTTCTGGAATAATCTCCTTTCCTGCTGTTGCCACTTTTCTGGACAGATTCTGCTTCTCCTTTAAGACTCAGCTTCACCTCTGCCCTAGATATTTAAATCCTTCCCCTCTAGGCTGGGCTCTCTCCCTTGGCCTCTAATCTGCCCTACAATAGCACTTAACACTTTGTTTTATTTTGAATTGTCTGTCTCCTTTGCTAGAATGCAAATTCTTCAAGGGCAGAAATGAGAATCATGCTTCGGTCTTACTCATATTCTGAAATACAGCACAGAAATTGACACTCAGTAGACACTAAATAAATGTTTATTGAAGGAAGAAAGGAAGGAAAAAAAGTATTTTCTGGTTGGCTAATGTTTTTCCAACTAGACTATAGGCTCCTCCAGGTTCAGAACAGTGCTTTTTAGTCGTGTGGATCTTTTCAGTTCCCTCGAGTATCTTAGTGTTGCACAAGCCTACCTTGTCCTCTGTCAGTCCTCCGAGGATCTGGGCCTAAACTTGCTCCATCAGCTGTCATGGCAATGTCATATGAGTGATGTGACACAAACTTGCCTCTCCAGCCACAGACTGGACCAGGGGTTGGTGCCTAAGTCAGAGGCAACCCACTGAGCGGGGCCAGGGATTGCCGTCTCCCAGATGACTTGGAACAGTGTTGTATTTCAAGTAGAAAAGTGCCAATAAAATGCTTGCTCTTGAGGAATGCAAATGACAGGTGAACAAAGATCAGGCAAACCACTTGCACCTGAAATTTCATTCCCAAATAATGCTGAATTGATAAGAAATATTAGCAGCCAACATTTCTTAGGCACCTGCTATGTGCTACTTTACCGAGCACTTTATATTCATGATAATATATTCTCACACTTCTCGTTTTATAGTTAATGGACTGATGTTTAGAGAGGGTCAAAATTTACCCACAGACGGAGTTCCCGTTGTGGCGCAGCAGAAACGAATCCAGCTGGTATCCGTGAGGATGCATCTCTTGTGTCTGGCGTTGCTGTGGCTGTGGCGTAGGCCGGCGGCTGTAGCTCTGATTTGACCCCTTGCCTGGGAACCTCCATATGCCTCATCCCTAAAAAGAAAAAAAAAAAAAATTAGCCCACAGAGGCCACATCATACTTGGGACATGCCCCATGCTTGGAAATTCCGTGGCCCACGGCAACTGTGCAGCTTACCCCACGGCCCTGAAGTTCCTGGTATTGGGAATTTCACCCTTGCAGGGGACCCACAGACCGTGAACCCATCCAATCTGATGTTCCTCCCAGGATAGCTTCACATGTGGGTGTACCAGGCAGTTACTCATCTGGTTCCTTTTTTTCTTTAGGGCTGCACGTGCAGCATATGAACGTTTCCAGGGCTTGAATCGGAGCCACAGTGGCTGGCCTACACCACAGCCACAGCAACGCTGGCTCCTTAACCCACTGAGCAGGGCCAGAGATTGAACCCGCAACCTCATGGATACTAGTCGGGTTTGTTTCCACTGAGCCACAATGGGAACTCTTCACCTGGTCTTATACAAGGGCCCTGGGAGGGCCTGCAAACGATACATCCCTCCACCAGCCTGTCAGCCATGCCTGCTTTTGCCGTTAGGGTTTTGTTCCTTTGAGTCAAGGATGTAGGAGCAAGAGTCCTAGTATTTTGAGGGCACGCTAGTGGCCTCACACCCACTCCTCCTCCACCCTCTCTTCAAGGCAGAGGCTTCCCCTCAAACTCTCTCTCCAACTCATTCCATGACCTGTTTTTCTCACTCTTGGGTCTTTGAATAGAGGCAATAGATAGTTTGCTGCTATGTACTATAACTTGATTTGGCAATCACAGTCTAATCCAGAATTCTATCAAATATATGAAAACTGGAGTTCCCTTCATGGCTCAGTGGTTAACGAATCTGACTAAGAACCATGAGGTTGCAGGTTCGATCCCTGGCCTTGCTCAGTGGGTTAAGGATCCGGTGTTGCCGTGAGCTGTGGTGAAGGTTGCAGATGCGGCTCGGATCCCGCGTTGCTGTGGCTGTGGCGAAGGCTGGCGACTACAGCTCCTGTTAGATCCCTAGCCTGGGAACCTCCATATGCTGCGGGTGTGGCTCTACGTAAAGGCAAAAAGACAAAAAAACAAACAAACAAACAAAAAACAAATATATGAAAACTGCAGCTAATAGCAGAGATCCTTCAATTTCTGTTGTAAATTGACAAAAGATGAAAAGGGCATCCATTTCAATTATCTCTCTTCACTGCAAACACCCCTTGAAGGGGTAACACATTAAAATGAATAAATGTGCATAAAATTCAAGAATGTGCTCACCAGACCCTCTCCAGAAGACTATGCTCAGCCAAGGGCATGGGTTCCTGGTGAGCGGTGGAACAGCACGGACAGTAGGCCAGCTACTGTATGAGGAAAGCCTAAAGTCATGCGTGATACAGCATGATTGCAGCACAGTAATAGAAGCTCAGACTCACCCTGTGGGGCTGTGGAAGGCACGATGGAAGGACGAGAAGTTCGGCAGGGGAGTTGTAATTTCTAGGCTTCTAAGCCTAGAGGAGGCAAAGGGGGAACTTGGCACCAGAACCAGGGCCGAGGCAAAGTGGGTCATCTCCAGAAGCCTGGGGCTTCCCCGTTCCATTCACCAGCCCACATTTCTGGGAGAGAAAAGACAGATGGGTAGGAAGAAGGAAGGAAGTCATCAAAACCAGAAACACCCCCAGTAGCAAAACAAGCTTTAACTTACAACTCGTCTCCAAGTGGCCTGAGGAGTGTTTCCAGGCAGATGTAAATCACTGCGGAGCTGCGGGCAGACCGCATGCAAGCTGTATTCAGAGCTACTGGGCTCATCTCTGTTCCATGCACATCGAGCAATATTTGGGGAAATCCTAGGGGAGGCGGTGCTTAAAGTAAAAATTGACACCAGTTGGGATGAAATTAAGTTGAAGCTAAGGCTCCGACAGGTCAGTCACTGCAACAGGCTCCCTCCCTCCTTTCTTCCCTCTCTCCCTCCCTCCTTTCTTTCCTTCTTCCCTCCCTTTTTTCTTCCTTCTTTGAGAAGATCAGTAAAATTTAAGAATCACTAGAGAAACTGATCAGAAAAAAAAACAGCAACACTAGTTTTTGGAGAAGAACTCATGTCCTTCCCACTAATATAAGTTTGAAATAAAACTTCTGACATTTTGATGCCAAAGCGGCATCTGCCTCCTTCTTGGGGCTGATTTCACTGCAAATGCTCCCCTCACTGGCCAAGAATGCTTCTGCCCACACCATCCAATTTGGGTGGGTGGGGAGGGAGGCTGCTGTGAATTCCATCAGACTGGTAAGACGTGGCGTGTTCTGTGTTTGGGAGATCCTTGGTTCTAGAATGTAACTGGGCCCGGAGCCAAGGGAACTAAGGAGCCGGCAATTAACACTGGCTGAACTTAAAGGAAGGTATCTCTGATCATTCTGCTCTCAAACCCAAGCCCAGCCCAGGTGACTGAGACAGAAAAACAGATGTGTTTGTGGGGAGCAGCCAGTGAGTGGAGGAGAGGGACAGCTTCACCACTGGGACAATTACAAGGGAGTCTCAACATCTGGGATCCCTAATAAATTCCAGCAGAGTCATAAACTACACACCAAGACCCTTTATATTTTAGTTTCTGTCTTGGATTTGATTCTCAGGGCTAAAGGAAATTTCATTGGTCCAAGGTCAGAGGTGGTTTTTCTACATGGTGTTTAAAGTTTTTAATGGGTTTCAGTTTACATTCCAACACCAACAGAACATTTTTCCTAAATCGAAGCTCTGTATTATTTTTGTTATTTCCTTTCTTACGCAACGAACACTAGTTCCCCAACTCCAGGCAAGACAGTAGCCTCTTTGGATGTGTGGCCTCATCTGTACTACGGAGGGCATAACAGGAAGTTCGCAACTTGGCCGCTCATCAGCTGTGTGATTTGGGGGTGCAAATACTTCTAAGGCAAAGCAAATTTTCTTTGGGTCCCCTCCTCGGAATAGGCTTCCCATATGGCATGACCCTGCTCTGGGTCTTTGTTTCTTCTTGGTGACATTAGAGGGTAGAAATAGACAATCTCGAAGGTGTCCTCAGTGATTTTGTCACTTCATGTACAAATTTCCTTTACTCTTGCTGCAGGCAAGCCTGGCTCCCATAAGCACACACACTGGCAAGCACCCCGACACACATTCACACCCTCCGTGTCCATCTGCGCTGGAGAAGCGGGGTCCGCTGTCCTGCAGGGTGTGCTTTCAGGCCATGCCTGCTGGCATCCTGCCAGGGTCAGGAGGTTCACCTGGGAAATGGCTCCAGCCCTGATCAGCGCCACCTTCTATGAAGGCCTCTTGGGTGGAGGTGAGGGCATTTCATACGATGGATGGGTCACCCACTGTCATTGAAAATATATGGTGTGGGAGTTCCTGTTGTGGCTCAGTGGGTTAAGAACCCAACATAGTATCTGTGAGGATGTGGGTTCAATCCCTGGCCTCGCTCAGTGGGTTAAGACTCCGGCATTGCCATGAGCTATGTTGTAGGTTGCAGATGTGGCTCAGATCCAGCATTCCTGTGGCTGTGGTATAGGCCAGCAGCTGCAGCTCCAATTCAGCCCCTAGGCTAGAAACTTCCATATGCCTCACAAGCATCCTTAAAAAGCAAAAAAAAAAAAAAAAAGGGAAAGAAAGAAAATACATGCTGACTTAGGAAGGAGCACAGGTTGAACCTGCCTCTGATATCCCTGTCTCCTGAAATCCCCCTGCACCTCCACTAAAAGAATTTTTAATGGCATGGAGAGAATGAGAGGGGACAACTCACAGGAAAGTTCTGGAATCTGGAGAGGAAATAAGAGTGCTACCTGACTTAGCAGACACAAGGAAGCAGAATCTTAAATCAGTGGGGGAAAGCAGATTTACACCACAAATTCCCCCAAAAGGCTGTGAAATGCTGACACGGAGCACCTCTAGAAATGGGGGACAAGCGAGGGGTCTGAAGAAGGGCTACTGAAAGCTTTTTAAGGAGCAACTTGTCCTGGGATCACCTTATCTAATTTGTGCAGTCAGACCATTGGCCCTTCCACACTCACAGAACATTAAAAGATCATTTCTGCAGAGGGAAACAGAATGGCTTGGGGTTGGAGGACAGAAGGCCCAGATGGAAATGGGTGTGATTCTAGAAAGAGATGATATAAATACTGAGACGCTCAGCCTTCCTCATCCTCTTTGCTCCCAGAATACTGGCAGCCAGATTTTTGTCCTCCAAGTATGAGGCTGGAAACGTCCTCTGGGAATCCAACCAGCCCATGGGGAGAGTCTTAAGAGATTCTGATTATGAGTTTCCCAATGAAACAACTCAGCTACATCAGCTAGGGCAAAGTTCACTGTTGAAAAACCGCAGACTCATATCATTCGTATGAGCATCTGATGGAGATTTACCACATATGAATAAAACCCTAATGTGAGAGATCCAGACCGATTCAAACCAACATAAAAAAAAGGAACATGAGTAGTTCCCATCGTGGCGCAGCGGAAACGAATCTGACTAGGAACCATGAGATTGCAGGTTCGATCTCTGGCCTCGCTCAGTGGGTTAAGGATCTGATGTTGCCGTGAGTTGTGTAGGTCACAGACTAGGCTCGGATCCAGCGTTGCTGTGGCTGTGGTGTAGGCTGGCAGCTGTAGCTCCAATTTGACCCCTAGCCTGGGAAATTCCATATGCTGTGGGTGTGGCCCTTAAAAAAAAAAAAGGAACATGAAAACAACAGAGATATTCAAAGTGTTAAAAACACACGCACCCAACTCATCATGGGAGTTCCTATCGTGGCTCACCGGAAACGAATCTGAATCTGACTAGTATCCATGAGGATTCAGGTTCCATCCCTGGCCTCGCTCAGTGGGTTAAAGATCCAGCGTTGCCATGAGTTGTGGTGTAGGTCACAGATGCAGCTCGGATCCTACATTGCTGTGGCTGTGGTATAGGCTGCTAGCTGTAGCTCCAATTTGACCCCTATCCTGGGAACGTCCGTATACCGAATGTGTGGCCCTAAAAAACCAAAAACCAAACAAAAAAACCTCATCGATAGTATCTTCAGGGATATAAAAAAAGATATTTCAACCTTGAAACAGTAGCTGAATGGTAGAAAACTGGAACTTTTGAAGGAAAAGGTGCTTTAAAGATTCAGAAGCCTGATAATAGAAATTTTTTAAAACTTAATAAACTGGAAGATTAAATCGAAGAATTCCTCCAAAAAATAAAGCAAAAACTCAAAAGTGATGTGACAGAGAAAAAGTCAAAAGATAGAGGACCGGTCCAGGATGTCTAATTATCTAAATAATAAGGGATTCAGAGAGAGAGAACAGAGAGGGTAGAGTGGAAGAAGTAAGTCGTTGACAAAATAATCCAAAACAGATGAGAATGGTACGTTTCCAGGCTGACAGGCAGGGAGCAAAACAAACACACGAAGATGTGTCATTGTGAGACCTTAGATCTCCTGGGATAAAGAGAAGATGTTAGATGATTAAAGGATACAAGGGTCAGATTAAAATGTCATTGGTTTTCAAAGCAGTGAGGCTAGGAGATAAAGCAACGCGTTCAAAACTCTGAAGAAAAATGGCTCCTACCTTAGAATTCTGTGCATAGGCATAGCAACGATTTTGTATGAGGACTGAATAAGAACACTTAGGAAGGCAATGTTTCAAAGCTTGTATTTCCCATGAGCTTTTATGAGGGAGATACTGAAAGACATGTTTTGCCAAAACAATGGAATAAACCAAGAAAGAAGACACAGGATCAGGAAACAGAATCCAACACAAGAGCGAGGTGAAGGGAGTCCCAGGAAGACGCTGAAGGAACCGCCCCCGCCCCCGCGCCGCCGCCGCCCACGCCCCCCATGCCGGCTCTGCCCCAGTTGCTGGGAACAGAGTCCAGACTGGAGCCTGTCAGAGAGTCTGGAAGGTATTTCTTTTAAAAGGTGAAGTGGATGGAGTATATGATACCTTGAGTATCTTGAGAGAATGGATGTTTGTGTAATTGAACGAGACTTTGTGTTTGAAGTCGTGATAAGCACCGATCGCTGTCATCATCATGACAAGATTGTTATCCAGGGAAATAAAACGTTCTTCAGTTTAGGGAAAATCACTGTAGCTTTACTACAAGACAGCTCAGGGCAGCATTTATGTGCTCATCAAGAAATGAACACCAAAAAATAAAGATCTCACTGAAGTGCTGTAACTGTGTTGGAAAGATAAGGGGATGGGAAGGGGGTTGTGTTTCAGGGGGGTCCTGGGAGGAGAGAGTAACTTGCAAAGGGGTAAGTCAGTAGACGATGTCTGAATGTGGAAAAGCAAGGAAACTGTAGGGGTGGGGAAAACAAGCAGAAATGTGTTGACATGTATACCTCCTGCGTGCGTGGCAGATAGCCAGGGAAACCGAGAAGCTCCCCATGGTTTAGAATTCAAACTGCTGTCTTCATAGGGAAAGGGGAGGAGAGGGGAGGCCTCTTAGGGGAGAGGTAATAATCTTTAGAAAGATGAATGGCTCTTAGAAGAATAGGCAGGAGGTGGGATAGTTTGTGACAACGTGCGTCTGGGTCTGGTGTCATGTCTAGTCTTCTCTCCAGTGGCAAGAATGCACACTCCTTAGCTGATCAAACTCCTGGGAGGCATCTGTGACAATGGCTCCCTTTTGGACCATCTGTCTTTAGGCAGATAAGGGGAGTTCCAAGAAAGCCTCTACCGGCATTGCTGTTTTTCAGGTGTCTGCAGCTCAAAAGAGCGAATATGCCAAAGCAACATATTTTGTGCTGTCTTATCCTGCTCCCCTTCAAAAGCAATAGTTGAACATTTTATTTAGAGATAGATATAGAGGTCAATGCCAAAAGCATTGGCTCAGACCCTGGAAGGTGTTTCTCCTGGAGAGGAGGTAGTGGAGGAATTATTGTTTATCAGAGCAAACATTGTAGAACTAGTTGACTCTTTAAAACTCATGCTTTAATACAACTTTGTTTACAAAGTAACACAAGCATGAATTTCATTTTTTATTTTTTTTTAGTTTTAGAAAATGTTATTGGAATATTTGTATGTCAACTATATTCCAATAACATTTTCTAAAACTAAAAAAACATAAAAAATGAAATTCATGCTTGTGTTACTTTGTAAACAAATAGCCCAAGGTCCACATGGCGTACCTCTCTAAACTAGTAAAGGCAATTAAGTGATAATATTTTATAGCACCATTCCAACCAATATCCTTTGAGACCCTTTGAGCTCAGAGCCAGAAAGTTCCAACTTTAAATGTGAAGAGAGGTGCAGCCCTGGTGCTGGGATAGACACAGAGAGGGCGGGAAGCCGTACCTTCCCAAAGGTGGGAGAAGGCCCAAGCCAGGTACGCAATCCCATTTTTATTGATGATTCAGTAAATCCCACGTTACCAGCTAAAACCTGGGATTTCAGTTTTTAATGTTTATTATATGTCATGAAAGACATCTTGAGAACTAAGATGATTGGATATAAAAGATTAGCTAGGAGTTCCCGTCGTGGCCCAGTGGTTACCAATCCTACTAGGAACCATGAGGTTGCGGGTTCGATCCCTGGCCTTGCTCAGTGGGTTAAGGGTCTGGCATTGCCGGGAGCTGTGGTGTAGGTTGCAGATGAGCTCGGATCCAGTGTTGCTGCTGAGGCTGTGGCGTGGGCTGGCAGCTGCAGCTCTGATTCGACCCCTAGCCTGGGAACTTCTATATGCCGTGGGTATGGAAAGATTAGCCGATTTTTCTTAAAAGCCGTATATCCATAACTTCAGCATTTAAACTTTCTGATGTGGAACCAAGCCAAAAATAACATGAAGAAAATACTGAGCACGAGAGTGGTGACTTGAAATTCAGAGTTGTTAACCTGTGAGTCACCTGTCCCCATTGATTCAGCTTGGTTGCAGCCCATTGTAGTCTTAGCCCATTGTTGATAAACTCAGTTGAGAAGACTTTCATCAGAAGTTAAGGAATGAGTAAATAAACCGCTGAAAGAGACCACGGGATGGGGTGTGGTGGAGAGCAAACACGTGGCATTCCAGATCTGCCAAAGAGCCCAGCGCCTCAACTGCTCAATACGGCCTGTACACCTGAGCCTCTGGGAGAGCCAACTGAAGACGTTTGCAGGAGAACAGGGAACAAATTCAAATAATACAATTCATTCCCAAGATTTTTCTTTTTCTTTCTTTTCTCTTTTTTTCCAAATCCCTAATTTGGTTTCAGGTTAGCTTTCCCATACTCTGTTCAGACTTTCATTTCATGGTGTCATAGTTCAAGCTTTGGTACCCACTCAATTGTAATTTGATCTGGCTGGTCAATAAAACCAAAGCCATCAAAGCTTCTCATTTGTATTGCTAAAGTCCAAAACACTGAAGGGATTAAATGTAAAGATGATCTTGTGGTTAACAGGAATCTGTGTATGTGATAAAATTGCAAACGTTGCATCAGTGTCAGTTTCTTGCTTCTGATCTTGTACTACAGTTAACCTAAAATGTAACCATTGGAAGAAGTTAGCTGAGGGTTGAGGGGTGCAGGGTCCCTCTTACTGCCTCCCCTGTAATCGCTGGAAACCACTCATCTATTGTCCATCCCTAAATGGCGTGTAAATGAAATCATGCCAAACACATGCAGCCTTTTGTGCCTACCTTCCTGTGCTTAGCACAATGTACTTGAGGTTTATCCATGTTATTGTATCATGTGTGTATATGTGTGTGTGTGTGTCTGTGTGTGTGTGTGTAAACTTTTCATTTTGAAATAGAGTCACAGGAAGTTGCAAAGACAGTGCAACCGTGTGACCTCAGCCAATTTCCCCCAATGGTTACATCTTAGGTAATTGTAGTACAAGAGCAGAAGCAGGAAACTGAAGCTGATGCAATGTTTGTCATCGTATCACATGCACAGATTCCTGTAACCACCACCTCAACCAATAAAGAGAACTGTCCCATTACCACAGAGACCTCCCTAGTGCAACTCCTTTGCAATCACCCCCTACCCCAACCCCCCCATCCCTCACCCGAGGCAACCACTGATCTGTTCTCCATCTCTACAATTTTGTCATTTGAAGAGTGTTACATAATATAAATTGAATCATTCAGTATGTGGCCTTTGGAGATTAGTTTTTTTCCCCTCAGCACAAAGCCCTGGAGGAGTCGTGTGTAGCAAAAGTTCATTCCTTTTTATTACTGGGGTGTATTCCATTGGAGGTATTTGTGAGAGTTTGTGTACGCATTCACCTGTTGATGGATGTTTGGATTGTTTTCAGTGTTTGGCAGTTATGAATAAAGCTTCTATAAATATTTGTGGATTCTTATGTGAAGTTTTCATTTCTCTTGAGTAATAACATCTAGGAATGGCCAAGTCATATGGTAAATGAATATTTATCCTTATGAGAAACTGCCAACCTGTTTTCCAAAGAGCCTGTACCATTTGTATTCCCATCAGCAACGTGCAAGGATTCTAAGTAGTTGCTCCTCATCCCTGCCAGCACTTGGTGTTTTTTGTTGTCATCATTGTTATCCATTCTGATAGATGTGAAATGGGATCTCACTGCTTTAATTTGCATTTGCCAGGATAGATTTTGAATTTAAAAAAAGAAAAATCAGTTTGAAGAAACTTAACTTTGATTTCCCTACTTCATGTATTTGTATTATTTATCAATGAGTCTAAAAGATCACAAAAACGTCTGGGCAAAACCACAGCCTAGGAACCGAAAAAATGAAGATTATGAGGACAGCTGCTGTTTTAAATGATTGATAACCAGTGTTATTAACCAGTCCTTATGCTGAATGAAAATAATTAATCTACTCATAATTAGTTACCTTAAGAAGCAAGTTTTCTTCTCACTCTGGAAAAATATGTATTCCAGAAGCATTGTGTGAATACAGCTGTGTTCTTTGAATTTAATTTCAAGAGCACTGAGAATGCTTGATAGTTTGTGGAATTCCCAGAGGAATCCATTTGTTAAAAAGGAGTCAACGGGGTTTAGAGGAAAGAGCACTGGAATGGGACTTTGGAAGTCCTGTTCTGGAAACAGTTCTACCTGGTCCTAGTGCTGTGACCCTGAGCAAACCTCTGAAACCTCATTAAGTCTGCATCTCATCCTCTGCAAGAGGAAGTTTTGGACTTACTTCAGCTGCATCTTCTGGCATGTAGTCCATAGAACACTCCGTCTACGGGAGTAAGATGCATGGAAGAAAAGAAGTTCTATATTGAAACTAACTTGAGGAGTTCTCGTCGTGGCTCAGCGGAAACGAATCTGGCTAGCATCTATGAGGACGCAGGTTCGATCCCTAGTCTCGCTCGGTGGGTTAAGGATCTGGCGTTGCTGTGAGCTGTGGTGTAGGTCACAAATGAGGCTCGGATCCCGCGTTGCTGATCCCCGTAGCACTAACCAGCAGCTACAGCTCCGATTTGACCCCTAGCCTGGGAACTCCCATATGCCCCAGGGGTGGCCCTAAAAAGATAAAAAAAAGAAAGAAAGGAAGGAAGGAAGGAAGGAAGGAAGAAATTAACTTGGAAAACATTGATTTAAAATTCAAGAGTTTTCGTGGAGGGAGGAATTTCCAGAGTTTTAATTTGCTAACATATATTTTTATTTTATTTTGTTTATTGGTTTTTTAAATTAATTTATTTATTTTTTTGGCTGTGCCTGTAGCATATGAAAGTTCCCAGGTCAAGGATTCAACCCACGCCACAGTTGCGACCTGAGCCTCTGCAGTGACACCACCCGTTCCTTAACCTGCTGTGCCACAAGGGAACTCCGACATATATTTTTAATCCCCATGAGAGGGCTGTCATTTATAGTATCTTCCAAATTCACTTGAGGACAGATCTCTTTCACTGAGTAGTATATGAACATACATTCCTCGTGATATTTCCTAAAACTCACTTAAGGAAATGCTGGACTGAAGGATTGTTAATGTCCTTTCCAAATCTAACTTTTCAATGTTTCCAGTGTCTGTGAAACACTCAAACACCTCCTGGGGTATTTGCTTGGAAAGTTTGCATTTCATGCATCGTTTTGTGTACACTGGCTCCGTGGTACTGTACAGTGATGTAATCATACAAAATAACAGCAAGCTTGCTCCCCAGGCTTCTGGATACCAGGTCTAGCTGATTGAGATCAACTAGGATCAGGACCTGGCAGGGTGGGAAGAGCTGGGAGATGGAGGCACAGGTGTGGAGCCGGCCTGGAGAAGGATCCAGAGGTGGGCAGTTACAGCATGAGTGTCCAGAGTGAGACTCTGAAAGATCAGAGGGGTCAGCAGGTGAAAGGTGTTCTCTGTTGGGCCATCAGGAGTCCAGGAAACACACGGCCAGGTTAACGCGAGGTCGTGGGTCACAGGACAGACAAGGAGTAAGGAACTGAAAAATAGTGGATACCCAGGGGCATGCAGGTCATTCTCTAGGAAAGAGACACAGGAGCTCACTAAGAAGGGAGTTTTAATCCTGAAGTTATCTCACCAGCTATGAAGCCCCACTTCCTATTGGGACAATGGCCAAGACCCGACAGAGGCTCCCAGGCCTGCAGGTCGGCCGGTAGGTTTGTGGTGCTGGGGAGCTGGGGCCAAGTTCAGAGATGGTAGGGTCGGCACCCAGCAAGAAGAAACCTACCTCGCCTCCCACCCACCCTCACCCCCTCAGTGCCCACTGGAAGTGTTTTCTCCCTTCTTTGACCCTGAAGAGTTTAGAATGAAGAGATTAATTGGCTAGAAACGAAAGCGTGAGGCAGTTTACCTCAGTGGAAAGAGTATGGATTAAGAGTCAAGAGGCCAGTGAGAGTGGGAGTTCTCTGGGGGCCTAGTGGTTAAAGGATCTGGCATTGTCACTGCTATTGCTCAAGTTCAATCCCTGGCCCAGGAACTTGCGCAAGCTGCAGGTGCGCCCCCCCCCCCAAAAAAAGGTCAAGAAGCCAAGTTCAGCTCTTTGACCTGAGCTGTGAGCTTTAGTCTCCTCACTCATTAATTCAAGTTTTCTTCTAGCTCAAAGGTACTAAGCTTTCAGAACCTTCTTCTGAGTTTGGGAGGGGAGAGCTACAGTCCATGTAGATGAGGAGGTGGGAGGAGGCCATCTCTCTTCTCTAGTTCGAGGCTGCTGGCCTCTCCTTGCCCTCACCCACCTCCGGGCACTGCACTGTCCACATGCTTGTTCTTGAGGAGACCGGCGGAAAAGCAAAAAAAAAAAAAAAAAGAAAGAAAGAAAGAAATTAGGAGTATTCCCTTATAGGTCACATCTACTTTCTCCCCTCAGTGTTGGGTGACTTGCTCTGTAAAGGCTCTTCACTATGACTTAACACGTATGTCCAAGCACACAACAAAATAACTTCCGTGTATATCAGTTGATTATTTGGAATTCTTGTTTTTTCGGGGGGAAACCTGAAAAGTTGTCAGATCAGAGCCTCCAGGATTCTTTCCTTCTAGACTTACAGGTAATGCATCCCAGAGAGAATCGCCCACTGAGTTTCTCCACCCCCTCATCTCCTTTCACCCAAGCTGAGGAAAAGCGATAGCCATCTGGCAAATGTCTCCTCCTTCCGCCTTTGAAACAGTCTGCTGAAGCCTCTCTGGCTCCCGGAGGCATTGCTGTTGGAAGAAAAGCAGTCTCCTGGTAAGTAATGCTATTAATAGCAATGGCAATAGCCACCCTCAGAAGCCGGGTCTTGAGTTGTCTCCTGTGGAGACGGGGTAGGGCTCTGGGTGGCCGGAGATAGAGGTTCACTGCAGCCCTCTGCCTCTTCTTTCTCCTTGAATTTCCTTTTTCCTTTAATCAGTCTGGGAACATGACATCTAAGAAGTTTAGAGGTTTCTCCAACCCAGCCGTCTGGATTTGGATAAGATTAAACCAAAGTCCTAGCAGAACCATCCTGGTTTTAGCATTCTCCAAAGAATAAGGATTTGGCCACCACCCAGAGGGGCCTGACCGCAGGAATCTGTTGCAGCAGTGGCTGATTCTCATTCAAGCCTTGTCTTTCTTCCCTGATATGCGAACAATTCCGAGTGTTCCTCAAAGCAGTTGTTAATCTGGCATTTTCAGTGGCTGTCAGGTGGAATTTACCTCTAAATGAAGGTCCTCGCCTTGGATTGAAGTCTAGTGAGTTTTGTTTTACAGAGTGATGGTGGGAACTGTCTTTTGGGGACCTTTTGATGGATTGATCCTCCTCAACCTTCTCTTCTTCATGTGACAGATTTTTATTTCTTTCTCCTTAAGAAAGGCCCCCAGCCCATGGGACATGTAACCAGAGCGAGAGTTCTGCTTGGAAAGCGGAGAAGTAGGAATAGTTTTCTCCAGTGACTAAAGCAAAGGCAACAAAGTTCTATATTTGGGGGGTCCAGGGTCACGGGCGCTCGGGAGGTTGGTGTGATTCTAACCATGACCAAGGGTATAAATCTAGACTCTGCTCGGCTCTCAGCTGCCTCCTTGTCCAGAATCTTTCCAAGTCCCTGGAGTCCCCAGGGAGGCCGGGACAGGCCCACAGCAGTCCCAACCCTGAGTCACCCTGAGGCCATGACAACGTCTAGCCAGGGCCCCTGGTTTCAGAGAAGGTCCTGCAGCCCACCCTCCTCTCCCAGGCATGGGTGTTAGCATCCTGGAGCAGCGCTGCCGAGCCCCCAACTCAGCCCGTGTGCCAGGCAGGGTTCCGAGCAGCCCTGGCTGCAAGATGGATGAGAGCCGACTCTATTTTCAGGAACTGAAATGCGTCATTTAATCAAAGACTATGATACAAATGACCCTCTGTGGCAACATGATTAAAAATAGGTAGGGGAAATTTTTCAATTTTCCTTAGACATTAATGGACATAGATGTAAAAAAAAAAAATAGACTTAATATCCCTCATCTTCCCATCGGTGACGTGTGGGCAGACAGGGCTACTTTCTGCCACCCTGACAGACAGAATAACACCTGTGTGTGGGATAGGAGCCTTTCTGGGCCATTCCTGCAAAGTGAGGTTGCGGTGTCTATGTACGGTACCGATGGACTGGCTCACTCAAGTATGAGTGTGTTTCATTCTTTGGGTTTGGTGGCTGGATTTGTGCATGAACTACAAGGGTAGCTGAATTCTCCCCTTCAGCGCGCCCCCTCTAGATCAGGGGACAGCAGACCTTTCCTGTAAATAACCGGGATAGTATATACTTAAGGCTTTGTGGACCCTACATTTTCTGTAGCAACTATTCCACACTGCTGCTATAGTGTGTGGGGAAGCAGCCACAGGCAGTGTGCAAACAAACTGGCTTGGCCATGGTTACAGTAAACTTTGGCTTGTAAAAAGAAGGTGGCAGGCTTGATTTGGGCCTGCAGGCTGCAGGATGCCCACTTCTGCTCTGGAGTCAAAGAGATGAGAAAATTTGCTCTCCTTCACTATTTACAGGTGATGCCTGAGAAATATGTGTTTGTTAGTTCCCACATCCCTTCAACAAGTATTTAATGAGTGATCTACTACTATGCCAAGCTCTGTTGTGATTTTGGGCTGCAACAGAGAACAAAACACACAGAAGTCCCTGCTTCGTAGAACTGACATTGTAGCAAAGAGGGGCATGTTCTAGGAATAGCCTAGAGACCAGTGTGGTGGGAGGGAAGGGTGTGAGGAGGATATCAATGGCAAGGCACAAAGTCAGGGAGGTAATGGGAACTGATCTTAGTGTCTTATATTCAGGCCATTATTAAGACTTTAACTTTTGCTCTGTGTGAAATGAGGAACCACTGGAGAATTTTGAAGAGAGAAGTGAAATGATGTCACTTGTGTTGAAAATAAATGTAAATTGTGTTGATAGTAGACAAAAGGATGAATACAAAGATATCTTCTAGTAGGATGTAGCCGTACTCCAGCAGGGAGAGGATGTAGCATGAACTAGAATGGTAATAGGGAGGAAGAGGTGTTTAGATTCCTGGTGTATTTTTAAAGTGAGTCAGAATGACTTCCGAATGATCGTGTGATGTGTGTGAGAATAAAGGAGTTGAAAATGATTTTGGCAATTCGAATATGGAATTGCCACCAACAAGGGTGGAAGCAAACATGATATCTTTGAAATTTCTCTTCAATGTCCAAGCTTGGCATTTAGGAGAGAGGTCTGAGCTGGAGATATTAATGTTTATGTTGTCACCATAAGAAACTGCACGGTGGAGTTCCCGTCGTAGCTCAGTGGTTAACGAATCCAACTAGGAACCATGAGGTTGTGGGTTCAATACCCGGCCTTGCTCAGTGGGTTAAGGATCTGGCGTTGCCGTGAGTTGTGGTGTAGGTTGCAGATGCGGCTCAGATCCCAAGTTGCTGTGGCTGTGGTGAAGGCCGGCAGCTACAGCTCCTGTTAGACCCCCTAGCCTGGGAACTGCCATATGCCACGAGTGCAGCCCTAGAAAAAAGGCAAAAAGACAAAAAAAGGAAAGAAAATGCATGGTGTTTAAAGCAACGGATTAGATGAGATCACCAAGGAAAGGTGAATACAGACAAAAAAATAGGTGAGCCAAGACCTTTGGGCATTCCAGTGTTGAGAAGTTGGAGAAAGGAGCAGGAATCTGCAAAGGAGATTAAAAAAGGAGTGATGAGTGAGGCAGGGAAAAGAAACCAAGAGATTACAGTGTCTTGGAAGCAAATATGAAAAACAGATCTAGGAGGAGGGAGTGACCTACTGGGCCAAATACCACTTAATAGATCTAAGGATCCAGTGTAAGAGGAGGAATGAATGTTGATCATTGGATGTGGCAACATGGTGGTGTGGTTGACTCTGATGAGAGCAGTTTCTATGGAGGGGGTGAAAGCAGGATTGGAATGGATCTGAGATAGAAGGAGAAGATAGGAATTGGCTGCAGCAACTGTAGAAAGCTATTTCAAGGGGTTTTGCTGCAAAGGGGAGCAACTTAATGGGGTTACAGCTGGCAGGGGAAGTAGTGTTAAAAGAAGTTGTTGTCGTCATTTTTTATGGGAGAAGTTTCTGTATGTTTGTGGGGTAGGAATGATCCAGTAGAGAACAAAAACTTGGTAATGTGGGAGAGGCAGGAAGAATTGTCCAAAAAATGTCCTTCAGTAGTTGAAAAAGTTGGGATCTGGTACACAAAAGGAAGTTTTAGCTTCAGAGCATTGCTTAGAGGGCTTCAGTTTTTGGCCATGAAGGAGTAACTGATACTGGACTTCTATATAGAATTAGAAAATTAGGAAAGGATGCAGTGACTGAGAAAAAGGAAGTAAATGAGTGAACCCTATAGTCACCTGGACTTTCTGCCCGGTGGCATTCTGGTGTGCAGGACAAAGCAGGAGGACTCCAGCAGAGCAAGGCACTCTTGCTGAGTTGAGAAGTTGGAGTTTGAAGAGACCAAGGTATCTGGGATAACATGCAGGATTGAGTACAACAGAGGAGAACACTGCTACATAAATCTGCACAGGGGTTCACTTGACTCTGGCTGAATATGAAACTGTGGCTGCTCAGAGGGAACCTCCACAGCACTGGACAGAGTAACTATGAGGGAACTGTATGAGTTCATACAGAGCTGGTAGATGTGTGACTTCTGACCAGTTAGAGTAGAAAGCCCTTATTGATCAAATTCAGACCCTCAGAAGGGTCACGCCTTAGCAATAAGGATTATCTATCAAGCCCCAGTTACTAACTAGTTTTAAGTAAAGACTACTCTAGACTTGTCCTAGCAAATGTGAATGCATGATGCATAAGGATCAAGCAGGTAACTAAGTGCCTGTCAAAATAAACCTCAGCGTTATTTTAAAAAAGACAATAAAATCTAGACTCAAAAAAAATAGCCAATCTAAATACTAGGCATGTGAAGAAATAGGAAAATGTGACCCATAACCAGGAGAAAAATAAATCAATATAATCAGGACTCAGAAATAACAGAAAGGATGAAGTTAGCAGTAAGAACATTAAAATAGTGTCCTGTGTAACCGTATCAAACAGCCTCACATATTTGTAACTAGTGTCCCAGAAAAAAGGGTGTGCAGAAATAGTTGAAGAAATAGTGGCTGAAATATTTTAAAATTTAATACAGATCTAAGGAGCTCAACTAAGGCCTAAGCTGGATAAATAAGAAAATCAGACCAAGGCACATCAATATTAAATACTGAAAACACGTGGCAAAAAGAAAAGTATGAAAACTGCCAGAGAAAAAGACAAGTTGCATGCCAAGAACATACATAAGAACTGAAGATTTCTTGTTAGAAGCAATGTGAGTCAGAAGACAATGGAATGTTTTTAAGACGCTAAAAGAAAAAACTTGTCAACCTTTAATTCTGCATTTGAAGAAATTATCATTCAAAAATGAAGCAAAAGTAAAACATTCAGACAAGCAGAATCTGGAAGAATTTGTTGACAGAAAACTTGTACTGCAATAAATATTAAAAGATGTCCTTTAAGCCAAAGGAAAATGATACCAGATGGAAATCTGGACCTATAAAAAGAAAAAAAAAAAGTGCCAGAAATGGTAAACATGTAAGAAGTTATAATAGACTTGTCTCTAGTTGTAAATTTATTATTAAAGGATAACTGTTCAGGACACAAATAATAGTGTATTATTAGATTTATTGGAAATAAAATAATTGTTTGACAATAACAATCCAAAAGACAGAAAAGGGAAAATGGAAGAAAATTATTGTTAGAGTCTTACATTATAAATGAGGTGGTATTATATCGCTATAAACTCTAGAGTAACCACTGAAAAAGAAAAACCCAAATAGGTATAAGTAATTGCCAGTAAAGGAGGTAAAATATTAAAATACACTAAATTAATCCAGAGGGAGGAGGAAAACAAAGAACAGATGAAACAAACAAAATTTATAAACACCTCCTACAACTCAGTACCAAAAAAACCAAACAACCCCATCAAAAAATGGGCAGAAGATCTAAACAGACAATTCTCCAAAGAAGACATACAGATGGCCAAAAAACACATGAAAAGATATTCAACATCACTCATTATTAGAGAAATGCAAATCAAAACCTCTATGAGGTACCACATTTCACCGGCCAGAATGGCCATCATCAAAAAGTCTACAAACAATAAATGCTGGAGAGGGTGTGGAGAAAAAGGATCCCTCTTAAACTGTTAGTGGGAATGTAAATTGGTGCAACCACTGTGGAAAACAGTATGGAGATTCCTCAGAAAACTCAAAATAGAATTACCATTTGATCCAGCAATCCCACTTCTGGGCATCTATCCAGAGAAAACTCGAAAAGACACATATATTCCAGTGTTCATTGCAGCACTCTATTCAATAGCCAACACATGGAAACAGCCTAAAAGTCCATTGACAGAGGAATGGATAAAGATGATGTGGTACATATACACAATGGAATATTACTCAGCCATTAAAAGGAAAGGAATAACAGCATTTGCAGCAACATGGATGGACCTAAAAATTATCATACGAAGTGAAGTCAGTCAGACAATGAGACCCCAACATCAAATGCTATCACTTACATGTGGAATCTAAGAGAAGGACACAGTAAACTTCTTTGCAGACAGACACTGACTCACAGACTTTGAAAAACTTATGGATTCCAAATGAAACAGGTTGGAGGGTGGGGGGGTGCTGAGGGTTTGGGATGGAAATGCTGTAAAATTTCATTGTGATGATTGTTGTACAACTATAAATGTAATAAAATTTATTAAGAAAAAAATCAAGGTGATATATTTAAGTTCAAACATATTGATAATTACATTAAACATAAATAGCCTTAGCATTTCAATTAAAAGTCAGACAAAAAGTATCCAGTTACATGCTACCCATAAGAAATACATTTTATTGATTGATTGATTGATTGATTGATTGCTTTTTAGGGCCACACTCACAGCATACAGAGGTTCCCAGGATAAGGGTCTAATCAGAGCTACAGCTGCAGGCCTGCAACACAGCTCACAGCAACGTCGAATCCTTTAACCCACTGAGCAAGGCCAGGGATCAAACTGTCAACCTCATGATTCCTAGTCAGATTCGTTTCCGCTGTGCCACGACGTGAACTCCAAGAAATACATTTTAAATATACAGGTGTAGACATGGTAAAAGTAAAAGGATGAAAAAAAGAATATGTCAAGAAAATGCTGCAGATGGCAGAATAGAAGGACTGGAGCTCAACTTCTCTCCCAGAAAACAACAAAACTACAACCAAATGTCAAGCAACCTTCAACCAAATGGACTGTAAACTTCCAAAAAAGATATTCTACTCCAGAAGACAAAGAGGAGACCACATCAAGAGGTAGGAGGGGTGATTACATGATAGAAGCAATCCCATACCTCCTGGGTGGGAAGCCCCACAGACTAAAAAGTAACTGTATCACAGAGACTCAGCTACAGGACTGAGAGTTCTGAGCCCCACGTCAAATCCCCACGCCTGGGGATCTGGCACAGGGAGAAAGAGGCCCTGGAGCGTCTTTCATTGAAGGCCAGCGGAGCTTGTGTGTAGGAGCTTCAAAGGACTGGGGGAAAGAGGAGACCCCTCTCTTGAAAGTCACACAC
The DNA here is from genome assembly GCA_004024745.2 of Catagonus wagneri. NCBI lineage: Eukaryota > Metazoa > Chordata > Mammalia > Artiodactyla > Tayassuidae > Catagonus > Catagonus wagneri. Next base: position 7,799,560 of record PVHT020000140.1, on the reverse strand, counting down.
AGACTTTCACATGCACTGGGTCCCAGAGCAAAGCAAAGTCTCCAGAGGAATCTGGGTCAAACCTGATTGCAATTCTTGGAGGATCTCCTGGGAAAACAGGGGTGACTGTGGCTTGTGGGGGAAGGGCATTGGAGGAAAAGCTCTTGGGAACATTCATCAGCTTGCATTTCTCTGGAGGTAGCCATTTTGGGGAAAATCTGGCCCCTCCCATCAGCGCTGAGAAGCCCCAAGCCAAACAATAATCCAGGTGGGATCACAGCCCCACCCATCAGTAAACAGGCTGCTTAAAGACCCCTCAGGCACTCAGGCAGCCTCTAATCTCATCAAGTGACAAAGCCCCACCCATCAGAAGGATAGGAATCAATCCCACCTACCAGTGGGCAGGCAGCAGTCCCTCCCATCGGGAAACCTACAGCAAACCCCGCCCCCATATCAACTTCGGTCACAGAGGAGGCAAACACCAGAACTAAGAGAGGCTACAACTCTATTGACTGCAAAAAGGTCACCGCACCAAAAACCTATAAAAATGAAAAGACAGAAAACTATAACTCAGATAAGGGTTAAAGAAAAAACCCCAGCAAAACAGCTCAGTGAGGAGGAGATCATCAACCTCCCAGAAAGAGACTTTAGACTGTTGATGCTGAAGATGCTGGAAGACATTGGAAATAAACTGGAGGCAAAGATTGATAATTTACAGGAAACACTGAGCAAAGAAATACAAGATGTAAAAATTAAGCAAGAAGAGATGCAAAATACAATAACTGAAATAAAAAATTCATTAGAAGCAGCCAACAGTAGAATACAGGAGGCAGAAGAACGAATCAGCAAGGTGGAGGACAGATTAGTGGAAATCATTAATGCAGAAGAGAAAAGAGATAAAAGATTGAAAGGAAGTGAGGAGAGTCTTAGAGAACTCTGGGATAATCTTAAATGCACCAACATCCGTATTTTAGGGGTGCCAGAGGGAGAAGAGAGAGGGAAGGGGACAGAAAAAATATTCAAAGAGATAATAGCCGAAAAGTTCCCTAATATGGGAAAGGAACCACTCACACAAATCCAGGAAGCGAAACGAGTACCATATAAAATAAACCGAAGGAGGAACACACTGAGACACATATTAATCAAAATGACCAAAATTAAAGACAAAGAGAAAATTTTGAAAGCAGCTAGGAAAAAGAAACAAATGACATACAAGGGAACCCCGATAAGGGTTATCAGCAGATTTTTCAGCTGAAACTCTTTTTTTTTTTTTTTGTCTTTTTGCCTTTATGTAGAGCCGCACCTGCGGCATATGGAGGTTCCCAGGCTAGGGGTCTAACAGGAGCTGTAGCTGCCGGCCTTCACCACAACCACAGCAACGCGGGATCCGAGCCGCGTCTGTGACATACACCACAGCTCACGGCAACGCCGGATCCTTAACCCACTGAGTAAGGCCAGGGATCGAACCCGCAACCTCACGGTTCCTAGTCAGTTTCATTAACCACTGAGCCACGAAGGGAACTCCCTCAGCTGAAACTCTGCAGGCCAGAAGGGAGTGGCATGATGTACTCAATGTGATGAAAGGAAAAAACTTCCAACCAAGATTACTTTATCCAGCAAGGCTATCATTCAGATTTGAAGAAGAGATCAAAACCTTTACAGGTAAGCAAAAGCTGAGAGACTTCTGCAACACTAAACCAGCTTTACAACAAATCCTAAAGGAACTTCTCTAGGCAGAAAAGAAAAGGCCACAACCAGAAACAAAAACACCACAAATGACAAGGCTCACCAGTAAAATCATATATACAGTAAAGGTACTAAATCATCCATGCACAATTATGCTACCAAAATCAGAAATTGTGAGAAGAGAGCACAAATGCATGTCACTGGAGACGCACGTGCAATTAAGAAACCAACAACTTAAAACAATCTTGTTTATATATACACTCCTATATCAAAATTTCAGGGTAACTGCAAACTGAAAACTCTACAATTGATACACAAACAAATAAGAAAAATCAACTCAAATTCAACATTAAAGATAGTCATCAAACCACAACAGGAGACAACAAGACAAGAAGGAAAGAAAAAAGCAACAAAAACCCCAAACAGTTAATAAAATGTCAATAAGAACATACATATCAATAATTACCTTAAATGTTAATGGACTGAATGCCCAAACCAAAAGACATAGACTAGCTGAGTGGATACAAAAACAAGACCCATATATATGCTGTCTTCAAGAAACTCACTTCACTTCTAGGGACACATACAAATTAAAAGTGAGAGGATGGAAGAAAATATTCCATGCAAACGGGAATCAAAAGAAAGCCAGAGTAGCAATACTCATATCAGACTAAATAGACTTTAAAATGAAAAACATTTTAAGAGACAAGGATAGCCACTAGATAATGATCAAAGGATCAATCCAAGAAGAAGATATAACAATTGTAAATATCTATGCACCCAACATAGGATCACAATATATAAGGCAACTACTAACAACCTTAAAAGGAGAAATCAACAATAACGCAATCATAGTGGGGGACTTTAACATCCCGCTTATAGCAATGGATAGATCATCCAGACAGAAAATCAATAAGGAAACACAGGCCCTGAAGGAAACATTAGATCAGATGGACTTAATAGATATTTATAGGACAGTCCATCCAAAAGCTACAGAATACACATTCTTCTCAAGTGCACATGGAACATTCTCTAAGATTGATCACATCCTGGGCTACAAATCAAGCCTCAGTAACTTTAAGAAAACTGAAACCCTATCAAGCATCTTCTCTGACCATAATGCTATACGACTGAAAATCAACAACAAGAAAAAAATGGCCAAAAATACAAACACGTGGAGACTAAACAACATACTACTAAACTGGATCACTGAAGAAATCAAAGAGGAAATTAAAAAAATACCTAGAAGCAAATGACAACAAAGATACAACACTCCAAAACCTCTGGGATGCAGCAAAAGCAGTGCTAAGAGGAAAGTTTATAGCAATACAAGCCTACCTCAGGAAACAAGAAAAAGCTCAACCTAACTTTACATCTAAAGCAGCTAGAGAGGGAAGAACAGACAAGACCTAAAGTTAGTAGAAGAAAAGAAATCATAAAGATCAGAGCAGAAATCCATGAAATAGAAATGATGAAAACCATAGAAAAGATCGATATAACTAAAAGCTGGTTCTTTGAAAAGATCAACAAAATTGATAAACCCTTAACCAGACTTATTAAGAAGAAAAGAGAGAGGACACAAATCAATAAAATTAGAAATGAAAAATGAGAAGTAACAACAGACATCCCAGAAATACAAAGGATCGTAAGAGACTACTATATGCAAATATACGGCAATAAAAAGGAAAACCTAGAAGAAATGGACAAATTCTTAGAAAAGTACAAGCTTCCAAGACTAAACCAAGATGAAATAGAAAAGATGAATAGACCAATCACAAGTTCTGAAATTGAAACTGTGATTAAAAAACTTCCAACAAACAGAAGTCCAGGACCAGACTGCTTCACAGGTGAATTCAATCAAACATTTAGAGAAGAGCTAACACCTATCCTTCTGAAACTCTTCCAAAAAACTGCAGAGGAAGGGACACTCCCAAACTCATTCTGTGAAGCAACCATCACCCTGATACCAAAACCAGACAAAGATACCACAAAAAAGGAAAATTACAGGCCAATCTCACTGATGAACATAGATGCAAAAATTCTTAACAAAATACTAGCCAATCGAATCCAACCATATATTAAAAGGATTGTACATCATGACCAAGTGGGATTTATCCCAGGGATGCAAGGATTCTTCAATATCCACAAATCAATCAGTGTGATACACCACGTTAACAAACTGAAGAATAAAAACTATAAGATCCTCTCAATAGATGCAGAAAAAGCCTTTGGCAAAATCCAACACCCATTTCTGATAAAAACCCTTCAGAAAGTGGGCATAGGGGGAACCTACCTCAACATAGTAAAGGCCATCTATGACAAACCCAGAGCTCACATCCTTCTCAATGGTGAAAAGCTGAAAGAATTCCCGCTGAGATCAGGAATAAGACAGGACTCTCGCCACTACTATTCAACATAGTTCTGGAAGTCCTAGCTACAGCAATCAGAGAAGTCAAAGAAATAAAAGGAATCCAAATTGGAAAGGAAGAAGTCAAACTATCACTGTCTGGAGATGACTTGATACTATACCTAGAGAATCCTAAAGACTCTACTACTGTTAGAGCTCATCAATGAATTCAGCAAAGTCACAGGATACAAAATTAATACACAGAAATCAACTGCATTTCTGTATACTAACAATGAAAGATCAGAAAGAGAAATTAGGGAAGCAATTCTGTTTACCATTGCATCAAAAAGAATCAAATATTTAAGAATAAACCTACCTAAAGAGACAAAAGACCAGTACTCTGAAAATTATAAAGCACTGATGAAAGAAATCAAGGATGACATGAACAGATGGAAAGACGTACCATGCTCTTGGATTGGAAGAGTCAATATTATCAAAATGACTATACTACCCAAGGCAATCTACAAATTCAGTGCAGTCCCTATCCAATCACCAAGGACATTTTTCACAGAACTAGAACAAAATATTTTAAAGTTTTTTTGGAAGCACAAAAGACCCAGAATAGCCAAAGACATCCTGTAAAAGAAAAATGGAGCTGGAGGAATCAGGATCCCTGACTTCAGACTATACTACAGAGCTTCAGTCATCAAAACCATATTGTACTGGCACAAAGACAGAAATATAGATCAGTGGAACAGGATAGAAAGCCCAGAATTAAACCCATGCATCTATAGTCAACTAATCTATGACAGAGGAGGCAAGAATATACACTGGAGAAAAGACAGCCTCTTCAATAAGTGGTTTTGGGAAAACTGGACAGCCACATGTAAAAAAATGAAACTAGAACACTTCCTAACACCATGCACAAAAATAAACTCAAAATGGATTAAATATCTAGATATGAGACCAGATACTATAAAACTCTTAGAGGAAAATATAGGCCAAACACTCTCTGACATAAATGATAGCAACATCTTCTCAGATCCATCTGTCAGAGTAAGGACAATAAAAAGAGAAATAAACAAATGGGACTTAATTAAACTTCAAAGTTTCTGCACAGCAAAGGAAACTCTAAACAAAACGAAAAGACAACCCACAGAATGGGAGAAAATATTTGCAAATGATTCAACTGACAAGGGATTAATCTCCAAAATTTACAAACACCTCCTACAGCTCAACACCAAAAACACAAATAACCCCATCAAAAAATGGGCGGAGGATCTAGGCAGATAATTCTCCAAAGAAGACATGCAGGTGGCAAATAAACACATGAAAAGATGTTCAACATCACTCCTCATTAGAGAAATGCAAATCAAAACCATTATGAGGTACCACCTTACACCGGCCAGAATGGCCATCATCAAAAAGTCTACAAACAATAAATGCTGAGGGTGTGGAGAAAAAGGATCCCTATTACACTGTTGGTGGGAATGCAAGTTGGTGCAACCACTGTGGAAAACAGTATGGAGATTCCTCAGAAAACTCAAAATAGAATTACCATTTGATCCAGCAATCCCACTCCTGGGCATCTATCCAGCAGAAACCATGACTCGAAAAGACACATATATTCCAGGGTTCATTGCAGCACTCTATGCAATAGCCAGGTCATGGGAACAACCTAAATGCCCATCGACAGAAGAGTGGATAGGGAAGATATGGTCCATACACACAATGGAATATTACTCATCCATTGAAAGGAACGAAATACCAACATTTATAGCAACATGCATGGACCTAGAAATTATCATGCGAAGTGAAACCAGTCAGACAATGAGACAGCAACACCCAATGCTACCGCTTACATGTGGAAACTAACAAGACACAATGAACTTCTTTGCGGAACAGATAATGACTCACAGACTTCAGAAAACCTGTGGTTTCCAAATAAGACAATCTGGAGGGTGGAGGGATGTACTAAGGGTTTGGAACAGAAATGCTATCAAATTGAATTGTGATGATTTTTACACCTATAATTGTAATAAAATTCATTAAGCAATGGGAAACAAAAAAAGTGCTAATCATAGAAAAGCTAAAGTGGCTATATTAATAGCACACAAAGTAGACTCCAGGATAAAGAGTATTGCCAGGGATAAAAAAGAATATCTCGTAATGATAAATATGTCAGTTTATCAAGAAGACAATACATAGTACTAGATGTGTAGATATCTAATAACAGTTTCAAAATTCATGAAGCGAAAACTGATAGAACTGAAAGTAGAAATAAACAAATCTTCAATTATAGTCAGAAACGTCAACACTCCTTACTTGATGACTTTGCAACAAGCAGATATAAAATCAGTAAGGAGACAGAGGAGTGAAACGACTTCTCTTACTTGATACTTATAGAATATCCAATAATAGCAGAAACCATATTTTTTTCAAGTGTACATGGAATATTCACTAAGTAAACTTATGCTGGGCCATCAAATAAGTTTCAATACATTGAAGAGGATTGAAATCAAACCAGATATGTTCTCTGACAAAAATCTCTGGAGCCAAACAAGAGCAAATAAACCCAAAGTAAGTAGAAAGAGGAAACATAACATATTAGAGCAGAAATCAAAATAGAAAGTGGACCAAAAAAAAAAAAAATCAGCAAAGCTAGAAATTGGTTCTAGATGAAAGCATGCTTAGTAACAGTCTATGAATTCAGATACTAGAGGGAGTTAGCTGTGTGCTGGCAGTCCTTTTCACACCACCTCAGTGTTTTCAGTGAAATAGGAAGCAAATTCAGCCGCTGAGAGTGAGGTTGTGGTAGAGGTACTGGGCGGAGATAGAGAAGGGGAAGCTGTGAGCTTGGCCATGGGGACAGTAGAAGATTCATTGGGCTCATGCTGCACACTAGCCTGGCAACATTAAGGTTCCCTTGAGCTTCAGAGCACCTTCACATATGCTACTTAATTATATTTGATAACGTCTTGTACAATATGGTTATTGTAGCTGTTATTACCCCATTTTACAGATTAAGAAACTGAAGTATAAAATTACTTAAGGTCATGAAACCTGTTAGTGATAAATTGAGGTCTAGAATCTTTACTTGGAGTTCCTGTTGTGGCCCAGCAGTAATGAACCAGACTAGTATCCATGAGGATGCAGTTTCGATCCCTGGCCTCATTCAGTGGGTTGAGGATCCAGCATTGCCTCTGTCTGTGGTGAAGGTCACAGGCACGTTTCGGATCTGGTATTGCTGTGGCTGTGGTGTAGGCTGGCAGCTACAGCTCTGATTCGACCCCTAGCCTGGGAACTTCCATATGCAGGTGCAGCCATTAAAAGCAAAAAATAAAAATTAAAAAAATAGAATCTTTACAAATACCATCTCATGTAACTACTTCACAATTAAAGTCTAAGAGAATCTAAAGAAGTAAAAATTAAGTAATTTGCCAGATATTCACAACTGATCGCTGCTGGAGCCAAAACTTGAACTCAGGTCTGCTAAGTGACCTCACTACACTTGCCAGGAAAAATATACATGTGAACATTGCATAATAAATGAACTTAAGTTTTTTAAATCTTTACTTTTTTATTTTGTATGCAAGGGACAGCAATGACTCTTTCTACTTTAGAAGGTATTTAGATTTTTTTTTTTTTTTTGCCTTTTCTAGGGCTGCACCCGTGGCATATGGAGGTTCCCAGGCTAGGGGTCTAATCAGAGCGGTAGCCGATGGCCTACACCACAGCACAGCAACTTGGGATCCAAGCCGAATCTGCAACCTACACCATAGCTCACGGCATTGCCGGATCCTTAATCCACTGAGTGAGGCCAGGGATCAAACCTACAACCTCATGGATCATAGTTGGATATCTTAACCACTGAACCACGGCGAGAACTCCGGTATTTGTATTTCTGAAGTGGATTCAAGTAGGCTGATTTGTTTAGTCTTATTGTGCAGAGATTTTTTTCCAAACCATGTTACAGATTCACCTGATTCAAAATTGTGTAAGCAGTCTGCTTTGCATATATACCTTACTCTGTGCTCTGTATCCTGTGTCTAAAGGTATACGTAATCTGGTTTACTTATTGCAAAATCTTATTGCAAAGTCTGAGCCAGCTCCTGGTTGCCCCACATAATAAGTAAACCTCAGATACTTAGTTCTTATGAATCAGTCTCTGCATGTTAGTTTCTGATTCTGATATTCGGAGGGCGGTATGTTGTTCAAGATCTATGAGAATCACAGCAATCTTGTCCTTGGCGTAAGTTGTAAAAATAACTTCAGGAGTTTTTTGTTTAGTTTTTTACTTGGAAGATTTGGTTAACACTGTCCTTAAAATGAACAATCTTAAAGGTTTTTTAAAATATCTGGAAAATGCATCGGACATTACAAAGGTCTTTAAAGCAACCTTATGAGGTCTGTTATGGTTCCCATCTTGTTAATGATGTGTCTGAGGTTCAGGTGAGAATGTCTGCCATTATGGGAAGGCCAGGACTCTCTTTTCACAACGATAAACCTTTACCTAGAAGCATCCTGACCGGTCACCTGATCTGGCTAATGTGGTGGCCAGATCACCATCTTAGAAAAACACATGTCCTGACTCTTCCAGTTGTTTGTTTTCTGTGACTGCATTCCATTTAGGAATAATGCCCAACACTAGTTGGACCACTTTATGGCATTTAAAAGAAGGAAAGAGACAAGGGTCCTAGTCGGTGTAGTTCAAGAGATACCCAGATTAAATTGTCCTTTCAGAGATGAGGGTCTTTGGACAAATCAAATACAAAAATGTGAGAGAGCTTGGGCTCTCTTGAAAAGCATAGCAATGGCAATCACTTTATCGTGTGATTATGTAAAAAGTCAGATGATAAGCTGCAGACCCAAGTTGTATGTTCATGGGAAAGGCTGGGAGCCTTTCACAGGGAACGGCTGGTTGCCTTGGCAACCTATTAGCCCTCTAGGACAACTCCAGATAGACAGGAAGAGCAGACACCAGGGCCAGTGTCAGTTATTAGCCTTCCCTGACGACATTTGTGTCTGAACATGAAAGCCCCAAGGCTGTGTTCAGGAAGGCTGAGTGACGGTCAGTGGGAGACCAAAACTGAGCTTGTGTGAGTAGGACACGTTTTCCTCTTTTCCCTTACACAGCTCCACCATTTGGATGAATCCAGAATAAAAAAAGCTCATGAAGTCATGGTTCTTGTTAGCTTACTACCTTACTGAAAATGACTTAGCTTGCTAGCTTTCTGAAAATTATGACTGAGAAAATCATGGGAGATAATCTCTTAGCAAACACACCAGAATTCACCTGTGTAATGGCTTTCCTTCAAAGGTGTGGGGTGGAGTGGGGTTGCAACTATTGCCCAAAATATAAGTGGTGCATAAGTGTTGCTCTTTTGTTTGTGTTTGTTTTGTCTTTTTAGGGCTACACCTGAAACCTATGGAAATTCCCAGGCGAGGGGTAAATCAGAGCTACGGCTGCGGGCCTACACCACAGCATCTCGGGGTCCAGCTGCATCTGCAGCCTACATCACAGCTCATGGCAAAACTGGATCCCCAGCCCACTAAGCAAGGCCAAGGTTCAAACTCTCATCCTCATGGATTGGTTTCCCCTGTGCCATAACAGGAACTCTAAGTGTTGCTTTTTGGAAAGTACTTTCATGGGCATTTGCAAGACATACAAGACAATCAATCTGATTAGATTTAGGGGTCACACTTCAAGTTTGTTAGTTTTTAATTAAAAAATGATCTATGTATTAATGTGTCTCTCCCTAGTGCCCAGGAGTACACACTGGTAGTTAACTAAACGATGAATATTCAGTTAACCCTCCCTCTCCATCACTGGATTTCCCCCACATCAAATCCCCCTTTAAAGACTCACCAGCACCAGTAAATCAAAAAGATAGTCAGTAGAGTTTAGCTGGGTTTCCAGAAGGCATTCTAGAAAGTTATAAGCAAGGATGGCCGCACTGGGACAGTTACATTGTATCGCAATGGGACCACTTTGAGGGAGACAATATTCAGTTGATGTCCACTTTGAAGGGGGCAGTATTCACTGTGCAGGAGTTTTAAGTCATGGCCACAATTTCTTTGACACTTTTCCTATAAAAGATGGGATTCGTGTCCCTTTCCTTGAAAGTGAGCAGACTTGTGACATCTTTAGCCAGTGGAATTCAGTGAAAGGAATACTATGTGACCACTAAGGCTGGGTCATAAAATGTCATGCTGTTTCTGCCTTGTTGACTGGAATACTCATTTTAGAGCCTTGAGCTGCCATGTAAGAAGCATAATTACCCTGGTTCCGCTATGCTGTGAGGAAGCCCAATACACATGAAGAGGTCGAGTGTAGATGCGCCAGCAATGGTCCAGCCTTTGAGGCGTTCCAGGTCAGGCATCACACATATGAGAAAAGACATCTTCAGATGTTCCAGTGCCCGGCTGTTCAAGTCGCTCCTGACTATTTGAGTCTGCTCAGCTGGGCCCGAGTCACTGTGGAGCAGAGATAAGCAGTCCCCACCATACTCTGTCTAAATTCTAGACCCAAAGAATTTGTGGGTATAGCAAAATAATGTGCTGCTAAATTTAGGACAGTTTGTTATAAAACAATAGGTAACTGGAGCACCTGGTTTGACAGGTACCGGATATCTGTTACAGTTAGTTGTATTATTTTAAAATCATACTTCTCCTGTCTGCTGCAAATAAACTGAACAATGATTGTGAAAAACAGTGCGCTCACTTTACCTTGATTGCACCAAGTGATGAATCTGAGTTTTAGATCTCATGATGTTGGTGTCTCCTGTTTAGGCTCCCACGAGTGAGGGGCTGGTCTTTCTGAGCCTTTGTTTCTTCATGTCTAAGATCAGTAACAGAAAATCTCCAGTGACTCTAAGGATTCAGGCATGAGCTGGGTGCAAAAGGCAGCATTATTCACACTAGCCAAACCAAATAAGATAAACAAAACGTGACACAGACATACAGGAGAATAGTACCAGGCCTGAAAAAGGGATTCAGGCTACAACATGGATGAACCTTGAAAACATCCTAATTGAAATAAGCTAGACACGAAAAGAAAAATATTATAGAACTCCACTTAAATGAGATACCTAAGATAGGCTAATTCATATACACAAATTAGAATGGAAGTTACCCAGGGCCAAGAGGAGGAGGGACAGGGAGTTAGTGTTTAATGGGTAGAGGCTCAACCTGGGACGATGAGTCAGTTCTGGACATGGATAGTAGTGATGGCTGAGCACACAAACACACACACACACACACACACACACACACACACACACACACACACACAC
>PVHT020000140.1:7719573-7787253 GCA_004024745.2 Catagonus wagneri | reverse complement strand
TTTTTCTTTTTTTTTTTTTAATGTCGGCCAGGGGTGTGTTTTGTTTTGTTTTTTGTCTTTTTGTCTATATAGGGCCTCACCTGCAGCATATGGAGGTTCCCGGGCTAGGGGTCCAGTTGGAGATGTAGCCTCTGGCCTATACCACAGCCACAGCAACGCGGGCTCCAAGCTGTGTTGGTGACACCACAGCTCACGGCAATGCCAGATCCTTAACCCACTGAGCAAGGCCAAGGATCGAACCTGCGTCCTCATGGATACTCGTTGGGTTCGTTAACCACTGAGCCACGATGGGAACTCCTTCTTTTTTTTTAAATGGGTATTGTTTTATTAGGCCAGGTAATTTTAAGAGAGGCTAGAAATTATAATGATATCATTATTTATCACCTTGATTTTGTAAGAAAAAGAAAAATTACAACACTCCAAAAGTAGGGAAAAAAACCTCATCTCAAGGCAAGGCTCTTTAAATTGAATAAATCTAACTTTAATAAATCTGTATTAAATCTTTTGTTTAATGTTTATTTAATTTTATTTAAATAAAAGTTAATTTTATTTAATCTTTAATAGATTTATTTAAATAGACTTAAATAAATCAAACTTACTACCTTGCCCTCATTTTTCTCATTTCCCCTAGATCAGTGAAAAGTTAATCACCGGCATCTGTCCTGGGCTTGCATTTGAGACTCACTTCCCTACTCCATTTTTTCCTTTCTAGAAAATTCCCACCCATTCTTCAAGATCAAGTTGGAATGCTGCTTCTTGAGTCTTCCCTGATTCCCCAGGTCAGAGGTAGGCTCTGCCCCCTTGTTTGTATCTTTGTTACAGTGTAAAAAATATGGATTTTTAATGGCAGTTTCTTGGGGATATGGAAGAGGGAATTACACTAAAACCCCTTAAAAACCTTCTTGGAGTTCCTGTTGCGGCCCAGCAGGTTAAGGACCTGACGTTGTCTCTGTGAGGGTGAGGGTGCAGGTTCGATCTCTGGATACTAGTCAGATTCGTTTCCACCAAGCCACGACGGGAACTCCAAAAATTTTTTAATTAAGGTCAAAACTGGAATATAACGTTACATTAATTTTAGGAGCACAATATAATGATTCAGGAGTTCCCTTTGTGGCTCAGTGGTTAATGAACCTGACTAGGATCCATGAGGATATCGGTGCAATCCCTGGCCTCACTCAGTGGGATAAGGATCTGGTGTTGCCATGAGCTATGGTGTAGGTCACAGAGTGGCTTGGATCCGGCTTTGCTGTGGCTGTGGCGTAGGCCAGTGGCTGTAGCTCTGATTCGACCACTAGCCTGGGAACTTCCATATGCCACAGGTGCAGCCCTAAAAAGCAAATAATAATAATAATAATAATAATAATAATAATAATGACTTGATATTTATATTGTGAAATTATCACCACAATGTCTTGTTAATATCCATCACCGTATATAGGTATAATTTTTTTTTCCTGTGATGAGAACTTTGAAGATCTACTCTTAGCAACATTTTTTTATTTGTAATTTTTTTTTTTTATTTTTGTGTTATAGCTTGTTTACAGATTTCTGTCAAATTTTGTAACTGCACCATGTGGTGACCCGATTATATGTACATATATGGATTTGTCACATGTGATTAGACATAGTTCCCTGTACTATACAGCTGGATCTCCTTGCTTTTCCATCACCGAAGCACTAGTTAACTCCATTCCCTACCACCCCCTCCCCCACCCCCTTGGCAACCACAAGTCTGTTCCCCAAGTTCGTGATTTTCTTTTCTGTTGAGAGGTTCATTTGTGCAGTATATTAGACTCTAGTTATTAGATATCATATGGCATGTCTTTCTCCTTCTGACTTGCTTCACTCAGTATGAGGGTCTCTAATTCCATCCATGTTGCTGTGAATGACATTATTTTATCCTTTTTATAGCTGAGTAGTATTCCATCGTGTATATATACCACATCTTCCTAATCCAATCATCTGTTGATGGACATTTGGGTTGTTTCCAAGTCTTGGCTATTGTGAATGGTTACTCTTAGCAACTTTTAAATATGCGCTATTATTAACTATTGTTGCCATGCTGTACTTTACATCTATGCTTCTTATTTATTTTATAAGAAAGTTTGTACCTTAGACCATCATCATTCAATTCCCCTACCTCTGCCTCTGGCAACCATCTGTCTTCTGTGTCTACGAGCTCCTTTTTTTTTTCTGAGTGGGATCCTACATTATTTGTCTTCACAAATTTCATCACACATGATGCCTTCTAGGTCCATCCACGTTACTGCAAATGGCAGGATTTCATCCTTTTCTGTGGCTGATCAGACTTCAATCTCAGTCTCTCTTTTTTTTTAAAACTTCTCCTTCAACCTTTCCAGGCCCACTTCTCCATCTCCATTACCTGAAACTGTGCGGGACCAGAGTTCAGTAAAGCCTAAATCTGTCTTCAGGCTGAATGTAAACCACTGTGTCTTAAGCATTCGTTTAATCCAGCTTTTGCCACTTATCCGTCTCCTTAAAGTCTTGTGGCCTCAAATAAACCAGTAAACAGGGCAAAAAGACGTCAGTTTTGCCTGCTGTGACTCACGCACACACACGCACGTGCACACACATACACGCATGCACACATACATGCAAATGTGCGCACATACACACAATTTTTTTTTGTCTTTTTGCCTTATCTAGGGCCGCACCCGCGGCATATGGAGGTTCCCAGGCTAGGGGTCTAACAGGAGCTGTAGCTGCCAGCCTTCGCCACAGCCACAGCAACACGGGATCCAAGCCGCGCCTGCAACCTACACCACAGCTCACGGCAATGCCGAATCCTTAACCCACTGAGCAAGGCCAGGGATCGAACCCGCAGCCTCATGGTTCTTAGTCGGATTCATTAACCACTGAGCCACGATGTTAACTCCACACACAATTTTTAAAAATAAAGTAATGAGTTTCTGTCGTGGCTCAGTGGTTAACGAATCCGACTAGGAACCATGAGGTTGCCGGTTCAATCCCTGGCTTCACTCAGTGGGTTAAGGATCTGGTGTTGCCGTGAGCTGTGGTGTAGATTGCAGATGCGGCTCAGATCCTGCATTGCTGTGGCTGTGGCTGTTGGCCGAAAGCTACAGCTCCGATTGGACTCCTAGCCTGGGAACCTCCATATGCCACAGGTGCAGCCCTAGAAAAGGCAAAAAGACAAAAACAAACAAACAAAAAATAAATGAATAAAAGATCTATAGCCAGAAGTGACACAGTAGATGCCACTGTTCAGTTCTTGGGAACATCCCCGCTACCTTCTCCTATTTGATACAGTTCTTGTTCCTGTAAACATGATCTCCTTCTTCTCTAGAATGAGGAATAAAACGTTTTTAAGACATCAAGGCAACTCCACTATGATATCAACACTGGGCAACCCCATCATCATGGGAGACATGATATTGAAACATGGATAAAAGCCACGCTCTCTCCTGAGCCCCAGTCAAAGTTAGGGTCTTTGGTGATAGAATGAATGGCTCCGTGGGTGCCAGCATATATCAACAGCATTCATTGCTTTTTCCCATGACCACTTTGGCCAACTTCCTGACCCTGGCTATAGTTCATTTTGAGAGGTCAGAAAGGAGAGGCTCTATGCTTGCTTCAGTATTGGGGACAAATTAAGATAATAACTGTACCCTGGAGATCCTGGAAACTGCCTCTTGCTCACCCAGGCCTGGTGTGAGCAGGGTCTCATGTCAGCTGCACAGTTTGGCTGATGAGCAATGAACTACTGGAACGAAATCATGCCCTCTGTTCTCTTTCCTCTCTTGCAAACTGTGGGCACTGTTGGTTCCCTGGGGACCTCTTTACTATGTTAAACCTGTCACTTATCTGTCTGGGGAGACGGCTGCCCGAGCCATGGCCTGTGACACCGCGGTCAGGCTAATCGGGAGCAGGTAAGTATTGCATGTTCGGAGGCTTCTGTTCACTTGATTCTTCCCTGTGTGTCTTGCTGCTTATTGGCAGTTCTTACACAGAAGGCAGTCTGTATTCAAGGTGCTTGAGAAAAGAAGTACACTTACCTGCCTTTAGCAAGACTCTGTTTCTCCCCTTGGGCTGTTTTTTCAAACTCACATAGAATTAGCACCATCATATTATCTTCCCAAAGAAATGCCCTAACCCAATGATGAAACCATGGAGGACAAACAGCGTCTTGTGAAGGTAGCGTTCAGGCGGCAGTGATCTGGGTGACAGAAAGGGTAGGTGTTGAAAAGGCCTTTCTTCTTAGAGGAGAGTCTAGATCAGACCTCTAACATAACTTTAATGCTATTACCGTGCTTTGCTTTTGCTTTTGTTTATTTGGATGGATGAGGGGGCATGTGGGGCTGGGAGCAGAAGGATATTTAGTTTTCAGGAAGTTCCCATTGTGGCTCAGCGGCAATGAGTCCAACAAATATCCATGAGGGTACGGGTTCGATCCCTGGCCTCACTCAGTGGGTTATGGATTATCATTGCCATGAGCTTTGGTGTAGGTCGCAGATGCGGTTCAGATCTGGCATTGCTGTGGCATGGCTAGGCCGGCAGCTATAGATCTGATTCAGCCTCTAGCCTGGGAACTTCCATATGCCTCAGGTGCAGCCCTAAAAAAAAAAAAAAGATCACCTGCTTCAAAATTTAGCCTCTAAAAGAAGCAATACCCTTTGTCCAGCTTCTCTGAGGAAAAGGCAAAGCCTAGTGATGAAAGACATTGGCCTTTTGCGAATAACCAGGTTAGTCCCTCTGCTGCTTGGCCATCCCACATCCCCTGGTGTCCCCGTGAGGCCAGCTCACTCCTGGCTCTTGAGCTGCTCACCTAGCCCAGCCACCCATGACTCCTGGTGGCCCTGGGGACACCTGTCTCCCCTCCCCTGCCCCAGCACTGCGGCTTTCAGATATCCTGTGCAAGTGGCCGTTCCGCTGCTCCCATCCAGCCTTTTTCACAGATTCCTTAACCTGGTGAGTTAAGCTCCCAGGAAAGTCATCCTTCAGTTTAATTCTTTACAAGTACTCCCCTTCTGGAGTTCCCATTGTGGCTCAGCCGGTTACATGCTGGACTAATATCCCTGAGGATGCGGGTTCAATCCCTGGCCTCTCTCAGAGGTTAAGGATCCAGCGTTGCCGTGAGCTGTGGTGTAGGTTGCAGATACAGCTCAGATCCGGCATTGCTGTGGCTGTGGTGAGGCTGGCGGCTGCAGCTCCAATTCGATCCCTAGTCCGGCGAACTTCCATATGCCACAGGGGCAGCCCTAAAAAGAAAAAAAGAAAAAATAAATAAAACACGTACTCTGCTTCCTGGGGTGCTGGCCCCCCTACAGGGATGAGTCCGGGCATATCACCCATGACCCAGAGAGCCTCAGAGCCCCAGGCCCGCCCTACTGCTCAGTCTGGCTCTTTCCGTCCTTCCTCGCCTGTGGGAGTGAGGCCCTGGGAACCTGGTGCTAAGACCTCGTGTCTGTCAGGGCCCATTGAGCCTATCAGACTATTCTGTGTGTGCGCTGGGATCCCAGCTCTGATACACGTTCCTTCCCATGGAGCTACTGGCAAATCATAGGTGCAGCTAGATGGTGCTCAAGTGTCCTCTGACATCCCTGAGTTTAAGGCACATAGCCTGTGCCCAGCACCTGGACTGTCTCTGCATCTCCCCATGTCAGCGTATGTATCTGGGTATTCGGCTCAATCAAACTGTTGTCAGAGTTTCTATGTTTATGTGACAGAAGAAACTGCCACCCTGTCCCCACCTTTCATAAGGAATGGCTGTGGAGTCCTGAGACCCTCCTGGGGATGATGAGAGGCACTACAGGGGAAAGGGTCCTTTTGTGATTCCAGCAAGAGATTCCTTAGAAGGGGCACATCAAAAACCAAGCTCTCTGCTTGACAATAGAGAGCCCTGGCTTCGAGCGCGGAAGGAGCGCTTTGCTGATTGAGGAGCTGCTCAGAGTGGGCTCAACTCTCCTGTCTCCAGGAAGAATAACCATTTGTCTCTAACAGGTGTGTTTGTCTAGATCAGCTAGAAAAATCCTAACAGGCCTGCAGCCCTCCTGGCGTCCTGAGTGGGGAGAAGAAGCCCCGAGTGAGTGCGCGCTCTGCGGGAATTAGTGGAGCTTTTCAGAGGATGAGGTGAGCCTATGAACCGAGACACTGGCAGCAGTGGGGTCTTGTTGGTGTGAGAGAAGCATGGATGCAAACTGAGGCTGAGAAATCCAGGTCTGCAGGGCCAGGCGGTGTCCTTGGCGACCCCCAACGGAGGACAGGGTTGCCAGGGGCCGTGAGGACTGGCCATAGGTAGAACCTTAGCACTCGCTCTTACTTTTCAATTCCTCTTCTTTCCAAGGCATTTTTTTTGTTAATAAAATATACGTAACATAAAATTTACCATTTAACCCTTTTAAAGTGTAGAATTGAGTGGCGTAAGTATAGTCACATGGCCGTACAACCCTCATCGCTGTCTATTTCCAGAACTATTTCATCATCCCAAACAGAAACTTTGTACCCATTTAACAAGTCCCTGACCTTCCTCCCCACAACCCCTGGTAACCTCTGTTCTGCTCTGTGACTCTATGAATTTGCCAGTGCAGCATATAAATCTCATATAAATGGAGTCGTGCAGCGTTTGTCCTTTTGTGTCAGGCTTCTTTAGCACAATGTGTTTGAGGTTCATGTATGTTGTGGCACATATCTGAACTTGGATCCTTTTTAAGGCTGATGATGTTCATCGTATGATATGCCACATCTTGTTTATTCATTTATGTACTGATGGGCATGTGGGTTGTCTGCACTTTTTGGCTATTGTGAACAGTGCTGCTGTAAACTGCGGTGGGCAAGTCATTGCAATTCCTTTTTACAACTGCGCTCGCCTTGCAGTCTGATGTGCTTCTCGCTGCACCAGTGGAGATGAAAAGGGTCAGGTGGCAAAGGGGAGCTCCCAGTCCTCCACCTCCACACAGCTCCTCCCAGGTTCCCACTGGAGCGACCACAGCTCAGAGTCCACACAGCGACATAGGCAGTAGCGGAAGTCCATGATGATAGAGGAACGTCCAGTGGGGACATTTGCAGGAGAGAAGGTGTGGCCAGTTTCCGATTACTTCTCCTGTAGAGAATACTGCTCCGCTTCCCTTGGGAGGGGATGGGAGGCCTATCCCACATCCATTTGGTGATTGCGTTTATAGTTCATAATCTGAAAGATATGAACCAAAATGTTTACGGTGCTTATTTTAGAGGATGCAGTGATGGGTGATATTTACTTTCATATTAGACAAAATGGAATTATTTCTACTTTTTAAAAATGAATGCCAGGTTGATTACTCAGATAACATGTGATGTTTTAATAACATATTCTGTTATAGTGTTTGCCTTCCGAATACATTGTTAACCTTCCAGTCCAACTCTCCCTTCTTCTAGCTCTGTCTAGTAGGAAGATTTTCTGTATCAGAATTGCCACAAATTTTATTAAGGCTTTTTTTTTTTTTAAACGTCAGTCCTAAAGACTGAATTGTGGTATTAACTGAGCATCCATTGTGTGCATAATTCTTTGTTAGGAAACTACAAATAAGACAGATATACACATATATATGTATATATATATATATTTTTTTTTTATTTTTTTAGGGCCATATCCATGGCATGTGGAGGTTTCTAGGCTAGGGGTTGAATCCAAGCTACAGCTGCCGGCCTATACCACAGCCACAGCAGCATTAGATCTGAGCCGTGTCTGCAAACTATACCCCAGCTCACGGCAACATCAGCTCTTAACCCATTGAGGGAGGCCAGGGATCAAACCTGCAGCCTCATGGTTCCTAGTTGGATTCGTTTCAGCTGCGCCACGACAGAAACTCCAAGACATATATATTTATACTCTTGGGTTATTGTAATAAAAATAGACTAAATCATCCATGTAATGTACATAAAAATATAAGACCTAAAGACCGTTTCCACCAACCTCAAGAGAAATGCTTCTGTCACATGCTGTATGTGATGGGAAGGTGGAAAGCTTAATGCACCACAAGGACCATTGTCCTTAGGGTGCAGTTTTCAGGAGAGCCAGAAGGCCCTGCTGCTCTTCCTAATCTCTGCAGCCCTGGAGGCCACAGCTCCACAATGGACAGGAGCACACTGTCACCTCAAATGCTTTCATGGTAGGAACTTAGATGAGCGAGGCAGGCAGGGTATAGGATGGTGACCATATCATTGATCTTCCACATGCAGACACTTTTAAGGGTGGAGAGGGGAGCTCTTACTAACTGCACAGGGATAGCAGGTATAAACTGAGATCATCTGGGTGAATCAGGATACGTGCTCCCCGCTGGATAGAAATTATATGGAATGAGGGGCCTCTAGCTTCAGCTAGAGAGCTGGTCCTAGAGGCAGTGAAATACAGCAAAACAGGGCTCCAACCAAACACACAGCCACTGATTTCCAATATTTGAAAGCCGTTTAAGCCATTTCCATCCTTAGCTGTTTCCCCAAAGCGATCAGAGCAGGGTGTCTGGGCCATGCTTACTTTTAAATATGCTGCAGATGCTTCGCCAGTGACACACAGATACACGTGACTCTCACTTCTGTTACACTTGAAGTTGGATACAACTGAAATATTCAATAATATGAAATGACTGGGGAAATCGTGGTCCATTCATATTAACTTTTACTGATAATATTCTTAAAGATTTTTTACTGATATTGTCCATTCATATTAGCTTTTACTGATAATGTTCTTAAAGATTTTTTACTGTTATTGTCCATTCATATTAGCTTTTACTGATAATGTTCTTAAAGCGAGATGGACAAAAATCAATGATACAATGTTGAATCCAAAAAAGTCTATAAGATGACCAAGATGACATATATAATGTGAAACCAATTATGCAATATATATATATATACACACATATACAGATATATACACACAGATATATACATAGATATATATACTCACACAGATTATATATATCATATATATGTATGTGTATATATCTATATATTGTGAGTATATATATGATATATATAATCTGTGTCAGTGTACATATATATATATATATGAAAGCAGGAAAGAAATATAGAAAAGTACAGTTTGCCCTGGGAGATGAGTGAGGATTGATTTTTGTCTCTTAAATTTTCCATGAGTTTTTTTTTTTTTTGACATTAAGTATATATTTCAGAATCAGAACAAAGCGCTTTATATGTGTGTGTAAAAGTGGAATATGTGTGTAGATGTATGTATACATATTCTGTTTTCTCACGTTGGTCTGCCCAGCAGCAGTCCATCTGGCCAGAGACTCCCATGTCATCTTCTTACACTTGGCCTTGGGTGTAGCTCTTGTCAGGATCACGTAGAGCCCATGGAAGAGCCGAAAAGAATCCTCAGACAAAACCTGCTCACTGAATTCTTGCCCAGCCTGGTGCCAGGAAAGAGAGGGGATGGACTCTTGTTAAAGATTAACAGGAGCAGCTGCACACATTTGCAGTGCAATTTCTTCCAGTTGTTACGCAATCTTAAAAATGATTTGAAATTTTAAAAATTCACAATCTTTAAAAATTGTGTAGAATTTTCTTTGTATAATCTGTTTTCTCAATTATCTCCTCTCTGTCCCACCCCACCCCACAGAAAGGAAGGTTGTTGTTGTTGTTGGCTGTTTGTGTTAAAATCAGTTGTTTGTGTTAAAAGCTGCGAGGCTGGATCCCATTGCCTGGCTGCAAAAGCAAACCTGTTCAAGGTCTCTGACCCCGGGATCCATGGGCCAGGAGGTGGGTCAGAGGGCTGTCACCACAGTCTAAGACGCGAACCTCACTTTCTTGGCTTTTCTGTTGGTTCTTTGGATTAAAAAATATCACAGAAGCTGGCAGAAGTTGCTATGTTCCCCTCTCTGGATTCAGTAGCAGTGTATTGTGTTTCCACATGAATTTGGTACTTCACTAGAAAGACTTTGAGATGGCACAGCAGCATTTTTATTTTTAGGTTTGGTTTCACTTATTCCACTTATAATTGTGGGTGTACCAAAATGAATATTTCAATAAGATTTTTAAAAAGAAGGCAAAAAATCAGAGCAAAGGGAAAATAAAAGGAGAGGAGGGGGAGAGTAGATGGAAAATCTGCGTACAGAACGCCAGTGGTGAGGTCACAGAGACCGGGTGGGACACTCAACTGGGAGGCCCTAATGGTTAAAGAGAAGCCCATACAGAGGAGTCGCCCTATGACAGATTCAGCGAGGAGAGGACTGTGAAGCAGTCTTCCTTATGGTTGTAATCATTTTTTTTTTTTTTTTTTTTTGCTTTTTGGGGCCGCACCTGTGCACATGGAGGTTTCCAGGCTAGGGGTCCAATCGGAGTCACAGCTGCTGGCCTGTGCCATAGCCACAGCAATGCCAGATCTGAGCCGTGTCTGCAACCTACACCACAGTTCACGGCAACGCCGTATCCTTAACCCACTGAGCAAGGCCAGAGATTGAACCCACAACCTCATGGTTCCTAGTCGGACTCGTCTTTGCTGCACCACAATGGGAACTCCATGGTTGTAGTCATTTTAAAGTCCTGTCAACATGTAGCTGATACTGTATGGAAACTGGTGTTGAAAATGGCAGAGCTGAAAGACAGAAAAGAGCCTGAGAGCCTGAACCACTGCCTGGAGGAGAGCTGCCCATCTACCAGAGATTTCTATTAAACATTAGAGAGTTTGTGTGTTACAGCACACAAACCTGCCCTAACTAATATACCCACAAGAAAAAGTCATTATTGCATACATCGGTGTCATTACCTTTTTATATGCTTGGGCCCTCCTCTCTTCAATTAAACTGCAAGTTTCTTTGGAACCCATCCTTTTTTTTTTTTTTAATTAAAAAAATTTTTATGTCTAGCATAGAGCCATGCATGCAATGAGCCTTCAATAAATGCTAAATGATCTATTCAACAAGCTCCTAATAGGATGGAACTCTTTGCAGTTTGTTTCTAATAGTCCTGGGATTTAAGGTACTTACCGTTAAAGAACATTAGACCCAATATTTTCATAGAGAGTGGAGATCTAGGGAAAAGAATTAAAGTAGAGGTACCCCCAAATCCATCTGGAATTTCACTGAGAGATGTTTATCTCTTTAGCCCCTGCAGCTGTTGAAAGTAATGGAAGCTTCAGTAGAACTTGAACAGGCCAGTGAATCGAGAGGCTTGGGGTCTCTTGACTCAGCTCCACCACAAATTTTGACCTTCAGTTTCCTTGACTGTAAGGTGAACAGTGGTTCCCAAGTGAAATTCTATGGATTAATGGAATATTGGCCACCATTCAATTCCCTATCTCTGTCTATATATATATACATTGTCCACATGATTTTGATGCACAGCCAGATTTGGGAACCACCAGACAAGGGGATCTTAACCTATGGGTCCATCTTTTATAACATGGAAACATAAGTTTACTTTCCTGACGTAAGGTTGTACATCTGAGAGCTAGGAAGAGAGAGAGGACCGGATTAAACCATCTCTTTGGGGGAGAAAATGAACAATAATAGTTAAAAAACACGTTTAGCTAGTCCAAAGATGAAATGGAAAAATAAACATGTTTTAAGTTGACTTGGTAGAAGAAATATTTACATTGACAGGATATTAGAGAATTCGTCAAGAGTTATTAAACATAGAAGTCAAAGTTTCCATTGCAGGAACTTAATAAATATTTGTTGGTTAACCAGTCGATGTGCTAATTCAAGCAGAGAAGGAATTTTGTCACTATTATAAAGTCAGGGTTTCTAATTGCCCATTCAGGGAAAAAAAAAGTGCTTTGTGTTGCCCTAGACAACCTAAACTATCTATTCCATTATCCTAACAAGCACCAAGGAGGATTTAATGTGTTCTTTGGCAACCAAAGATAGAATTCCCATTCAAGCTCCTTTCAGGCAGATGTTCACGGTTACTTATAGTCATTGAGAAATATAACATGATCCATGATCCATGCCCTGTTTTTTTTTTTTTTTCTTTTCGGCTGTACCCACAGCATATGGAAGTTCTCCAGCCAGGATCAAACCCAGCTGAGACCCATGCCCCAGGGGAACTTCCATGCCCTGTACTTGACCAATCAAGCTTAAGTTCTGGGCCCTCCAGCAATTTCAGGCCTTACTTCTTGGAGGTGGCTTCATTCTCCAGCCCTAGGTCTTCACCGTGATTTCTGAGTGAGGCCCAAATAATGATGGCAGAGTTTTTCAAAACAGAAAGGATCCAATGTCCTTTCAAAAGGACAGCAATCAGGAGTTCCCGTCGTGGAGCAGCAGTTAACAAATCCGACAAGGAACCATGAGGTTGCAGGTTCGATCCCTGGCCTTGCTCAGTGGGTTAATGATCCAGCGTTTCCGTGAGCTGTGGTGTAGGTCACAGACGCGGCTCGGATCCCGCGTTGCTGTGGCTGTGGCGAAGGCCGGCGCTGTAGCTCCAATTCAACCCCTAGCCTGGGAACCTCCATATGCTGCGTGTGCGGCCCTAAAAAAGGCAAAAAAAAAAGGACAGCAATCAGAACTATTGATTCTGAAATTGAGCAATTTCCAATGGTACCAAAGCATTGGCATATGATAGTAATTAGCCACATGTCTTCGATTCAACACATTCCAGATTTATTTTCCATTCAGACATATTCAAAATGTATTTTTGTTCAATGTATTTAAAATGTTCCTTCTTTGAAAAATATCCCCCAGTTAGCCAGCACTCCCTCCCCCCGGCCAGTTGTTCCCAACTTTATTCTTTTCCAAGGGCTTAGTGGCCTCTTAAAGGCTCTTTGCTCTGAGTTGTTCTCATTGAAACAGTCCACTCAAATTTCATGTAAATTTGAATTATGCAAATATAAAATCACGCAGTGTAAAATAGCAATAAAATATCACAGAATGGGCAACATTCGAAATAGTGCAAATTCCTTCAAGTATGTATGATCTACCCAGAATGGCCTAACGAATCCAGAGCACCCTCTTAGGGAAATTTACACCAAGTTTAGTCCCTTGTCATGTGGCCGCCCCACATTAGCGGTAAATAGAAATCCCCACAGACCTTTGTCTCTGTGTATCAAGCACAGAGGGTTTTGTGAGTGTTTTTGGTGACTATAGTGATGTTATTTCAACACTCATCATTTTAATAGTTTGACATTTTTTCTGTCTCATGATAGTACAATCTAAGCTTTTATAAAGTATTGATGCTGAAAATGTGCTGTAAATTTCTATGAAATGAAGTTAGATGCAGTAGATAAGGAAGGCACTGGCTGT
Organism: Catagonus wagneri; assembly: GCA_004024745.2. Lineage (NCBI taxonomy): Eukaryota > Metazoa > Chordata > Mammalia > Artiodactyla > Tayassuidae > Catagonus > Catagonus wagneri. Next base: position 7,774,045 of record PVHT020000140.1, on the reverse strand, counting down.
GATCCACAGTGCTATTACTTTGGGAGAAAGACTGCAAAATAAAAAAGATATTGCCAAGGCAGTTTTTTAAAGCATGGGTAAAGCAAAAATCTGTTACTATGATTGTAGATTTGTGTACTCTGAGTACATATTCTCCCCAACCATTTTGTGCTTGTAGCTATAAGAAAATTATACTTGAATTAGGTGTGTTTTGAATGATGCAGTTCTTCAGGAATGCAGTAGTCTTTAAAGCATTTTCATATGAATATAGTGCACCTTCCTCCTAGATTGCAGTCTCTTTAAGAGGAAGCAGAAACCATCTGCTATTTGCATAGTCCACACTCCAAGTACCTAATAATAATCACGATGACATTGTTATAGATATTCTCTGTTTACAAAGGGAATTGTTTCAATTCGCCCTCATAATGACCCTCTGAGGTGAGTTTTCTTATTTTCCCCATTTTACCAACCAGAACCCAGAAGTGTAGATTCCTTGATTTGCGCCATCACTCAGCAAGGCCTGGTAGGTAAGAAAACTGTCAGACTGATCCGCTGAAACAGGAACCTATGTGCATCCTAATGTATTTCTACCATTCGCCTCATCCGAAGCCTTCAGTGCAGTTCCTCCCTCTGTGTATAGACGTGTCCTAGCAACGCCACAGAGGGTGACAGCCTCTCTGTTGGTTTACAAACTGGCCCCCATACTTACAGGGCAAGGAGAGACTGAAGAAAGGGGCAGACTACTCCATATAGGTGGGTGGCAGGTTTAAAAAGCAAGGGAGCTTACATACCATCTACAGATAAGTAAATCTCTGTACCCACCGCCGAATTTTAGAATTTTATAGAGAGGCTTTCACTGGGCTCAGTCACATATGTCATCCAGATGGTCTCAAACCATGTTACTACCTCAAGGCTGCGTCCTTGGGGCAACTTCTAGGAGCAGGAAAGGCAAGCTTGGAAAGCACATTCCAAGGAAATTCAGCCCCATTAGGACTGAGTGGTTGGCAAGAGACATACAGTTTAAGAAATAGCACAGTGTGGCTGTGGCGTAGGCCGGCAGCTGTAGCTCCAATTAGACCCCCAGCCTGGGAACCTCCATATGTCGCGGGTGCGGCCCTAAAAAGACCAAAAAAAAAAAAAAAAAAATGGAGAGAGAGAGAAAGAAATAGCACAGGAGCCCAATGATCAAGTCCATTTTGGGGAGTAAAGGGACCAGAAAAAGGTGTTAGGGCAGGGGGCTTAATCCACTGAACTGTGAACAGGATTGGCCCCAAGGCCGGAGGCCAGATCTGCGGATTTGTGTCATTTAAAGGGGGGTGGTGGAGCGTCAGAAGGGAAGACTGCTAACCAGGAAGAACTTTGCACTGACTTTTAGCGCAACTCTCTTTTCCATTAAATATTTGTCTGTTAGGAATTCTGCAGAGCTGGAGGGTTTTCAACCTTGTACCTGAAAACAGAATGAAAGGTGTAAAGAGGTGAGAGGTTCTGATTTGCTTCTGTCGGTTTGGGGAAAGCAGCTCTATTTACCCAGATTGGCAACTGCGTGGTAGAGAACTCAAGCCCTCAGACAGTCTTCCGTGGCCTGGCTTCGAGTCCTTCATAAATGCCAGGAAAGTGGGCCCTAGAACTGTGTGACATAAGTCATCCTTTTAAGAAGTCAAGCAGGGCGTGAAGTGTGGGATCAGTGAGGTGGCTGTCCCGGATACTTTTGTGCAGGAAGAGGGGGATTCAGCCTGTATCTGGGGCAGGATAGAGATGGGGGAGGATGACTAGTCTTGGAGTCAGAGAAACCTGAGTTCTCGACTAGTGTCCATGAGCACGCAGGTTCAATCCCTGGTCTCCCTCAGTGGGTCAGGGATCCGGTGTTGCCATAAGCTGTGGTGTAGGTCGCAGATGCAGCTCAGGTCCCGACTTAGTGTGGCTGCAGTGTAGGCCGGCAGCTACAGCTCCGACTTGACCTCTAGCCTGGGAACTTCCATATGCTGTGAGTGTGGCTCTAAAAAGCAAAAAGAGAGAGAGAGAGAGAGAGAAAGAAGAAGAAGAAGACAAAGAAGAAGAGAGAAAGAGAAGGGAGAAAGAAGGAAGGAAGGAAGGAGGAAGGAAGGAAGAGAGAGAAAGAAGGAAAGAAAAGGAAAAGAAAAGAAAGAAAACCTAGGTTCTGAGCAAGGCACTGCCATTGCAACTGCTCTGGGCAATGTCCTCGTCTGTGACCTGGCGACCACACACCTCGGAGCAGGTAAGGAACACGAGGAATCATGTCTTCACAAGTGCGCCTAAGGAAGTCGCAGAGCATCATTCAGCTGTCGTTGAAGTCCTTAATCTAGTCCTTCCTTCTCAGCTTCTCAGGTATTCTTGGCTGGGTGAAGAGAGGGACTCCAGCTGATTTGGCCTCTGGAGACTCAGCCGGCGACCACTTGGCCATCCCTCAGGGGCTTCGTGGCTGGTCCAAGCTCTCACCTTATGCGCAGTCACACCCTCTCGGAGCAGGAAAAAGGCTCAAATCCCTGTCACTCTTCATGCGTCTAGGGTGACTGGGCTCAAGTCAGATCAAACTAGGAGGGAGGGAGGTTGCCAAGATCCGGGAGAAGGGGCGCCTGTGTCCCCTGGAGTCCCCGCAGCCCCTCTGTGACTCCCCGGTACAAACGCTCTGTCATGCCCCAGTTCTCCCGCGGACTCATCCACGGTGCACACCTCGCTTCTGAGAGGCTTCCGGACCTTGACCCTCTGGAACTGGCCAAAGCCAGGAGGCCGGGAACCAACCATCCTAGAACTGGTATGGTCGGCATGGTCCAGCACTGGAATCAAAGAAGGCTCTGATGGGCACTGTCAAGGAATATGGCATTGATTTCCTGGGCATGTTCTAGAATACATATCTGGCGCTCTGCTATCTGCCACCTGTAGATACTAATTCTCGCAAAAACTCAAAGAGTATGTCATTACAGAGGAGAGGAACAGGAGGGTGGTTGGAGTTAAGGTGTCTTGTTTAGCGTTGCCTGCTAGCAGGTAGCAGGGCCAGAATCCAAGCCCACGTGGGCTAGAGAGCATAGCCCATGCTGTTTATAGGGCCCCACAAAACCTCCTTCTCAAAGACGCTAATGACCTGGGTTCGAAGGAGGGCTGTGCTCTGGAGCAGGAGAATCAAAGGCTCACAGCCCCTTAGACTGGCCAAGAGTCCAACACTGACAACTGAGAGCTCACCCTCTCTTTCCTTCACCCTCTCCCCTCCCTCCTCTCGTTCCTTGTTCCAGTGGGGAGACCCCCGGACAGGTGGGGGAGGTTGGGCTGGGTCTGGAGTTGCTCCCAGTGACCCAGGCTCTGTAGACCGTGCATGTGAACCAGAGCTGTGAATGCAGTCCCACAAGGACTCACTCATGCACTTGATGCAGATGGCTTGCATCTTCGGTAGGGAGCAGGGCATTCACTGCCAAGTGACAGTCGGGGCTGTGTCTGACTGGAGGCCAGAGGAAGGCTCCAGACAGCGACGGCTCAGTTGGTTGTTGAAATCAGAGAAGAGAGTGAGCTGAAGAGAAAGGTTCCCGAGAGGCACAGAAGAGACCCAGCTTCAGCCTGTGCGGTGTCTGGTTCAGAGCAGTGTTTGCCGAATGAATAAATGAAAACTGAATGTGGTTTGAATTCAGACAAGGAGAAATGAGTTGAGATGACATTCCAGAAACAAGGCAAAACACCAGAAAAGTTTTAGAGGCAGGAATAAGCAGGAAGAGGGAGAGAAAGCACTGTGGTTCATGCTGGGAAGGAAGAGGGTTGGGGGATAGTGGTGGGTGGTTGTGTGGACCAAGACATGCAAGGTTTTAAAGGCCTCGGAAGAGTCTGTTTGGTCCCCTAGGCACATGCTACTTGCAGGCATGCTGGCATCTCCACTGGGTGTCTAATGGCATCTCAGACTACTGGTTTCAAGCTGAGCTCTTGCTCTTTCTCAGCCAAATCCTTGTTTTTCACATCTTGGTCCCATCCTTCCAGTTGCTCAGGCCAAAAATCTAGGACCTATCCTTCCTCTCACAAGCCACATCCAGTTCATTAGGAAAGCAGGCAGGCTCCACCTTCACAGTCTCTAGATGCTAGAACGCAACCCCGTTTCACCTCGTCCACTCACCTCCTCCTGCCTAGACCCCCACCGTGGCTCTGGGCTGACCTCCCTCTTGCCACTCCTGCTGCCCTTGCATCTGTCTCAGTGCAGTAGCCAAAGGCATTCTTTTAAAATGCAAGTCAGAGCATATCACTCCTTCACTCAAAACTCATCATTGGCTGGAGTTCCCATTGTGGCACAGCAGAAACGAATCCCACTAGTAAACCTGAGGTTTCAGGTTCGATCCCTGGCCTCGCTCAGTGGGTTAAGGATCCGGTGTTGCCGTGAGCTGGGGTATAGGTTGCAGACAGGGCTTGGATCCTGCGTTGCTGTGGCTGTGGCGTAGTCCAGCAGCTGTAGCTCCGATTTGACCCCCAGTCTGGGAACCTCCATATGCCGCGAGTGTGGCCCTAAAAACAAAAAAACAGAAGCAGAAATACTCGTCATTGGCTGCCGTCACTCAGAGTGAAAGGCCAGCCTCCTTACACATCCTCTAAGGCCTGTGGTCCTGAGCGCTTGCCTCCGCCTTCCGAAGCCTCACCCCCTCCTGCCCTTCACCTCACTCCCTCTGCTCCAGCCGTGCTGGCCTCCTTGCTGGTCCTCGGGTGCTCTGGGCACCCTCCAACGTCAGGGCCTTTGTAACTGCTGTTCTTTCTGCCTCCCATGCTTTTCCCCCAGAGCTAGCTTCTCCCAGCTCCTTCATGTCTTGTCCAGTGTCACCTCCTCAGGAAGCTCTTCCGTCACTATCTAAGTTAAAATGGTGTCCCTCCTCTCCCTTAGCGCTCTCCCCCTTAATTGCTTTGTTTTTCTTCACAACACTTACTATAATCTGACCTACTTATGTTTATCTCTAGCAGCTAGAAAGTAAACTCCATGCGGGCCAGAGTTATTGTGTTTTGTTCGTTGCTGTATATCCAGCCCTAGAAGAGTGCCTTGTCCATGGTAGGAACTTGAAAAATCTGTGATGAATTGATGACCGAATGATAGAAAACTCGGTCAGGGAGAAAGTTGAAAGCAAATAACAAGAACCAAAGCTTTTCAGTTTCACCCAGCATCGGTTTCTTTATTTCAGCTCCTCCTGGGTTAAGAAAGACCCCCCTCAACTGTTGTTTCATTATCTGTCTTCTCCCTTTTCACCCCTGGCAGATGGTAGTTTAGCAGTTCAGCTGACAGAGCAAAAGGGATTAGGTGATGTTAGGAGCTGAACTGTGTCCCCCCAAAAGAGATAGGATGCACCCAGAATCTCAGAATGTGGCCTTGGGTGGAAACAGGTTGTCTACAGAGGTAATCAAGTGAAAATAAGGGTGGGCCCTAGTCCAGGAAGACTTTACAAAAAGGGGAAATCTGGACACGAGACAGAGGGAAGGTGATGTGAAGGCACACACGAGGGTAAGAGGCCATGTGAGGGCGGAATCAGATGCTGGGGCTGTACTCGCACAGCCGAGGAACCCGGGGCCACTGGAAGCTGGGAGAGGAACCTGGAGCAGATCCCCCATCGCAGCCCCAGGAAGCAGCCAGCCCTCCAGCATCCGATGTGTCTTGGACTTCAGGCCTGCAGAACCGTAAGCCAGCAGCGCGGTGCTCTGTGGCAGCAGCCCCAGCAATCGAACACGGATGGGCTGCTTCCTCTGCGCCAAGCCTCCCCCTGACCCACGCTGATGGGCGGGCATGGAGATGAGCCGGGTGAACGTGCAGGGCTTGGGCCGGACCATGAGGGGCAGACGAGCAGCCAAGGCTGCACTGGGGCACCGCAGACCAGGGTTTCTTTCGGTCCCCACCTCCACCACGCCCGGGCCCTGTGCTACAGGCAAGCCGCTCCACCATCTGGGCCAGCAAAATGTGTTTTTGGAGTGAATCTTGTCTACAGCTCAGCCAGCACTCTGTGTTCCATTGTTGCACGGCACCCGCAGAGGTCTAAACAGCAGCGGGAAGGCAAGAGAACATTTGATTAAACGGTGACCTTGAAAACCTTTTCAAAAGGACTCTTACTTGCAGAGCCCAGTTAAACAATTAAAAGACTTCGTCTGTTCCCACTAGCTGGCTTTTCCTCGGCATTTATTTCCAGCCTGGGCTGATGTCATTGATAAAATGAGGGGAGAGATGAGTCAGTGCTTGAGCAAGGCGCTAGGCCCTCTGCGGTAACTCCTAAATTAAGCTAGCTGTAGCCACCAAAGTTCAATTTAAAAGCAGAAGTAGTGGGGAAAAGTCACAGAAAGAAAGAGGCCCAAAGGAAGATCATTTTTGGTCTGTCAGAGATTAGATTCATGCCGAGGGGCCCAAAATAATACATAATTAGCAAGCTTCTTGTCAGCGCTGCTACTTTTGTCCCAGCAGAATTGTATGGCGGTTGTGTAAACTGCTATAAATAATTATCGTTTTTGCAAAAGTCATATCCAGGCAGAAAAGCGAGTGTCCTGTGCAGTGACATCTCTGAAATACCCAGATTTGGAAACAGGATTAACAGCCTCCAAAACCTGCCACCACCGCCTGCAATCACGTATGTGTTGCAGCAACACAAGTACAAGCACTCCCCTCCCCCGAAAATGGGTGTGTGGGGTCAGGGACAGAGTGTGCCAAGCTGGTCCAGGACAAGATGTAACTGTTGTTTGTGCCAGAAACGGGAGCCTTAGAGGTTACTATGCCACCTCCCATTCAACTCAAGAAATTAGAATGTGGTGGAATGAAAGAACTTTTTCACCAATTCGTTCAACCTGTCCTCATGCGAACCCACTGCTTCCCAGGTGCTAGAACCTAGAGATATAAGACAGACACTGTTCCCTGCTTTACAAAGCTTATAGTTTCAGATTAAATACCTGGAAATTATGATAAAATCTGGTAAGGAAACAGAGACTAAACAGATGACCAAGTGATCTTTAAGAAGGTGAAATTGGGATCTAACACATGGGGAGGAGCTGTCCATATGATGATTAAGAGCAAGGACATTCCAAGCAGAGGGAACAGCATGTGCAAAGGTCCTGAGATGGGGAAGTTCAGTGTCTGCAGTAGAGGGAAATATAGTGATAAAAATCTGCACATCGGACAAAGGATTATGGATCTAGAAGAACCGTGGAGAGCTCTTTGTCAAACACCATTATTTATGTTTTCTATAGCTTAAAGAGTCTCCGTATCTTCCCTAAAGTCTCACAGAGGCCAGTGAAAGAGAACTAGGCTCCAGAATGCTGGACTGTATTTCATGTTACCAACCCTCTCATTAACCAAGTTGAACAACCAAGTTTACCCCATTCTCATTCTCCCAAAATATTGATAGTTCTGTATGTCGTACAACAAATGAATTCCAGATTTGGAAGCGATACTGGAGCTCCTTATATGTGATTGCATTCATTCATCCATTCTTTCTTTCACTCACTTTCAACTACTTAGTGCAAGGAAGCCCATGTACCCACAGTATTGCTCCTTTTCTGGCAACGGTATTTCATCACGCTGTTCTTATGTCCTGTGTACCTGTCTAAAGGTCCGTGAGGAGGTCAGGACCTATCCTGAGCACAGAGAGTCCCCAGAGCTTACTTAGCCCAGAACATACAAGTTGCTCAATTAATATTTACTGAAAGCTGGGGGTCCCCATTGTGGCTCAGCAGAAATGAACCTGACTAGTATCCATGAGGATACGGGTTTGAGACCTGGTCCCACTCAGTGGGTTAAGAACCCAGCATTGCCATGAGCTGTGGGGTAGTTTGCAGACAAGTTTTGGATCCTGAGTTGCCATGACTGTGATGTAGGATGGCAGCTGCAGCTCTGATTCAGCCCCTAGCCTGGGAACCTCCATATGTCACAGGTGCAGCCCTACTAAGCAAAAAAAAAAAAAAAAAAAAAAAAATTACTGAAAGCTGAATGGCTGGGTGAATGAAGGTTGAATATCCTCAGCTGTTATACCCTCAGCTATTTACTGGCAAGTTCACGTGTAAGAACATAGATCTGTATTCACACATGACCAGGTCTTGTCCTCAGACCCTGCCGATAGAGAGTTGGTATATCATTAAATGCTCACCCACCATTAATTTTTATTTATTTATTTATTTATTTTTGGCTTTTTGTCATTTTAGGGTCGCACCCCCGGCATATGGAAATTCCCGGGCTAGGGGTCTAATCGGAGCTGTAGCTGCTGGCCACAGCCATAGCCACAGCAACTCAGGATCCAAGCCGTGTCTGCAACCTACTCCACAGCTCACGGTAACGCCGGATCCCTAACCCACTGAGCGAGACCAGGGATTGAACCCGTAACCTCGTGGTTCCTAGTCGGATTCATTAACTGCTGGGCCACGACAGGAACTCCCTCATCCATCAAGACCATTAAAATCCAGTAGCAAATTTTACAATAACCATGATATTCACCAATATTTTCTCAATTTTATTTCTTGTTGTTTCCAATAGATAATATAAATGCATGATTTCAAAGTCAAAGCAATGTAACAAGGTGACTCTGTGAAGTGTCACTCCCACCTGGCCCCAGTTACTCTGTTCGCCAAGCCCCATCCCCACCCCTCTAGGTGAAGACTGGTTTGTCTAGGATAGTGTCAAGCTGTACCTATTGTCTTGGTATAAATATTAGTAGTGACCCCTTTCACTGTCAAAAAATATCCCATTTATGCAAAAAATGATTTGGTTATCCTAGCCATAGTTAGTCATTTTCACTACTTCCTTCAAGCTTTTCTTTATTCAAAATCAAACAAATAAGAATATATATTCCTTTTTTTTTTTTGGCTACACCCTCAGGATACGGAACTTCCTAGGCCAGGTATCAAATCCAAGCTGCAGCTGCAGCCGCAGCCTATGCCACAGCTGTGGCAGGACCAGATCCTTAACCCACTGCACCAGGCCAGAGATCAAATCCATGCCTCTGCAGCAGCCAGAGCTGATACTTAAGCCACTGCACCACAGTGGGAACTCTAAGAATGTATATTCCTGTTTTCCCTCTTTCTTTTTTTTTTCCCTCTTTCTTTTATTTTTGGCTTTTTTTTTAGGGCCGCACCCACGGCATGTGGAGGTTCCCAGGCTAGGGGTTGAATTGGAGCTGTAGCCCCAGCTGACACCACAGCCACAGCAATGTGGCATCTGAGCCACGTCTGCAACCTACACCACAGCTCACAGCAATGCTGGATCTTTAATCCACTGAGAAGGCCAGAAATCAAACCCACAACCTCATGGTTCCTAGTTGGATTTGTTAACCACTGAGCCACGACGGGAACTCCTGTTTTCCCTCTTTCTTATGTATTCTTTTCAGCACCTTGTTTTTCTTTTTCTTTCTTTCTTCCTTTTTTCTTTTCTGGCTCACCAATGGCATATGGAGTTCCCAGGCCAGGGATCAGATCCAAGCCAAAGTTGTGACCTATGCCACAGCTGCAGCAACACCAGATCCTTTAACCCACTGTGTGGGTCTGGGGTTGGAAACCGAGTCCTGGCACTGCAGAGATGCCACAGATCCCCTTGTGCCACAGTGGGAACTCCTTGCTTTTCTCCTTAATAACTTGCAGCCTTTCCTATAACATAGAGATGATCTCCTCATCCTTTCTTTCTCTCTCTCTCTCTTTTTTTTTTTTTTTTTTTTTGCAGCTGCATGGCACGCATTGTGTAGATGACTATGGCTTATTTAGCCATTCTGCTGTTGATGGGCAGTTGGCTTATTTCCACTTGTTTGCCGTTACAATCAATATGGGAATGCTGTATCATTTACACGTGTGGAGTTGTGTCTATAGGAAAATACCCAGAAGCAGGCTCGCTAGGTCAAATGGCACGTGCATCTGTAATTTTGATAGAAATTGCCACATTTCCTTCCATTGGGGTTGTGACATTCTGCAATCCTAAAACAAGGTATGAGAAATCCTGCTTTCCTAAAACCTTACTCTCAAATGTCGCAGACGATATGGCTTGATCCAAAATTAGAAACTGTGACCTAGAGGGGCACACTGTTGGTTAATCCCTTCCCCAGAACCTGAATGACTCCCTAGACCTGCCAAAGAAATGCTAGTATATTAATATTTTGTTCCAGTAAGTGATACAAATTTTTTAAAATCTTTAAATCAAGGGCTTTCTTCAATACTAAGAACCTTCAGTATTTTCCTATCTTTTTTTCTTAATAATTAATAGCTTTTCTATTAAATCTCCTAACAATATGATTCTAACCAGTGATTCTTTAGTCTGATGTATAAAGATTACTAAGAACTGGAGTTCCCATTGTGGCTCAGCGAGTTAAGAACCCGCTACTGTCCGTGAGGATGTGGGTTTGATCCCTGGCCTAGGTCAGTGGGTTAAGGATCCAGTGTTGCCTTGAGCTGTGGCGTAGGCCAGCAGCTGCAGGTCTGATTCAGCCCCTAGCCTGGGAATTTCCATACGCTGCAGGTTTGGCCCCGAAAAGAAAAAAAAGGAAAGAAAATAAAACATTCTCTCTATAGATTCCTCCAAGGATGATAATGGAAGGTGATTATCTGAGGGTAAGAGTTGAGCTTCAATATGGTCCAGCTGCTTTTTCCCAGGAGAAGATCTGACCTCTCTGATGACCTCTGAGTTTGATTTCATTAAAGGAACCGGTAGGTTCCTTGCACTGTGTTAGTGAAATTGTAACCATACTCCCAACCTTCCAGATTTAGATTTCAAGGGAGTAGAGTACCTGCTTATTGATGTTAGCTGTAGCTGGTGGTAGCATTCGTCACTGCAAAGAGAAAGGGTAAAATAGGCAAGAAATATGCAAAAGAAAAAAAATGTACTGTGCAATATTTTCATGCCAATAAATACAGCTCTACTTCATAATTTTGTAGGACTTCAGAGACTTCCACTTTATAAATTTATAACAACTCACTTAACCCAATCTATATTCTGGGACGTTTAATTTTCTCCTATCATAAACACCTGCTGCAGACGGTTTTGAACTCCAGTCTGATTATTTTCTTGAGTTGAATTCTTAGAAGAGAGGTTAGAAGATTAAAGGCTATGCACCTTAGAGGGGTTTTTACAGCTATTGCCAAACTGCTCTGCAGAAGAATTGTACCAATCTAGACTCCCATGATCTCCACACCACTGTGAACTTAGGGTATTATTAGTCTTTGAAATATTTGTCAAGTATATGAGTGGAAAAGCTAGCTTATTGTTGTTATAATTTACATTTCTGTGCTTACATTTTCCACATTTTTATTATGGTCCAATTTACCAAGCTGTTAAAGATGCAACAAGAAAAATGGAAGCTGATAGCCCTGCTTTTCTCCAGTGTGGCTCGTGCAGTGGCTGGTTCCGCCCCACAGGCTTCATCTGAGTGCCCTGAGGTCCCAAGCCTGAGCCATCGCCCAGCAAGGTGCTGACTAGGCTAAGAAGTCTGAGCCTGTGTCCCAATCCTTTGTGTCTTGCATCAAAACCACGATCTTTCACAAGATTGCAAAATGCTGTCCTAAGGCTGAAGAAATACATCTCGCTTTGTTTTTTTTGTTTGTTTGTTTTTTAGGGCTGCACTTGTAGCATATGGAGGTTCCTAGGCTAGGGGTCTAGTCAGAGCTACAGCTGCTGGCCTACACCACAGCCACAGCAACAACAAATCTAAGCTGTGTCTGTGACCTACACCAAAGCTCACGGCAATGCTGGATCATTAACCCACTGAGGGAGGCCAGGGATCGAACCCTAGTCCTCGTGGATACTAGTCGGGTTCATTACCGATGAGCCACAATGGGAACACATAATTGTAGTCTTATGTTTCATTCAGTTACCTCTCCTTTAGACAAAAAGAAAAAAAAAAAGTGTGTGCTTTATAGAAGCTTTTCTTCTCAAGATCACTGCCCCCAGGGGAGGAGATTTCTGTTTTTGCAATTACATTATATAAGAAAAAGTTTCCCAGATTATTTCTTTCCAAATATGTAATGTTTTACTATAGTTATAATTTTTTAAGCCTTGACAAAGTAAAATTGGCTTTGTTTAAGCTGAAAGCCTATGTTTGAAGAGAGTACTGTATAATTCACTTCTGGAATTGTTCATGTTATCTTCAGGGCATGGGAAGAAAGAAAAGCTATGTTAATGTCCTCTGCTCTTAAAATATAATATGCTGCTCTGCCTCATATTAATTTCACTTAGCATAAGAGGCTTCTGATGGTTTTCTGTGTCAAATTGTCTGAGCCGTGATGCCCAGATGTTTCATCCAACATTAATCGGGATGTTTCTGTGAGGATGTTTTTGGATGAGATTTACATACAAATCGGTGGACTTTGAGTAAAGCAGACTGCCCTCTGTAATGTGGGTGGGCCTCATCCAATAAGTTGAAGTCCTAAATAAAACAAAAGCCTGACCTTCCCCAAGCAAGAGGGAATTGTGCCAGCAGATGGCCTTCCAACTTAAACTGCAGCATCAACTCTTCCTTCATCCCAGGCTACTGGCCCATCCTGTAGATTTTAGACTTGCCTGCCATACTCATGTTAACAGATTCCTTAAAATAAATCCATATATATACACACACACACATATATACATATATATACACACACACACGCATATATAGTGTATGTGTATGTGTGTGTGTATGTATATATATATATATATATATACACACATATATGTGTGTGTGTGTTATGTTTCAAAAAAAAAAAATATATATATATATAAATTGACTTCGAGCCCTTGCATATCCTCATACTGCAGGGTAGATGTTACAGAAAGCAAAGTGAATGCTATACATATTCATGTATCTGCTTTGGGACTAGAGGTCAAAATCCTTTCTCTAGAGACCCTGTAGAGTCCACTTGCTCATCATCGCCTCTGTAGACTCCCCTGGACCGTGAACTCTATTTGCCTGCTGAAAACCACCACAGCAGCTTTGCTTCTTTTTGATTTGTGTGTCTCATTTCGTTTTAGACTCCACATATAAGTGAAATCATGCTGTATTCCTCTTGGTCTGTCTGACTTATTTCACTTAGCGTGATACCCTCAATGTCCATCCTTGTTGTTGTAAATGGCAAGGTTCCATTGTTTGTTACGGCTGAGTAATATTCGTGTGTGTGTGTGTGTGTGTGTGTGTGTGTGTGTGTGTGTGTGTGAGATGTGTGTCAGGTCTATCCACTCATCCATTGATGGGTACTTAGATTGTTTCCATGTCTTGTCTATTATGAATCATGCTGCAGTGAAAATAGTGGAAAATCTTTTCAAATTAGTGTTTCTGTTTTCTTCAGGTAAATACCCAAAAGTGGAATTACTGGATCATATTGTAGTTCTGTTTTTAATTTTGAGGAACCACCAAACTCTTTTCTGGAAATCCATTTGATAAGCAAATAGGAAAAAAATTATCAAGAGAAGTTTAGATAATATAATTGTCATAGTAATTCACCTTCTGAGACTCTGTCCTTAGAAAACAACACACTTAGACAAAGACTTATGTCCAAGGGTGTTGCAGCCTTACCAACCATGGCAAAAGTCTGAAATAAATGAAATGTTCAAACATAGGAGAATGATTAAATAACCTATTATATACCTATAGGGACATTGTCAATCAGATAAAATATGTCTCCCTAAAATAAAATAATAAAATGTATAAATATATAACATATGTGTAAATGTATTTACTATGTAATATATAATAAGAAATATTTTAATAAAATGGAGGAGTTCCCGTTGTGACTCAGCAGTTGCAATCCTGACTAGTATCCATGAGGACACAGGTTCAGTCCCTGGCCCTGCTCAGTGGGTTAAGGATCCGGCGTTGCCGTGAGCTGTGGTGTAGGTTGCAGACGCGGCTCAGATCCCACGTTGCTGTGGCTGTGGCGAAGGCCGGCAGCTACAGCTCCTGTTAGACCCCTAGCCTGGGAACCTCCATATGCTGCGGGTGCGGCCCTAGAAAAGACAAAAAGACAAAAAAAAACAAAAACGGAAATGAATGGATAGATGAGACATGAAATACACGCACACACAATGGAATAGTTGTCAGTCCTTCAAAGGAAAGAAATTCAGATACATGCCACAGAATGGATGCATACTGAAAATATTATACTAAGTGAAAAAATAAACCAGACACATAGGGACTAGTAATGTATGATTCCATTTATAGGGGTACCTAGAATATGTAAATTCATAGAGACAGGAAGTAGAATGGAGGTTATCAGAGGCTGGAGGAGGAATGAATAGGGAGTTATTATTTAATGAGTACAGACTTTCAGTTTGGGGTGATGAAAAGTTCTGAAATGGGTAGAGGTGGTGGTTGCACAACATTGTGAATGTATTTAACGCCACTGAATTGTGTCCTAAAAGTGTTCAAAATGATAAATTTTATGTTAGGCGTATTTTACCACAATAAAAAGTGTACACATAAAAATACATACAAGTTTACCAAAAAAAAAATTTATGGTTTGAAATACAGGATAATGTGTAATTGCATATAGAGATGTAATCTCCGGATACTCACTGATTCATTTTAAAGTATGGGTGGGCGTTCCCATTGTGGCTAAATGGTTAACAACCCGACTAGTATTCATGAGGATTTGGGTTCGATCCCTGGCCTCGCTCAGTAGGTTAAGGATCCCATGTTGCTGTGGCTGTGGTGTAGGCAGGCAGCTACCGCTCCGATTTGACTCCTAGCCTGGGAACCTCCATATGCCACGGGTGCAGCCCTAAAACGACCAAAAAAAAAAAAAAAAGGTATGGATTGATTCACACAGAAAAGCTGTGGTATTGAACACCGACTGTGTGCCGGTTACTCTTCTAGGGCCTGGGGATAGAGCTGGGCAACCAGGACAGGTGACCCCTTACTCTAAATGCAGGGGGTAAAAGCTTTTGAGATTATAAGAAATGCTTTCTTTTTTTGACCCTTTCTATATTTTCAAAACCCTTCACACCTAGAATGCTATTTTTATATTTGGGTGAAAGAAGGGAAGCAATTATGAAAAGCGATGCTGGCTCAGGATGGGTTTTCTGCCCTGGTTAGCCCCACCCATCCAGAAAGGAAGACCGCGTGCTGCTGCTGAGTGAGGGGCTGATGGGGATCAGAACTTGTGGAACCAGAGAGACCTGTTCTTGCTTCATTGGCCATCACATTCTTCTCCCTGTTATAGTTTGCTTTCTTTGTTGTATTCACTTTCCAGCTTCCAGAAACCTCCGGCCTGCGGTATTCTATTAGTCCCTCCCACTGCATCCCATCCCCCTGGTTTACCTCCATGTTCAAGAGACTAAGAGCTTCACTTTTCTGGTGTCAGGATTTTACTCCTTTGGAAACAGTTGGGCCATAACTTTTGAATCATTGTATCTGACCTTCAATCTACTTACAAAAGGCCCTGAGAAGTCTTCTAGAGACTCACAAAGCTGATCTGAAAATATCAGGCAGAGATCAGGAGACTTCCTGGCTGAGCATCTCTCCACCAAGGAATTGTTGCTAATTGTTGGCTCCTTTTGCAACAGAGCAAAACTGAGAATATTCTCAGGGCTCTGCAATGTAGAAAGTCCTCCGTGGCCTCATTTCTCCATCCACTTTCCAGCTCCAAATAATTGACCCTAGTTTTTGTACTTTTTGGTCTGATATGGCTGGGATTAGGGGAGGGAGCTTGACCTAGATGAATAGGATTTATTTGAGTTTCTTGATGATAATGCAAAGAACCTCCCCCCTCCAGCCCCCACCACCGCCTGCAGTCTTCCATAACCTTTGGCCTAGGGATCTATTTTAGTCAGCATTTTCCACACTCTGTCGGAAACCTCTCTTGTCATTGAACTAGTTTTTGGAGGTGTATGAACATCTGGTTTTTAGGCTGTGAGTCCCCCAAAGGCGGTTATGATGTTGAATTCTAGCAATTCAGTGAATGTTTAATTCATCAGTCTATGATGCATAAATAAAACCTTCTTTGATGGCTTCATTTTTGTCTTACTCCCAAGACAAATTTTACTCTCTGTATTTTCCCTGCAAAAACTGACTTCTTTCCTCTCCGTTTTCAATTATTTATCTCTCTCCCCCCCAAATCTCCAGTTTTCAGTTCTTTGCATTGAAAATTCCTTCTCTACTCTCTGTCCCTCCGTGTTCATATCTAGCAGCCTTATCTAGGAGAGATTGTGTGTTGTGGTGGTTGTAAAGCGCAAGCACCTGAGTTCAAATTTGGATTCCACCACTTGGTTGTAACTTCTGTGTGCCTCAGTGACTTCATCTATAAACTGGGGCTAATTAGAGAAACTATGCGATAAGGTTCTTGGGGGAGGGGTAAGGAATGCCAGGCATCTAGTGTGGAATCTGGCAACTGAAGAAGGATTCAATGACTGTTCATTGGGAGTGATGTTTCTTGAATGGATGTAGGTAAGCAGTCCTGCCTTCATGGCCTTTGTCCAATTCCTGACTCCACTTGATCCTATGAGGAGAAAATGGATCACTGACCTGTGAGGACAAATCTGGAAGAATGGCGTTTGGCCCCAGGGAAGAGGTGACTGAGATGGGCCACAGCTCCCACTTGCCCAGCACCTTCCAGCGCAGCGAGCTCTTCCATGTGCCTCAGAGCCCTTGACGCTGCAGCACCCGTGCCATCTGCATATGCTCCTGGGATTCGGTGCCCCTGCTTAGCGGCTAGAAGAAGCTGCAAGGAGAGCTGCCAGGGGCCCACAGTCAACGAGTGACAAGCAGAGCTGAGATTCCAAGACTTTGGAGGACTAACCAGGGACCTTCGGGAGACCCAGCGCTGCTGGGTCTGGTCTCTGTTTCCCACCTAATCCACTGCATTTCCACGTCATCTACCCTGTTTCTGGAGGCCTTGCCTTCCTAGTCACCGCCCCCCCCCCCCCCCCCAGCTACACTCCCCCCCAGCCCTGTGGAATTCCTGGACGCCACAGATGCAAAACCTGAGTGTCCCCACCCTCTTCACATACCTAGTGGGGCTTGAGGATGAGCCACTGTCCCAGACTGGGTCCCATGGCTTGGCCACAATTCTTGGCTCAGGTGATTCTCAGAGGGACCTTGCCACAAGACCTGGCACCTTCCAGAAGCATCTGGGGTGCTCACTTAGTCCCCAGCCCTCTCTCCCCCTGTGCTATCTCTAGCAGAGCCCTCCCTCCTGGAGGCAGACCTGTTGCCCTCTCTAGTCTCTAGGCTGTGGGGAGGCAGCCTTATTCTGAAGCCCAGTGCAGTTGTCAGTGGCCTTGGCAGCAGCCTGGCCTCATCTCTGGGCCAGTGTCATTTCCTGCCATAAAGAGACAGATGTCAGGGAACAGTGCTTCGTCCTCTCAGCTCCTGAGCACTTGAAGGCTGCTGCATCCCCGTCCCAGGCCTTGCCCACCTGACTATAGACATTCTTTACCCACCGCTTCAGAAACTAGGGCCCGCCTTCTTTCTTTCCTCCCCCCACCTGATTTGTCAAAGAACCCATGATATTTTGCATCCATGTAGCCTCAATCTCAACACAACCTTAGGACTGCTAATATCTCTTTATGGAGTAGAATTAGACTGTCCGCTCTAACCATGACCTTGGGCAAATTACCTTACTGCTTTGAGACTTTACCTCCTGTAGTTATGATGGGCATTAAATTAGATGACATCTTTCTGCTATAAAACTCTGTGTATTTAGAGCTGAAACATCTTTTCTGTTACCTGAGGACTTCGAGAGAGAAAACATGGTTATCAGTCTAATGACTTTAAGTAAATCTGTCTATCTTCCAGGAGGAGATACAGCAAATTTTCTCTACCATGGATAAAGAGTTCTAGTCTTTATTTCCAATTTGTATCTCTCATGCTTGAGAATGACCTTTTCTATCATACCGGTCCTTTTTTTTTTTTTTTATACTTTCAAATCTACCTTTGACACTTCTGTAAAATACCCTCAACTTTCAACATTAAGCTGCTTGCACAAAAAACATGCTAATTTCCAAGACTTCCTGTCATGGCTCAGCGGTAGAAAAACTAACTACTATCCATGAGGACGTGGATTTGATCCCTGACCTCCATCAGTGGGTTAAGGATCCAGTGTTCCAGTGATCTATGGTGTAGGTCGCAGATGCGGCTCGGATCCCGCATTGCTATGGCTGTGGTGTAGACTGGCAGCTGCAGCTCCGATTCAACCTCTAGCCTGGGAACCTCCATATGGCACAGATGTGGCCATAAAGAGAAAAAAAAAAAAAAAGATATTTTCCTTCTATCTGAGAGTGCTTTGGAGACCTAAAATAATGAAGATAGCTTTTGAAATGAAGCGTTACCTTGATGCAATTGAAACATTGAAGTCACTAGACTTCAGCTATGTCAAAGCTCCGTATTTTTGTCTTGATATATTCTATAATTGTTAGCTAAATCATTAATTTTCATAATTCTTTTCTCATCTCTGCTTCTTAGATTTTTTTTTGGGGGGGGGAGGGGGGTGTTTAGGGCCGTACCTGTGGCATATGGAGGTTCCCAGGCTAGGGGTCAAATCAGAGCTGTAGCTGCCAACCTACACCACAACTACAGCAACTCGGGATCCAAGCTGCATCTGTAACCTACACCACAGCTCATGGCAACGCCGGATCCTTAACCCACTGAGCAAGGCCAGGAATCGAACCTGAGCCCTCATGGATGCTAGTCAGATTCGTTAACCACTGAGCCAGGATGGGAACTCCCTAGATTTTTTTTTTTTAATGTCTTTGTTTCTTGATGGAACAGAATTAGCTCCCAAAATATCCCTGTAGAAGCTTCATTAATTCAATAACTCATTCATTCAACAAATAAACTTCTGCAGTCTTTGTTTATTCAAATTCTTTTACCAAAAAGCACGAGACCCATTTGCCTTTTGGGTCTTCACTACCCAAAACATCTGTTTGAAATGAGAAATTAAATCATTCCATGCTTGTAGGCATGTTGATTGGTGGAAAATTTTGAATCATTATTTGGATTTTTATAAATCCAACCCAATATTATTAACTCACCCCTCCAATTTCATACTCCTGGGAACACAGATTGACTTCCCAATCCTCATGGCATCTAGGTGAGGCCCTGTGACTGGCTGTCACCAGTGGAATGCAGAGGAAGTGACAATGCCACTCAGGGTCTAAGGAAGTTCTCTTCCCACCTCCCCCACTTGTCAACTGGATGATGCCAGGATGATCTTAAAATCTTGGGTTGAAAACAGCAGAACTGCACAAAAGGAGCCATGGCCCTGAATTATTTATGTGGAAGGCCACCTGCCTAACAGGTGACTGGACAGTGAGGTGACTCATTAGAGTTCTAGGATTGTCTGATATAGCACTTAGCAGACCTGGTGAGTACATTTCTCTTATCCCCCCCCCCTTTTTTTTTTTGGCCGCCCCGAAGCATATGGAGTTCCTGGGCCAGGGATTAGATCTGAGCTACAGTTGTGACCTCTGCCGTAGCTGTGGCAATGCTGGATCCTTTTTAACCCACTGTGCCAGGTTCAGGGATCACACCTGCAGCCCAGAACTCCAGAGATGCTGCAGTGGGATATTTTGGCTATTCTGAGTTTGAAATGATGCTGATACATCAAGGAGTATGTACTCCAAGCTTTGGCGAAAAGGTTGACTCTGGAAATGCAGATTTGGAGATTATTATAATATGTGTATTTATTTGAAAAGTCAAAAAGAACAAGAGTCCAGGGGAGAGGGCTGGGACGGACACCCAGGAAGCCCACAGTTGAGGAGCAGGTTATGGAAGAAGAGCCCTAGAAAAATGTAAGGCAGCAGCAGAGGAAGGGATAAGACACTGATGTAGGTCACGCAAGTCACAAATCAGGGAAGGGACTTTCCAGAAGGAGAGAAGTACCTCCGGTGCCCGGGGCTCCTGTGGTGAGAAAAACTGAGGGCATAGGAGAAGCCTTCAGCTGGCGTGGTGACGGCCCGGAGCCCAGCCAGGGAGGAACCAGATGTGAATAAGTCAGCAGGCCCTGCCCAGTGATTGGAGAAGTAGGTACCCAGAGAGAATGAGGCTCCAGCTAGAGGTGGTAGCAAGACAACCAGAGGCAGTTACTTTTTGTTCTTGGAGAGGCCGGTACCACCAGTAAACCTCAGAGTGAGCTTCCGTTCTCCACCATTGCCACGGCTCATCTCTTTGTGCCCATGCGCCTTCATCGCTTCTGCCTCTGTCCTAGTCTGAGCTCTGTTAGCTCCTGTCTTCTCCTTTAGGTCTCACTATTGCTGTCACGCTCAGCCTGATCCCCTCCCCCCCATTCCTGATGACGTCGTGGACCCTCTGGCCTTTAACAAATACGTCTAAGGTTGTTTCTCTTTCAAGGGCATCATCGGGAAAGAAGATTATTTTTACCTCATTTATTTTCTTCTGCTTTGACATGGGTATCTAAAAAAATGATAGCAATTACTATTCAGATCGCTCCTCTCAAGCACAAAGTTCCTTTACCTCTCACCAAGTAATTGCATCGTGAGCTGTACCCAACTGTTCTTTGGAGCTTGCACCGTGAATAACTTCCCCGCCCACCCCTCTTTGCAAGTGATTCTTAGAATCCTCTTCCTCCACGAGGCCTCTGCAGTTGGATTTCTGATTCCTGTCCTGGTTAAGCGTAGGACTCCCATGACTGTTTCCCATGTTTCCTCTTCCCAATCATGCTACCCGCATTCCATCTCGAGTAACAAATAACGTGTGCCATTCACTGAACAACGGAGACAGAGTTACCGCATTGTATAACTCTTCTTCTCCTTCTGTTGTTGGCTTTACCCCATAAGCTAGCCTGGGTTAGCTTCATTTTACGTTACCTTCCACCGTACCGGTCAGGAACCGTGTCTATTCCAGTGTGTCTAATGAGAGGTCTTTCCTGCACTCCAGGATGCCTGCACAGCGTCACGTAAGAAACGGTGCTTTATCCATGCTTTTTGTTGATGGGTGGATAATGATCATAACCCCATTCCTATTCTCAACAAGTGTCAACAAGAGACAACTCGTTTTCCTTCTACTTCCTGCAAACCCAGTGCAGGCATCATTCACTTTCTCGGTTGTCAACAGCCCTGAGTTCCCATCTTCTTTTCAGAGTTTCTTTCTTAATACTTTTATCATAATGTTTTTCTGCTTTCTTTACATTTTATTCTGCCTTTGGGCAGGTACGACAATTATTTTCTGGCTGGAAGAATTCTCCACAGACTAGCTTCTGGTTGTGTACATTTCAAACTTTGTTTCTCTCATGACCCATATGTTTTCGTTCTAATTCCGGATACCATAGGATACAGTCATGTCACAGTATAACCTCTGACCCTGGACTTTCATATCACATTCTGGATGAGTTCCAGTAAACCAGAGGAGTATTCTTGGACATCACCTCTACTTTGAGAAGCCCAGTAATAACACTATTTGCTGAAGTTACTGAAAACCACATCTATAAATCCCACTCCATCAAAACTAAACGTAGCCATAATTCACCTTCCCCTTAACTGGATCTCCAAAATGCCCATAACCACTCCGATGACACCTGAAACAAGGAGAGATGTGATGGAGAGGAGATTGAAGTGGAAATGTGTGATAGATTTAACCAACTGCAGTTAAGATATCTTACCTCTGAAAATTTAGAAAGCATATGATTTTGTGAAGACAATTCTGTGATCTTGGAAGCAGTTGTCAGGGCTAGTGAGGGGCTCTGAAATGCAATTTTCATTGAATTCATGGCAAATCCACCTTTCTACTATCAATCTCGAAGTTTTGTTTCCTTCTCTGCAAAATAAGGATAATATTAGCTTTGCGTCTTTGAAAGGTTGTCATGATAAAATGAAATTATCTATGTTTTTAAAATGGACTTTATATTACTCTTTAATACATTAATAGAGTTTGTTCTCATATGTATTTTCCCAAATTGGCTGCAATATCTCCTTTCTCCTTTCCCACTTTTTTTTTTTTTTTGTCTTTTTTAGGGCAGTACCTGAGGCACATGGAGGTTCCCAGGCTAGGGGTCGAATCGGAGCTGTAGCTGCCGGCCACAGCCACAGCCACGGAGAATCCGAGCCACATCTGAGACCTACACCTCAGCTCACAGCAACACCGGATCTTTAACCCACTGAGCGAGGCCAGGGATGGAACCCACCTCAGGATTCCTAGTCGAACTCATTTCCACTGCGCCACGACAGAAACTCCTCCCACATTCTCTTCTTACAAAAGATATAGACACTCCTCCCACTGAGACGTGAAGCCTGTGTTCCCGCTCTTTGAATTTGGGAGGGCTTGTGCCCACAGCAGTCTATGACTCCCGAAACCAGATCATTAAAGGCGACACGTCTTCCACTTGGCTCTTTGGGAGCATTTACTCTTGCAACCCAACAGCTGTGAGGAAACCCAAGCAACAGAGACGCCCAGAGGAAGAAGAGCAAACAGCCACCTCCAGCTGTCAGCCACGTGAGGGGGTCATCACGGAAGCGGATCCACCAGCCCCAGCTAAGCTGACACCAAGTGGAACAAAAACAGCTGTCAATTCATGAGTAGGGTAAATGGTTTTGGAGTGGTTCGACATGATGTGAACTGTTCATCTTTCCAATGAAACCCCTCCCACTCACTCCAAACTGAACTTCTCCACAATCCCCTGCACCTATGCCTTTTCTCAGACCATCGCTTTCATCGGAACGTCCTCTTCCCAGTGACTTCTTACCCATCCTTAAGGGCTCTCTCATTCACCACCTGCCCGACGAAGCTCCCCGCCATGCCCCGAATGCGTGTGATGTCTTCCTTCTCCTAAGCCTTGAAGAACTTTGTTTCCATCACTTATGTAACACTGATTTCCAGGACTGAAACCCAGCATATTTCACAACTGTCAAGGCCAAGGTCTTATATCATCCGTGCTGTGACTGATGACCCTCTGCCCTCCAGCAAAGTTCCACGTTGCCTTAGCCCCTCCTGTAGCCTTCGTGCATCTTCTGGCCATGGCGTCTCATGTATTACTGTCAGTGTCCCCATCCCGCTTGCAAAACCTAAGGTCTTGCATGTAATAGGCCATGTATATCATTTATGAATAATTTGTTGAGGCTTAAAAAATAGATCCCTGACTAATAAAAGAGAAGGTCCAGAGATCATACCTGGGGATGTGGGTGGGGGTGGGGAAAGAGCTTAAAACTTTAAAGCTGTAAACAACTGAAAAGTAAGCTAAATTTTCTCAGATCAGGATCATAAGGCCACACGGTTTTTGATCTGAGAGCTTGGAGATCACAAGTTTGGGGCTCACACTTGTGTGAAGAAGAATCACTTGGGGAAACTAGTGTGTGTTGGAGATTACTGGGGGAGATTTAGATTCTGGGTTTCTCACCTCCGGACATTCTGAGTAAGTAGGTTGGGGTGGGGTTGATGGCATCTCCCTGGAGAGCTCTCCACCTGACTCTGATGCAGGTGGTTTGTGAACCACACTTACAGAAACCCAGGTTTAGTCAGACCCCCTCTGTCAGCATCTGGTTTATTCCCTCTTGCTGCAGTCATGTGCCCTTTTTTTTTTCCTTTTTTAGGGCTGTGCCTGTAGCATATGGAGGTTCCCAGGATAGGGGTCAAATCAGAGCTACAACTGCCAGCCTACTCCACAGCCACAGCAACACGGGATCCGAGTTGTATCTGCAACCTACACCACAGCTCATGGCAACACTGGATCTTTAACCCACTGAGCGAGGCCAGGAATCGAACCTGCAGCCTCATGGTTACTAGTCAGATTCATTTCTGCTCCGCCACAATGGGAACTCTGGCAGTCGTGTGCCTTTGAAGTGGCCGCCTGGGCAGAAGGAAAGAGAAGTTGGGAAAGCCATAACTTCAGGGTTGTCTCTGAAGGAGAAGTGGCTGCTTTTAAATCTCTTGGTGGGGGCAAAATGAAACAGAACACTTCACGAAATCGGCAGGGAGACAAGTAGCTGGTTAGGGAGCCTTCTGTCTAGGGGTGTCCTTGGGTGGGTGACCTGTTTCCTCATAGTTGAAGAAATTGTTAATGGTGTGAATCACTCCACGCAGTGCAGGCTCCACCCTTGGCTGCTCGGCTGGTGACTTTGCCTCTGGCTCCCTTTGGCCTTTCTGAAATTCCCTTACCCTGCACGGGAGCCAAGGATGAACCCATCCTGCCCTCCTTCTTCTCCTTTGCTCAAGTCTGATGGCAGACCCACCTTTCTCCAGCTCCCTGGTCGGTCTTTGTCTGCTGCTTCTTGGAGGTCCCCGACCGTCATAGCCAGTCTCCTTCCTTTGTTGCCAGAGCCCCCGCAAGGCATGGCTCCAGGTTCAAGAATCCAGAGGAGAAGCTGGCATTGAGTCTCTAGTGAAATAACAGAGGAGCCAAGAAAGGAAAATATAGAAAAACTGGGCAAATTTCCGCATGCATGCCCATGCTGGGCCGAATCTGTCCTTAGACGTGGCATCTTCAGGGAAAAATGTAAACAGGGTTGTGGGCATGTGTGCACGGGCAGCCTTCTTGAGACAGTTGGGAAGAGGTGGTTTTCCTAAGCAGCAAGGCTCGTACTCTCACTGTGGGAAATAAGTCGTTCCTGTCTGAGCTTCTGCACCCCTCGTAACTTTCAGAAGCTGCTGTCCTCAAGACCTGTTTCCCCTGACCTTTGAACTGCAGGTGATGGGGAAGAGGCCACCAGCTGTGACAAGTACTTGTTAAAGAAAGAAGCATCATGTTGCTTCCTCCTGAGAGGAGGATGTCAGGGAAGGCATTAGCCTTTGTCTGTATCTGTCATTTGAAAAAGGAACCAACTTTGAAAACATAATCTCACACCCTATCCTCCCCTGAGTCACAGAGCAAGTGTGCCATTCCCATGTTTGCTCACTGAACACACATTGAGCCCGACCACGGCCAGATGCTGGGATTCAGAGGGGAAATAGTATCTCATGGAGTCAGGGACACGTGACAAGGCGGGTTGTCCAGGGAGACTCTAGGACTAAGACAGCTTGATTTACTAACCAACCCCCCCCCTTTTTTTTTTTTGCTTTTTGAGGGCCCCACCCTTGGCATATGGAAGTTCCCAGGCTAGGGGTCAAATCAGAGCTACAGCTCCTGGCCTACAACACAGCCAATCAATGCAGGATCTGAGCTGCACCTGTGACCTACACCACAGCTCACGGCAACACCAGATCCCTGAGCCACTGAGCAAGGCCAGGGATCGAAGCGCTTCCTCATAGCTACTAGTTGGATTTACTTCTGTTGCATCACAACAGGAACTTCTAAAGCCTTTTTTTTTTTTTTTTGCCATACCTGCAGCATGCAGAAGTTCCCAATCCAGGGCTTGAACCTGAGCCACAGCAATGCCATTGAGCCATAACAGTGACAAAGCTGAATCCGTGACCATTAGGCCAAGACGGGAAGTCCCAAAGCATTTTAAAGGTGAGACCAATGAGTTTCAGACAGGTGAGGCCAAATTAGAGACCAAATCACATGGTGAATTGGTGAAAAAGCCAGGACTGGAAACTTGGTCTCCCCAGACCTCCTCCAAGCTTACATAACCTACGCTAGTTCCTGCCGCCTGCCCTCCACACAGGGACAGAAGTGAGCTCTCTCCAATGCGAGTGTTACCTGCCTTTGTTTAAAACTGGTCAGTGCCTCTCCATTTACCCGGTCCAGGCAGCTGGGCTGGCAGAGAAAAGCTGCCCTTTCTGCCCCATCTCCTTTCTCTGCTCCTCCACATTCACACCCCGTGCTATTACATGTTATCTAGACCTCATACATGCCCACTGTGCCTGGGCTTGTCTTTATCTGCTCGCAGATTCTCACCCGTTCACCCAGAGGGGGGGTACAGTCA
Organism: Catagonus wagneri; assembly: GCA_004024745.2. Taxonomy (NCBI): domain Eukaryota; kingdom Metazoa; phylum Chordata; class Mammalia; order Artiodactyla; family Tayassuidae; genus Catagonus; species Catagonus wagneri. The sequence continues at coordinate 7,748,367 of PVHT020000140.1, read as the reverse complement.
AGACCTTGTGCTTTCGGGGCCGCCAGGGTTTGAAGCCTGACTTTCCACTCGCTGTGCGACTTCAAGCAAGTAGCTCCACTTCTCTAGGCTGCAACTTCTCTAAGGTGGGGGAAAACCTCTCAGGATAGAATTAAGTAAGAGTGTATTTATATGAACTCCTTGTGCAAAGTTCAGTAAATATTAGCAATTAGTACTAGCAGTGACCGTTAGCAATTACCATTACTGTGCTATATCCACATATAGTAGTTCAGTGGTTCAGCCTGCCTCCCCTAACCCTATTCTTCCTAAATTGTCTACTTCTTGTCACCTGAATATGTCTTGGGTCCCCTCGTCTACAGGGCCCTGCACTCACTCCATTGATCTAAATCCTAACCGCGGTTCAAGGCCCCTTTGCCCCTGAGGGGCCATCTCTGGATTCCAGGAGCAGCCTGTCCCATCGGATTTATGGTAGATGGGTTATTGGTGTCTATCATTTGTAGCCCCTTCCTGTGAAAGTGCCACAGTCACACTTATTAACACCAGGCTTGTAACTTGATGGGGCCAAGAAAATTGAGCAGAAGTGCCTTAGGCCAAGGGGAGAGCTCTCTTGTGGCCTTTGCTGCACTTCTCTCTGCCGTGAGTGGCATCTCCTTAGAGGGGCTGTCCTTCCAGTTGGGGCCTGGAATGACCAAGTCCGTGGAGTCCACAGTTGGCCTGTGGCTCAGTCATCATGAGAATGAAAGATCGACCTTTGTCGCTATCAGCCACTGACATTGTAGAGTGGATGTCGCTGTAACCAAACCAAGCATAAGCTAAAGCACCATTTATTTACCTTTGTCATGTGCTACTTTCGTATCATTATTTGTCTTTAAATAAATCTATCTTATGTTCCTGGGGTGTTTCCCAACCAATTCTCCGTCGATATCAACTAGGGGTCAGACAGTTCAAATCCATCAATAACGCGGTTGGTACAGACGCCACACCTTAAGGGCTCAGCCCTGCGAGTCCCCCCCACTCCCACCCACTGCTGCAAGCAGTGGGTTCCCAGCTTACTCACATTTATGTCTGATTTAGCTATAAATCGAGGGGGCCCATGATTCCCCTCCTCAGTTTCTAATTTGCTGGAACAACTGACAGAACTCAGGGAAATCCTTTACTTACGTTTAGCAGTTTATTACAAGGGATATGATAAAGGATGTAAACGAACACCCAGATGAAGACCAGGAGGGTCCTGGGTGGAGGTTTCTATCCCCGTGGAGTTGAGGTGTGCTGCCCCCCCCCACACACCCCCCAGTGGCGAGAGGATGAGGTCACCAACAGGGAGCTCATTTCCAGCCCCCTTCCACTTCCTGGAAGTCAGTGGGTGAAGCTGAAAAGGCAGCTCCAGGAGGCTATCTGGGGGCCTCACCCCAAGTTACCTCTTTAGCATAAACTCAGGTGTGATCTAAAGGGGCTCACCCTGAATAACAAAGACCTTCCTGTTACTCAGGAAATTCCCAGGGTTTTAGAGCTCAGGGCCAGGAATAAGGGACCGATTTTATTCCTTATTATACCACAATTCCCAACTCAACTTAAAAGCCTTTGGAAACGGGAATCAGCCTACACCAGACTCAGTTCCCAGCCAGCACTTAGTAGGTGCTCAGGAAATTGGAAGGAGAGTAAAGACTTTCAGCACAATTGAAAAGGAGACAAGTGTGGAAACTAAAAAGGACACAATGAACTTCTTTGTAGAACAGAGAATGACTCACAGACTTTGGAAAACCTTGGTTTTTCAAATAAGACAATCTGGGGGGTGGGGGGATGCACTGTGGGTTTGGGATACAAAATCTGTAAAATCGACTTATGATGATTTATGTACACCTATAATTGAAATAAAATCCATTAAGAAAAAAAAGAAAAGAAAGAAAAGGAGTCAAACTGAAGCAGACCTAGTTACCTTACAGAAAGTTTGACTGGACCACTGCTATTGTTCTCCATTCAACATGCAAATTATAGAGCCTTACTAGCGTGGGGTACCTGAGTAGGAACAACATCCAGGAGACAGGGATTGCAGAAAATTACAGTTATTTACACTTTCACTAACCTCTCCAGATAATTACCAAAAAACCAGGCACTTGGCAAAGTGGGAGCTTGGTACATTCTGGCAGATTGATCGAATTAAAGCAGAGGCACCCAAAAGTTTTCCAGAGTGAGTTCAAAGGACCAGAACCCCTATGCATGTGAGCTGCCTGCATTTTCAGTTAAGAACTGTGCTGAACAAGTGCCTGTCAGTTATTAAAAAAAAAAAAAAAATGGGGATGTTTAGGAATAATACCAAATCAGTCCCCCACCCCATATATTTTTATAGCCTTTAGCTGTACAGAATGAATATGATAATCAATTTTATTCAACGAGAACACTGATGTAATTTCAAAGACCTCAACCCTGAGCCGACTCCAGATGGGAAAGCACAGGATACTGGCCCTAGATACTAAGGTGCATATCTAAGGAGTGATTTCAGGAGTTCTCTTGTGTTAAGGATTGTCACTGTTTGCGACGTTGTAAGTCAAGTATAATAAAAAAAAAATTTTTTTTAAAAAAGCACAACATTGCAAATCAACTCTAATAAATTTTTTTTAAAAAAAACCTCAGCATTATAAATCACCTACACTTTAATTTAAAAAATTAAAAAAAAAAAAGGATTGTCTCTGCAGCTATGGCAGGGTTCGATTCCTGGCCTGGTAACTTCCGCATGCCATAGGAGGAGACAAAAAAGGTGGGGGGGGGGATGATTTCAATGAGCCCAGACTCTGGCATCTTCCTATACATAGAAAAATGCTAAATTCATTAATTTGAAATACCTGGTTTTCTTCAGTTAACAGTAATCTGATGTTCTGACTACTGGATCTTTTTTTGCAAACTCCCCACCCCCACCCCGCCCCAAATCCTGGCTCTTCCCTAAACTCTTCGGAGAGTTCCCTCAGTTAGCTGAGAGGCTGGATTCTGGACTGATGTCCTCAGTTTTGTCTGCCAAGTAAAACATAATGCTTGGGGTTCCCATTGTGGCTCAGTGGTTAACAAATCCGACTAGGAACCATGAGGTTGCGGGTTCGATCCCTGGCATTACTCAGTGGATTAAGGATCCGGCGTTGCCGTGAGCTGTGGTGTAGGTCGCAGATGCGGCTCGGATCCTGCGTTGCTGTGGCTGTGGTGTAGACCGGCGACTACGGCTCTAATTAGACTCCTAGCCTGGGAACCTCCATATGCCTCAGGCAAGGCCCTAGAAAAGACTAAAAAAATAAAAAATAAAAAAATAATGCTCAACTTTTAGGTTGTGCAATTTTTTTCAGTCAACAGCACAGAAGAAGTGTCAGACTTTGATCCTGTGGCCCAAATTCTGGAGACATCAATAGTACTATGTCTTTTTAGGGAGTTAATTAGCTAAACATTGTTGTGCTAAATTTTCTTTTTTTTAATTTTTAAATCTTTTATTGTAGTCTCCTCTTTTGGGGTGGGTCTACCTTTATTTATTTTTATGTAATTTTATCAGAGTGTAGTTGACTTACAATATTGTATTAGCTTCAGTTGGACAGCAAAGTGAATTAATCATTCATATAAATATACCCATCCTTTTTTCTCACATAGGTTATTACAAAGTGTTGAGCAGATTTTCCTGTGCTCTACAGTATGTTCTCATTAACCATCTATTTTGTGCTAAATTTTCTGAGAGACTGGCTGCTAGGGACAGACGGGCACCGGGTCATCACCCTGTGAGCTCTCTGAGGTCCCATATTGTACCCAGCTTTTACACCCTTTGTGAGCAGTTGTAGACACATGGATGCACAAACACACACCTACCTGTACACTCCAACACCTCCCGCTGTGGATGGCATACAGTCAAGGCTCAGTAAATGTTTTTAGGTGAAGCTAGGAAGACCCAGACTTAGAAGGGAACTTTGGGAATTCCCATTGTGGTGCAGTGGAAACGAATCCGACTAGTAACCATGAGATCATGGGTTCTATCCCAGGCCTCGCTCAGTGGGTCTGGGATCCTCTGTTGCTGTGGCTGTGGTGTAGACTGGCAACTGGAGCTCCAATTTGAACCCTAACCTGGGAACCTCCATATGCTGCAGGTGTGGCCCTAAAAAGACAAAAGACAAAAAAAAAAGAAACCACACACACACAAAAGGCAGAAAAGCGTTACCAAGGACGAATTGAATTTTGAAAACTCTGAATAGAAGGGAACTTTGACCTTTCGCTGCCCACATGTGCCAAGCTGATGGCAGCAGGTACTTGCAGAGGGTTACAACACCGCATTCCTGGAAGTGAGGACCAAGGACCTAGTACGTGGCAGACCCCTTCTCACCTGCAGAGCTGGCGGTTATGATCCCTCCGTTTCAGATGTGGAAGCGGAGGCTCAGAGAGAGAAGTCACATGATTAGTGTCAGAGTTCTAGGCCCAAGACAGAGCAGCCCCTGCACCGTGTGCTCTGTCAGCGAACTGAAACTCAGATAAGTCCCTGGGACCTCTCCGCCTCACTTTAAGAAACATGGCACGTCCAGTCAGCCAAGCCCCAAAGGCCAAGCCAACTCTGGATTCTACACTCATTTCCTGTTCTTTCTCACCCCAGTCTTGTCCCAGCCAATCAGATGTTTTCTGTTCTTCTCTTCCTTGTTCTTTATTCCTTATCCTATAAAAGCTCCCTGCCTTCTACTTTGGTTCTCCAAATGGAGACTGTCAGCTTTGTGATGTGTTAAAGTTTGTATCATCTCCTTTGTCTTCGTCAATCCATTTTTCTTTAAAACACTGGTAAGAGGCAGAATCAGGCCTTGAACTTGGATCTTTGCAGCTCTGAATTCAATATTCTTTCTATTCTATCAGAGGCTCTTAACCTAAGGGACCTAGGAAACCCATAGAAAGCAGATGGGAAACATTTATGAGCTGAGGATCTCTATCTGTCCTCAGATTCTTAAGGTGGTCCATGGCCTTCGGAAGGCTGAGATGTGGGCTTGTTTTTACACACAGGGGTTGGGCTGGTGTTTGCTTGGTGTGATAGGGAGAAAGGACTGGGCAAAAGCAGAAGCTGGGGGAGGCTGTTTGTTCCTCCACTCACCCAGTTTCAAATCATTCTGAGCTGATGTACCAATTCTAGGGGGTTTTACCAGTGTCCTGTCCCCAGGGACATGGGATGACAAATTGTCTGGTTCAAGTCCCATGCAGTCCCCATGGAATTTATAGACACATTTGCTTCCTGAGAGAAGTAGAGGCCTGCAGGCCTGCCACATAATTAAATCTTTAGGTCAAGGTGGGTGAGTCAGAGAGGCTGCAGGGATGGGAGCTGTGCCTGAAATCAGTCGCCCTCTCAAGCTCGTGGTGGTGTAGCTGTGTTGTGACTGAAATGGAAAGGAAAGCCAGTATTGCTCAGACTCTAGGCATGGAGGAGAAACAGCTGTTGATGAATTAAATATTAAATCTAATTTTTCTCTGGACTTCTAGGCCCAGACCTTCCTGAGTATACGAGGAGTGAAGGTTTGAAGTGCTTTTGATGTTCATTTAACAGATATTTGTAGAAACTTCACTGCCACCACTAGGCATGGTGCTGGGGACCCCATGTCATACAAAGGTGAATAAGGCACAGACTATATGTGTGCATGTTACACAGATGAGTAATCACGATTGTGACAGGTCCTATACCAGAAACGGTATAAAGAGGCTGTGGGGGCACCTCCAGAGGAAGGAAAGATTATATCTAAGGGAAAGAGAGCGGTTCTATTGGAGGTGACCTGTCAGTTCAATTAAATAAGCATGTATCGAGCACCTTCCACTGTGTTGGCACAGGGCTGGAAGATGTTGTCAAGAAGCTCAAGGCCATGCCACAGGCCTGGAAGCATAGACAAACCTGCAACAACAAAGGTCTTGCATCTGAAGTGCAAGGTGGCACAGCTCTAGAAACAACAGAAGTGTGTGTGTGTGTGTGTGTGTGTGTGTGTGTGTGTGTGTGTGTTTCCGCATACATATCCTGCAGAAAGTGATGCCTGAGTTAGGTTTTGGAAGATAAATAAGAATTTAAGGTGTTGCAAGTAGAAAGAAGAATAGATACAAAGTCTATTCAAAGAGAATCAAAAATACTAGTAATTACAGAGTGTTCACTTGGGGCCAAGCACTGTACTAAGTGCTTTGCAGACATTATGTCACGGAGAGACCTCCCCCGATACTCAGTTTCCAAAGAGCCTGCCATTATCTAAACTCTCCATCCATCCATCCATCCATCTATCCATCCATCCGTATCTACTCATCTATCTTCACCTACTCATCTGTCCACATCTATTCCAGTGTTTGTTCAAGAATCAGATGAAGGATTCTATTTTCTTCAGATACTATGGTATGTTTCTAATAAGCAGAAAACACTTTCAAAAGTATTGGCTTAAGCATTCCTCTGTTAGATTGGCTGAGTGATTCCTGAGCAAAAAGAGAGCACGGTGTTTGGGAGACAGTGGTGTGATTAGATACATTGAAAGGAGCTCTCCTGGGGCTATATTTGGTCTTGTCATCCTCAACTGTTTAAATCCCAGGTTGTAAAATGGAAATGTGTGGTTTGTCAGAGCAATAGCAGTTATGCATTGGGAACTTTAGTTCTCTAAACCCTGCAGACTCCGTAAAAGTTATGCAAGGGTGGGGGACTCAAATGGTGGACCTGCCATGGCGTTCCTGCTGTGGCGCAACGGGATCTGCAGTGTCTCGGGAATGGTAGGAAGCAGCTTTTATCCCTGGCCCTGCAAGTGGGTTTAGGACCCCGCGTTGCCACAGCTGTGGCTTAGGTCAAAACTGCGGCTCAGATCTGATCCCTGGCCCAGGAACTCTGTATGCTTCGGGGCAGCCAAAAAGGAAAAACAAACAAACCAGCAAAAACGGTGGACGTGCCAGGACTGCTCCAGAGTAGAAAGGAAAGCAGGGTACACCATCGTTGTCCATCTGGACAGTGCTATATGTTTTCAGATTGATCAAGAAACTATTTCCTTGGCACAACCCCCACAGAAGCATTATTTTTCCTGTGAGAGCGTTGTTTCTTCCCCTGAAAACAGAAGGACAGCAGGATTGTAATCTCTGAAGGAAACGGGGGGCAGGGCGGTGGAGGGAAGGCATTGTGTCTACTCTTTACTTATATATTTATTTACTTATTTTTGTCTTTTAGGGCTGCACCCACGGCATATGGAGGTTCCCAGGCTAGGGGTCAAATCGGAGCTGTAGCTGCCGGCCTTCGCCACAGCCACAGCAACGCGGGATCTGAGCCGCCTCTGCGACTTACACCACAGTTTACGGCAACACCGGATCCTTAACCCACCAAGCGAGGCCAGGGATCGAACCCAAGTCCTCATGGATCCTAGCCGGGTTTGTTACCGCTGAGCCACCACTTTTTTAAATGGAGACTATTTGACGGACTTTAGTCATAAGAGTGAAGAGAGTAGGATTCCTTCCTCTCTCAACTCTTATATCTTCCGGTTTTATCTGTATCTCCTTGTGCCTCTTTCCCTCTAGTCCCAGAAAAAGTTCTTTCCCCCTTCAGGAAGCTTGACTTGTTTTCAAAAACGTTTGCCTCCCATCTCTTCCAACATGGAGGTCTGACCACCAATAATCCCTGTTCCTGTTTTATTTCCAGTCTCTTCCATTTTCCTGGCTTCTGACTCAAAGCTTATAGATTTATATGTGCTCTGATCCCTCTAATATTTATTAGCTAAAGCTACAAACAAAATATTCTTAAACTCTATGTTCCCTTTAGCGAATATGTTTCTTCTTTTATTTTTTTAAATTGGGATACAATTGACATATAACATCATATAATTTCAGGCATACAACATAATGATTTGATATGTATATATTGCAAAATGATCGTCGTAATGAGTCTAGTTAACATCCATCACTATTACTACAGTTTGTGTATACTTAGATGCATAATTTTCCAGATTTATTATTTTTTTTTTACATCTCTAGAATCAGGACGTACGGTAGATTGTTTGCAAAAGTGCCGCTGTAGTTCCCCTCCTTGTATCATGTCCTTGGGTAGTTTGTTCCCACGTAGATTCTTGACATGGTCGTGTGGTTTGCTTTGGCCAATAGAACAGCAGTGAACACGATACAGTTAGAGGTCTGGAAAGAAATTGTACACTGGGGCTTGTCCACTTCACTGACCTTGGAGGCCTGAGACCACCGATTGAACATGCTTGAACCAGCTTACCAGAGTGGCCATGTGGAAAAGGACTAAGGGACCCCAGTAAAAAGGCTGACCCCATCATATATATGAGTCAGACCATCCCTGGAACATCCAGCCCTAGTTCTCCACTAGCTGAGCAGCTTCAGGAGAGCCCAGGAGAGACCAACAGAGGAACCGCCCAGCTGAACCCAGCCCACCTGCCAACCCACGGAATCGTAATCTAGTAAACGATTATTGTTTTAAGCCATTAAGTTTTAAGGTGATTTGCTATAAAAGCTGACCAGTGGAGGGTGTATCTTCTGATGATGTCTTACAGTTAAAATGGGCAACATTTTTTTTTCTTTTTCAGAGATGCATAAAGTAGTGGTGCATCTTATAATGGATTGTGATTTAGATTGGAGATACAGTATCCTACTCCTTCAGCAGAGGAGAAAACTAGGGACTAGAGGATTTTTTTTTGCCATAAGTCTGTAACCAGAACCTTTGCTCTTAACCTGCAAATGGTTCCATCCAGCTGGTAAGGGGAGTAATCAGAGAGCTGGTTGGTAAGGAAATCAACCAGCATCTTATGAAATTCTGGTAAAGGGTTTGAAAATCCTGGTTGACAATGACAAGCTAGTTGAACTGGAAGAATGGGGTACTTACATAATTTCTTTGTAATTGACCAAAGAACACCTTCATCTCACCTTGAGAAACAGAAAGTCGAGTGTTGTGGGGGTGCAGGGTGAAGTCCAGAAGACCTGGCCTCATCCTGATGGCTCTGCTGGAGCAGCACCACAAAGCCAGAAGGAGCCCTGGAGGGCAAGCCCAGGAGAGCTGGTGCACTCTCACCCAGCAGGCAGAAGTCACTGCCTATGCAGCTGTGGACCAGCTCACCCTCATAAAGGCAATAAAGTCAGTGGATCAAATACCTTCAAAAAATAAAAGGGATGTGGGGAAAGGGAGGCCTATGGCTTAATTTGGGCCACTGAAGACCTTGTGATAAGCACCATTGTTAGGGAACAGTGTCAGTTTGGTCAACATATCCTTCTTCCCTATGGCTGGAAGCCCAAGAGAGCTGGGTAGCAAATCTGAGCAGTAGCACGGGCACTCTGCAAAACATCCTGCTGACTGCAAAGCTAACATAGCTGTTTTCAGGGCCCCTCCCTTACAGGAGCCCCTTACAAGATCTGGGTAGGGGCTCTAGTGATGTTTCACTTAATTCAGTGTTTCTGCAAAACTGGTAAAAGTAAGGTAATTTAGCTGCAATCAGGTAATACCATTGCCACCCTGTACTCCCAAGTCCTCTCTGTCACCTCCCCCTCCCCTGGCAATGCTGAAATGGCCAGGTCATTTCTGGCACCCAGCTAAGGAGTTGGGCATATATTACCGTGGATTTGAGGAGATGTATTTATAGGATGTTCAGGCACTTGTATTTCTCTAGCCTTCCCAGTGCAGGAATGTCTCAGGACTATCTATTCTCTCTGCCAATTCACTGAGCATCTTGGCAGGAAGGTTCAGGGCCAGTGGTCATATCTCCCTATCAACGTGTCCTAAGGCATCTGGAAGTATGTGGGCCATGAGAGAGAAACATGAGGGGAAAGGTACAGAGCCAGGAGCATATTGCTCAAAATTCTGATCAGCACTTGTTTAAAATGAAAATCCCTCGAGTTCCCATTGTGGCTCTCAGCAGGTTAAGGACCCAACATAGTCTCTGTTGGGATTTGGATTCGATCCCTGGCCTTGCTCAGTGGGTTAAAGATCTGGCATCACCACAAGCTGCGGCTCAGGCCGCAGATGCAGCTCAGATCTGGTGTTACTGTGGCTGTGATGCAGGCCAGCAGCTGCAGCTCTGAATTGACCCCTAGCTCAGGAACTTCCATATGCTGTAGGTGAGGCCATAAAAATTAAAATAAAATAAAATAATAAAATAAAATAAATAGAAAGCCCTGGATTTGGTTCTCATCAACATCTAATCAAAACTCATTTTTTAAAATTTCCATCAACCATGTTGAAGGAAAGAGTACTTTCCATGTATTGTCTCTATAGAAAAGTATACTGTAAAATGTCATATGTGCTCTTTTGCCCCCAAATTTCTAGCCCAGGCTTATTATGAGAAAAACATCAGGCAAATCCCAATAGAAGAACATTTTACAAAATAAAATGACTAGGGTTTCTCAAAACTGCAAAGGTCCTCAAAAACAGGGATTGTCTCAGAAGCTGTCAGAGCCAAGAGGAGTCTAAGGAGACATAACCAGAAACGTGATAGAGCTTCCTGGCTGGGAACAGAAAAAGGACCTTGGGTAAAAACCAAAGAAATCCAAACAAAGTGTAAATATTAGCTACAAAAATGTATCAGTGCTGGCTCATTAATGTTAACAAATGTACCATTCTAGTGTTAAGATGTTAATCATAGCAGCAATTGGATGTGGGGTTTACAGAAACTCTGCAATTTTCCTGTCAATCTAAAACTGTTCTGAAAAATAAAAGTTTTTAAAAAATGTCGTATTAAGAAGTAATTAATTGGAGTTCCCGTTGTGGCTCAGTGGTTAACGAATCCGACGAGGAACCATGAGGTTGCGGGTTCGATCCCTGGCCTTGCTCAGTGGGTTAAGGATCCGGTGTTGCCGTGAGCTGTGGTGTAGGTCGCAGATGCGGCTCGGATCCCGCGTTGCTGTGGCTGTGGTGAAGGCCGGCAGCTACAGCCCTGAGTAGACCCCTAGCCTGGGAACTTCCATATGCCACAAGTATGGCCCTAGATAAGGCAAAAAGACTAAAAAAAAAAAAGGAAGCAATTAATGAGTATGCAGCCAAAAGCAGGGGGACACTTATTATAGAGGTAGGAAAAAACAATGAATAAAAGGATTATATATGTTTTCCTAGTTTTTATGAAATATATATTGTTATAAACTTTTTTTTGTCTTTTTATTTTGCCTTATTTGGGGCGCACCAGCGGCATATGGAGATTCCCAGGCTAGGGGTCTAACAGGAGCTGTAGCCACCAGCCTACACCACAGCCACAGCAACGCGGGATCCGAGCCGCATCTGCAACCTACACCACAGCTCACGGCAACGCTGGATCCTTAACCCACTGAGCAAGGCCAGGGATCGAACCCGCAACCTCATGGTTCCTAGTCGGATTCGTTAACCACTGAGCCACGATGGGAACTCCTTATTATAAACTTTTAAAATTTGAAATTTACTGGGATTTATTTCTGTTTTCAATCTAAAGAAATTTTCAGTTTTGTATTCAACTTTGTAATTTTCTTGGAGTCCCTCTAAACTACATAAACTTCACAATTGACAAAACCTGAATCCTTGCTTGGTTGACCATACTTAGAAAAATATGTCCAGTTCAACGGAGTACATACCGTGTGTAAATACTATGCTAGGATTTGCAGAGGCGTGCGGCGTGGCGGAGGTGGTTTATGAAGATTCATAGAATACAGTGCCTGTTCTCTGGGCGTTTATAGTTTCATGGGAGAAACGGTTATATGCCTAATGTAGATGCACCCTCCACACATACTCAGTGACACCCACCAAAGGTCTGGAAGTGAAAGCACTTGGCCATTACTAATCGATGTGGCCATAGTTCAGAGGATGGCGCTCAAAAGTTGTAGACGATTAGTAATCATCACAAATTTACAGGGGCCACTGGCAAGTGAGAGCTTCTGAGGCAAAGCCATTGTCAACCTGCCCCTCTTTGTCTCCAAAAGGACTTTGCCTCACTTTAGCTTGTCTAGAAGATTGCTTGATCAGTTTCAGACAGATAAGAGATTTGGACCTAGCCAGAATTAAGCACAAAAGTTTTCATCAAGCCAAAATGTAACGAGGGTGAGAACAATTGAAAAGCCTCTGGCTTCCGTTAGGAAATTCGTTCCACTGCAGCATCCAAGTGGCTCTTGTTCACTTGGCTACGGAGGCAGTTGGAAGAAAGAAAGTAGAGGTCTACTGTTCCGCGAGTCACAAAATGGAATCCCTCAACCATAGACTCTGGAATGTTCAGTTAAAGAGAAAAATGAGGCCGTAGGCTGTTCTTGTGGCACTGTCCCTTCTAAGGTCTGTCCCGTTAATCTCATTTTACAGAAGAGATGGGGCTTAATGCACACTGGCCCAGCTCCAAAGCCTGTGTTCTGAGCCACTGTGCAGTACTGTCTCCCATCCAAGTCTCTAGCTGATGGTCACAGGATAACGCCGTAAACTGTGAAACTTTTAAAAATGGTTAGGGAGCAACGTTGTTGGTACTTTTGTAAAGTGTTAGTGCTGAAAAGGACCCGAGGAATTATTTCATCTAGCTCCCTTACTTCCTAAGGAGAAACCTGAACTTCTGGGGAAATGAAGTTGTTTCCCGTTGTCACACAAAGGTTTCTGCCAACGGGATTGGGACTCGAGATGCAGTGCATGCCTGTCCCACTCTAGAGCTGAAAAACCACCTGCATTAAGGACTAGAACCCAGGGATAGTCGTGCTATGGGGGGAAAATGTCTTGGAGGTGAAAGGGATAAGAGGAGTCAGCCAGGGACAATTGTCACATGTTATGGGTTGAATTGAGAGCCCCCCCCCCATATATATGTTGAAGTCTTTTTTTTTTTTTTTGTCTTTTTGCCTTATCTAGGGCCACACTTGTGGCATATGGAGGTTCCCAGGCTAGAGGTCTACTCGGAGCTGTAGCCCCTGGCCTACGTCACAGCCACAGCCACACCATATCCAAGCCGTGTCTTCAACCTGCACTACAGCTCACAGCAACACCGGATCCTTAACTCACTGAGCGAGGCCAGAGATTGAACCCGCAACCTCATGGCTGCTAGTCTGATTCATTAACCACTACACCATGACGGGAACTCCATATATGTTGAAGTCTTAACCCCTAGAACTTCAGAATGTGACCTTGTCTGGAGACAGATTCTTTACTGAGGTAATCACTTAAAATGGGGGCATTACCATGGACCTTAATCCAGTTTGACTAGTGTCATTGCAAGGAGAAATCTGGACAAAGGCACGTAAGACGGAAAACAGTGCAAGGGGACATAGAGAGAAGAAGCCATCTCCAAGCCAATGACAGCAGCCTGAAACAGTCTTCCTGCGTGGCCCGTAGAAGGAACCAACTCTGCTCACACTATTTTATTTTACTTCATTTTATTATTTTATTTCATTTTATTGCTTTTTAGAGCTGCACCTGCATATGGAGGTTCTCAGGCTAGGGGTTGAATGGGAGCTGCAGCTGCTGGCCTACACCACAGCCACAGCAATGTGGGATCCGAACCGCATCATTGACCTACACCACAGCTCATGGCAATGCCGGATCCCTGACCCACTGAGCAGGGCCACAGATTGAACCCACATCCTCATGGATACTAGTCGAATTCATTTCTGCTGCATCACAACGGGAATTCCTATTTTTTAATTTTTCTTTTTGTTCTTTTTAGGGCCACACCTGCAGCATATGGTAGTTCCCAGGCTAGGGGTCAAGTCAGAGCTGCTGCTGCCAGCCTGCACCATAGCTCAAGGCAACGCCAGATCCTTAACCCACTGAGCAAGGCCAAGGATGAAACCCACATTCTCATGGACACTATATTGGGTTCTTAACCCACTGAGCCACAATGGGAACTCTTCACACCTTGATTTTAAACGTCTAGCCTCCAGAACAGTGAGAGAATACACTTCTGTTGTTTAAGCCACCCAGTTGGTGGTACTTTGTTATGTTGCCTTAGCAAACTAATCCACCACAGAACTTGGGAAGTGTCTGAGAAGGTACCGAGGTGAAGGACTGGTTGGAGAAGGGAGAAAGGGGGAGGCTGAAATGATGAAATCGGGGTGGGGAGGAAGAGACCTGGGCAGAGATCTAAACGCACCCAGGATTAGCCAAGTGGAAACCAATAAAAATAAAAATGGAGTCCATTTTTTCTTTTAAATGGAAAATCTAGATCGAGAAGCTCTAGATGGAGAAGAAGCTCAAGGAGAAGTGACCTGTTACAGAGGCCATCAGAGTGTGGGGTGCCCCCACCGTCACTGTAGCACAGCACTGAAAATGCTGTGGGAGGAAGCAATTACTGCAGCCACTGTTCAGATGTTCTGGAACTGTGAGAGAAGCCCAGTGACAGTCCTTAGGCTATTGTCATGCAGTCAGCTTGAGCATGAGGCCTGAGGCCTCAGTGAGCACAAGCTCACCCCAAAGTCAGTACCAGAACATTTGCCTGACTGTTATGGACTGCTCTGGAGGCAGGCTGCCTGAGACCCAGTGTACTTCTGCCCTCACTAGTTTTCAACTTCTCCATATCTCAGCGTCCTTCATCTGTAAAAAGGGACTAATGACAGCACCCACTTCATAAGGTTATGATGAAGATTCAGTAGGGTAATTGTGAAATGTTTCCATAAAGGCTATCTGTCATTATTAGAGGCATTTGTTATAACAGTAATTCTTCTCATGTCCCAAACTCAAAGCAGTTCTAGATAAGAGCCCACCATGCAGTGCTGGACACAAGCACCACTGTAACTGGGACCTCGGTTATTAGAAGTTAAGGATACAGGAGGCCTCAGGTGCTAAGAGGAACAATAACATTTCAGCTACGAGCCTGAAAAAAATTGCGTTGGCCTCTGAAAGGCCCCTAACGGGTATCGCATGGATCCGGGCAGAAGCCCTCAAAACCGCACAGCCAGGGCTGAGCAGCAGCAGGCCCCAAGAACTTGGCAGGTGGACACTGCCATTAGCGATGTGGAACCAGCGCTCCGCCCCAGCTATACCCAGGCTGATCTGTCCGGTTGCTTCATGTCCAGGGCTCTGCAGAAGTACAGACGGGGCCTTCCCAGCCAGGACTGTGGCGAAACCCCATGTGGGGGCAATGATGAAACCGGGTTACAAGGAGTCCGGCACATCGTTGCCAAATAAAACAGGAAAAGAAAGCCCCCGCTCGCCAAATCAGCGGGGCACGCGATTGCTGATGAAAGACACGAAAGGGCATCTCCCGGCCTCCAACTGCACCGCAGACTTCTGAGCTGAACCGCCGCAGTTTACCCTTTGCCTTCCCTCGGACTCGTTATGAAATGCCGGGGCAATTAGGGCTACTGCAGAAGCATTTCCCCGCTACTTCATCGAACCCGCCCACCTGCTGCCCTGCCGGCACGCGCGCGACCTGACGTGAAGGCCGGCGCGCAGCGGGTAGGCGGTGCCTGAGGTGGGGGCGGGGCCTGCACGGGGCGGGGTCTGAGGACCCGGCAGGGCGGGCGCGGCACGCGCACCGGCAGCACCCTGGCTCCAGCGAGGTAGGGGCTGGGGCGCAGCCAGGTCACGACGGCCACGGCGGCGCCCTTAAATAGCATCCGGAGCCGGCGCAGGGCAGGCAGTGGGCTGCGGTGACAGCAGGCGGCGAACCGCCTGGCCTGCGGAGGAGGTGAGTGCTCCTGCCGCGGGGAACCGCGTCCGTGCACGCTGTGGCCCCGGGGTCTTGGCGGAGACGCGGGGCTGATGCAGCCCCGCCGGCAGGAGCCTGGGAGGCGGCGTCCGCAGCGGAGGCGCGCGAACTGGCCCTCGGCTCCTCAGGAGGTGCCGCTTTTCCGGCCTCTGCCCCGCGGCCCCCTGGGTTCCCGCCGCAGCCGAGGCCTCCGGGTCGCCCGAGCCGCCGCCGCTTCCTGTGCCGGAGCCGGGGATGCCAGCCCGCCGCTCCCCGCGGGCGGCGCGGAGTTGGTGCACGGCGGCGTGTGGGTGACGCGGGCCGCCGGACCGGGTCCTTATTTGTGTGACGGCGAGGACCGGCCTGGTGAGAAGCCGGACCCGGAGCTGAAGATGCGAAGGATGATCCCGTAGCGCGGTGACGGTGCTCTCCCTGCCCGACCTCCCTCCTGCCTCTGGGCGGGGTTTGAGGCGCGCTCCGACCGCGCGTGAACGCATCGGTGCCGGCTGTGCCCTAGCCTCCGCGTGATGGTGGCCCCTGCGCGCGCCGCTTGCGGGAGGGTCAAAGGCAGCATCGGAAGCGGGTTGCCACATGTGGAAATTCTCGCGGTGCCTCCAGAGTAGTGCCCATGCCGCTGCGCAGAGCCGTGATGGAGTGAGTCATTTGAGGAGTCTGGCATTTTTTGAAAATAGGAAGCAAAAATGATGCTATCACCTTGCAGTCTAGACGGAGAGTGCTGGTAGGTGGCTTGAATGAACACGTGGACGAGAACCTAGAGACAGATGCTCTCGCTAATCAGTGTGTACGTTAGAATAGCACACCCCTTCCTCACCCCACCCGCTTTCAAGGTTATGGAGCTTAATTAAGACCATTATAAAAGTCCCCTGCCTTTTAAAGTTCAGATTTTTAAGCTTCTTGTTGGTACAGGAATGCCCACAGTGCCCCAGCTGTTAATATGCTTCCTTTCATTTTTTAATTTATTTTTTATTTTACTTGTTTTATGTTTTGGCCCCACCTGGGGCATGAGGAAGCTCCCGGGCCAGGGATGGAACCCGTGCCACAGCAAGGACCCTAGCAGCAGCAGGGACAACCCCAGATCCTTAACCCGAGGCACCATAAGAGAACTCCCCTTCCTTTTGACCAAGAGAAACTGCTTAAATTACAGTTTCTGACACAAATTTCACCTATGATTACTGTAAACAGTTATGTACTAAACACTTAAACGAAAAGCCAATCAAAGCCTTCTGGCTGATTCAGCATTTTCAGGTGGAGGTGGCAGGTCAGGTTGGTTTAAAACCTAAGGTGCGAGTTGACTGGTTGGGGTGGGCTTGAGAAGGTGGACTTTTAAAGGAACCCTTGCTTCCTATCAGTGTGGAGCCAGGCTTGGGAGTCTTGTTCTTTTTGTTTGTTTGTTTGTTTTAGGGCCGGACCCAAGGCATATGGAAGTTCCCAGCCCAGGGGTTGAATCAGAGCCGCAGCTGCTGGCCTGCAGCACAGCCACAGCAACACCAGAACCGACCTACGTCTGCGACCTACGCCACAGCTCATGGCAGCATCAGTTCCTTAACCCACTAAGCAAGGCCACAGATCAAACCCATATCCTCATGGATACTAGTCAGGTTGTAACCACTGAGCCACAGTGGAAGTCCTGGCTTTTAAATTTGGGGCATTTAGAAAGTTCCTGTGTGCCAGCAACTGCAATTCAGGTTCAGTCCCTGGCCCGGGAACTTCCAGATGCCTCGGGTGTAGCCAGTCAATATAGTGATTAGTTAATTTGGGGCATTTAAGAAATAGATACTTGTGACAAAACTCAGGTAGAGCAGGTATCTGTATCATACAGGTTGAGTTTTCATAGCTATGGCTGCTTTAAGATGAGGTTTGGAATGGCTGCAGGTGTCCCCAGGTGCCACAGTGTCAGCCTTATTTAAATGTCCAGGTCTTGCCACGTCTTCTGTTTTTGATTTAACTGTTTTGTGTAAGTTTGGAGGAGGGGCTGGGGAAAGATCATGTTGTTTTGTCATCATAGCTGGGGAATTTCTCCTCTCTTCAAGTTTCACTTTTCTGGCAAGAGCTAAACTATAGGAATAGAAGTCATTTCCAGATATGATACTCAGTAACCTTAGAGGAATAGTTTTTTAAGGTCGGTTGCTGAATTTCTTATGTAAATTTGCCACTTAAGCCACATGTCCATTATTCTTTTGCAATTACTGTCTGTTATAACCAAATTCTATCAGTGTTGACAGAATTAATAATGTTTTACCAACAGTGTTGTTTGGATGATGCAATAGGTAAGATTCCTGTGTTAGGAAATTCAGAACTTCCTTTAAGGCAGCTCAGAGCTGTAGGTGTCCTAAGGCCTCTTCAAGCTGTGCTCTCTGACAGGCCACGGCCAGTCAGGAGGGAGCTGAAAGGTGCCAGAGTTTTAATTGAGGGTGTCGGTCCAACTTGGTGTTTAGACAGACAGGCAGGTGCTTTGACGCTCCTGCCTGGAGACCAAGTCTCAGTGAACTGAGCGGATCTGAAGCTCCCAGGGGTTGAGTTTGTGTCAACATTTTAGTACTTAAAGGATTTTTGGAGAGCTTTTAAAGCATCATGAGGCCTGAAGTCAGAGCTGAATTTGATGAACTAGAGAGTAAAGTCACCTGGTGCTCGTGTCTGCAACTTCACATCATTTCCCCTGGTTCTTTACTTAAAATGCTGAATGCCAGCTCTTAAAAAATCCTAGCTTGGGAGTTCCCATTGTGGCACAGCAGAAATGAATCCTACTAAAGTCCATGAGAACACAGGCTAGATCCTTGGCCTTGCTCAGTGGGTCAGGGATCAGTGTTGCCATGAGCTGTGTGTAGGTCGCAGACACGGCTCGGATCCCGCGTTGCTGGGGCTGTGGCGAAGGTCGGGGGCTACAGCTCCGATTAGACCCCTTGCCTGGGAACCTCTGCATGCCTCGGGTCCGGCCCTTAAAAAAAAAATTCCTAGTTTGTGTAAGCCTGAGGTGATATGTAATTTGTACCACAATGACAGGAGAAAATGATCACATAATCTGAGTTAGGTTCATTTTTCTGCTTTTTACATCCTTACATTTAGAAGTTCTTGACTGTGTTGGAGACACAGAGTACTTAGCCATAATCTTTGTGGAATCAGAAGGGGAGGATGAAATGTGATGGCGCCTTTCCTGAAACACGGCTGCCTTGGAGGGATGGCACGTTCTTTGTACAACAACTTAGCTGGAGGAGAGCACTCTGCTCCCCTTTGCTGCTGGCCCCAGGATAACACATTCGGCTGGCGCTCGAGGGCTTGTCTCCAAATTTTAAGATTGGTAGTTCCATGTGCTTTTCAAGTTTAAAAAAAAAAATATTTGAAGGGTGTCTAATATCTAAATCGAAACCACTTGTCTCAGAAAAGCAGTATTAATAAAATATATAGTATGTGGTTATATATTTATATAAGATATATTAAATGACATACTTTTTATATTATAATAGGAGTCTATGCTCATTATAGAAAATTTAGGAGCTTTAAAATGTAAAAGTCTTGGAGTTCCTGCTGTGGCGCAGTGGGTTAAGAATCTGGCATTGTTTCCGCAGCAGTCTGGCTTGGTGGATTTAAGGATCCAGCATTGCTGCAGGTGCAGCAGTGTAGGTTGCAACTGCCACTCGGATTTGATCCCTGGCCTGGGAACTTCCATATGCTGCGGGTGTGCCCCCCCCAAAAAAAAAATAAGTAGGTAAAAGTCTTCAAGGAGTTCCCTTGTGGTGCAGTGGGTTAAGGATCCGGCATTGTCACTGCAGCAGCTCGGGTCACGCTGTGGCACAGGTTTTTGTTTTTTTTTATGTTTTTGTCTTTTTGCCTTTTCTAGGGCTGCACTCACAACATATGGAGGTTCTCAGGCTAGGGGTCTAATGGGAGCTGTAGCCGCCGGTCTATGCCAGAGGCACAGCAATGCCAGATCTGAGCCGCGTCTGCAACCTACACCACAGCTCATGGCAACGCCGGATCGTTAACCCACTGAACAAGGCCAGGGATTGAACCCGCAACCTCATGGTTCCTAGTCAGATTCGTTAACCACTGAGCCACAACGGGAACTCCTGTGGCACAGGTTCGGATCCCTGGAGCCCCAGGTCTTCTATATGTCATGGGCGCAGCCCCCCAAAAAAAAAAATTTTCAAGAGATATTAACATGTTTATGTATTTCCTTTTTGTATTTTTCCAAAAATTTTTTTTAATGTAAGCATATGTTTTTAATTGAAAATAAGAATTTTGATAATTTAATTTTAATCACTTAAGTTATATTGTGAACATTTTTTCCGTGTTGTCATATATTCTTGAAAAAAAATTGTTTTTTGTTTTTCTGGTTTTTTTTTTTTTTTTTTGGTGCACCTGTGACATATGGAAGTTCCCAGGCTAGGGGTTCCAGTCGGAGCTATACCTGCTGGCCTACACAACAGCCACAGCAACCCAGGATCCAAGCTACGTCTGCAACCTACACCACAGCTCATGGAGATGCCGGATCCCTGACCCACTGAGCGAGGCCAGGGATTGAACCCGCATCCTTATGGATACTAGTCAGATTTGTTTCTGCTGTGCCACAACGAGAACCTGAAAAATTCGTTTTGAAGCAGACTGCCTTATGTGGTTTATGGACTCTGCCATTGTTTACTGTTGTGCATTTGGAAAGAACTATTTCAGAACAGTTCACCGTACTTTTTATATATTTCATTTCGTATATATATATATAAAATTTAAGTTAGGGCATGTTCTGCTTTAAAGCTGTTGAAATTGGCAATGATTTGGAAATTATTTTTATTAATGAGTGTCTTTAATGGACTTTGTGGTTTATGTATTCTAGTCAAAAGCTGTTGAAATAAGGATTTCATGCTTCGGAAAGATAAATGGAAAGAAGCGAGGGCATCACAGGAGGAAATGTGGGTTGCCTTTCATACCGTTTCCTCATTCTGGGAGGGACGTCTGATAAATGTATTATCTGTCCATTTGCGCACTTATTTGACTGCTATAGAAACTGGCATTTTCCCCACAGGTTTGTTGTGGAGAAAATGTCCGTATATATAAAGCCAAAACGCCCCGAGTACCATTGATTCTTTTATTAACCAGAGTAAAGAGAAAGTGGCTATAGAAGCTAGTTTCTTCCTGGAGGCTTAGCATCAGCGCTGGAGCGGGGCAGGGTCAGCTGACTGCCCTGGTGGCCACTGGTGGCCAGCCTGGGAGACACAGGACGTGACAGGTGATGGTGACAGCCCACAGCTCCAGGCCCTGTTCTCAGGGCTTCAGATCTCTTAAACCAGTTAATCTTCCCAACCTCCCTGTGTGGTAGGTCCTAGTCTTATCCATGTTTTACAGAAGGTAAGGAACAGTTGCAGAGATTAAGTCACCCAAACCAGGACTTGAACCCAGGCCATCTGACTTCAGGGCCAGAGTGCCTCATGGCTTGGCTCCACTTCTAGAACTGGAGGAGTTCTTAGTTTGCGGTGGGGGGAAGTTCCAGTTTATCCAGCTGGTGGCAAGACTGAGGACAGAGCCAGTTCTTCCGTGTCACTTCTCCTCGATTGTCCCGTGTCTTGTTACATGCCGACTTTACCCCCAGCATGCTGAAGCAACAACAGGTTTTGATTCAGCAAGTGATAAGATCATCTGCCACATAGCTGTGAGTGTCTGGAGAGTTAAAGAGTAAGGGGCTTTGCAGCCCAGGAAGTTGCTTTTGTTCTAAGCACTTTCTTGCGGTTGTTTTTATGGCTGCACTCATGACCTGTGGAAGTTCCCGGGCCAGGGATCAAATCCGAGCTGCAGCTGCAAGTACACACCACAGCAGCAGCAGCACCGGATCCTTA
This sequence comes from Catagonus wagneri, assembly GCA_004024745.2. Lineage (NCBI taxonomy): Eukaryota > Metazoa > Chordata > Mammalia > Artiodactyla > Tayassuidae > Catagonus > Catagonus wagneri. The sequence goes on along the minus strand of PVHT020000140.1, from coordinate 7,726,991 downwards.
ACCCGATGCACCATAGCAGGAACTCCTGAAAACGTTTAATAAGACAAGAGAGTGGAATTGTGGATCTGCAGATTTTGAAGGCACAGAGGTATCACCCAGTGGTCATGGACCCTTTTTGCCAGGACAGTTTTAGGCAGAACCCCGATATATGAAGTAAATAGAAGCAGGATTGCCCTGTTAGAAGCAGTGGGGTGGGAATCCCAGACCACACAGGCAGGAGATATGTCTCTGAGACACTGGAGCACAGCCCCAGGATCCCCGGGTCACTGAGAGCCATACACCCTCATCAGCCCTATGCTTACAGGGTGCAGGAAAGGGGGTAACTTTCCAAGGATGCTTAGCCTGTGTCTGCTCAGGCCGGGACACACAGTGGGTTTTATTCCTGGGCCTTGTGACTGTTGGAGGAATGGATGGACCTCGGTGTCATCCTTGACTTGTGCCCTGAGATCTGGCCAGTCAGCAGGCTCAGGTTATTCTGACTTATTCTCTGTCCAGCGTGCACACATTTCTTCCTTTCAACCTCCGAGTCACTGCCCTCATGCAGAGTCTGTCACCTCAGTTTAGACAACAGAGGCCTTGTTAAAAAAAAAAAAGAGGAGGACGGGCATGGTTCTTCCTAATGTAGAGTTCTGATCGAATCCCTCCTCTGCCCGGACGCCCTCCAGATTCCCTCTGGAAGACCCCGGGTCTTGGCATAGCTTGGCTGTCATGAGCAAGAGTCTGGTTCCCAGGCGTCTTCAGAACCACCTCATGCTGGGACTTTTGGAAAGCCGTGTCTGCTGGTACGGGGTTGAACCAAGGTCTACATCCGTGACTCTGTAGTGAGCTCTCCCTTCCGCCCAGCCCGTCTCCTGTGTCCTGGACAAGCCTCCCGGGCCTGCGTGCCCCCCACCCCCCCAGCCGGAGTGACATTCCTCATCCCACCCTCGTTCCTCAGAGACACTTTTTCTGGAGTGACCCTCGCTGTCCTCAGTCTCCACATCACTCCCTGGAACCCTCAGCTGAAAATACTCTAAAACTGTTCATTCTGCTTAGAAAATAGCGGCTACCCCAGGCACCCCAGCCCAGATTCAGAAATTTAAGGGTTAACTCCTGGCACACCAGAGGCTCTCTTGAACCCTGTTCTGGTTTTCGGCCTCTTCTTTTCCAGTTGGTTAGTGTCTGGCTACACTGGTTTCTCGATTTTTCGACTGGCAGCCTGCCCTTGCCCTTCACGCACCTCTGCATGTCTGTGTGTCTGGCTTCCCCAGACAGGCCCCCAGCCGCACTCTGAGCTCTGTGCTTTTAGACCTAGTCATTGTCATTTCTACGTTTTCAGCAGCAAGGAGCATAGGATCTCACTGGCGATAAGTGCTTAAATATTATCTGATGATGAATTGAGACCAGGGAACGTTCAGATGGACAGATGTCCCCTAGCCATGTGTCACTTACAAGAATGTACATTTCATGGTTCCAGGTCTGTGTGTTATGATCCCATACCATGCTTAGGTATTGTAGCCAAGATCAAGGCGTTGACGTTCTCCAGACCAAAGCCTCTGCTTTCCCGGGGTTGAACTTGGCGTGCATGAGGGCATCCGAGGTCTCTCCCAGGGCAGTTCATTCTGTTGGAGCAGCAGGTGGCTGTGGGCTTCACAGGAAGGAGTTCAGTGTCGAGTTTCAGACACTTGCATAACTGTGCTGCTGCCTGCGTTTACCTGGTGTTCCTACCTAAAATCCTACCTTGTTTCTATGCCACCGGTGAAAATATGCCACCGGTGAAATGATCGCCTAGCCATGGTTCCTTTTGCAGGGCAGTTACCCGCCTTGTGCCTCAGGCAAGCTTCCAAGGTGCCCCAGACTGAGCAGTGGGCAGGGACCTCGCCTTTCAAGCAATCCAACCAACCACCTCACAAAGGAGGGCCCCGAGCGGCAGAGGGTGTGCCCGGCGCCTGCAGCAGGCTGGGTCCCCGAGGTGGTGCCAGACTGTCTTCCCCCTTCTGACGCGAGTCAGAGGTCAAGGCCGAGGACTCCAGGGCCTCTTCGGAGTGCAGGCAGGGGCTGATCTGGGGACAGACCTCCTCCAAGGAGCCCGCGCCTTAGCCTGCAGGGTGGGGTGGGGTGGGGTGTCCAGAATAGCCGAGCCAGTCTGCTTGGCCTCTGTGGTGGGCTGTATTGAGGTGACCTGTGGCCGGCGCTGTCCTGTCCTCCCCAGCGTACTTCTTTCCATCATGGGGCCGTGCTGAGTATTTTTGTCTCCCCCTGGATGGAAAGTCCGTGTGCGGGCTCTGTTACCCCGCATCCTGGGCGCGAAGGGCTGTGGCAGGCGCCCCAGTTAGCCCTTGTATTTACTACCCCCCCCCAAGTCGGGAACTGACTGGGACTCTAACCAGGCAAGTGGCCAAGAGGGTACAAGCACTGCTTAGGAGGTTGCGGGGTAGCTTCCAAAATGGGTGCAGGTGCCCCGGATGCAGTGGGCCATCCATTGGGGGTACAGGTACGTGTCTTAGAACTTCCTTAGATATTTATTTTTTTAGGTTTTTAAAAAAATTCATATTCGTGTATATTGTAATGTTCAGAAAACATTTGCACATGTCTGTAGTTTATAAACAAGTACACCTACATATTGAGGATGTATTTATGATTTTTGAGGCATCATCAGATGTTTAGAGAACCAGAAATTAACTCCTTCTCTGCCATCAGTGTGGCAAGATCCTCCTGAATGCCATTTTTAAGAGAATTTGTTAGTCAAAGGGGAGGCCAAACCTGCTTTGAGAGACTGGGTTGTGATTTGTGTCAAATTGGTCTCTGACTTCAGGAGAATCAGGTTAAATCCAAAGTATGTTTTGCCTTTGGACTCAAAGCTTGACTGTGTAGAAGGACGCCTCATTAGGCCAAGGATTTATTTTTTCTTTGTGTTGTTCCCTTCTGTGTTCTCCCCTCCCCAAGGCTAGGGCTTGACTAAAGTGGGTGGCCTATAAACACTGGTGGTGAGTGTGAATGTACCTTTCTCTTGCATGAAAAGTCTCAGGCTTGAGTTCCCATTGTGGCACAGTGGAAATGAATCCAGCTAGTAACCATGAGGTTGCAGGTTCGATCCCTGGCCTCACTCGGTAGGTCGCGGATCTGGCATTTCTGTGAGCTGTGGTGTAGGTCACAGACGCGGCTTGGATCCTGGGTTGCTGTGGCTGTGGCGTAGGCCTGGCAGCTGCAGCTCTGATTGGACTCCTAGCCCGGGAACCTCCCTATACCACGGATGCGGCCCTAAAAAGCAAAAAAAAAGATACAAGTATCATGCTAGGTTGACCACTTCAAGTCAATGTTTGAGTTGCCTTTCTTTGTTTAAACCTTTGCCCAGTGGCAGGGTGCGGTATCTGGGTTTTCCTTTAAACAGTTTTTTTTTTTTTTTTAATTTTTAGCGGATATGGAATGAAACAATACCGGCAAAGTGTTGATCATTATTGAAACTGAAGCTGGGGTTGTGGGTTCATGGTGGCTTCTTACACTACTCTCTTGTGCTTTTTGGAAATTTTCATAGTAAAAATTTCAGCCAAACATAAAGGACCCCAAACGAATGTCACCTGTTCCAAGGAGGTACCATCAGATGGGACAATCTCTTTTTTTCTTCCTTCCGTTAAACGCTGGATCATTACTCTATAATCCTCTGCAGGTGGTTGGATGTGTTTTGTCTTCAGCTTCCCCCGGCTCATCACTGCTTCTTACAGTTACCTGAACTCTTGGTGTAACTCGAGCTCACCAGTGCCTCCCTCCGCCCCTCACCCAGCCAGCGAAATTCTGGTTCCCCTTTTCTCTCTGTTTCTTGAGTTGTCCTTTCTTCCAGCACCGCTGAGGGCGTCTCCAGAGCCGAGATCTGTAAAGTGGACTTGTCCCATGCTTGGGAGAGGCTGGCCTTCCTCTCTCTCTGGGCAGAAATCTTTTATCCTGCCTTCCACTCACCCCTGCTCTGTTGGCCGTTTATCTCTAGTTTATCTGTCCCTCTGAAACCTTGATCTATTTTAAGAGGCGTCAGTAACTCTACCAACCTTGTGTCCCCTCAGCCTTCTTATCCAGGTCACTGATGTGATCGCCGTGACCTCTGGGAGCCACAAGGACTGGGCCTGCTTCTTCCCGGGCTACTGCAGCCAGCTGCTGCTCCGTCTGCCCACAGGGCTGCCCTCCTGGGAGAGAGGCAGAGTCCCTGGCCTCTGGTTTATGTCACTGTTGTCCTTAACCCACCTGCCACCCTGCTTGCTCCCAGCACAGGCTGGCCTTTGGTGTCCACCCCCGCCCCCTCCCTGCACACCAGCCTGTTCCTGCAGCCCTGGCTCACTGGACCGCCGTCCCTCTGGCTCTAGCCCATACAGGGTGCCCTCTCCCTCCTCTGGTTCTGGAGCCCAGGGCCCTGTCTAGTTGGGTTGACTCTCACAGGTGGGTTAACTCCTGCAGATTAGGATGGTTGGCACAAACTTAGATCTGTATTTTTCTTTTCTTTTTTTTCTTTTCTTTGTCTTTTTAGGGCCGTACCTGCAACATATGGAGGTTCCCAGGCTAGGGGTCCAATCGGGGCTACAGCAGCCCACCTATGTCACAGCCACAGCAACTCAGGATCTGAGCCACATCTGCCACCTACACCACACAGCTCATGGCAACGGCAAATCCTTAACCCACAGAGCAAGGCCAGGGATCGAACCTGCATCCTCATGGATCCTAGATGGGAACTCCTTAGATCTGTGTTTTTTGGGAGAGACTTTCACCCCACCCGTCACTCTGCTGGGAGGACAGAGTTCTGGGCCACCTCGAGCCATTTCCAGAGCAGGTGGGAAATGCATAAATGGAGGAAATGAACTAACCTGACCTAATTATAGCTTCTTTTTTTTTTTTTAGCTTTTTAGGGCCCCACTTGCGGCATGTGGAAGTTCCCAGGCTAGGGGTTGAATCAGAGCTACAGCTACCGGCCTACACCACAGCCCCAGCAACACCAGATCTGAGCTGTGTCTGCAACCTGCACCACAGCTCACGGCAAGGCCGAATCGTTAACCCACTAAGCAAGGCCAACGATCGAACTGGCAACCTCATGGTTGCTAGTCGGATTCGTTAACCGCTGCGCCACGATGGGAACTTCTAATTATGGCTTCTTTATCTCGAGAACCTAAAAAGAAAAAAAAAATACAGCAAAGTACAAAGAGTAATACCATAAAACAAATACTCATAGAATTGATGGTTTTTAACATGGGCTGTTTTCTTGTTTGTTTTTTTTTGTCTTTTTGCCATTATGTAGAGCCGCACCTGCGGCATATGGAGGTTCCCAGGCTAGGGGTCTAACAGGAGCTGTAGCTGCCGGCCTTCACTACAGCCACAGCAACGCGGGATCCGAGCCGCGTCTGCAACCTACACCACAGCTCACGGCAATGCCGGATCCTTAACCCACTGAGCAAGGCCGGGGATTGAACCCCTAACCTCATGGTTCCTAGTTGGATTCGTTAACCACTGAGCCACAAAGGGAACTCCCTGGGCTGTTTTCTTTATATGTCCAGCCATCACCCAGAGTTTCTGCTGGACTGGGATCCTGTTATTTAGTCCCGAATGCCAGGACTTCGTGGCCACCTTCTGCCTCCTCTAGCATCATCTTGGAGATGCTCCCAGGTATTGGCGATGGCAAGGGGCAAAGCCTCCTTCTGTCCCCTCCCTTCCTTGTCCCCTCGGGGGCCCACCCAGGCTGCGGGGGGCAGGCTCAGGGTTTTGCAGCTCACAGGCACAGCCAGTCCTGGACAGTGAGCTCCCAGCGTTCTTTCATGATTCTGTTCTGCCTCTGTCCATAGCCACCACTGGAAGTTACTGGCTCTGGACAGAGCATCTGAGGGGACCCCAGGACTTTGGTGCCTCCTCTCTGTGCAGTTTCTCAAGCAAAAGGACCTCCTTCAAACCCTGAGGCCCTGAGCAGAGGAGAGCTGGTGCCAGCTGGGTGCAGCCCTGTGACAGGACACCGGACCTGTTTCCTGTTCCATTGTTCCCCCGTCTCTCCTCCGCGGAGCCTCCGGCCTTGGGTTTACTTTGTGGTTCATTGCCGGCCAGAGAGGAGGAGAGTCTTCTCTTCTGGATTGTTGTATTTCCTCCTCTAGCTATTATAACAGGCTCTCCTTGGGTCACCTGACTGCCCTGGACAATGGTGTCATGCTCTTTAATGTGCAAGCCCACAGGCATAATTAGGTCCGTCCCCGGGCCCAAATCAGCTGAAATGACATGCCCCTTGGATCCCGCTGTGGAGCAGGAGGCTTCACCTGCAGGAGACTCTTTGTCTCAGTTCTCCAAGAAGCTTGAAGTCAGCCTGACTGACAGGCCTCCTGGTCTCCAGCAGCTGAAGCAGAGCCAGTGGCCCAGGGCTGCTCCCTTCTCTGGCTTTGATCAGGAAACCTCCCTGCCCGCCTGGTGGCCTGTATCCAGATGTCGCTTAATGGTAGCAAATTGGTGTTTGAAAGCCAGTGCAAACAGCTTGCTTCTCTTTGGAATTTTTTTTGAATGGAAACATTTCCTCTTAAATCCATGCCATTAACATCAAATGGGGGTCCCACCCAGAGGCTTTTACGTGACCCAGATATCTTCATTGGCACATCCCGGCTATAATTACTGTTTCCCAAGTGGATGTACCTGACAGGTCTCTGTATCTGTGTTGAAGAGACAAGGGAGGAGAGCTGGTGGTTGGGTTATTTTTTTTTTTTTCCCTGTCTGGGGAATGTTGGGCAGGTCCTGCTTCGAGCATTCCTTGCATCCCAGATGCCACCCACCCAACCCGGCTCTTTGGGTGTTTCTGAGGGCTCCTCACTGCAGCCCCGCCATTGTGTTCCAGTCCCGGGTACTTTCCCTGGTTTGGAGGGTTCTCTTTTCTGTCAGAGAAAATGCACTCACAGAAGTTGGTGGCCAGCCCCGGGGTCAGGCTCTGGACTCACCCCTTCCTCTGGCGTTGGCTGTTCACTTTAAGGAGGTGTTTGCTCCCTTGCCTTTCCCGTGCGCAACCAGGATTTCTTTTAAGCAAGGTGCAGGTCTGAATGAACGTCTACATTTCTGCAAAGGAGATGAGAGAACCCTTGCCCTTAGATGAGCCGGGGCAACGTCATAATAAGGGAAACAGTTTGAGAAATAGAAAACATCATGGGAAGGGTCCCATCGTGGCTCGGCAGAAGTGAACTGGACTAGGATCCATGAGGTTGCGGGTTCGATCCCTGGCCTCACTCAGTGAGTTAAGGATCCGAAGTTGCAGTGAGCTGTGGTGTACGTTGCCTATGCGGCTCAGATCCCTTGTTGTTGTGGCTGTGGCTTAGGCTGGCAGCTGTAGCTCTGATTCAGCACCCAGCCCTGGAACTTCCATATGCCATGGTGTGCCCCCCCCAAAAAAAAAGGCAAAAAAATCATGGAAAGATGGGAAGGAATGTTTTTAGGTAGGCTTT
>PVHT020000140.1:7678562-7719473 GCA_004024745.2 Catagonus wagneri | reverse complement strand
TCTGCAACCTACACCACAGCTCACGGCAACGCTGGATCCTTAACCCACTGAGCAAGGCCAGGGATCGAAGCCACAACCTCATGGTTCCTGGTCGGATTCATTAACCACTGCGCCACGACGAGAATTCCAGGACGTGGAGTCTGAAAGCAGAGCTTGGGGAAGAGCAGTAGGTGAGGTGACAGCCGGGAGGGGAAATGTGGGGCAGGCATGGAGGCAGGAGGACCTGCGGGGCTTTGGGGTGCATGAGCGGTGCTGGAAGGAAGGGTTTGGAAGAGGAATGGAGGTGGCCAGCGCTGCGATACCTGCCTCCATGGCCTCGCTGAGACGGGGGGTCGCAGGTTAGTCCAGAGGAGTGAGGGGAGATGATGGAATGTTCTGGAGGCTTACAGACCCTGCAGGATCGAAACCCCCTCTCACTTCCTGCTTCCACCATCCCGCTCCAACCATCCCGCTCCAGACTCAAGAACTCACCCTTCCAGTTCCTTCTTTTTTTTCCGTTAAAAAAAAATTTTTTTTTTTCGTTAAAAAAAAATTTTTTTTTTTGACTGTGCCCACAGCATATGGAAGTTCCCAGGCCAGGGATTGAGTGCCAGAACCTTAACCGACTGTGCCACAGGAGTGCTCCTCTTTTTTCTGTTTATAGTCCATTTAGTTACCAAGTCCTGGTGGTCTTTTTAAGTGATTCATTTTTTTTTTAATTCTGGTAAAATATACATAACATAAAGTTTACCATTTTAATTCTGGTAAAATATGCATAACATAAAATGTACCATTTAATCACGGTAAGCATACATTTCAGTGGCGTTAAGTGTTGCATAAACATTACTGTACTCTAGTTCCGAAATTTCTCATCATCCGAAACAGAAACTGTACGTGTGAAGAAGTAACTGCCCGTCCCCTACCCTTATCTCTGTCTCTATGAATTTGCCTTTGTTAGGTGTCTTGTGTAAGCAGAATCACACAATGTGTGTCCTTTTGTGGTTGGCTTCTTTCACCTGGCCTAACGTTTTCTAGGTTCATCTGTGCCGTGGCAGATATCAGAATTTCCTTGGGTAAAGGCTGAGTAGCTCTCCAGCGTGTGCGCACAACAGCTTCTGTTGTCCCTTCCTGTGTGGGTGGATGGGGGGAGCCCCATCTCAGCTTTCTGAAGGCTCATGTGGCCTGGGTTTTTGCCGTCCTCTATGTGGTCTCCCACCTTTGTGTGGGTTTGAATCCCGTGTGCCTGGGTCCCTGCCTCTAACGTCCATAGGCTTTGGCAGCTCTCAGCCCTGGGTGCTAGTCCTGTTCTTTTTTTTTTAAGTTTTTATTTTTTCTCTTATGGTTGATTTACATTGTTCTGTCAATTTCTGCTGTATAGCAAAATGACCCAGTCACACATATTTTATACATGTATATATATATATATAATATATACGTATACGTACATACACACACACACACACGTTCTTTTTATCATCTAGTCCTGTTCTTGTGTGGAGCTGGGTGGGGACATTGAACTTCCCCTGGCTTGGTTTCCCGATCTTTGCGTGGAAGGTGACAACTCCATGCAGTTACACAAGGCGCATACTCGTGTGTAATGGCCCAGCACCAGCCTGACACGTGGCGGGTTCTTAGCCAGCGGTGGGTCTCACAGAAATCATACCTTCACGACCATTTCCCCCAAGTCTTCCTTCCTGTCTCCCGTCCAGCTTTCCTGTTATTCGTTCCAGATTAATTTGCCCCGAATCCTACAGCTGAGGCGGAGACTTGCTTCTTGCCGCCCTGTTTTCTGTCCCCAGAGCCTGAAGTTAGCGCATTTCTTAGACTGCTGGCTTGTCCTCTCAGACCAGCTCACCCCCTGCCTCTTGCATAGGCCTCTGCCAGAAAGGCTGCAATCCCACCCATTATTTTCTTTTTCACTTACTGCCATCTCGTTGGTCTTTATCTTGTGTATGTGTTTTTATTATGCGGTTTACTTGCAAGCCTCATGAACGAGATCTGCAGGTGTTCACACTTTGTACCCCCACGTGGATATTAAATCGTGTACATGCACATAGATAGGGAGGGTGTCCTCAGACTCTCAGTCCTCAGGTAGAGTCTTGCCAAGCCTTTCACCTTACAGAGTGCTCTCTCTCAGGCACTTTCTTTTAAACATCAGTAGAGGGGTACCCTGTCATGAAGCTACCCCTGCTAATCCAAGACTTGGTTCCTTGTAAAAGTCCACTAACTGAATTTTGCTTTTTCTTTCTTTTTTTATTTTTATGGAAGATTTCAAATTTTTGAAATGGTTTTTATTTTTTTCCATTATAGTGGTTTACAATGTTCCATCAGTTTTCTACTGTACAGCAAAGTGACCCAGTCACACATACATATATGCATGCTTTTTCTCACATTGAATTTTGCTTTTCCAAGGCAAGGAAATTGAACACTGCCTGGGTAATCACTTCTAGGAGTTGGACTTTACAAAAGCAAGTGTTGGATATTATTGTAAAAAGCTTTTAAACATCAGTTTAAAAAGCAGTGAAGTCTGTGGTTTAGTTCTGTGAACACGGATCCATTGGACACATTTTTTAATAGTGGTCTTAACATAATATACATGTGTTCCTGTGACTTGGGACCATTTTTGCCATGGTAGCTGCGGATGGGACTTCAAAACACAGTTGTACTTCAGCAGCTTAAATGGAAGAGAAAAGGGGGAAGATGTGCCACAAAGAACTGTCCATCCTCACAAAGTGACTTTGGAGATTCCAGAGTCCCTGCTGGAAGGAGCATATTCCAGTGAGTAAGACGTCACTGAAATATGAATAGAAAAACAGAAACTATTTCTAAAGTAATGCATATTGTTTTATGACTTAGACACGTAGCTTGATCAATATAGAAACTATTATAAGTAGACATTTGAGCATTTCATCTAGTCCCTAAAAGTGTATCTGTTCCAGCTGGACATGTTATATCTGGAATTTCTTTGTTTGGGGGCACATGTGGTAACTGTGGCCGGTGGGAACAGCGAAGGCCTGGCTTTAATCTCACTGGTTAAAAATTAGTCTGGCTTCATATTTGCCTCTAAGAACTTTGTGTCCCACTCTCTCTCGGGCAGTTTTAAGGGGAGAGGCAGGGAGGGAGTGGTCGAATGTGAAATGATTCGACTTGCCTTGACCATTTCAGTAAATCTGTTTTCTAAAAACGGAGCATCTCTGCTCCCTTTCTCCTTTTAAAACCTCCTAGGAGGTTGAATTGGTGATCCACAGATTCACTTTGATGAAAATCAAGTGGGTTTAAAGTGTACCGTGCTTGGAGTTCCCGTCGTGGCACAGTGGTTAACGAGTCCGACTAGGAACCATGAGGTTGCGGGTTCGATCCCTGGCCTCGCTCAGCGGGTTAAGGATCTGGTGTTGCCGTGAGCTGTGGTGTAGGTTGCAGACACGGCTCGGATCCTGCGTTGCTGCGGCTGCGGCGTAGGCTGGCAGCTACAGCTCCGATTAGACCCCTAGCCTGGGAACCTCCACGTGCCACGGGTGTGGCCCTAAAATGACAAAAGGCAAAAAAAAAAAAAAAGGTTTACTGTGCTTAGTTGGCCGACAGGGCCCTGAGGCAGGGGATGGGGAGAACTCCCTGTGGAACTACTTGCTCCTTTGCCTGCTCAGGATGAGGAAATGGTTCAGGGCAGCAGTGGCCACGGTCAGGAGATCCCGGGCCAGAGGGGATGGGGACAGCCACCTCTGCCTTCCTTTCTAACGGTGGCCTGGTGCCTCTGTAGAGCTTCTGAGTCTAGGGAGAGCCTGACTGCTCGTTTGGTTCCCGAGGGGACAGTTTAAGCAAATCCAGCCTTAGGTGGTTTGCCAGCCAGGGTTAAGGAGCAGGAGGGCAGCTGGTTTGGAGAGGCCCGTTGAAAGAACAGCGCACGGCCCGGCTGCTGCTCTCTTGTTCCTCCCGAGGCCAAGCCCTGCCTGGCCAGTGCCGGACAAAGAGGGCACTTTCAGGCCTCTGTCAAGGGGCCATTGTACGGGGAGGAGGTGGAGCGCCAGCTTGGCTCGCGGCTGTGAGGAGCGATGTGTCAGGAGTCGGTCTGCTGCTGCCCGGCTTGGGTGCCGCTCCTGTGGGCTTGTTTGAGGGCTGTGTTCCTGGTGAAGTAGGCCATCCAGCCACTGTTATTCAGCTGGGTGAAAGCCTGAGGCAATTGAGAAGGAGAGAAGCATCCAGCTCACCCCGTTTTTTTGGTTTATGAGTGACACGAAGAACATAAAATGCTAGTGTAAGTATCATTTTGCAGAATTGCAGGAGCGGTGTGTGTGTGTGTGTGTGTGTGTGCGCGCGCGCGCGTGGCCCTAGAGAATGGTGCCCTTGTGAGTCACCTCTGGCCCTGAGCCACTTCCCCGGTGCACACAGAGTGGTAACAGGTGAACTTTGTGTGCAGTGGACCTTGGACCCGCATGTTCGGAGGCCAGAGGGCTGGGATAAATGCTAGCAGTTGTGTAAGACGCAGCTAGTGAGATGGGTTTCAGAGGCTGAGATCCCATGGAGCGTGAGTATTGGAGGGGCCAGGAGAAGCCGCCTGCCTGATAGTTCCTAACTGCAGGGTGTGGGCTGAAGGGGACTTATGAGCCCCAGGTGCGAAGAAGTACGTGGATGTTCTTAGGGAAAGCCTTTCCAAAACACTGACCTGATGCTAACTGTCATTTAGCTGTTATTCCCAAAGTCTGGGTGGACAGGTACCAGAATCTCTGAGTTCAGACGGTCGGGTTTCTCTTCTGCTGCCCTGTTTATCTAGTCCCACCCAGGCTTGTTAGAAGGCCTCCTCCGCTCTGGTTCTTTGCTCTGGGCTTGTGCCAGCCTCCCCAACCAATGTCGGCTTCCTTGTCTTGCAGTTTGAGACCCCAGCCCTGTAGGAGATCTGGAAGACTGAGTGAGCTGGCTCTTTGTGGGCACAGGAGTAGCAGTAGGGAAGGAGCGGCTGGCTGCCAGGAGTCCTTGTGTGTTCAAGAAATACTGGCAGCTTAATCCCTTAAGCCGATTGAATCATGTTCTTAGCAAACAGCACCGTGATTATATGCCTGGGCTATAAAAACTTCCCAAGATGATGATGTGGAAATTTGCTTTTGAAAGAATTAGAAAAATATTCCAACTAGAGCACCATTGGGATGAGAATACAATCTGGGTTTTTAACCACTTGTTGACAAGTACATGAGTCTTGATACCTCTTAGAGACCTGCTGGGACTGTCTTTATACATTAAGGCTATTTATTGTGGCTAATATTCCTTGCATGTGGGTCTGTCTCCAGTTTTGAATAAGCCCAAGTGCCTTTTCCTTAATAGCAATTAAATAGAAGGGAAAGGATTGGTAATCCTTTCAGTTCTCATTTAAGAGCTGTTCCTAACATGGATCTAAATGAGGTATTGTTGTGGTTCTTCACTGTGTGGACTGCAGTTTTCCCACGTACAGCGTTAACCAGTTTGCTCAGCAAAGTTGGTTTGCAGCTTGTTACTCGGGTGCCAGCTAAGAGGTATGAATTAAATTGCTGTAGCTTGTCATTGTCATGCACTAAAAAAAAAGAATTTAGGAGTTCCCGTCATGGCGCAGTGGAAACGAATCCAACTAGTAACTATGAGGACTCAGGTTCGATCCCTGGCCTCGCTCAGTGGGTTAAGGATCCGGTGTGCCATAAGCTGTCATGCAGGTTGCAGATGCGGCTTGGATCCTGAGTTGCTGTGACTGTGGTGTGGGCCAGCAGCTCTAGCTCTGATTCAACCCCTAGCCTGGGACCCTCCATATGCCGTGGGTGCGGCCCTAAAAAGACAAAAAAGTGGGGAGGGGAGAAAGAAAGAAAAGACTTTTAGCTGGATTTAAACCCTTAGCATGAGACAAGTTCTCTTGTGGCGCATAGGGTTAAGGATCTGACATTGTCACTGCAGTGGCTCAGTGCATGGGTTCTATGGCATGGGTTTGATCCCTAACCTGTGAATTTCCACGTGCCATGGGCACAGCCAATAAATAAAAAAATACAGAAACCTTTAGTATTACAGATTAGTACCTAAAAAAAAATGTTCTTGCATAGGTGCTACGAAATCAGTAATTTTCTGTTTAGGGGTGATTGGGCTTTTTTTTTTTTTTTTTCTTTCCTAGACTTATTTCTAGAAGTTAGACCCTTTCTTAGTTTAATGCTGTCTTCTTGTAGCTTGGCTACTGATGATGCTTAAGATTTAAAAAAAAAGTCACCTGTTTATGACTGTGTCTGTGGAGGGATGATTTAATATTCTCACACAGGGATGTGAGCCTTTTTGAACAACCTGGTGGATCTGCATAATCTAGATTTTGTGGCAGTGACTTCAGGGACTCTTGGGAGAGAAGAGGGAAGGACGGGGTGTGTGTGCAATAGGGTGGCGAACTTGCATTCAGACTTGAAGAGCTGTGAGCAGATGAAGACAAGTGGGAGATGGAATGATTGGAGACAAAGGCGGGTGTGCACCTTATATGCATAAGGTTTCTGTGAGTCCACAGAGTTGCAGTAGCGTTTATGAACTCTGACCACCTGGTGCCAGTAGGGCATAGGCTCCGTCTGTCTGCTTACCCTCAAAGTCTCCGTGTGAACATTCCCCGCTCCGAGGGGGCTTCCCTGGTCTCGGGTCTTAATGGTGGTTACACTTACTCCCCGCTGCGGGTGATACCACTGGTCTAACTTGGTCTCCTCCTCTCTAGCTGGTTAGCCCACTGAGAGTCAGGCCAGGTCGTCGGCACCCAGCTCCTAGTGCACAGTAGAGGCTAGGGTTTGTTGAATGGCCGGAGTAGCTCAGTGGGAGCTAGGAATTCATCTAGGAGAAATCTGCTGTCAGTGTGCTACTGACAGGCTCTTCCTTCCTTGATCTGTTTTATGTCAGTTTAGAAACCTCCCAATATCTGATCATTCATTTCAGTGTTTTTTTTTTTTTTTTTTTTTAAATATGCCCAGTGTCTCTAATTGGGAAGCCCAGGAGAAAGAAAACAGTGTCTGTCTTCAGAACTGGTACTGGCGGTGACACTAACTGATGCCTGTCCCTGCCCAGGGGTGGAGCAGTGGGGTGACTGCTCCGAGCTCCTCATTGGCCAATCTTCCACTGTCTCTTCAAGTGTGGGACATCAAGTATGGATTTTGTCTGCTAGTTACCTTTAGCCTAGTAGGCAGCAGCATGAGACTGGGCATGTGACAAATGCCCGGAGAGACCTTGGCAGGCCAGGTCAGCCCCGCCTGAGCTCCTCCACCCCCCGTCCCACCCCCACCCTGACGCCTGGTCTGCTTCTGCAGTGGTGTGTCACCCAGCAGTCAGCTGTTGGTGGCACAGATGGTGAGTGGCTTTGTAAGCCCTGGTGCTTTTTCTCCAACAGTTATGGCCTGGAGAAATGGGCTTATCTGCTCCTTCTCTGCTGTCATGTTAAACTTTGAAATTTCCTGGGTGGGGGTTTGGAGGTGTGGGGCTGGGGTATATGTGTATGCCTATGCAGGAGTGTCATAGCCCCTGATTGCATTATGTTGCCTCCTGGAGTATTGATGGCCAGTGAAAACACCTGATATTCTGCAACTCTATTAAAAAAAAAAAAAAAAAGCAATAGCATAATTTAAATTTAAAGAGTATTTCTGTATTTGAAAGAAGGAAATTATTTTCAGTCTTGTGACCTACTTGTTAAAAAGAACATATAAAAAGGAGCTCAAAATTTCCATCTGAACTTACAGTTAAAAGATTAGCACTTGTTGCATTGCCTGGGAGTTTCTGAGCAAAGTCTTTCAGATCATTTACTAGGGTTTCCTTCCCTGTACTAAATAGAATTATTCTTATTTGATATCTGTACTGCACATTAATTTTTTATACTGATATGTATATAAATTATCTATAGTATTCAGTCGGAGGTTTTAATATCTATGGAGTTGTTTGTCTGATTTTCTTCTGTGTATTTTGGTTTCTTAACTTTGTAAACTGGTAGTTAAGTAGTTACCTTCTCCATTCAAAACTAATCACACAATAACGGTAGAGGAAATGATAATGATGCACAGCACTGATTGAACAGTTCTGATGCCTCACACTGTTCTCAGCTCTTTATGTGAACCATTTAGTCCTTACAAAAGCCCTGCAAGATAGGTCCCGTTTTTATGGATGCAGAAACTGAGGCACAGAAGGGGAGTGATTTGTCCCCAGTCACACACCTGATGCACTGGGGAGACAGGCTTTGGCTCTGGAATCTGGGGTCTTAAATACTATTTTACGCTTTCTCTCAAATCCTGGCTATCATCTCTGTCTAGATATGTGCTGGGTAAATATCTGTAGATATTTATGCACACTCATTGATTGTTTATTTTAGCTATAAAAGCTTGAGGAATATAAAAGACACTATTTTATCAGAATAGCCAACTATAATTTCCCCTGCATTTACGAGGCTGCTTTTATGGGTACCAAAGAGTGTGGGAAAGGTGAGGAGTTGCAGTGAAAGTCAGCCTGGTCTGTTTCACCAGCCGGGGAGCCCGTGCTGAGCTTTGTGAAGAGGTAGAATCTTATGGCCCCAGGTGGTATGGGCTAGTTTCTGCCTCTCCCTTCTTCTCCCCGTCAGCTGTGATCATGAGACTCGTGCATATTTGATTAGGTGGAAGAGAACAGGGAGGAAATATGAGGCAAGAAAATGACTTATGCCCCTTCTTTGAACATTGTACAGCACACATTCTAAGTAAATCTTCTTAACGTGGTTAATGAAGGCTTTACACAAGATGATAGAAGTAAAACCAATTCCTAAAATGTTTTTAGAAAAGTGAATTTTTTTTTTTTTTGGTCTTTTCTAGGGCCGCACTAGCGGCATATGGAGATTCCAAGGCTAGGGGTCTAATCGGAGCTTTAGCCGCCGGCCTTCGCCACAGGCACAGCAACGCGGATCTGAGCCGCATCTGCAACCTACACCACAGCTCACGGCAATGCCGGATCCTTAACCCACTGAGCGAGGTCAGGGATCGAACCCGCAACGTCATGGTTCCTGGTCAGATTCGTTAACCACTGAGCCACGATGGGAACGCCAGAAAAGTGAAATTTGATAGCCAGAAAAAGACCTGGCCCATCAAACCCAGGCCAGGGGTCTGGAGCAGCACTGACACCCGGAATGAACGGGCCCTTTTTCTCTCCGTAGACTGCAGCGTAGGGCACCGCCAGCCCAGGATGATGCAAGCCCACGAGTTGTTCCGGTACTTTCGGATGCCAGAACTGGCTGACTTCCAGCAGTACGTGAGGACCCTCCCAACCAACACGCTCATGGGCTTCGGTGCATTCGCGGCGCTCACCACCTTCTGGTACGCCACGCGGCCGCGGGCCCTGAAGCCACCATGCGACCTGGCCATGCAGTCGGTGGAGGTGGCGGTAAGTGGAGCCTGGCTGCCCGCGGGCCCTGCCTCTCTCTCTCTCTCTCCCTTTCCCCAAGACTCCATCGAAGGCGACGAGCAAGATCACAATCACAGGCAAAAACTGGTTTGCCTGGGCACTTCGTGAGTCCAAATGTGCTCACCCAACAGAATTCCAGCGGTGATAAGAGGTGGAGGCCATGATGTAGGGCAGAGGGACACGGCGGGTAGTGCTGGCTGGGTGTCTGCCCACGTCACACGCAGCAGAGGCTCGTTCTTCAAATCACAGGGGCCTTCTGCCCTGCGCTGGGCTCTGAAGGACCCCGAAAGGAGAAAGGACAGCTGCAGGGTCCCTGCCCTCGGAGCCCTCGTCCCAGCAGAGAGGAGGAGGGTTGTCAAATGTTAGAGAATGAAGGGTTTCACCTGTAGGGGTTCTGATACTTGGAAGACATCCTTCAGCGATTGGAAGGGACTCGGGGATTTCTAACAGGAGGACTAGAGTAGGAGCCTGCTAGAGGAACGTGGCCACAGAATCTAGGACGAGCGTGAAGAAACAAGGGCATTCGAGAGGCAGGTGAGGGCGGGTTGGATGCTGTACTTGTGTGTAACTTGGGCCAGTGAAGGGCCGTGCTCTCATCATTATAAAAACCCAATCAGAGGAGCTCCCGTTGTGGCGCAGTGGGTTAAGAACTTGACTAGTATCCATGAGGATGCAGGTTCGATCCCTGGCCTCCCTCAAGGGGTTAAGGATCCAACATGGTCACAAGCGGCATAGGTCGCAGATGTGGCTCTGATCTGGCATTGCTGTGGTGTAGGCCCATTCAGTCCCTACCCTGGGAACTCCCTCATGCCGTGGGTGTGGCCCTAAAAAGAAAGAGAAACAAACAAATGAAAAAAAACAGAGAGTAAGTGAGGTCCATCATTCGGGCTCACTGGCTGAGATGACAGGTCCTTCCAGAAGGAGTCTCTCCGGGTGCTCCCTCCTGAATCTCTTAGGAGAAAAGATGGAGTAGCCAGGGGTGCACAGGTGCTGTGACCTCTCAGCTGTTCTCTGCTTTGTAGCATCTTGCTTTCCCCTACCCAAGTCAGGGTTCATTTGCAGGCTTTATTACTTGCCAAAGAACAACGTTGTGAAGTGTTTTTTTCATTTACTGCTTTTAGATACAGGGGTGAAAGGTTCCCCCCTGGCCCCCAACGGGCTGACGGCTGCGAGGAGGAGAGTGTGTCCTTCCAGATAAAGCTCTGGCCTGACTAGTGCCTTTCTGTTATTTATAGGTTTTCAGTTCTTTGCCTCGTTTCAGACAACTTCTTGGATTCATTAACATGAAACTCTTAAAATACATAAAAGATATGTCAGTCTGATTCATGCTAAAAATAGAATGTACTCCTTCCTGCTGAGGAAAGTTGGCTTTGTGCTTCATTTCTAGTTAGAAAATAAACTTTTTTTTTTGTCTTTTTGCCGTTTCTAGGGCCGCACCCGTGGTGTATGGAGGTTCCCAGGCTAGGGGTCTAATCGGAACTGTAGCCGCCGGCCTATACCACAGCCACAGCAAGGCAGGATCCGAGCCATGTCTGCAACCTACACCTCGGGTCATGGCAACGCCGGATCCTTAACCCACTGAGCAAGGCCAGGGATCGAACCTGCAACCTCATGGTTCCTAGTTGGATTCGTTAACCACTGAGCCACGACGGGAACTCCTAGAAGATAAACTTAATATTTCACAACAGCTAGTCATATACCAATCCTGAGTAAAATTTAATTTTTGCTAATGCATAACGTGTGAGCTTTCTGGCATCCCTTCTCTTCTGACAGAGGACCTCGTGTTTCATAGTAGCATTGCCATCACTATGAAAAGAGTACTTGGCAAGTGTAGATTTAAGATATTTATAATTCAGCAGTAACTTAAAAAAACCCCAAAAAGCGAAATCCTTGCTCTATGAGAAGTTGGGGAGGCTTACAGTGTGATTTTAAGTCGCAGCGTAGCATGAAGTCATTGAACCTTATTAAAGTAATCATACATGTCCTCTGCAGAACAATTTAAAAATACAGCTAAGCAGAAAAGATATGGAGTCTCTGATTCCACTACTTGGTACATGGCTTTCTGATTTTTCTCTTTTCTGATAGAAATAGATTTAGCTCTGATTTTCAGAATTCGTAGGTCTTAGGAAGAGACACAAAATTTGCTTGGCGTTACTAAAAGAGAACTCAAAATATTGAGTTTAAGATTAGCTTTGGAGTTATGATGCTTAGTAACTTTATTTTAATTTATTTTTATTTTTATTTTTTTTTTGTCTTTTGTCATTTTAGGGCCGTACCCACGGCGTGTGGAGGTTCCCAGGCTGGCGGTCTAATTGGAGCTATATCTGCCGGCCTACACCACAGCCACAGCAACGCCAGATCCGAGCCACGTCTGCGACCTACACCACAGCTCACGGCAACGCTGGACCCTTAATCCACTGAGGCCAGGGCTCGAACCCACTTAGTAATTTTAGATTCTTTTCTGCAGATAGCATTGTCACGCAGACTTTCATGGCAGAAAGAGGAACTTCATTCATTTCATCATTAATCAGGAGCCTCTGTATCTGACACGGCTGTAGGGGCTGATTGCCAGAATAAAATGTCGCTGCTTTGTTCCTGCTTTGAAGACAAGCAAGGAGCATTTGCCCGTCCCCACCCTCACCCCCCACCGCTTTTTGCTTAAGCAATTTTTTTCGTCCTCCTCTTCCTATGAACTTTACATGGCTTTAAAGTACCTGTGCTGTAGACCTGGGCAGGAAGGGCAGTATAAGCAGAAACTATAGCTTAGGGTAAAGAAGTTCCAGTTGGCACCAGAATCCCCAAAGTCTCTCTTAAGCTTTTGAGCCTGGTTTGATCAGGACCCTCTGGGTCCCTCTGTCTCAGGTGCAGCTCACCACCTGCCGCAAGGACTGTCTTCCAAAGCACTTCTCTGCTGTTGCTCCCTCTAGGTGAAAGGGATGAAAGCAAGTTTTTTTTTCTTTGCCTCCCCGGGGCATGTGGAGTTCCCAGGCCAGGGATCAGATCCAAGCCACAGTTGCAACCTGTGCTGCAGCTGTGAAAACGCCAGATCCTTTAACCCACTGTGCCAGGCCGAGGATTGAACCTGGGTGCTGGCACTGCAGAGACACCGCTGATCCCATTGCACCACAGCGAGGGTTCCTGGTTATTGTTTTTGTTTTCGTTTTCTACTCATCACAGGTGATGTGCAGGTGTTCTGGTTTTAGCTGGTCTCAGCCTGTTCTCTGGAATTGAGATCCCCACGGCCCCCTCATAAAGATCATCTCCACTGGAGGGACTAGAAACCCTTTTGGGATTGGGCCAGACCACGCAGGTTGCAGTTACAGGACATAGGAGAGCACGTTGGAGCTGGAAGAGACCAGAGAGGCAGGGAGATGTGGCCGAAGCTGGACCCGGCCTCTCTGCTTGGACCAGGCGGCCGTGGGTAAGCTCAGCCAGCCTGACCTTGATTCCTCATCCAGAACAGGCTTGACCCCTCCCGCCATGTCGAGAGGCTGCACAGATGTGGGTGGCAAGTCCGCTGGGCCCTTGAGAAGTGTTCAGTTGGTTTTCTCCTTCCATAGAGGTCTTCTGTCGTAACCCTCACTTTTTTTTAAGGGCCACCACACCCGTGACATAAGGAAGCTCCCAGGCTAGGGGTCAGATCGGAGCTGCAGCTGCCGGCCTACACCACAGCCATAGCAACGCCAGATCCGAGCTGCATCTGTGACCTACACCACAGCTCAACAACGCCAGATCCTTAACCCACTGAGTGAGTTCAGGGATTGAACCTGCATCCTCATGGATACTAGTCGGATTCGTTACTGCTGAGCCACAGTGGGAACTCCCGTAATGCTCACATTTTATATGCAAAAGAACAGCTGACCCCAAAGAGGTGTATTTATTCTACTAGTGGAAGCCTGGAACTCTTTTATGCTGCCTCATAACGGTAGTTGAAAGTTATTTATCATAGCTAGGGCTCTACTGGGGGGAAAGGCTATATCAGAATAATGAGGAAACTTTGGATCCCTCTAGATAAATATTGAGTCGGTTTCTATAGCTTCTGAAGCCAGGCACAGACTCTTCTGAAAATGTATTTGCAGGCAAAGGAGTCTGAAGGTAGTGACAGAAATGGAAGGAGGAGTAGTGACAGGTAAGGTAAGATGGAATCTGGGGTCCCGCACACAGGTTGCATGTAGGATCGGGAATTGTCAGGGATGGGATGGGGGTGGGGGCTGGGGGAGGGGGCAGGGTGCCGTCAGAGCTTGGGCGGCAACGGCCCAGGTGGAGTTCTGGGAGCTTCTCCCTTCCCTGAACCAGGCCAGGCCAGAACTTGCTCTTGATGGGGTTGTAGACCAGACTTTAAGGGGTTCAGGCAACAAACCATTCCAGAGTAAAGATAAGATAAAGAGTAAAGATAAGATAAGTAAGGATAGGAGCCTTTGTCAATGTAGGTGGCTGTCTTCTCAAATTAATTTGGAAAGGCTTTTGAAAACTATGAGATTTTGACATACTGAAACGAAAACCCAAGTTATTTTGTTTTGTTCTTAAATATCAGAGGACGGAACACATCATAGCAAATAAACACTCTTTTATACCTTCCAGTCCTTAGCCTTTTAACGGCTTCATTTGAAGACTGTCAGAACTCAGTTTAAAACTGACCCCCAGTAACTCAACCAGCTAGTCTGTAACAGAGTCCCTGTTTAGACGAGCTACCAGACCTTGGATCTAGTGTGGATTCATCCCTTTTCATATGCAGAACCGGTTCTTGGGGTGTAACTCATGCCATCTCCAGGCTGATGACTTACTTCCACCTCAGATGACCCCAGGTCCCACGTGACATTTGGGTCCCGTGCCAACTGGGTGACTCATTTGCATGAAAAGCTGAGATTGAAACATCCATGTGCTGGGACGTATATGGATTGGAGCTTGCCTTTGCCTTTTAATCCCGTGCTGCCGAAGGCGGGAGATGAAGGATGTGACCCTCTGGGCTGTGATCCGCCCCGAGTCACAGAGCGTAGGTATCAGGTGGGCGCGTGCGCTCAGCAAGTACCTGACGTGCCGAAGACCAGGGAGGAGGAGGCTGCTGTGCTTTTGGAGTGGACAGCCCAGCAAGAAGGACCACCGAGGATGCCTTCCAGCCCTGGCAGAGGGCGACGGCCATCCTCAAGCTATGAGTAACGCAGGTGACTTGTTTTCGTGCCCTAAAATTAGAACCGTGGTTCCTCATCAGGGAAGAGCTGGAGAGAAACAAACTAAACGTGGCACTTCCAGCCCATGGAAGCCGTAGAAGCGGTGCTTGGTAAATAGCAAGGCTTTCAAATTCAAAAGCTTTCAGCCGGCAGGTTGAATAGGTCTGAGGATCTTATGTAGGATATGGCGACTCTAGTTGATGACGCCATATTGTGTCACTGAAATTTGCTGAGAGAGGAGTTCCTCTCGTGGCTCAGTGAAAACCAGTCCGACTAGCATCCATGAGGGTGCCAGCTATATCTCTGGCCTCACTCAGTGGGTTAAGGATCCGACATTGCCGTGAGCTGTGGTGTAGGTTGCAGATGGTGGCTCGGATCCTGCGTTGCTGTGGCCAAAACCGGCAGCTTCAGCTCCCATTCGACCCCTAGCCTGGGAACCTCTATATGCCGTGAGTGTGGCCCTAAAAAGACAGAAAAAAAAGCGGGAAAGAAATTTGCTGAGAGCATGTGTCAATGCCAAAAATGGGGGGAAAGGGTGACCCTGTGAGGTGATGGCTATGTGCATCGATGGGGGGACCTTTCACAGCACACGCGTGTATCACGTCATGCCGTGTACCGCAGATGTGCTGCAGTGTTGTCGGCAATACTGCAGCAAAGCTGGAAACACACAGAGTGGTGATGCCCCTGCACTTGAGTGTCTGGGGCATAGTGGGCAGAGCCTGCGGGGAAGCTGCTGGGGTGGGACGTAGTGGGGTGGACTGGATGGTGGGGCCACTCACCCCATGACACCAGCTCCAGGGGTTGTCGAGGTCTGGCAGAGCCGTCGGAAGGTACAGCAGCCAAAGGAATGTGAACCAGGTCAACACGAGGAGGCAGGGGCTGGATTTCAGGGACAACCACGCTCCTGCAGTCATTTGTGAATGTGAACCTGAACACAGGCATCAGCCTCACCTCTGGGAGGCCTGGGGACAGGCGACTCAGAGGGCGAAGGGCGTGCGAGACTTTGAAGGATTTCCTGTCTGTCGGGAATCCTCATGTAAATTACCACCGTTTAAGCATCAGTGTTCACTTACCCGCTCTGCGTACACAGCCGGCTCAGCCCCAGTCCTGAGTGCGTGTACTTGTGCGTGTGGTCAGGTGAAGAGGAGGACACACGGGTGTGAGTTTTCCAGAAAGATCACATCTGCGGGCATTTTCAGCAAGCCAGCCGGGGCACAGAGGGTAGGGCTGGAGACAGTGTATTTGGAGGGGCTGTTTCTGTTGAGAAGTGTTACTCTGGGAGTGTTTTTATACCTGGAGTTAATTTCAGCACCTTTGCTGAAACTTAATGGACTTCTTAATAACAAACTGCAAAATCTTACTAACTGACTTCTTCACTCAGCTCCCATTAGGGGGAACTTAACTGAGTTTCTGGTGCGGTTGGGCTTGTCTGCTACCTCGAGAGCAGCAGGTGATTTGACCGCAGTGGTGGAAGCGTCCATACTGGTCAGGGGGCCAAGGCGGTCTGTGGGCTGGCGTTGGAGGTGAGGGCAGGTGTCCGGAAAACTCAGGGCAGAGGGTCTTATCTTTGTACCATGATCAGGCCATGAGAGTGTTAAGAAGCTGCCTTTGGGAATTCAAAGAAAGAAAGGTGATTTTTTTTAGAAAAACAAAGTTATTTCTGGCTCTTTTTCAACCAGGAAGAAAAGCTCAAGTTACCCTCTGGGAACATGGTCAAACAAGGCCTGAAAACACAATTTGATTTTGTCCAGTTGTTGCTCTCAGGTGTCATGAAGCAGGGACACGCGGACACATACATGACGGAAACTGTGTGCTGCCATTACTTAGTGAAAATTTAAAAACAGCCTCCCCCAGGCAGGGTCCTCTCCTGTGAATGAATGGTGGCAGGTGTGGGCCTTCTGAGCCTCTGGATAGAAACCTCTTTTCACACCAATGTCTAAATAGCCGACTGAGGAGTTCCCATTGTGGCTTAGCAGGTTAAGAATCCGACTAATATCCATGAGGTTGCGGGTTCGATCCCTGGCCTTGCTCAGCGGGTTAAAGGTTCTGGTGTTGCCGTAGCTGCAGTGTAGATCACGGATGCGGCTCAGATCTGGTGTCGTTGCTGTGGCTCTGGTGTAGGCCAGCTGCTGCAGCTTCGATTCAACCCCTAGCCTGGGAACTTCCCAATGCTGCAAGTGTGGCCCTAAAAAGACAAAAAATAAATAAAAAAATCAAAATAAGAAGCCAGCCGAGGATAAGAAACAGACATGGTTCCTTCTGGCTCACGCTGAGCAGCAGCCACGCAGAGATGGCTGCGGGAGGCCCGTTTTGCTAGAACTGTGTGCCTTCGTGGGATTTGGGTTCCGTAGCTCTGAGCACCTTCTCTGGAGGCTGGGGAGCTGTTCTCCCTCGGGCAGGTGGCTGGCTGTCCCTGGAGACCACACTGACGTGTGTTTGGCCGTTTGCTCAGCACCCCTTAGGCAGGTCCTCGCATCGGGACGGGGGAGCTCAGGACGCTGGAGACTGGAGAGCGTGCTGGGGCTGATGGGAAAGGCCTCCTGGGGGTGCAGAACCAGACCCCACTCGGCCCCAGGGGTCTGGGCCTGCCTGCTCCAAGACGGAGCTGAACAGAGTGTGGGCTGAGTCTGAACCCAGATGCCCCACGTGGCAGGTTTGAAGCTTCCTTCACGTTAGGATGTGGGACTGAGACAGGCCTCCCCGCCATCTCCTCCTCTGCAGAGTGGCTGGACTGTAGGCCCATTGCTCACTCCTTCCACCTCCTGCACTCAGATGACAGCACCCAGCACCAGTCTAACTGGGGCTGCCGCCCCTTCTTCACTCACGGGGCATAACAGATCTCAGGCAGTTTGCTGGTTAAGTGGTGAGTGCAAGTAGTGAACCTGAGGGTCACCCTGTAACATTTATGCCAGTATAATGACGGGGGACTGCTTCTAAAATATCCTGTTCATCATCGTTTCAAAAATATGGTTAGGAGCATCACCTACTGGCTGGTCTTTAATAAAGGCCCTAGTTTGCTCTGTCAGCGACCCCGTGTTGCTGGATGGGAGAACCGAGGGCCAGAAAGCCTCTAGGTCCCTGGATGGAAGCGTTGCTTTGTGCCCGTTGATAAAAGGCTGCAGGTAGTGGTGGTCTGGGCACGTAAGAGGCAGGTAAGATCTGAGTGCTGGGAGAAGTGTATTTCACCTGGAGGATATTGGAAAGAGCCAAAAAAAAAAAAAGTCATTTTTACCCCCAGGATGGTGGTTCTACTTGCTGCTTTTCTCCTGGGAGATAGATTGGACATTGAAATCCAGCCAAGTGTTCAGCAGTCTTTAAAAGTTACTCGGTTCTGCCCCCTCCCTCTGTGCTGTCTCTTCCTTCCGCTTCTCCCTTCCTCCCTTCTGCTTCCTTCTCTCCCTGTGCCCCCTGCCCCCAGCCCCTCTTCTTAGAAGGAATAAACAATAATAACACGGGGTAGTTGACTCTTAGAGTCTGTAGATATCTATTTTCTAGATCGAGCTGTGTGAGACCACCGTTTAAAAGCTTGGGGTTTTCTATCCCCACGAAATCCTCGGGGATGTAGTCATTTGCTTTTGCATTTAAGTTTGGGAGTGATGCAAATGGATTCTCTCCATCAAGTGTTCCTTTTTCTCAAATTTGGCGAGAGTTCTGGTCTTGGGCGGTTGCACATGCTCCCTGTCTTCCTGGCCTGACTGCCCCCCAGGGGAACTTGACCGTTTATTTCCTAACTCAGTCCTGCCTGGGGAGCCCGACCTCTAGAGGAACCTCAGCTTGTATAGCTGTTGCCGAGTATCCTCGTGACCGCCCATTTGACCATAACGTGGTCACTACACAGTGACTCACAATCTTTTATTTTTTTTGAACTGGGAGAACTGTATAATCACCTTAAAGAGGAAATAAAAGACCCACAATCCTCCCTGACTCAATCTTATTGGCCGCTTTCCTGCGCAATCCATTGGGCTTGTCTTGTATAGCTCTCCCTGTTTCCTTTTTTTTTTTTTTTTTTCACTTTTTAGGGCCATACTCACTGTATATGGAGGTTCCCAGGCTAGGAACTGAGTCAGAGCTACAGCTGCTGACCTTCGCCACAGCCATAGCAACGCAGGATCGGAGCCACATCTGCAACCTATACCACAGCTCACGGCAACACTGGATCTTTAACCCACTGAGCGAGGCCAGGGATTGAACCCACAACCTCATGGTTACTAGTCAGATTTGTTTCTGCTGCGCCACAAAGGGAACTCCATCTCTCTCCGTTGTCTTGAGCACAGCTAGAACCCCACCTCCACGCCATGTGTAACTTGTGTCAGAAGTCTAGGAAGGCCCCTTCAAAGTATTTTTTCTTTCAAGCAGGTGTTCCTAGAAATAGCTGCATGTGCTTGAATAACTCAGTAATTAAATGCGCTGCCTTTGAAATGGCTCAGTTTTTGTCATACCCGCAAACGTTTGTACTCGCGTTGTTCTAGCCGCACTTCCCAGCGCTCGGCGTGAAGCCCTCGTCTCTGTAGGTGTAACTAAAGTTGCCAGCATCTAGTGTTTATGGATCGCACTTTCATTTGAGAAGATGACACACGTGCACATCAAAGGTGATGATTCTTGGAGTTCCCTGGTGGCTCAGCGAGTTAAGAATCCGTGGGTTATCACTGCTGTGGTTCTGGTCACTGCTATGGCATGGGTTCAGTCCCTGGCCAGGGAACTTCCACATGCCATGGGCACACACACGGCCCCCAAAAATGATGATTCTTTGTGGGCACACGTGATCATTTCATAAAGTAACAAATATCAAAGCACATATCTTGTTGCTTGGTCTCTCTTACCCTCATTTCATTCACTCCTCTCTTGAAATTACAGAATACACCTTACAGTTATGTGACAGTGTGACAGTTCCTCGTGTGAGGTGGACTTTTTATATTTGATTCTCTCTTCGAACATGCCATCTGTCTGTCTTTCCCTAGGGCAGTGACGGTGCCCGGAGATCGGCGATCCTTGACAGTGACGAGCCCTTGGAGTATTTCTACGATGACGTCAGGACGTTATACGAAGGTTTCCAGAGGGGCATACGGGTGTCAAGTAAGCATCTGGCTGATTCGTGTGACTAATGGTTAATGTCTCCCGTTCAAAAATTTGATCTTTCTGCAGGAAGCCATATATGCGCTCAGTTCCACCCACTCAGCCTGGCTATTAGTCCCGTCTCCTCCGATAACTTCCGTGAGTCTGAGCACGTGGCCCCTGGGTGTCCCGGGCAGAGGGGCTTCTGCTGTTGGATGCCTGTTTCGTGGAGACACACGTCCATTAGCTCAGTATAGACTTGGACGTTTCCTGCAGTGAAGAGACCTGTTTAACTGGGCCTGACCCAACATTTCTCACACTTGCTTGACCCATATTTTGAGAAATAGACACTGACCTCCGTGGAAGCGGCGTCCCCTCAGAGACACTGGGGACTGCCCCATGTCCCTGACGGAGGCACAAGACGGGCTACCAGCACATGCCTTCCAGCCCTGCTCCCTGCTGGCTCTGTGCTCACCCCCAAGTCACAGTGAGCTCTGGCAGAGCCTCAGCGCCCGTGCTTTCCCTGCCCTGTGGCTCCCGGTGCCTTTTTGTCCCCCATCACAAACCTCTTCTTTCCCATCCCCGTCCAGGGTGCCTGGTAGTCACTGATTTCATAGAAGTCATGTTACATCTCACCTTTTTTATAAAATCTTCCTGGTCTCTCATTTTCCTCCACCACCTCTGAGTGAGGCGATCCCCCTTGCCCCAGCACCGTGTACCTGTTTCTTCAGTAACCCTTTCGTGTACCTGTTTCTTCAGTAACCCTTTCGGGGTGCACAGGCGTAGTGGGTCACCCTGTCCCCTGGCCAGGGCCACCTCTCCCCCCGCCCCGGCGCGGAGCCCACACACAGCCAGTGCTTCATTAATGTGCCCTCAATGAGGGGGATGATGCCCTCAGCTCACCGCCCCTCTTTTTATTTTCACCTCTTCCTTTTCACTTATTCCAGGTTCTGCTCTAGAAACGGCCTTTGGGACCCATGGTTTGTCATTAAATCTCTTGGTGTTAGCTTCCGTTCCCGCCGCGGCCAGCTAGCCCATGACCACCTTATGTCCAGGGACGCTGCTGCCTCTGTCCCCCACGATATGTTGCATGTAGTGTGTGCTCAAGAAGTACCTACTCGTTGCTTTTTACTTAACACTTAACCCAGTAAAAAGCGGCTGGCTCAGTTCCGTGTGTTTTTACCCCATGATTCCTGTGGAAGATTCATTAGTTAAGCCCACTACAGAGGCAGCCAAACTTACATCTATATTGTTTCATCTGTGAACTGCTTCAGAGTTAGTGTCAGGTCAGATAGAACAGCCTGACATAGGCCACATGAAAATATATTATATGTATGTATGTGTATAGTGTATGTATGTGTTACCACTACTGCAAAGCACACGTATGTGCAAATGTACATAAATTTTTCCCCTTGTTGGCAGAGGATGGGATTCAGCTGGGAACATGGGGACTTCTGTCACACTTCTGACTCCCCTCTGATCTTAAGACACATCACATTTTTTTTTTGGTCACTTTCTCTACTTAGAAAATAAAGGTCTTGGAGTTCCTGTCATGGCGCAGTGGAGACGAATCTGACTAGGAACCATGAGGTTGTGGGTTCGATCCCTGACCTCGCTCAGTGGGTTAAGGATCCGGAGTTGCTGTGAGCTGTGGTATAGATCACAGACAAAGCTAGGATCTGGTGTTGCTGTGGCCTAGACCGGCGGCAACAGCTCCAATTAGACCCCTAGCCTGGGAACCTCCACATGCCGCAGGTGCGGCCCTAAAAAGACAAAAAAAAAAAAAAAAAAAGGGAAAAGAAAAGAAAGGAAGGTCTTACATGAATGTTTCAGAGCAGTCGAAGAAAAATAAGTTCTGTCTTCTTAACCAATACTGCTTGAGGGGAGCTGCTTTGCAGATCACTTTTCTCTCCTTTTTCTTCGGGACCTTTTTTTTCTAAGGCTTCATTTTCCTGAGCTGTCATAAGATTAAGCTTGTATAGGAGAGCGCAGACCAGCCTCTAGAGGAGGAGTTTGTTGAGTGATGGGAGAAGCCAGCCTGGAATTTGTACACCCAGTGCGGTATTTTAAAATGTCCTGCACCTTCCTAAGTATCCTGTACACAAGAAGCTGTTCGTAAAGATTGAGTTCTGTGTTGTAGTAGTTTTCATTCTACCTGCACTTTATATCATCTGGGGAGCTTTTCTTTTTTTCTTTTTAAGGCTCCACCTGCAGCATATGGAAGCTCCCAGGCTAGGGGTAGAATAAGAGCTGCAGCTGCCCACCTATACCTCAGCCACAGCAACGCCGGGTCCTTAACCTACTGAGCAAGGCCAAGGATCAAACCCATATCCTCATGGATACTAGCCAGGTTCTTAACCAGCTGAGCCACAACAGGAACTCCTGGGGAGCTTTTAATTAGTGCAGGGGCCCAGGCCCCACCCCTGTCCAGTCGTGTCAGAGGTTTTGTAGGCAGGGCCTGGGCCTGATAGATTTGGTTATGTTCCCCGGGTGAGCCTGGGTGTGGACACCACTGTCCTAGAGCTGGAGTCTGCACACTTGTAGGGCCAGATGGTAACTACATGAGGCTTTTTGGGCCACGTGATCTCTGTTCCAGTTGTTTAACCGCACCCTTAGACACATAAGTGGAGAAGTGAGGCTATGTTCCAATAAAACCATATTTACCAGGATAGGTGGCAGCTGCAGGCCTGACTTGGTCTCTGGCTGTAGGTTGCCAGTCCCAGTTCCTGAGGAATAAAATGGTATTATTCCATATGGCAAGAGCATTTTTTTTTTCTCCATCTGAAAACAACATCTGATGGAGCTTGTGTTTGGCCCAGTCTTTGTCCGGGTCCCTGTGGATTGAAAAGGGTCTCAGAGCCTCTTGGTGCCCCTCTCTCCTTCGTCAGGACAGTACTGGAGAGTAGAGAAGTCGATCTGGGGGCCACTGTCCTCTCGGGTCCTGCCTGGACCTCGTCCTCATCGTCGTGATTGATTCTTGAACCCCACAGGCGTCACACTTCTCTGCTCCAGGGTGTGACCCTGTGTACTGGGCCCAGGCTGGTGGGGACCCCAAGTGGGGCTCCCTTGTGCCTTCCCCTTTCTTTCCCTGCGTCAGGGTCCCCAAACCAAAGCTGACACCTCAGCTGACACTCAAACCTAGACTGGTGAAGCCAGAAGTGCTGTGGTCTCAAAACGGAAATGCAAATGCCCCGTTCAGATGGGAGATGACAAAGCAGTGAGCCTCAGGTGTCCCTGTGGAAGCTTTGTGGGCCCAGCATCACCCAGAGCTGGGGGTATAGCCTGTGTGTGGTCAACTAATGGTCTACACTTGGCAGCTTTTTTTTTTTTTATTTTAAGGTGAACATAGCTTTTCCTTTCAACAGCTATAAACTGGGCATCAAATTAGCTTGGGATGAATCTGTAGAAAGATACTTGTGTAATTCCAAATACAAATGATTTTGAGGTATATTTATTTTTCTTAGTGTGAATAATTAAAATGAGTTTTCTTTCTTTCTGCCCATGCCTACCTAAATTGGAATCAGGACATATTCTGATATGTCTTAACTTTTGCTTTCACAAATGCCCTCTTATTTTCCCTTATTTTGCATCTTTTCTTCATTTTCATTCCTCTGTAGTCAAAACTGTCTGTATACTTTGAATTCCAGGTGCTTCTTCGTATATTTAGGCATCAGAATTTGCCTACTTAAAAATTAAATTTTCCTGGAGATGCTGTTGTGGCTCAGCAGTAACAAACCTGACTGGTGTCCATTAGGACAAGGTTTCGATCCCTGGCCTCCTTCAGTGGGTTAAAGATCTGGTATTGTCACTGCACTGTAGCTGCTGTGGCACAGATTTAATCCCTGGCCTGGGAATTTACACATACTGAGGATGTGTCCAAAAGAAATTTTTTTTAATTAAGATTTTCTTTTTTTAATTTATATTTTCCTTTTCCTCTTCTGATCTAGAGTGCTAGAAACATCTTTAGGAATTTGGAGAGATACTTCTGAAAACCCATACCAAGGTCTCTGCCACATTTAACTTATATTGAGGAAGAATTCACAAATTGGGCATCCTTAAAAATTGCCTTATCTCCTCCCATTTTTCTCTTCCCCTCTCCCATGTAAGAAACAAAATAGAAATAAACACTCAGACCAAAACTCAGGGAGAAAACATTTCCAGTCTGAATGCATTATTGCATCTAAGGACCATAGTAGTGTCTGCCTGATACTTTGTGGAATCTAAGTAGGATTCTTAGAATCTAGGAATATTTATGCATGTTAAGCCCATCTTTTGTTTTTTCATTGTTTTTTCTCGTTTTAGATAATGGCCCATGTTTAGGATCTCGGAAACCAGACCAACCCTATGAATGGCTTTCATACAAACAGGTGAGTTTTCTGGCTCGTGGACACCTTACATGAGCCTTAGTGCTTGAACACATCTGTTCTTGGAGCCGCTGGGCTGGAAGGTTTCTACGGAGAGTGTGTGCCAGCCTAGCCTAGGGCTTCAGGACAAACACGCAGCGTCCAAATGGAGTTGTTCCACACACAGATTTGGGGAAAACTAGTTAAGTAATCGAACCGGTGGAGCAAAGTATTTTATTTTAGAACTGAAGTGGGTGCATTGTGCAGTACAGAGTAATTTTTTTTTTGGCCCCACGCACAGCATGTGAAAGTTCCCAGACCAGGGACTGAACCCGAATCACACTAGTGGCAGCACCAAATCCTTAACTGCTAGGCCACCAGGGAGCCCCCCCACTTTGGTAATTTTTAAGATAAAATTCTAGAAATGTGCTTGAAGCAGGTGACTCTTCTCCTAGACCCCGAGGGAAGGTGGGTTTATTCCTCTTTGCCCTGCGGGCTACCAGTCAAATGTAAACACCTCAGGACAAAGTCACCCTCTCATTTTGTAGATGAGAGACAGGCCCCAGGAAGTCATGGGACTCGCCCAGGGTTGCAGCTGTTTAATGGCAGAACCAGGACCAGGACGGAGGTCCCCACCACCTGGGGTAGGGGTCTTCAGAACAGCATACTCATCCTGACCAGCGTGGGGCTAGTGTGACCTTTAACCCCAGGGCCGTCATAGAGAGCAACACAGATGTTCAGAGACGACATCTGTGTTAGTGGGCAAACACAAAGAAAGCTGGCATCCGGGCATTTTTATTCCTGTCACTCTGTGGTCCCAGCGGATCCGTGACTGCAACTGTTTCAGTAGTAGTTTGTGAATGGCAGGCAGCAGAGCAGGAAAAAACGTGCTGTTTATTTTTAATTTCTATCACCGTTACCCAAATCTCGGTACCCCTGCTGCTGCCCAGGACAGGCAGCAGCCCAAGGACATTGGGAGCCACCGGCAGTGTTTCTGGCACGGCCATCCAGGAAAGGGCTCCCTGCTGCCGGGCTGGTCACCCCACGGCATTTGGGAACCTGGAGGATCCCCCGTGGCGGTGCTGCCGTAGTTGGTGTGTCCCAGGGGATGTGTGTGACTAGGTCGTCTTTAGGAGCTGCAAAACCCGCTCTGGGTCTTCCCTCACCTGAGGATCAGCAAAATGCAAATGGCAGAGAGATAGAGAGATAAGACCCACAGCTCAGGTTCCTTGCAGGAGTGATGAGCCATAACCCTGGCGAGCAGAGGGATTTCTCTGGATTTCTTTTTCCCGATCAGAGCCAAAGAGTAGTTTTCCATCGAAACAGTAGTTTTCAGATCCGTCCTTTTCACAGGTGGTGTGAAAACGGTTCTTGTGCATTGGAAATATAACACTGCCTGATGGTCTTCGGGCCTCAAAGAATCATCGAGTGCTTCTGGGTTACTTCTTGTGTAAAACTGTTTTGTGCCGTCTCAGCCTGGCGGTAACTAATGTTGTGGCTGGATCAACCCTTATGGTTCTTACTATGATTGCATGACACCCTTCAGCAGGAGAAAGTAAGGACCTGGACAGTGCATAGTGTACCAGGCCATCCAGCAAGGCTGCAGGCAGGGGGAGGAGTTCTCATGGGAGGCCTGGAGTCAAAGGTGGGGCCTAGGTTTCATGGGCTCACTCTTATTGATCAATTTAAAATGCAAGAGTGGGAGTTCCTGTCATGGCCCAGCGGAAACGAATCCGACTAAGAACCATGAGGTTGCTGGTTCAATCCTTGGCCTCGATCAGTGGGGTAAGGATCCGGCGTTGCCGTGAGCTGTGGTGTAGGTTGCAGATGCGGCTGGGATCCCGCGTTGCTGTGGCTGTGGTGTAGACCAGCAGCTGTAGCTCCGATTCGACCCCTAGCCTGGGAACCTCCACATGCCGTGAGTGTGGCACCTAAAACGACAAAAGACAAAAATAGTTAATTAATTAAAAAATAAGTAAAATGCAAGAGTAGAAACTCGGAGCATGAGAAGAGGAAAACCAGGTGGCCCAAATAGTCAGTTATCAGTAGCAACCAAGATCTTGAAGAAAACAAAAGAGCTGCATGTCGGGAGGTCTGGCCCCCGTCCAGTCTGTGGCTGATTAAGTGTTTGTTTGTGACACCACCTTGGAAGTGGATGCATCAAGGCAGGCCCTTGCATTACAAAAAAAGAAAAAGAAAAAAAAAGGAGAAAAACTAATTGTCAGGTTTACACTATGGTTATATTAATATATTCCCCTATTGTGTTGTGTATTGGCTAGAAGAACGAAGACAGGTCCATCACAGGTGGGATTTTTGAAGACAGGCTGAAAATCCCTGGGGTTTCAGAAGGCATATTGCAACGTTTCAGACAGAGGCCAGTGAAGATAATGAAAAAAGACTTGAGCTACCTTTGGGTTCTTACAATTGAATCATCCCCGCCCCCACCCCACCCCAGCCCGGTGATCCGGGCTCTAGCTTATATGCAAGTAGAAGTTGTGAAATAGTCTGTGGTTACGAAAGTAATGAGTGTGTTCTTGTGTCTGCAGTCACCTCGCCACTGTCTCCCTGGCCCCCATTGGCGGAGCAGGGTGGCACTATGAGCCAGGATCAACAGGGTTCTGGGGCAGGAATAGGTGTGGTTCTGTTTTCTGCCAGCTGTGGATATGATTTAAAGTGCCCTTGAAAATCCACCAGCTGAGACTAAAGAAAAGAATTCCAAATTCAGATTTTAAAAATTCTTTTTAGTTCGTTTGGGGTGGGAATGAAAAGAAGATGGGTGCAGGCTGAATTTTTATGAATCTACCTATTTTTACTTAGTTGTAATAATACCACACATTTTTGTATGTATTTATCTTATTTAAAATTGTTACAGACACTCTCAATTTGGTATGGTTTTCATAATTGTAGTATTTCCTAGCCGTAGAGCATTTTCTTAGATATTAATCATCATTTACTTAACCATCCAGCCACTGGTCTTTTTTTCCCTAGACTTTTATGACTTTAGACAATTTTGAAATATGTATCTTTGTCCCTAAAGTTTTTTCAAACCTCCTGTTGAGACTAGATTACTTCCTAAGAAGAAATTCTCAAGAATAGAATTGTGGAGCCTAACGATAAGAACTGTTCTTATGTTTTTTTAAAGGTCTCCCTCAAACTTGTTTCAGGACAAATTTTGGCTGCTTGGTTACTTTTTATAAATACAGACACAAAATTCCATGCCCCTGGATTGCTTTTGTAGTTTTATAAAACTAGGAGTTCCCTGGTGGCTCAGTGGTTTAAGCATCCGGCATTGTCACTGACATGGCACAGGTTCGATCCCTGGCCCAGGAACTTCCACAGGCCATGGCCATGGCCAAAATAAAGTAAAATAAACCTCTAAAAAAATTTATAAAACTAAAATATAAAATAGAAGCATGTAGGAACCCCTGACATATATCATCTGTGACCTACAGCTGTTGGAGTGAAATTCATTTGCTTTGCCGAAGGAACTGTATAATCAGTTTCCTTACAGTGAGTTCTGGCGAGTTGAACCTTGAACCTTACAAAGATGTGTAACTAAGGGAATACCTGTCTGCCCCTCTTCTCTGGGAGCTACTGCTCATTGGCCGAGGTGTCAGGCCTGGCCCGCACCAGGAAGCTTTGTTCCTTGAGTCGGGTCTGACGCCTGATTTTTTTTCTTCCCTGCTTTAGGTTGAGGATATGTCGGAGTGTGTGGGCTCGGCGCTGATTCACAAGGGCTTCAAGCAGGGCACAGAGCATTTCGTCGGCATCTTCGCTCAGAACAGGCCTGAGGTATTAACCATTAGGCACTGACCACGCGTGGTGTGAAGAGTTCTCAGATACAAGAGCCAGTGGGGTTCAACCTGCCTCTGCTTTAGACCAGGTGCTGTGGTCTGATTGCTGCTGAGAGCGTGGCTTTGCATTCGGCCCAAGCCAGTTACACATAGGAAACCCCAAACCAGGCCCTTCTTAATTAACCTTTAGGGAGGAAAAAAAATCACTTGTAAAGAAATGTTTTGTTTTGTTTTTTTCTAAAGCAGCACCCCCCAAAAAAACACCAAGTACCCAAACAAAAACTTTTGAAGTAATTCTTAGAGCAAATAACTAACAAAGAAGTCTTCCCATTTTAAGGACTGCGTCTGTTACTAGAAAAATTGCATTTGTAAATGATAGAGAAACTTCGATACATGTTTGTCCTTAGCAAACTCTCATCCTTTCTTTCTAAAAAGGTCTGGGCTTTCCCTCTGCTAAGGTTACAAAGTTTAAAATCCCAGGGGCAGTAGGGGGGAGGGCCTGCCTGGGAGCTGGCCTTGATTTAGACAAGCAGACTGCTGTCGGGCAATCCAGTTCGGTGTGCGGTGCTTCTGTAAACCACTGTATTAAAGTAAGTGTGATTGAGAAGCCCTTTGGACCATCGCCTATATTGTGAGTAAACCAATTAGTGGCATAGCTGGCTCAGGAAAATTCAAGCACTGGGCTTGAAGAAATTAAAATGACTCTTAGACCTGTTTGGGTCCTAAGGACATGTTGGCTCTGTGCTACTATTTTCCAAACTAGAATGGTTTGTTAACCTTCTGTAGACTCTGAAACAGCATTCTCCACAGCTGGGCCGTGACTAGGCTCATGGAATTTCATTTCTTTCACGTGAAGTGAAACCCATTCAAATGAACACACCCCAAATTTTTGTTTCCGTGGGATATTATAAGGAATCCATGGCTAGGACACATATTCCTTACTTCATGGACCGAGCAGGCTTCTCCTTGTATTTATCAGTTAGTTCACCAAGTGCTTATTGAGAACCTCCTATGTGCCCGGCACTGCCAGCCACCAGAGCAGAACAGTGCCTTGGACCCTCTTCATGAGGTACCATAAAGACAGCCCCATAAGCCCATGTCTGCCCTGTCATGTGTTGTGTGCAGAAGGATTATGGGAGCTCAGTCAAGGTGGACTTCCTGGAGATGGCATCCTAGAGGAGTCTTGATGGCTGTGAGGGTGGGGAAACCAAGGGAATGTCAAGAAAAATGGTGTGTTTGCATTGAGCAGCATGTCTGTGTTGGGAGATGAAGCATTTTCCTGTGGTGAAGCGTGGAGCAGGAAGAGAGAGAGAGAAAAGAGTTCCAGTCTGAGTGAATGTGAGTGGGTTGTGCTCGCTTCCCATGGCCACTGGCCCCTTATTGGTGCCATGAGATCTGTAGAAGCCCGAGAACTGTGGCTGCAGGCGATGGGGGCCACAAAGAGTGGCCTGACTGCTCACTTGCTGTGTGGCTGGAGAGGCGGGGTGATCAGTGACTGTACCACCTCTTTCCGTCCTCACTTCTCTGAGGAGAATTTACCAGGACAGTTTTCCCGTTAAACAACGCACGCCCTTCCCCTAGTCCCAGGCCCTGCTCTTCCCACGGCTAGGTCACTCTTCCTGGGTCACCATTTG
This sequence comes from Catagonus wagneri, assembly GCA_004024745.2. Taxonomy (NCBI): domain Eukaryota; kingdom Metazoa; phylum Chordata; class Mammalia; order Artiodactyla; family Tayassuidae; genus Catagonus; species Catagonus wagneri. The sequence continues at coordinate 7,690,119 of PVHT020000140.1, read as the reverse complement.
ACCGAGAAGCCCCAGCCACTGCACCCTGCCTGGAGCGTAGAACCCGGCTTCTCCCTGGCCTCAGGCTGGCTCCAGCCCTCCGCTCCAGCCTGGCCAGTCCCCACATCCCCGCCAGACTGTCCCTGCCGGCCTCGGGGCTCACTGTCCTCTCCCTGACTTAAGCATACAGCCCCCGCTGCTGGAGTCACATAACCCCTCTCTCCATCTGTCCAAATTGTGTTGCTCTTGCAAAGGGCGGGCTCCGTCGGTGCCCCCACCAAGGAGGCCATGCCAGCTCTCTTGCCCCCGAGCCTGTCACCTTCCTGTGTTGTTAATCCTCTTTTCATGTATTTTTGCCTCAAATCTTCAGGCAAGTTGCACTTTCCTTTAAGAGGCAGACAGGTGTCTCGCTGGGGTTCGGAATCCCTCGTGGGTGCATGGCACATCCTAGCAGATACCCAGATGTTAGTTTGGCCACATCCAGTGGTGCCACTTCAACTGTCTAGAGCGTTGTTTTTCCCTGGCGCGGCTCCGTGATGACACCTCACGTTCTCGCCCCGATCTTTACCTTTTCCTCAGTGGGTGATCATCGAACAGGGCTGCTTTGCTTATTCCATGGTGGTCGTCCCCCTCTACGACACCCTCGGATCCGAGGCCATCACCTACATCATCAACAAAGGTACGTCCGTGGCCTCTGGGGGCAGGTTGGCCAAGTTCTTGCTTCGATTCAGCGGCTGCCTTCGCCGATTCGTGACTTGGTGGGGGTTTTCTGTTTAAACGTACATCTGCCCTGCTATTCAAAGAACGTAGACGTAGCCTGTGTCAGATGTTACAGCCGAGCTTTGAACGCCCCAGAGCTGATTCTGTACTGTGTCCCTTCGCTTCCAGGCGAACTCTCCCTGGTTTTTGTAGACAAACCAGAGAAGGCCAACCTCTTACTAGACGGTGTAGAAAATAAATTAATACCAGGCCTTAAAACTGTCGTTCTCATGGACTCCTACGGCATCGACCTGTTGGAACGAGGCAAGAAGTGCGGGGTGGAGATCATCAGCATGAAGGCACTGGAGGTGAGTCACCCGGCCGCCACCTCCCTGCAGGGTTACCCGAGGTCATCTTGACACTGGTATCCGGTACCACCATGCAGCCCCAACTCTGGCCGGTCCTCAGCAGCCTGTAGAAGCTGGAGAGCAGAAATTGCCGTCTCATTACTGGAAAGGAATCTTGCGTGCCTGTCCAGTGTTAATCCATCACGTTTCACAGAAAGCATTCTCATCAAGCAAGTTGCAGTGTTTAGATTTTCATTCTAGAGTACTGACAAGCCATGGCCATAAATGCCTGACATGGGAGTTTCAGATTCAGGTGGAGATTCAGTTTTGTCTGTCCTCCTTAGGCTTTACTGCCTTTCGCGTACTGATTTGTCTCTACAACAGAGCCAGACATAGAAATCTGCCTCAGTATTCTTTTTCTCAGGTTGCTTTTGTAGGGTCCTGGTGAATTTCTAGCGTAATGCTTGATTTGGTTTATTTTCATATCACGTCAAAGATTCACATGAATCACAACTTTAAAGCTTCCCTTTCTAGGAAAATAAGTGTGGTCCACATTTAAATTGGTTGTTGGACATCAGATCGCATAAAAAGCTGATTTCCTCGGTTGCACTTGGACTAGACTGCAATCTAAAAAAGCAAACGAGAGGAGGCTCTTGGCATGTTCACATCACAGGAAGTCATAGACTCCATAGAATAAGTCATTCTCTTTCTGAAAATGTTATAAACATTTGCCTGGAACTGTTATAAACAGAGCTTTAAATTTTATTTATAGTTTTCCTACCAAGAATTTGAGCTACAAGTAAGGATCTAGAAAACCTTTCCTGGGGAACTTAGTAATCACAGGGAATCTGTCATTTGTTCTGTCAGAGCTTCTGCGAGTGCACACGCGTGTGCACGCAGACGCAATAGCAAGGACCAAGAGTCCATAAGAGATCATAGGTGTGCCAAATTATTAAATTGGATTTTTAGCTAGCTTTTGACTTAATGTTTTCCCATTTTTTTTCTTGTAATCTCATTTCACAACAATCTCTTTTCCCCCATTTTTCCTCTTCCCCCGCCTCCCTTTCCCCCCAGACACATACACAGGCAGGTTTTTTGGTCTTTTTTGATTGCTGTATGATAAAGAAATGATTTTAAGATTAAAAAAAATTTAGATGTGTAAGTGACCAACGACTATAATATAAAGTTTATATTAAAATATTTATAAAAGACACTGTTTTATGCATATCTGTGTGATATGATTCATACTTGGTTTTTAAAAATTTTATAAGCAAAAGGTTAGATTTTTAAGAAACGGATTTCAAATTAGCTTTTTGGTTGATGATGTGATCTAGTTTTTATTAATGTGTATTTTTTTTGTCTCTCTCTTTTTTTTTTTTGCCTTATCTAGGGCCACACCCGTGGCATATGGAGGTTCCCAGCCTAGGGGTCTAACAGGAGCTGTAGCTGCTGGCCTTCACCACAGGCACAGCAATGCGGGATCCAAGCCACATCTGCAGCCTACACCACAGCTCACGGCAACGCCAGATCCTTAACCCACTGAGCAAGGCCAGGGATCAAACCCGCAACCTCATGGTTTCTAGTCGGATTAGTTAACCACTGAGCCACGACAGGAACTCCTATTAATGTGTATTTTTATAGCATCAAAAATAGAAACATTGCGGAGTTCCTGTCGTTTCGCAGCAGAAACGAATCCAACTAGGAACCATGAGGTTGTGGATTTGATCCCTGGCCTTGCTTAGTGGATTAAAGATCTGGCATTGCTGTGAGCTGTGGTGTAGGTCGCAGACACGGCTCAGATCCTGTGTTGCTGTGGCTGTGGTGTAGGCTGGCAGTTGTAGCTCCTATTCGACCCCTAGTCTAGCTGTGGGTGCACCTCTATATGCCGTGGGTGCGGCTCTAAAAAGCAAAAGAAAAAAAAAAGAAAAACAGAAACACTGGTATTAGGAGTTTTTGCATTTTTTCAAAATATTTTGTTATGTAAACTTTCAAGCAATGCAAACAAGCTGAAGGAATTATACAGTAGACCATCATATATCCACCAAGAGTCTACAGTTAGTATTTTAATAACCTATTTTATCATATATTAATTATTCTATCCCTTATTTATCAATTTGTCTTTTTTTATGCATTTTCAGTAGGGTGCAAATTTTATCACCCTCGCATACTAAAGCATTCTAATCATTAAGTGGAATTCAGTTTTCCTTCTGCTTTTGGGGTTTTTTTTTGTTTGGTTGGTTTTCGTTTTGGCATTTGGAACCCAAAGATGGCAACTTGTTTATTTTTGTAATTTCTGTATTTTTTTCCTGAACGATGACATAATACAGGCTATAAAACTTTCTTGGTGAATAATGCACTCATTTAGATAATTTTTTTTCTAACCAATTAAAGGTCAGGTTGCATATAACTTGCTTTATTTTGCTTAACATCAATTTTTGAAGAATTAAAAATCTTAAGAAGTGGTGTAAGGGAGTTCCCTTCGTGGCTCAGTGGTTAATGAATCCGACAAAGAACCATGAGGTTGCAGGTTCGATCCCTGGCCTTGCTCAGTGGGTTAAGGATCCGGCGTTGCCGTGAGCTGTGGTGTAGGTTGCAGACGCGGATCGGATCCCGCGTTGCTGTGGCTGTGGCGAAGGCCGGCGGCTACAGCTCCTGTTAGACCCCTAGCCTGGGAACCTCCATATGCCGCGGGTGCGGCTCTACATAAAGGCAAAAAGACAAAAAAAAAAAAAAAAAGAAATGGTGTAAGAATTTCAAAAAGATGAGTGGAAATTTATATCTGTTAAAGGTTATTTTGGAAAAAAATTGGTAGGATTATCATTGCTTTAGCTCTTAGTTGACTTTGACTTGGATGTCAGTGTTCCTGGTTTTAATCAGTGGTGTGGATGTGCGTGTGTATGTGTGTATACATACATACATATATGTGCGTGTGTGTGTGTGTGTAAAATTAGAAGTATCAGGGTTAAAAACTGTCTTTAAAACTATCTTTAAAACTGTCTGTTAAAAACTCTATATATGTTGGGTAGCAACTCCCTGAGCCCTGAGTGCACCCATCTAATTTCCATTTAATTCTAGGCATGCTCATTCCATATGCTTACTCAAGCTCTTCAATTTTAATAGGAAAAAAATCTAAACAGTTCATTAAAAAATTAGTAAATATCAAAGTGGCCATGGAGACACCTTCATGCAGGAACAACTTCAGAATAAGCCCTTAGCAGTAACTGGGAACCCACTGAAAATGCCACACCTCAGAAATAAATCTGTTATTCTTAACCTTCATGTCTGTTCAGGAGTGGTCTTAGAGCTTCCGCCGTGGCCTGTTTCATAATTGGAGACCCCCAGATCCTTTCTCCGCTCCGCAGGGAAGTACACTTGAGCCTTCCCAAAATGGCCTTCATTTACATCTGGCAGAGACGGATTTCTCTCTCCAGATCGAAGACGTCAGTTTTGTAGAAGTGGGTGATCACATGCCAGTGCTGAGCTCCGGATCTGGGAGGACACAGGGCATCCACAGTTCTCTGGTTGCAGCTAAGAGCCAGGCTTGGTTAAAGGCCACAAGAGACAGGGGCGTGGGCACTACAAGTACATGTAAGAGACTTTGATTCCTTTCTCCTGAATAAATCCTATTTCAAAGGCCAGTTCTAATGCCATTGATAGAGTTATATATAAGAGAAAACAATGGGAAAATGTCTTCTTAGAACAGTTGGTTCAGGATAATTAAAATTGCTGTGGTTGATTGAATTTGAAATCTGCACTGTCTTTGAGTCGGCTGAGAGTGAATCTCAAAGTAAAGTCAGCATGAAGTGACCTGATTGACTTTTGTTCTTTACATTTAGAAAATGCTTCCATTTAAGATTTTTTTTTCTCTTTTCTCATGAAGGACCTGGGACGAGCCAACAGAAGGAAACCCAAGGTGAGTGGGCCACGTTGAACCTTGCCCCAGTCTCTGTGTGGTCTCCGTAGCTCAGAGCTAGTAGAAATCTTGGGTGAAATCTTACGACTTAGAGTTTTCTAGTCCATTCTGACTTATACCGGTTTTTCTTTTCTTTTACTTTTCCTTCTTTTTCTTTTTTTAATGTGCTATAGCCTCCAGCACCGGAAGATCTGGCAGTAATTTGTTTTACAAGTGGAACCACAGGTCAGTTTTGAAAAGGAATTGTTTCTGCGTGGTATCTGGAAGTGTGTATCCCCTGCCTCCTTTTGTGGATGACTTATTTGAACTATAGATGGACTGAAAACAGGGGTCGGTCAAGCCCTGTCTTCTGGTCGCTCTAGAAGACATTCCCAGAACCTGAGAGTGTCCTCAAATCTTTATGGAAGGTCGGGAGTTCCCAGTGGGGCTCTGTGGGTTAAGAACCCAACTGATATCCATTAAGATGCAGATTCGATCCCTGGCCTCCCTCAGTGGGTTAAGGATCCTGTGTTGCCGTGAGCTTCAGTGTGGGTCACAGATGCAGCTTGGATCCTGCATTGCTGCATTGGTGTAGGCCGGCAGCTGCAGCTTCGATTTGACCCCTAGCCTGGGAACTTCTATATACCGCAGGTGCGGCTATTTAAAAAAAGGGGGACGGGGCGGGGATGGAAGTCAACAGTAAAATCACCCATCTTGCCGGGACAAACTGTATCAGTGGTTTCCAGAAATAAATTCCTGGGTTTTCTTCTCATTGCTACACATACCCTCTGAAACTTGCCCATATTGATAAAGATTGTTTAAGATAATAAGCTTCATGTAAAAGATAACAGATTGCACAAGAATTTGATGTGACTCAACATTCGGCTTTCATGGGTGTGCCTCACACTAGAGGCATCGGAGGCCCTCGTTAGACGGGGTTTCTGGGCTCTGTCGTCTCCATCACTCGTGGGTGGTGTTTCCATCCCCTAACTTGGTTCTGCTCCTTTGTGTTCCTTAGGCAACCCCAAAGGAGCAATGATCACCCATCGAAATGTAGTGAGCGATTGTTCAGCGTTTGTGAAAGTGACAGAGGTAAACTTTGGAGATCTTATTGTCTTTCTTTGTGCCTCCTGGTTAGCATCAAGCCTCAACAGTGAAAGTGGTAAAGGCCTGCCCCCACCCCCACCCCCATCACTTCGGCTTGGGCTGTATTTGCCACACTATCTGACATGTAGATAAGGTCTGAGCTTTCATATGGCCCAAGGTCACCTTGCCCCAAGTAGTTCTCACTATGGGCCTGATCTCCAACTCCTGCTTGCGACCCTTATTAAAGTGAACTGACATCTAGGGTTGGCTGCGTCTTTTATATAGTGAGACTCTGTTTGGATTCTGCCCTGTAAGTGTTCCTGGGAAAGGACGGGGGAGAACTGACTCTCTTGTGCTTGTATCTCTGATTTTAGGGTGGAGAAAAGAAGAAATTTCTTTAAGTTGATGTTAAGGAAATGTTAAATGCTGCTGAAGGTTTTTAAATTATTATTTTTATTTATTATATTTGATCGGACCTCAAAGGATTTATAAGAAGGGTTAAAGCCTCGAACTGCAGCTGTTTCCTATCATCTTAAAGTTGGCTGGACAGGTGTCTCAGTCTACTGGGCCTGCCATGACAAAATAACACCGGCTGGACGGCTTAAACAACAGACATTTATTTTCTCGCAGTTCTGGAGGCTGGAAGTTCACGGTCAAGGTGCTGGGGGGTTTGGTTTCTGGTGAGGGCTCTCTTCCTGGCTTGTAGACTGCTGAGTCCTCACCTGTGCCCCACCTGACCACTCCTCTGGGCGCACAGTAAGAGAGAAGTTTCTAGTGTTTTTTTCCTATTCTTACAAGGACACCAGCCTTCTTGGATCAGGGCCACATCCTTATGACCTCAGTTAACCTTAATGACTCCCCTGTCCCTAGTCACGTGGGGGGTTAGGGCTTCAGCGTATGACTTTGAGAGGGGGTGGTCACAATTCAGCCTGTAACCCCAAAGATCTGTTTCAGACTTGCCTTTTAAAAAAGTCCTCATTGAATAACGTGATGAATAAGCTTTGTACATTTTTATGTAGTTTAGTTTTGCATAGCGTCTGTCTCTGGGAGGGCTCCGTGGGCTCTAGTTTTTGTGGCAGGATCCTGCGCTTGATGGTTTGGGGGATCTTTGATGGCTGAAGAGGACCGATCTCACTTTCACTTACACTCTCACTTTCTTAATTCTAAATACCTTTGTGGTATATACTTTCTAAACAGAAGTCAACATTTTTCACCTTACCGAAAAGTGGGATTGCAATTTCCTAACCAACCTTCAAAGAAAACTTAAATGCATGAATCACTGAGACAAATAATTGCAGTTAATATTAAAAGTAATATTATTAGGGGCATTCTCAACGTCCTAAAACTTCTAATCATGCAAACGTGTATTATCTGTTTGTCCTATATCTGAAAATTGGAAAGTATAGATATTATTGAGTCTGGTTTCTGGTTCTATAGATAGCACTTTGCTACAGACAAATGCTAGCTGGAAAGCAGGTCACACTGGACTGAAATCGAGATTCTGGCGTGATCAGGCTGTATCTCATGTCATCGCCTTCTTATGAAGAGTGACCCAACCTTGGGGAGGGGAGGCATGGCCCTACAGGGGGTGCATCCCCCCAATTAATTTGACAAAGCCTTTGTTTCTTAGTTGGTGTGGCAGCAGCTGCTGTTGGCAGCGCCTCTTGGGGCCAGAACTCTCTAGATTAATAACGGGGATGTTCCATGCATTTTCCTCACTGTGCCTGACCCCAAGTAAAGCCCATTCTCTCCCGATCAGCATTTTATGGGAGAGCAAATTCATGGCGGCCAGTGCAGAGCTCGTGTCAAACAAATTGGGTTATTTTTCATGGGGTCGAGTAGGGCTTTAAGGGAAAAATGTTGATCAAACAAAAATGATCAAAATACGTCTGTACTGTAAATAAAAAGAGCTTGGAAATCCAATTTCTCTTGTCTTTTCTCCTCCATTTCCTTTATGGCATAAGATGCCGGTACTCTGTGGGAATGAGGCCTGTGGCTCTTACCTGACAATGGAATTGAGCTTACTGGTGGGCAGTCGGGTATTGTCACTCTGAAAGTCTATCCGATGAGAGCACATGATCCCTTTCCATCCCCATGGGGGACAGGGGACAGCATTTTCCTTATTTGGACTCAGGTGCTCCGGTAGGTTTTGCTTTGTCGTTAAGAATGACGTCCACTCCACTTAAACGATGTTGTGCTAAAGTATTGCTTTGCGTTTCCTTCTCTGGTGAGAAAGAGTTGCTGAGTGTCGGCCGAAGCCGTTGGTCCTTAACCCAAAGAATTATGTGCTCCGAACTGAAATGAAAAATTCCTGGAAATCCTAATGCCTTTCTACCTGCTGGTATCTCTGCTTACAGAAAACATTCAGTCCTTCCTGTGATGATACTCTGATCTCTTTCTTGCCTCTCGCCCATATGTTTGAAAGAGTTGTAGAGGTAGGCACTGAGTTTTATTTTGCTTTCTCGCCTGTCTGCCTGTGTTCTAAGTCGTTGTGTTTTCCAGAAAGCACTTATCTTGAATGCCAGTGACACGCACATTTCGTATTTACCGCTGGCACACATGTATGAGCAGATCATGCAGGTAAGCTTGAATGTGCGGATCCCCCCGTCCCCCGTAGACAGTTACTCCGCTCAGGCCCCATTTTTAAAATCGCGCTAATTATTTAAAAGAGGGTAATTTTTTTTTTCTTCTGAGTCTGAATATTCGAACTTTAATTATTCATTTGAAAATCAGAAGCTCAGACTTTTGAAGGACATGGTTTTAGACACAGGTCCAGAAAGATGAGCTGTGAATGTAAGATTTTTATGAATACCGTCCCACAAAGCCTGGCGAGGCTTTGGTTCTGTAAGAAGCCTCCCTTTTCAACTGTGCTTGTTCATAAGGCCCAAGTTGCCTTAAGACTCGTTTTTTTCATCAGCATCCTCAGTGCCCTCAGCAAAGTGGGATGGTCTTCGGCCGCCTTCTGCCTGGGCTCCTCGTGCACAACTGTGTGACTGATTTAAAAACCGACCAAGAGCCATCATTTCTCCTTCTTGGACAATTTTGGATGTATGCTTATTAGAGAAACAGTGAGCACTGTTGCTTCATTTCATGAATGTTCACAGAGCCCCGGCCAGCCGTGTTGCCGGCGCTGGGCCAGGTGCCGGAGGGAGCAGGGCGGCCGATGAGGAGCCAACCCTCTGATTAGCTGGGGCCACGTGGATTTACTTCCCTCAGAGGATCAAGGGCCTCTCATCTGACAGTCTGCTTCCTACAACCCCAGGAGACCTGAATTCACAGTGGCAACCTGGAGTTTCCCCAAGTCTCCCGGGAGGCAGGCCACTCCAAGCAAAAGCCTCCAAGCTTGAATTCTTCAACAATGAACCATGATGTCCATTTCTAGTGGTTTCTGCCTTCCAGGCTGAGACCGTTCAGTTACATCCCCTCCTGAAGCTCTCTTTCCTTTTAGAATTTAAAACAGGGAGACTCTTTGTCAGGTGCCTGTGGCCTGCCAGCGCAGCCTGCCTAGACCGGAACAAAGTCAGGCGCTAGGTTATATAGAGCTGCACGCAAGCCTCTTTGCCGCGGATGGGCTAGGGTCTCCGCTGCAGCAGATTCTGACGTCTTGCAAATTTCTAGTTAGATTCAGTAGAACAAATGAGACTTTAAGAAGCTTGGACTGAAGGCAAGTAGCTAAGTTTTTATTACGAGAATAAATTAGACCTCATGTTTCTGGAAGCTGGAAAGCACTTGAATTATCTAAAACCATGTCATTCACTCACAAGATACTTACCGTGAAACTCAAATAGCAGAACCTCAGTGGTCACTAAAAACCACACTCCCTGGTTTCTTCGTGGCCTCCTTACCTTCAGGGTGATCGGGAGCAAGGCCACATTTCCTTGCTGTACCAGGACCGGAGGACCCGGGAAGCTTGATTTCAAAGCTCCCTACAGGGGGTTCCCATTGTGGCTCAGTGGTAATGATTCTGACTAGTAGCCATGAGGATGTGGGTTCAATCCCTGGCCTCACTCAGTAGGTTAAGGATCCGGCGTTGCCATGAACTGTGGTGTAGGTCACAGGCATGGCTCAGATCCCCAGTTGCTGCAGCTGTGGTGTAGGCCAGCCGCTGAGGCTCCAATTTGACCCCTAGCCTGAGAACTTCCATATGCCGCAGGTGTGGCCCTAAAAAGCTCCCTACATTTAGGAACCTAAGATTTCTGAAAACTGGTCTGAGATGCTGGCAGTGACGCCGTGTGTGTGTGTGTGTGTGATGTGATGTGATGTGATGTGATGTGTGTGGTGTAACCCCTACTTCAGTGGTGAAATGGTGAATGTTTCTATTTACCTCTCTAGTGTGTGATGTTGTGTCATGGAGCCAAAATAGGATTTTTCCAAGGAGATATCAGGCTGCTTATGGATGATCTCAAGGCACTTCAACCCACCATCTTCCCTGTGGTCCCCAGACTGCTGAACCGGATGTTTGACCGAGTAAGTGCCAAGCCCAGAGCAGGGGATGGAGCACGAGACCCAAGTCCGAGACCCAGGTGTGAGTCGGGCTCAGCTAGGTGCCCTCCGTGTGACCACGGACTCCACCCTTAGTCTCGCAGGACTGTGGTTTACTCCTCAGTAAAACCTGAGTCCATTACCACCTTCTGTGGGGAGAACTGTAGGTGAACACATGTGAACACGCCTTGTAGACCTGAGGCACTGTGCAGGTGTGAGGTGGAGGCTGTTTTATTTTCACAATAAATTCTCTGAACCTCTGTTTTCTCACCTTTCCAATGGACCGTTACCCCCTCCCCCCAACTCATAAAGCTGCCTATTACATCAATGTGAAAATAGTAACAATGAAATGGTGAAGCCCCAGAGTTCCCGTCATGGCCTAGCGGGTTAAGAACCCAACTAGTATCCGTGAAGATGTGGGTTCGATCTTTGGGCTCGCTCAGTGGTTTAAGGATCCGGTCTTGCCATGAGCTGTGGTGTGGGCCGTGGCCTCTGCTTGGATCTGGCATTGCTGTGGGTGTGGTGTAGTCCAGCAGCTGCAGCTCCAGTTCAACCCCTAGCCTGGAAACTAACACATGTCGCAGGTGCAACCCTAAAAAGAAAAAAAAAAAATACTGAAGCCCTACCACATGTAAAACATTCCTTACTTAGCCATTGAGAGACGCGACTAAGTCAAGCCAGGGACCGAGAGAAAACCAGCCCCACATGGTGGGCCATGACAGACCCCACACCAAGTCAGGACCCACATGTGTTGTGGGCCATCTCCAGAATGAATTGGACCGGGCAGTTTTTATACTATTTATTTTGAGCCATGCCTTCTGTCATCTATGAGAACATTCTCATTTTTTAATGGTTCTTTTAAAAAAAACAAAAGGGGGAGTTCCCGTCGTGGCGCAGTGGTTAACGAATCCGACTAGGAACCGTGAGGTTGCGGGTTCGATCCCTGCCCTTGCTCAGTGGGTTAACGGTCCGGCGTTGCCGTGAGCTGTGGTGTAGGTTGCAGACGCGGCTCGGATCCTGCGTTGCTGTGGCTGCGGCGCAGGCCAGTGGCCACAGCTCCGATTAGACCCCT
>PVHT020000140.1:7658806-7677562 GCA_004024745.2 Catagonus wagneri | reverse complement strand
TTTTTTTTTGCCTTTTGTCATTTTAGGGCAGTGCCCTCAGCATGTGGAGGTTCCCAGGCTAGGGGTCTAATCAGAGCTGTAGCCGCTGGCCTACGCCGCAGCCACAGCAACACAGTATCCAAGCCACGTCTGCGACCTGCACCACAGCTCTCGGCAATGCCGGATCGTTAACCCACTGAGCAAGGCCAGGGATCGAACCCACAACCTCATGGTTCCTAGTCAGATTCGTTAACCACTGCGCCATGACGGGAACTTCTAAAAACAGCTTTATCGAGATATAATTCACGCTATATACCACTGACCCATTTAAAATACACAATTCAGAGGCTTTTAGTCTGTTCATAGAATTCTGCAACTGTCATCACTGCAGTCCATTTTAGAACACTTTTATCAACCTCAAAAAGAATGTGTTTTCCTCCACCCTGCTACCTCCCTCCATTCCCCCAAAACGAACTGACTTTCTGAATCTATAGATCTCCCTCTTCTGGATTTTCCTATGAATGGAATCATGCAATATTTTGTTGTGACTGGCTTCTTACTGAGCATACTTTCAAGCGTCGTCCATGTCATTTCATGCACCCTTACTTCCTTCCTTTTATTGGCCAAATAACATTCCGCTGTACGGATGCAACACTGTTCATCCATCCACCCACCCATTGATGGGCCTTTGGGTTATTTCTGCTTTTGGGCTCTTACGCATACTGCTGCTATGAACATTCATGGGCAGGGGTCTGTGTGGACATGTGTTTCGTGCTCTTAGTTATGTACCCAGGAGTAGAATTGCTGGGTCATATGGTAACTCTGTGTTTAACTAAGGAACTGCTGATCTGTTGTCTAAGGCAACTGCCATATTTTACATTCCCACCAGCAATGCATGAGGGTTCCAGTTTCCCCCATCTTCACCAGCACTTGTTATTATCTGACTTTCCGGTTCTCTCCATCCTTCTCATTGTTCACCCTTCTTGTTTCCTGACTCCTTAGATTTTTGGACAAGCAAACACCACGCTGAAGCGATGGCTGTTGGACTTCGCCTCCAAGAGGAAGGAAGCTGAGCTTCGCAGTGGCATCATTAGAAACAACAGCCTGTGGGATAAACTCATCTTCCACAAAATACAGGTAGCACGTTGACTCATCGCTGTTATTTGTCATATAAACAAATTTGAGTTTCAAACTTTCTTTTTTTAATTGAAGAATAGTTGATGTATGATATCATGTAAGTTACAGGTATACAATGTAGTGATTCACAGTTTTTAAAGGCGGTACTCATGTGTATAGTTATTATAAAATATTGGCTCTATCTTCCATGTTATACTGCATATCCTTGAGGCTTATTTTATGTACAATACTTTGTACTTCTTAGTCCCCTACGCTTATAACGTATATGGGCCTTTTTGAAAAGGTGAGAGAGATTTCTGGCACATTTCTTTTTTTTTCTTCCCCCCCCCCCTTTTTTTTTTGTCTTTTTAGGACCGGACCCACGGCATATGGACGTTCCCAGGCTAGGTTGAATCAGAGCTGTAGCTGCCAGCCTATGCCACAGTCACAGCAATGTGGGATCCGAGCCGCGTCTGTGACCTACGCCACAGCTTGTGGCAACACCAGTTCCTTAACCCACTGAGCAAGGCCGGGGATCGAACCTGCATCATCATGGGTGCTGGTCAGATTTGTTTCCACTGAGCCATGATGGGAACTCCTGGCATATTTCTAAAAACTAAGGTCAGAGCCATATCCAAGAAAAATCTGAACAGTGTTTGAGGCTATCCAGGGCAAAAAAGAATCAGGGAGCATGACCTTTCGGATTCTCCATTTTGTTCTACTTTTCTAGAACAACCACATCACCCTTGAGGTAATTTTTTAGCTCGAGTGTTAAAGAATATGGAATTATGTCCCCCCAAATGTTGTGGTTGCCCAAACCTACCACACTCTTGTTCTGATTGCTTAAAATGCCTGCAAGCAGCGGTGCTACTTCATTTCCCATACCTGCTGAGAGCGAACGGAGTGGTTTCGGGTAGAAACAAACTCTAGTCAGGTGTTCTCTTGGACCGCCTGTGCGTCCTGGCCTGTTGGTGAGCTCTGTGCCGCCTGCAGACAAGGAGCTGGTGGGTCAGGGCCTCGGGGTTCAGGAATCTCTGAGAAACCTGCCAATTTCAGCCACTTGAGCCTCACTCTGTGTCTTCTCCCTGCCTTGCAAGTCAAGCCTGGGAGGAAAGGTGAGGCTGATGGTCACAGGAGCAGCACCCGTGTCCGCCACCGTGCTGACCTTCCTGAGGGCCGCGCTGGGCTGCCAGGTAGGTGACCTCCCTGCGACCTAGGGTCTTGGACCGGGTCGTTCCCTGGGTGGTGGCGGGGGTGGGGGGGGCTTCCTCCCCTGCGTGTGTCTTAGTGTTCCGAAGATCATGTTATTCCTGGGTTGCTCGGAGAAGGAGGTGCAGGCACACCTCGGCAACATCATGGCTTCAGTTCCAGACCACTGCCACGCAGCAGATGTCGCGGTGCAACCAGTCACATGAACGTTTTGGTTTCTCAGTGCACGTAAAAGGGACGTTTACACTAGACGATGGTCCATTAGGTGTGCGATAGCATTATGTCTAGAAAACAGCATATCCGCCTTAATTTAAAAATACTTTATCGCTGAAAAATGCTAACCACCATGTGACTGTACCGGATTGCCACAAACCTGCAATGTGTAAGAAACACAGTATCTGTGAAGAGCAATAAAATGAGGTCTGCCTATATGTCGCTTTGACCTTTGTGTCGCCACTGGGTGGTTTTCTCCAGGCTGAGGCACAAAACACATCTTTACACTCAGGCAGGCAGGGGGGCATGAGTCATGAGTGGTAAGCGACCTGAAAACCATTCAGGGGACCTGTCTTAAAGTGTGTGTGGGGGGTGCAGCCAGCAGAGACTGGGTGACAAGGAGGATGTGCGTGGGTTCACGGTGTGACGTGTCCTCATGTTGTTGCCTGTGCTTGGAAGGTTAAGTGGCTGTGGCCACGCTGGCGGGCGGGACAGGGGTGCTGCTGTGATGAGCAGGGCACAGTGTGTGGGACCAGTTTACCAAACAGAAAGTTTGAAAAGAGGATTCGCCAGTCAGCTGGTAGCCAGGAGCAAGGGGATCTTGGTTACCGAGCCTCTCATCAGAGGTGTGACTGTTCCCCGCTCATCCTCTTCCTTCTCTGGTGACCCAGTTCTACGAAGGCTACGGACAGACGGAGTGCACGGCCGGGTGCGCCCTGACGGTGCCTGGGGACTGGACCGCAGGTACGGCACGGCGGGCGCTCCTTGTGGGCCTCTTACTCTTCGCGTCGGAGTTATTGGACTTGGGTTAATTAACTGTCTTCAACAAGTACTGTGTCTCAGGTGATGAAGCCCTGGGGCTGACAGTCTTGTAAACCAGGGGCCTACGAGGAAGGCACCTCCTGTGGCGGAGCAGGATGTGATTTTGAGGCTCTGACTGTCAGGCGGGGTGGGTGGCCATAGAGATGCACGTAGATCTTGAAGGTCACGTCTAAAGATGGTGCCTTTATACCAAGTTCGGAATGTTTGGTCCAAAAACTTTCCAGTAATTGATTGGACCCAATGACTTGCCGGTAAATACTAATTAAATTCTTGCTGTGTGCTATGCTGGGTGTTGAGACTCCAGAGAGAAGTAAATTCAAGTCCTTTTGCCCAAAAGGAAACAAAAGAGGGAGGGCAAACACAGACAACTGATTGAGCCCCTGTCCTCAGTGAGCTTAGGATGTGTACTCTGCCTTTCAGCTCATCAACATCCCTGGGAGATAAGCCCCGTTACCTCTGGGAGGAAATGATTGATTGTTGGCTAAGAAGCATGACAATAACGTATAAGAATTTACGCAACTTTATGCTTTGGAGCCAAGGTTCCAACACAGACCTGACCGCAAAACTTCTGCGCTCCCCCCCCTTCCCACTTGGGTGGTGTATTTTGCACTGTGATCATGAACTCCCTGCTTTGTTTGCTGTATTACCCGTAGGAGCACATCATGACATGGATTCAAATATCAAGCGTTCTCGAGTAGCATAATTCTCCTGGGACTGGCCCTAGCAGTCTGTGAACCTCTTTCATAGTCTTTGTTTACTCTTTAACCCCTGGTGCTGTACCAGCTGGAGAATTTATTTATTTATTTATTTTTATTTTATTTCTTTGCATTTTTAGGACTGTACCTGCAGCCTATGGAGGTTCCCAGGCTAGGGGTCGAATCCGAGCTATAGCTGCCAGCCTACACGACAGCCACAGCAATGCCAGATCCGAGCCGTGTCTGCGACCTACCCCACAGTTCACGGCAACGCCGGATCCTTAACCCACTGAGCAAGGCCAGGGATCGAACCCGCAACCTCATGGTTCCTAGTCGGATTCGTTACCTGCTGCGCCACTGCGGGAACTCCAGTGCTGGAGAATTTAGAAGAGTAACTTCTTCAAGCTAAAATGACCAAACATTTACTCTAAAATGATCAGAACACAGGAAGAATGATTTGCGACCCTCTTAAACTTATCTGGTTTCTGTTATTTTTGTCTGGGAAAAGAACCCAATCCTAGCACCCTTTGGCAAGGGAGTTAAGTGAGCTGTGAAAGGTAGCTTTGTCTTGGCGTAGTATACTCACCTATAAAACACATTCATCCACAGTCAAGGGCATGGGGCTGTGTTGGTCAGAACCATCTGACAGATCGAGGTTTGTTCTCATGGAGAATGAGGCCGCTTCATCCGTGTGAGGGAGCGGGCAGGAAGGAGCCGGGTTTGGGGAAACTTGCTTCCAGGCATTCCTGGAAATCCTTAAAATCGGCAGCACAGCGATTTATACCCAGAAAAATAATCTGGAGCATCGGACTTGAGAAAAGTCCCTGAGAGACTGGGATATTTTTTTTTTTGTCTCTTTTCTAGGAATAAACTCTCTCAATTAATTTACCAGGAGGAGACTGGCTGTGACAGCCAAAACCAAGGGTTTATACTAGCTGTTCTCATTCTGAGTGGGGTTGTAGGTGATAAGAATAATCTGGCCTAAGGATATTTGCCATCGCATTGGGAATAATCACTGTTTTATTTGACATACAGGCCATGTGGGCGCCCCAATGCCTTGTAGCCTCATCAAGCTGGTGGACGTGGAAGAAATGAATTACTTGGCTGCCAAGGGGGAGGGCGAGGTGAGTGAAACCCCGCGGTGACCCCCTCACTGTGGCTCCCTCATAGCAGGGCCACTTCTCAGCACAGGGGCGTGGTGGCCCTGGGGTCACACAGGTTTCATTTTGAAGGTGCATTTATGTCTAACTCTCAGGTGCGGTGGGGGCACAGACGCCTGCCTTCTGCCACCAGGCATGATGGGGATGTGGGCCCAGGGGACACAGAGGCTCCAGGGCCCGAAGTCCTGGGCCACTGCTTCCTGTCTGCTCCTTGGCCTTGGTGCCTGTTAGCGAGCTACTGGCTGGTGGAGGGAGGCCTCATTAATTAGTGATTTCATACCTGCTGGGGCTTTCCGGCCACTCTGAGCTGGAACGAGGGCAAACATGAACCCTAGAACTTGACTGCAGCCAAGGCCGTTAAGGAAGGGAAGTGGGGGCATTGAAGGTGCTACCGCTGCAAGCCCAGTGAGGCTCCGGTAGCTCCATCTGGATCACAGAATGCAGGGCTGTGGCTAAAAGTTGGGATATAGACACACACACGTGTACACGCACATCCACCTACACACACACACACACACACACACACACACAGTTTTCTCTGGAGAAGCCCCAGTCAGTGTTCTTAACAGATCATCTTTTTTCCCTCCAGTTTGATCTAATTGGCATCCAGCACTGTTTAAGGTGTGCAAAGTCATGATTTAACCATCTGTGGTGAAATGATCAGTACAGTAAGTTTACTGAGCATCCATCATCTCTTATAGATACAAGAAAAAAAAAAGAAAGCAAGGAAATGTTTTTTTTTTTTTTCCCTTGTGATGGAAACTCTTAGGCTCTTCCTTTCTTAACAGCTTTCAAATACTCCACACAGCCGTGTTGTCAGGTCACCAGGCTGCACGTGACATCCCCAGTTACCTTATAACTGGACTTTTGACCACCTCCTTCGGTTCCCACGCCCACACCTCCCTCTGGGTTTTCTTCCTTCAGGTGTGTGTGAAAGGGCCAAACGTGTTTCAAGGCTACTTGAAGGACCCAGCAAAAACAGCAGAAGTTCTGGATAAAGATGGCTGGTTGCACACAGGGGACATTGGAAAGTGGCTGCCAGTAAGTGGTCACCTCCCCGGTCACAGACACCCTTGTTCCACTGTAGGGGGACAACCTAACTTTCTCTCCTCTTTCTCCTTGCCGCGTGGCCGAGCCGAGGCCCTTCCCGTGTCCTGCAGGGAACAGGCTTTCACTTAGTACCCTTGTGAAGCATTTGCGCTTCACATTTGCAGCCGATGGTTCGTTTTGACCCTTGGCCTCCTTTCTGGTCGCTGCTTCTGGCCTGAGATCCAGAAACACTTGCGTCTGGCTTTTCACATTTCAGTGCTGTGCCTCGATGTTGAGGCTTTAGTTCAGGTCTGGAGGTGGGGGGTGTTTCATAGGCTTCCAGGAATGTAGGACAGGTGAGAATTGCTGAGCATACGTGTTTCTTGGAATTGTCATCTCATTAGAAACAGTGTTAGTGAGGATGAGGCCAGCTCCTTCGAACTTAGCCTCAGAACCATTTTCTATAGAGAAATGCAGAGTCCATCTTGGGAGTGAGACGCTTATACAAGAAGCCAGCCCGGGAGTTCCCATAGTGGCTCAGTGGTTAAGTAATCCGACTAGGAACCATGAGGTTGCGGGTCGATCCCTGGCCTTGCTCAGTGGGTTAAGGATCCGGCGTTGCCGTGAGCTGTGGTGTAGGTTCCAGATGCGGCTCAGATCCCGCGTTGCTGTGGCTGGGGCGAAGGCTGGCAGCTACAGCTCCTGTTAGACCCCTAGCCTGGGAACCTCCATATACCGCAGGTGCGGCCCTAGAAAAGGCAAAAAGACCAAAAAAAAAAAAAAAAGAAGCCAGCCTGTACGTTTGACCACTTTTGCTTGCGGTGGTGACAACCACTGCTTTTTAGAGTTGGTGCTATGTTTAACTGCTAGCACCCAAATGGCTGGTGTGATTTTTATTATTGTGTCTTCTAGATTTAAATCTTACAGATTTAAGGTGCTGTATACTCTGAAATTTTTATTGCTTTGAAATGCTCCCCCCCCAAATTAATTCACATTTCAGATTACCAAGCTATTCAGAAATAAATTGAGTCCCTCTTTCCAGACTGGGGAAGGATTAAGTATCTGTTCTAATTCTGACTCTGGCTCCAAGGAACATATCTCATATAATCTCCCTGGACCTCAGCTGCCTCCTTTCGGAGACAGAGAACCTTTTGGGCTGAGAGAACCCTAGGAACCTTCCAGCAGGTCCGTTTCAGAAGGGAGAGTGAGCCAGGGTGGGGATGGTGTTTTGGCTACCAGAAGTGGGCAGCCTGGCGTTTGGCGAGTCTGGTCCTGCAGAGATCCTAGCATCCCCACGGCCGTCATGGGGGCGGTTGACCCCTGCCTCCCCCGACCGCGCACAGGGCCAAGAGCAGCCCCCTCCTCCCCCTGCCCTGGATCAGTGACAGGGAACTGAGCAACTGCCCACAAGGGGCTTGAGCCTGTTGCCAGGGCCCCCCGTGTCCCGACCTGATTCAGACGTGAGGCCGAGTGAAGGGAGCAGGCAGGCGCTCCAGGTGGCAGAGGCTGAGGTGGAGTGAGGGGGCTCCAGGGTCCCTGCCCTGTCTCTCCACTTGGCCTCTAAGCCTCAGTTTCCCTCTCTGTAAAATGGGTTGACAGCTGACCCCTGCCAGAGGTTATTACGATTAAATGACAGTGCACAGGAAGTGCCCGGTGCTCCGGGTGACTACCGGGGGTGGGGCAGCCCCCGGGACCTGCTCACAGCTCATCCCCCCGCCCCCTAACAGAATGGCACCCTGAAGATCATAGACAGGAAAAAGCACATCTTCAAATTGGCCCAAGGAGAGTACATCGCTCCGGAGAAGATCGAAAACATCTACTTGCGAAGTGAGCCTGTGGCTCAGGTGTTTGTCCACGGAGAGAGCTTGCAGGTGCGTGCTGCCTGGGCCGCGGGCCTGTGCCTACTGGCTCGTGCTCAGAAGTCCAGGGCCTTTAAAGGCAGTGGGAAGTGTGCAACGCATGTGAATTGCCTTTCGTGTCTGGCATATAAGAATGTTATTGACAGATTATTGGTTTTTTGCTGCTTGGCTGTTTCTTCTTTTACTTTTTTCTTTTTTTTCCCATTTATTTTGAACGAGAAATTTGTACCTCTTATTCTTGGCATTTCTTATCCAAAAACGTTTTCTTCTCTTGAATTTCCATATTTTTATTTTACCTAGAATGGTCTGCTGTTCCCAGGGAAGTTGGATAAAGATACTGGGGACTGGGTAACATAAGCTTCTGATTTAATTATGAAGGGAGATATTGATATATGGGTTAAAAGAAAGTTTAGAATTTTGAAACATATTAAGTCCAATTATTTATGGTATGCCTCCTATATCTTTTTTTTTTTTTTAATGGCCCCACCCATGGCACATGGAAGTTCCCTGGCCAGGGACTGAATCTGAGCCACAGCTGTGACCTTAGCCGCTGCGGTCAGATTCTTAACCCATTGCACCCCAGCAGGAACTCCACATTTTTGACCAAATAGAGGTTGCAAGCCAACATATCCTTGAAGTTGAAAACTAAGGTCAGTATTGTAATGAAGCATCATTTGCCAAAATGTTGAGCAGTTGGTGGGAAGAAAGAAAAGGGGGTCTGGTTTCCTGAGGGTTAATATTTCTACAGATCTTAAGATTTTAGTATTTTTTTTCTGCTTTTTCTTTAGGGCCGCACCCGTGGCATGTGGAGGTTCCCAGGCTAGGGGTCGAATTGGAGCTACAGCTGCCAGCCTACACCGCAGCCACAG
Source organism: Catagonus wagneri (assembly GCA_004024745.2). Lineage (NCBI taxonomy): Eukaryota > Metazoa > Chordata > Mammalia > Artiodactyla > Tayassuidae > Catagonus > Catagonus wagneri. Next base: position 7,668,611 of record PVHT020000140.1, on the reverse strand, counting down.
CAACGGGGGAATCCGAGCCACATCTGCAACCTACACCACAGCTCACGGCAAGGCCAAATCCCTGACTCACTGAAAGAGGCCAGGGATCGAACTCATGGATGCTAGTCAGATTCATTTCCACTGTACCACAATGGAAACTCTAAGATTTTTAAATAATTTTAGAAAAATGTTTTCTTATGAGAAGACACACCTGTTCTTCTTTGAGCATGCACCTAATTTTCTTTAACCTGGAACCTTACCATGCCTTTGATTTTTATTTAGTTTCATTGTCCCTAAATTTTAAAGAATGAGGCACTGGAGATTTTTTTTTTTTTTAAATGAATCTGCAGGAGTTCCCTTGTGGAACAGTGGGTTAAGCATCTGGCATTGTCACTGCAGGGGCTCAGGTTGCTTCTGTGGCTTGGTATATCCCTGGCCTGGGAATTTTCACATGCAGTGGGCTTGGGCCAGAGTAGAAATAAAAATAAATGACATCAAGCAATTTTTAAAAAGTGAATCTTCATACGTTTTTCTTTATCTTTTTATAAAACAGTTTTTCGATATCTATTCCCTTATTTGCTTATTTTGACCATTTTATTTTTTAAAGTATACACAAAAGTAAAAGTTAGGGAGTTCCCTGGTGGCTCAGTGGATTAAGGATCCAGCGTTGTCGTTGCTACGGCAAGGGTCACTCCTACGGCGAGGATTTGATCCCTGGCCTGGGAACTTCCATACGCCATGAGTGCAGCAAAAAAAAAAAAAAAAAAAAAAGTAAAAATCAGAGTTTTATTAGATTTTGATTTCCAGTGGTTCTTTTAAAATGTTTACTACAAAATTCCCATTGCTCTGTATGTGGGACGCAGGAGTCCTTAACCTGCCTTGTGGACTCCCAGGGCTGCTAACGCGCCCTGAGGAGGGGCTCGGGACCTTCCACCAGCTCCCTCAGGGGCACACGATGCAGATAATAAAGAATGATTTTAGACCATCTGAATCAAGCCGGGTAATCTCTCGTTCTCTCGATTGAAGGCATTTCTCATAGCGATTGTGGTTCCAGACGTTGAGACGCTAGGCCCGTGGGCCCAGAAGAGAGGCTTTGCAGGCTCCTTTGAAGAACTGTGCAGAAACAAGGTGGGTTCCGAAGGTGGCAGCCCACTCTCTGATCTTCCCTTTGCATGAAGTGCAAAGCGTAGAGGCCCCCCCCCCCGCCCCCGCGCACACACACACAGCAGGCACATGCAGGAATAAGGATCTTCTTTTTCTTACCTCATTAGGATGTCAAAAAAGCTATTCTCGAAGACATGCTGAGACTGGGGAGGGATGCTGGCCTCAAATCATTTGAACAGGTAAGCCTTCCATCCAAGTGAGTGAGTTTCCGCAAAATGGGATCTTGACTTGGGGATGTCCGTGGCGAGCAGGTTCTGCAAGAGGACGAGGTGATGTAAAGACATCGTGCTAATGGAGTGGTGAGGTGGCCAGGGGATTCCTGTAACCGGGGTATGCATTCTCTTCCTGGAGGCTGGGCTGCCGTCCTGTCCTGCCCTGAGAACAGGCCTTTGCCCTTTGTTGTGACGGCGCAGCTGGGTCTGGCGTGAGAGGCTGGCCTGGACGCCCCCGGAAGCCTCTGTCTGCGGAGGCTTAAGTGCTTTTCAGGCTCAGGTGGCTTCCGACCGCCCTCCCTTCCTCCCTCTTTTTTTTTCTTTTTAGGGCCGCCTTGTGGTATATGGAAGTTCCCAGGCTAGGAGTCAAATCAGAGCTACAGCTGCCTGCCTACGCCACAGCCACGGCAACACGGGATCCTTAACCCACTGAGCGAGGCCAGGGATCGACCCGCAACCTCATGGTTCCTAATCGGGTTCGTTAACTGCTGAGCCACGAAGGGAACTCCCCTTCCTCCTTTCAACAGCCTGGTTTCTTTGCAGGTCAGAGGCATTAGTCTCCACCCTGAATTATTCTCCATCGACAATGGCCTTCTGACCCCAACAATGAAGGCTAAAAGGCCAGAGCTTCGGAATTATTTCAGGTCACAGATCGATGAACTTTATTCCACCGTCAAAATCTGATGCGGGGAAGGAAGCTGGGAGAAACCGCCTCTGCGGTCCCCTTTCGCCAGTGGCCTTCCCGGGGTAGTTTTGACGACAGCAAGTCTAGGGAAGAAGCACCTTGTCTGCCTCGTTGATTCAGATTTGATTCTCGTCATAGGAACATTAGAGGGGCTGGAGCACGGCCTTACGGTCACCTCACGTCGCAGACCGTGTTCACGGTGATGCACAATTTCCAAAATGAGCCTTAAAAAATTGTTAAAGGGGAAACTATCAATGTGCTAAGTTATTGACAACTTCCTCAGTTAAAAAGACATGAAAACTTCTGTCTCCCTGTTTTGCTAACCAAGGAGTTAGGACTTTGCTATTTCTGAGGCGTCTGCTGCTGGCTGCAAATTCTGCAGCTGTCTGCTGCTCTGGAGAGTACTGTGCACTGGAGGGAACCGTCCCGGCCAAAGGATGTCGCAAGTGGACCAGAGGGTTTTTTTTAAAAATCCCTGCCCCGCCCCACCTTCCCCATTTCACATTTGCTCCTACAACCCTCTGACTGAACCCTGTCGATTCCTGTCAAAGCAGAAGGTTGCCAGTGAAGCAGAGGGCAGACCCAACCCAGCACTGACGGCCCCCACTGGAGCTGGTGGCTCCTGGCCCCCCACAGAGCAGAATATTCTCTGATCCTCTCCTCCAGACCCCACTCCCTCCCTCCGTCCTTTCCCAAGGGTTATTAAAAAATCTGCCTTAGACTCTGCAGTGAAGACGAGCATTTCAAGAAGGAAGTAATTACCTGGATCAACCGTGTTCAACTGTGACGCCTAAATAACTGTCCACGTAATCTTCACTGAACCAGTCGCTCTGTCTGACGGCCATGAATCTTTAATGTGGTTTTCATATCAAAGAGTATGTCGTGATTAAGTGGCTCCCCCCCCAGCCCCCCAGAATAAACTCTCAGGCAAGGCATGTCTTTAAAAATATTAAGGGAGTAGATACACTTGGGTACTTATTGAAATGGACAGTGATTAAATGCTCTTCTATCATAATGCTACCTGATTTCTATGAAACGTATTTGACAGGCCAAAATTCTAGGACATAGGAATCTGGAAAACTCACTTCCTGGGATTAATTTCTCAAGTTTTTTTTTTTTTTTAAGTTAATTTGGGAAATTAGCAGCATTTCACTTAACTGCAAGTCTTTGCCACCTGTGAATGAATTTAGCTGTCATTTATACGTTTGAAAGCAGTTGTTTTTAGATACGTGAATACATGTATCATACAAGCACACCAGGGTTTGCACTAAAGAATCGTCATTGTAATAACACTATTTGGTAGCCTAACTTCATACGTGTATTCTAAATTGCACAAAAAGTCAATAATTTGTCACCTTGGGGTTTTGAATGTTTGCTTTAAGTGTTGGCTATTTCTATGTTTTATAAACCAAAACAGAATTTCCAAAAACAATGAAGGAAACCAAAATAAATATTTCTGCATTTCAAGTGAGTGAGTGAAGCTTTCCTTTCATGTCACGTGTCATACTCGGAACAGCCTCTGACGTGCCCGAGGAAAAAGCAAGAACGACCTCAGCCTCAAGCCCCTCCTGACTGTCCCCTCCCTCCCAGGTCTTCTCCCCAGGATGCAGGGCCCTTGGCCAGCTCCCCTGTCCTGCCATGTTTCAGGGAGGAAAGTCATGGTATGAATAATATGGTTTTTTTTTTTTGTTTTATTTTTTGGCAGCCCTGCAGCAAATGGAGTTCCCGGACCAGGAATTAGATCTGAGCTTCGACCTATGCTGCAACGCTGGATTCTTAACCTCCTGCCCGGGAAAGAATTGAACCTGCATCCCGGCACTCCAGAGATGCTGCTGATCCCATTGTGCCACAGCGGGAACTCTAACAACATGGTTTTTGGTCTTTTGGTTTCTCTGCAACCCATGGCATGGGCCAGGGATTGAACCTGAGCCACTGCAATGACAACGCCAGATCCTTAATCTGGTAGGCCACTGGGGAACTCCCCAACATGGAGATTCTTAAATGCAAATTCTCTGGGGGGAAAGCTACTTTGCAGGAGGCTTCGGCTGTGGTTGGTTCTGGAGTGGATTTCATTCTGCTGAATTTTAGTAATTCTCTTCCTACAGAACTGCTGCTGGAGAAGATGTCTCATTGATAGCAGCCGACTTTTTCTTTTTCTTTCCCTCTGTTGCTACCCTGTGCTGTTATTTTAAAGATTTTCTTTTCCAGAGGTGTTAATCTGCTCCTGATTTCCTTGGTGGCATGTTGTGTTTAAATCAATCTCCTTCCCTCCAGTGTTGGATTTGGGGCACTGCCTTCGTCCTGTGCACACACCCCCGGTCGTGAGACGCCTCCTCCACTCTGCCTTTTTGTTTTGGTTATTTAGTCCCAAATCTCATCTTTTTCCATCCCGCCTTCCCCTTGCTCTGCGCCCCTAAGGGAAGCGTGAGCTTCCTGACACTCAGCATCCCCTTTCTGTCTCCTCTCATAGCTCCCAACCGAGGGCTTGGGAACTAGTGAGTGTTCATTAAATAACTCTCTTTTGAACAAATATTCGAAATTTGGAACCAAGCTTCTATAATGAGGTTGATTTTTTTTAATTGTTTTTTTTTCTTTTTAAAAAAATTCTGATAAAATACACATAAAATTTACCATCTTAATCATTTTTAAGCATCCAGCTCAGTGGCACTAAGTGCATTCACATTTTTGTGTAATCATCACTGTCCCATCTCCAGAATTCTCCCACCTTGCAAAACGGAGACTCTCGCCATTAAACAGCCCCTCTCAGTCCCTCCTCGCTCCAGCCCCTGGCCACCGCCGACTGCTTTCTGCCTCTGGATTTGACTCCTCGAGGTGCCTCGCCTCAGTGAACCATGTAGTATTTGTCTTTTTGAGTCTGGCTTATTTCACTGAGCGTGATGGCCTCAGGGTCCATCCATGTTGTCACAAACGGCAGCAGTCTCACTTTTTTGGCCAGGTAATATTTCTGTGATTAGATCACGTGTTCTTTATCCATTATCGGTTGATGGACAGCTGCACGGTTGTTCCCACCTTTTAGATACTGAGAGTAGTACTCCTCTGAACATGGTGTGCAAACATCTGTTTGAGGATCTGCTTTCCGGGCTTTGGGGTAAATATTTTTAAGAACTGCCAGGCTTCCACATCGGCCGAGCCATTTTACATTCTCACCAGCCATGCACAAGGGTTCCACTGTCCTCTCACAGCCTCCCTATGACTGACTTACTGGCTTTTGATTTTTTGATAATACTCATCCTAATGGTGTGAAGTGATATCCCATCGTGGTTCTGTTGGCATTTCCCTCGTGATTCTAAGGTTGAGCATCCTTTCCTGCGCTTATTGGTGACTTGTATGAAATGTCCTTTCCCTATTTTATTTTACTTAGCTTTTTTTTTTCTCTTGGACACACCCATGGCATGTGAAAGTTCCCAGGCCAGGGATCAAACCTGTACCACAGCAGGACCCAGAGCCCCAGCAGTTTCAGCACCAGGTCCCTAACCCGTTGAGCCACATGGGAACTCCTCCTTTCCCTACTTTAAATAATTGGATTGGTTTTTGTTACTGAGCAGCAAGCAGTTCTTTATATTTTCTGGATATTCCTCCCTAAATGCTGTCTTTAGTTCTCAACCTTTGTGCTGCACTAGGCACGGGAACTGTCCCACAGATCAAAAGCGCCCCTCCGGCCCAGTGGTCCTCTCAATCCAGCAGCGCAGCCACAGCCCCCCACCCTCAGAGTTCACCCTGCCCCTCCCCAAAGGCCTAGTGACACACCCTCACTATGTCTGAACTCAGAAAGACAGGGGTGTTTTTTCTTTCTTTTTTCTTCTTATAGCTGCACATGCAGCATATGGAAAATCGGAGCTGCCGCTGCACAGCCACAGCAACGCAGGATCCAAACGGCATCTGCAACCTACACCACAGCTCATGGCAACTCCAGATCCTTAACCCACTGAGGGAGGCCAGGGATCGAACCCACATCCTCATGGACAGAATCAGGTTCTTAACCCACTGAGCCATAATGGGAACTCCAACAGTTTGTTTTTAAGTGCGTTTGGCAGTTGGTAGTTAAATGTTTTAGCTCACTCCCGATTTTTAGATTACTTGGAGTAATAATAACCAAAATGCATTGAATGTTGCCATATGCCAGGCACTATTCCTAGTATCTTATCTAGATGACCCATTGCATGTCGACAACCCTTTGAGCCAGGCGCTCCTGTTGTCCGCATTGTACAATGAGGAAACAAGCATAGGATTTTGATCAGTGTCACACACTGATCTGACTCTGAACACAGCCTTCACTCTCATGCTGTAGAAGTTTCTTCTCACCTGCCTGTGGCAATAACTTCCTGACAACACATGTCATTAGCTTGTTTCTTGGTGCCTACAATTTCTGCCTCTAAGCTTCAGTCCAAATGGTTTTGATTCTTACCTCATGACTGTCCTTTGTCATAGTGGAGCTTCCTATCACTTCCTGGTTTTAGGACATCAAAATTAAATAGGGTTGCCCTCTGTAATGCTGGTAATAAATCCAGCAAGGTGGAACCAGCCACTCTGTTTCAGGAGGGACGTGGGTATAAGCTGGGTGGCAGACAAGAGTCAGGTTCTCAAGGTCCCTTGTAAGCTCTGGAGGTAATGACAGTCTCAGGCATTGTGAAGTCGCTAAGGGCGGCTATGCTGCTTTCTTCCCTTACGTCCTCACTGAATCCTCACCTGTTGGGCAGGTGATGGGTCCATAGTTCTGGGTGTCACGTCAGCTCAGGGCTCAGGGCCAGGCTCAGTTCTGGGCTGTGGGGATGCAGCAGTGAGCACAGCAGATGAGACCATTGCCCTGGGGCCACTCACTTTGCAGCAGAGAGAGGCAGACAGCAGACGGGGAAGCAGGTGAACACCTTCAGAGTGTGATGGATGGTTCAGGAGAATAACAGTGGATTGCAGGAGAGGGGACCAACCACAAGGGCCTATTCTAAGTGCTGTGGTCAGAGAAGCTCTCTTATGAGGAGGTGACACCTGTGATGATAACCTGAAGAATGAGGAGGAACAAGCCTTGCAAAGGTTTGGAGAAGGAGTTTTCAAATAGAAGAAACGGTGTGTGCAAAGGCCCTGAGGTGAGATCGCAGGTAGTCTGAGCTCAGTAAGGAAGCTGGTGTGATGGGCGGGGGTGGGGCATGTTAGAGGCAGAACCACGGCGCCTGCATGTGCGGAGTCAGGAAAGGGGATGTTTCGATGGTGGAGCCCGGGAGACTGGGGACATGGGTTTGGGGGAGGGGATCACGAGCCTGGACATGGGCCTTGTCCATTGCATGCCTGCTGGCCGCCACGCGAAGAGCCGACAGCTCAGAAGAAACGTCGGGAGATAACAGCCCACAAAAGGCATTTCAAGCTGAAGGACTGCATCAGGTAACATATGGAACCAGGAGACCTGCGTGGGAAGTAGAGGAGGCCCCACACGGAGCCCAGGGGGCCTCCATGGTGGGGCAGCACTGAAGGAAGAACGGGCCACGGGAATTGACAGCTACCTGCCGTGAGGAAGGTGAGAACCAAGAACCCCAGGGGTCCCTAAAGCCCAGAGAGAAAAATGCTGCAGGGCCGGGGGCCGGGGGGGGGGGGGGTCGGTTATGTCCTGTGCAGTCGAAACAGGGAATAATGTGGGGACGGGGGAGCATCCACCGTACTCAGCCATGGTGTCAACCTTGGCAGTGAGTGACCAGCAGAGAGAGGAAGCCAGAAGCCTGTTGGAGCGAGCTGAGGTGTGAGCCACTGCAAAGGCAGGAAGAGGGGCGGACCGCTCTGTCTGAAGTTTTGCTGTGAAGAGAAGCAGAGGGATGGGCAGACGGTCCCTGGAGAAAATGGGGAGGTGGGCGGGTTTGCTTTTCTTTTGCTGGCGCTGGTGGTTGTGAAGGTGAGAGATGCAGAGCCTGGCTGCTTGGGACAGGATGGGACGGGGACCACCCAGTGGAGAAAGTGATGACAGGTGAACAAGAGGAGACTGCTGATCTGAGAGGGGAGGGGCCCGTGCGGAGGTAAGATGCTTCTTCCAGTGTGCGGGAGCGGGCGCTAGAGAAGGTGGGGCGTTTATAGATAGATCCAGGGTGACTGATGCAGAAAAAAGGGGGATCTCCTATCTAAATGCTTCTTTTTTTTCACTGAAGTTTTATCTCCTTATAGGTGAGAAAACTGAGGCTTGGAAAGCCTAACTTGTCCCAGTAAGCGGCCGAGCTGGATTTTTTGACTCCAGGGCCTCTCTGTGTCCAGGTCACCTCTGTCCTGGCACTCCCCCTGGACGGCATGATCCCCAGGGGCCTGAGTGTCCCCAGGGCCCAACTGCTGATCTGGATGCGTTTTCTTGATTCCCCAGCCAAAGTCAGCTCCAGTCTCCTTGGCAGATTAAGTCAGGCCCCAGGGGGATCGGGGTAAATGCCAGGGACTCTGGACTTTGCCTTCCATGTTCCATCCTTATTCTCAGCGATCATTTCTTTTCAGGGCAGCTTGAGCAGAAGGGAAGCTGCCAGTCTGTCCCCAGTTCCCGGGCGGAGCAGGTGGATGGAGAGCAGAGGCACTGGCAGCACCCCGAGAAGTGAAGCGGTGGGTCTGTTGGACACTCAGGCCCAGAACACCTAGTTTCTCTGCCCCTAGCCCCTCAGTTATTGCCGACGGTGCCCGTGGCCTTGAGTCTGACTGAAGGTCACAGCCAGGGTGCTTCCTCTGTGTCTTCTCCTTGCAGAGCAAAGCCACCCCTTCCACCCCCTAGCTGCCCTTTCACTCCTGCATCTTACAGTAGATGCCCAAAGCTGTGTTCAGCTTCTCACCCCTTCACCCAGCATGAATAATTGGGAAATTGACCCAACTTATTATTATCTATATATTTGGCATAAAAAGCAATCCGGAATTTTTCTTTTTTTCTTCCTTTCTTCCTCCCTCCCTCTCTTTCTTTCCTTCCTTCCTTCCTTCTTTCTTTCTGAACTCTCAGCATATGGAGGTTCCCAGGGGAGGGATCAAATCAGAGCTATAGCTGCCGGCCTACACTGCAGCCACAGCAACGCCAGATCCAAGCCGCGTCTGCGACCTACACCACAGCTCACGGCAATGCCGGATCCTTAATCCACTGCACGAGGCCTGGAATCAACCCTCATCCTCATGGATACCAGTCGGGGTCCTTACAGCTGAGCCACAACAGGAATGCTTCCCTTGACTTTTAACTCCTCCACTACTGACTTGTTCAGAAGGTGAGTGCCTTGCTGGGTGAATTCTGCTTCTCAGCACTGTGCTTCAGGGACAGAGGAATTCTGTTCTTTCCAGGAAGCAGGACTTTTTTTTTTTTTTTTACTAACATATATATATATATATATATATATATATATTTTTTTTTTTATATATAATTTATTTTTTATTTTTTTGCATTATAGCTGGTTTACAGATTTCTGTCAGATTTTCCAACTGCACCGCGTGGTGACCCGGTTACATGTACATATATGGATTTGTCACATATAATTAGATATAGTTCCCCGTGCAATAGAGTTGGAGCTCCTTGCTTTTCCATCATTAAAGCAGTAGTTATCCCCACTCCCTCCCACCCCTCCCCCCCCCCTCCCCCGCCCCCTTGGCAACCACAAGTCTGTTCCCCAAGTTCGTGATTTTCTTTTCTGTTGAGATGTTCATTTGTGCAGTGTTTTAGACTCCAGTTATAAGAGATTTCATATGACATCTGTCTTTCTCCTTCTGACTTGCTTCACTCAGTATGAGGGTCTCTAATTCCATCCATGTTGCTGCA
>PVHT020000140.1:7633246-7655422 GCA_004024745.2 Catagonus wagneri | reverse complement strand
ACAGCGGCGAGAATGGGCATCCTTGTCTTGTTCCAGACTTTAGTGGGAAGGCTTTCAGCTTTTCTCCATTGAGTATTATATTTGCCGTGGGTTTTTCATATATGGCCTTTATTATATTAAGGAATGTTCCCTGTATTCCCACTTTGGTAAGAGTTTTGATCATGAATGGATGTTGGACTTTGTCAAATGTTTTTTCTGCATCTATTGAGATAATCATGTCGTTTTTAACTTTCTTTTGTTTATGTGGTTTATGACGTTGATTGATTTGCGTACATTGAACCATCCTTGTGCACCTGGGATGAATCCCACCTGATCATGGTGTATGATTTTTTGATATGCTGTTGGATTCGGTTGGCTAAAATTTTGTTGAGAATTTTTGCATCTATATTCATCAAAGATATTGGCCTATAGTTCTCTTTTTTTGTGGTGTCTTTGGTTTTGGAATTAAGGTGATGTTGGCATCATAGAATGTCTTTGGGAGTGTTCCTTCTTCTTCAACTGTTTGGGAAAGCTTAAGGAGGATGGGTGTGAGTTCCTCTTTGTATGTTTGGTAGAATTCACCTGTGAAGCCATCTGGTCCTGGACTTTTATTTGTAGGGAGTGTTTTGATGACATACTCAATTTCATTTCTAGTGATTGGTCTGTTCAGTTGATTTATTTCTTCTTGAAATCAGTTTTGGGAGGGTGTAGGTCTCTAAAAATTTGTCCATTTCTTCTAGATTATCAAATTTGTTGGCATATAATTGTTTATAGTATTCTGTCATGGTTTTTTGTATTTCTGTAATATCTGCTGTAATTTCTCCTTTTTCACTTCTTATTTTGTTTATTTGGGTTATTTCTCTCCTCTTCTTGATGAGTCTTGCCAGAGGTTTGTCAATCTTGCTTACCTTTTCAAAGAACCAGCTCTTGGTTTTATTGATTTTTTCTATTGTTTTTTGAATTTCTATTTTATTGATTTCCTCTCTGACCTTAATAATTTCCTTCCTTCTGCTGACTTCAGGGTGTTTTTGTTCTTCTTTTTCTAATTCATTTAGGTGATGGGTTAGGTTATCGATTTGAGATTTTTCTTCTTTTTTGAGGAAGGCCTGTAATGCTATGAACTTCCCTCTAAACACCACTTTTGCGGCATCCCGTAGATTTGGGGTTGTTGTGTCTTCATTCTCATTTGTTTCAAGGTATTTTTGTATTTTTTTCTTGATTTCCTCATTGACCCATTCATTTTTTAGAAGCATGTTGTTTAGTCTCCATGTAGTATGTTTTCTCTCCTTTCCTTTCCTGTGGTTGATTTCTAGTTTCATGCCCTTGTGGTCAGAGAAGATACATTTTGCTTATAAGTTCTCCGCTACTCTCTTGTGTTGAGATTTTTAAAGAGGTGCTGCTTCTGGCTATTAGATTTCTCTAACAGTAATGGTCCTTGTTATAACACGATTTTCTGGGTTTTCCCCCAAGAACCTAAGGCAGTCTTCTGCTTTGCATGTGACTCGTAAAGCTGGAGGGTGAGTTGGGGTGTGACAGCAGGGCTGCTGCAGGGGACATACATGGAGCAGGGTGAAACCAGTTGGCTAACATTCTTCATGCGCAGGCACAGAGGGACTCATGTTTTGAGCCTCTTGCTTTCCCACACCCACTGATACTGCCGCCCCCACCCTGCTGGCTTCTGCCAGCTCGCCGCCCCACCCCGCCCCGGCTGAACTGTCGCTGGGCTGCATTTGGGAAAAACTCCAGGGCCTCCCCAGGCAGCTGCCACATCTCACTGATGCTCCTCCTCCCCCGCTGTGCATCAGATCCGCCAACTGCGCTCCATCCCTAAGTCCTCCTGCCAAGCAGGATGGCGCCACCTCTGGCCAGGACAGCTGCACCAGCCTCTCACTTCACCTCCTCGTCTCCTATTTTACTCTCTAAAACTCACCCACGTTTCCTCCAGTTTGTGGCAAGAATGAGCTCTCTAACGCACAGGCTTTAATCGCGGGAGTCCTCTGCTTCATCATCCCGAGGTTTCCCACCCCTCTCAGGTCTGATCTGTTGACTGTGCTTAGAGGAGGGCTTCTCAAACGCGACTGTGCGTCAGATCCCTGCGGGATCTTGAAATGCAGATTCTGAGTCAATAAATCTAGAATCAGGTCTGAAATTCTGCATTGCTAATAAACTCCCAGGCGTTGCCACTGCCGCTGGTCTGTGCGCTACACTCTGAGGAGCAAGGACCTGGTGAGCCCCTACCTGGCCCCCCAGCCTCATCTCTTGCCACCTCTCCACCTCTGTTCCAGCCACACTGAGCTTAGTCTCGCTCCCAGAATGCATCACGCTCTCACTCAGCCCTGGGACTTCGCAAGCGCGCCCTCCCTAGAGCGCTTTCTTCTGCCCACCTGGCTGACTCCCGTCCCTTATTTTTGTGAGATGATTACAGCTGTCACCTCCTCTAGGAAGCCTTTTCTAATTCTCCAAACACAATAAACAAATTGTTGAGCATGACTGTGGCCTGGCAGTGGTGTGAGGAAGAGGGTAGTTGGTAACCATCTTTTTATGCTAAGGGACGAGGTCAAAGCGGTCAGTGGGCCAGACCATGGGGTGCAGGATGGCAGCCGGAGGGTGGGGGAGATGCTTCCTCCTGCAGGAGGTTTTAGGAAGAAGGTTTTTGTGTCACCTGGGGTTAGGGGGAAGCCTGTCTGACTTGAGCTTGTCTGAAGCATTCCTGGCTCTTCACTGCTCCCTCCTCTGCTGAGCAGAAAGGATCCTTGAGGAAAGGAGCTTGCTTGCCCCGAACCTTTTACAAGGTCAACCGCACAACCGTGTGTGTCCTCGGGCAACCCCAAAGTCACCTCTGAGTGAGCAAGGTCATTACAAGGATGAAAACTTTTTCCAGAAAGTTCTTTTTTAACCAGAGTGTGAGTGAGAATCCCAGAGACAAGTTTCTACTATAGAAACTTTATTTCTCTTCTTTCCTTAAGAAAATCTTTCTCTTTGGAGTGTTCTTTCGTTTTCTTTTCTCTTCCTCAGCCTCTGTGCCCCTTTGGTCCTTGTGCAAGTTTGAGTTATAAAGTTACTCCCTCCATGGGTTGGAAGTCGGTTTTTCTTGGCTAGTGAAATACTAAATTTTGCTAGAACATTCTTGCCAGGGTTCCTGCACCAGACTCTCTTAGTCCTGCATGGAGCTGGGAACGGAATCTGAACTATGTGACACTGCATTGTCAGGATGCGGTGATCCAACCTATTTGGCCATGTGACCTCAGCTTGGGAAGGAGAAGTGCCAGTTAGGTCTGGAAAAAGTAGAACATTAGTTACAGAGCATACAAGTTTAGTAGCTGGGTATCAGAGCAAGGGCAGTGTCAGAAAGCATGTGACATAGGAGAGCTAATGTCATTCAGTTTGCTCCAACAGAAAATTTTTTTCCTTCCTTCCTTCCTTCTTTCTACCTTCTTTTCTTTCTTTTTGTTTATCTGCACTTTTTAAAAAGTATTGAAGTGTAGTTGACTTACAATGTGATAATTTCTGTTGTACGACAAAATGAATCAGTTATATAAACACTCACATCCATTCTTTTTCAGATTCTTCTCCCACGTAGATTACCACAGGCTACTGGGTGGAGTTCCCTGTGCTGTTCAGCAGGTCCCTACTGGCCAGTCATTCCATACACCTCAGTGTATATCCTCCAATCCCAAATGCCCAGTCCATCCCTCCCTGGAAAAATCTTTCAACCTTCCCACTTTATTTTTTAGTATCCAGAAATCTCCTATACGTCTTTAGTTTGCTGTCTTTATATGTTTATTGGTAGGCAGTACATCTTTATCATATGGACTTATATTTCTGCTAACATAGATTTATAATTATTGTGTTATGCATTTACTTTTTTTTTTTTTTTTGTCTTTTTGCCTTTATCTAGAGCCGCACCCGCGGCATATGGAAGTTTCCAAGCTAGGGGTCTAACAGGAGCTGTAGCTGCCGGCCTTCGCCACAGCCACAGCAACGCGGGATCCGAGCCGCTTCTGCAACCTACACCACAGCTCACGGCTACGCCGGATCCTTAACCCACCGAGCAAGGCCAGGGATCCAACCCGCAACCTCATGGTTCCTGGTCGGATTCATTAACCACTGAGCCACGACGGGAACTCCTATGCATTTACTTTTTAAATCACATAGTAAAACTAGAGTGTTTAGAAAGTATAAATACAATAATAATGCCTTTTATATTTATCTTTATTACCTATATACACCTAATGATATCTAATTGCCTTTGCCATTGTTCTTTATTTTTTTAAATTACAGTTGATTTATTGCCCTCCAACTTTAATAACACCAAATAGTATTTCCTTTCTGAATTTTTATTGCCCCCTTTCCTTAAAGGGAGCATCCAAGGGAAGGTCTCCTCCCTCCTGGCCCACACCCTCGCCCTCCTGGGACATTTTGAGTTTGTTTTGCTGTATCTTAGTCACAGACGTTGGGCAGTTGGTCTGTTCAAAACAGATAACAACTTTAGTTTCTTCCCGATGAGAACTGCCAGGTGTGGGGGTTACTCCTGTGTACCCAATAATTCATAGGTGCTGTAGGAAGTTAAAAAAGAAATTTGGAAAATCTGAGAAATAAATGATTTTCTTTTCCACAATAGAAAATTATACTCTTTGCCTTAAAGGAAACGCACAGGAGTGGATTTGATAAATTAGGGAAAAGGATCATGCACATGAAGGGGCAAATGAGTTGAGCAAATGCAGTTAATAAGATGTTTAGTCTTATTAATCTTGAACTGACTTTGAGCCGGTATTTACAATGTCTGAACCTTAGTAAGTAGCTCTGGTCTCCGGTTACAGTTTTCCATCTCCAACCCCGTTCTTTCTCTGCCCTCTAGTGGACACAGCCCTGAATAGGACATTCAACAGCCCAAGCTGGCTGGAAAAAAAGCAGAGGTATAATAAAAATTCTAAGCCTGAGAGTCCCCTGCTGGTCTAGTGTTTAGGATTTGGCGCTTTCACTGCTGCAGCCTGGGTTCAGTCTCTGGCCTGGGAACTGAACCCAGGTCTGGGGAGTGAGATCCCACGTCAAGCTGCGGCACGATGCAGCCCCCCGCCCCCTGCCCCGCGCCAAGATAAGCCCTTCTATAGGCCTTTATTTGTTGCCCTCATGGTAATCCTGTAGGATCAATAAATATTTGCACTTGTATTTTCATTGAGCATCAAATTAATAATTGCAAAATGTGGAACGAATAAATAAATTGGCCTACCTACTCCACAGGGACAATACAGGTCTGCAAGGAAGTGTCCTTACCCAACTACTCAGTTTATTCCAAGCATCTGAGATGCTTCGTACCTTTCTTTTCTGTATTTGTATAAATAAAAGCCATAGTTTTTTTTATTATTATTTTCGAAACATGAGAGTCAATTACACCGCCTCACGACCCACCTCGACCCACCTCATAGTCGCCCTCCAGCACCTCTGAATTTCTTCCCCACCCCACCCACGCCCCACCGCTCCAGGTTACCCCAAGGCTCAGACCCGCTGGGTCCCTCCTGCAGTTTTCAGCCCCCTTCCAACTCCCCATCCTGAACACTACCCCTACTTCGTCACCACCCCATCCCCCCTCCCACCCACTGCAACACACCTAGACAAGGTTGTTGAGATTAGCAAACATTTACAAAAGCTTAACAGTGGTTGGGAGAGTACAGATCAACAGGCAGCATCTTAAAACAGAAAATCGTAAGTATGGCTTCTTCCCCCAAAGTTATCTGCTGTCCTCCTCATGCGGAGTTTCCCGTTGACCAGCTCTGCCCTTGGCTGTAGCTTCTCTGATTTGCTGAGTGCCTCCTCTCTCCTCCACTGTCCCCTCTCCCTTCTCCAGCCCCACGTTTCTGTTGGTGTCTTATGATGAAATTTTCTGTCCTCCTCCTCCTCCTCCTCCCCGGAACTGGGCTCTACTGCTGCTGTTTGTTATCTGTTCAGATGCTCACAAGGGCGCTCTGGTCTCCATCATCCGCAGAACAAACAGCCAGTAGAAGCTTTGAGGTTGCTGGTCAGCATCGTCTTAGACCAAATTCCCACCCAGCCTCTGACCAGAGCAAACCGAGTGCCACCGTCTCCACATTACAGTGTTGACTTGCTTTATCACGTGACACTCGCCCCCAGAGACCCTGGAACTTGCCCCCTTCCCGCTCCCCTTCCCTCACTGCTCTAAGCTAGTGGTCTAACCAGACAAGCAGCATGATGGAGGAGAACAATGAGAGTTTGGGGATGGGAATCCTGGCTTCCCTGTGACCAGCTCCACAACTATGGGAAGTTCCTTCAGTGGAATTGGGTTGTCTGTTCCCACAGGATCCATTTCCCACTTTCCCATTTTCCAGCCCCCTCCCCCCACCATCTATCACCCCAGTTCCAGGAGGACCCATGTGGTACCAAGAAGCTAATGAATGCATTCCATTCACAAGAGTTAGTTCAGGGGTAGTGTGATGGATAATGTGTCAACTTGCTGAGGCTGTAGAGCCCAGCGGCTTGGTCAAATGGCAGCCTAAATGTTGCTGTGAATGTATTTTTTATTTCTATTTTTATTTTTTTGTTTTCTAGGGCTGTGCCTGTGGCATATGGAAGTTCCCAGGCTAGCGGTCGAATCTGATCTACAGCTGCCGGCCTACACCACAGCCACAGCAAGGTGGGATCCTATCCTGGGAGTTACAACCTACACCACAGCTTAGGGCAATGCCAGATCCTCAACCCACTGAGTGAGGCCAGGAATCAAACATGCATCCTCATGCATACTAGTCGGATTCGTTTCTGATGCACCACAATGGGAACTTAGAAGGTATTTTTTTTAAGGTGTTATTAATATTTAAATTAGTAAACTCTGAGTAAAGCAGACAACTCTCCATAACATGGGTGGGCCTCATCTAATCAGTTGAAGACCTTGAGAACAACAATTGAGATTTCCCAAAAAAAGAATCCTGCCTCAAGTCTGCACCATAGATACTATGAAGCTACAGCCATCAAAACAGTATGGTACTGGAACAAAAACAGACACATAAATCAATGGAACAGAATAGAGAGCCCAGAAATAAATCTATACTTACATGGGCAATTAATCTACAACAAAGGAGGCAGGCATATACAGTGGGGGAAAAGACAGACTCTTCAATAAATGGTATTGGGAAAACTGGGCAGTTACATGCTAAAGAATCAAACTGGACTACTCTCTCACACTATGTACAAATATTAGCTCAAAATGGCCTAAAGGCTTAAATATAAGATTTGAAACCATAAAAACCTGTAGAAGAAAACATAGCCCTATGCTTCGTAATATTTTTTTGGCTGTCTCATCAGGTAAGGGAAACAAAAGCAAAAATAAACAAATGGGACCACATCAAACTAAAAAGCTTTTTTGGAGTTCTCTTGTGGCGCAGTGTGTTAAGGATCTGGTGTTGTCACTGCAGTGGCTCTGGTTGCTGCTGTGGTGCAGGTTCAATCCCTGGCCAGAGAACTTCCGCACACTATGGGCATCGCCAAAAAAAAAAAATGACAACAAATAACAAGTGTTGGGGAGTTTGTGGGGAAAGGGGAAACCTCGTGTACTGTTAGTGGAGGAAAAATTGGTGCACCCACTATGGAAAACAGTATGGAAAGTCCCAAAAAATTAAAAATAGAATTGCCATGATCCAGCAATTCCACTCCTGGGTATTTATCTGAAGAAAATGCAAACGCTAATTAGAATAGATACATGCACCCCCTCTATGTTCATTATTTATAATAGCCAAGATATGGAAACAACCGAAGAAGATGTTTTATATACATACACACACACGCACACACACACACACACACACACACACACATATATATACACACATATATACACACAATGGACTATTACTCAGCCATAAAAATGAAATTTTGCCATTTGTGACAACATTGGTGGATCTAGAGAATATTACGCTAAGTGAAATGTGAGGCCAAGACAAATACTATATGATTTCAATTATATGTAGAGTCAAAAAAAAAAAAAAAGAACAAATGAACAAACATAAAAATACAGAGTTTGAGATACAGAGAACAAAGTAGGCGGTTGTGAGGGGACAAGGACTGGGAACAGACTGCAACTTCGAAATTCTGTCTGTATTTCTAGCCTGCTGCCATGAAGAATTCAGACTCAAGACTGCAACATCAACCCTTACCTGAGTTTCTAGGTTGCTGCTCATTTCAGACTTGCCAGTGTCCCTAATCAACTGTGTGAGATAGTTCCGTAAAACCTATCATCTATCTATCATCTATTTATCTATCATGTATCTTCACACACATAGCTGTCTATCATCTATCATCTATCATCTATCTATCTATCTATCATCTATCTATCATCTATCTATCTATCATCTATCATCTGTCTGTCTATCATCTATCTACACACATACACATACCCTGTTAGTTCTCTCTCTGGAATTCTGGCAAGTACAGATAGGTACAGCATGACAGCAGATCCAATCAGAATAAATCTCCGGTCTTTTTCTGGGAATGCTGGGACATAGCTGCGTTCTGTCTCTGAAGGATGGAATTCCAAAGAGAGACTTGGAAGGGCTGCCAGGTGCAAGCTCTGGGCCAGAGTCCTCAGATCTTGTGCAGCCAGGGCCACTTACTACGTGGGGGGGCTGCTTTTTCGTTTCCTCATATATACAGCGGGATTCTGGTGCCTACCACACAGGGTTACTGAGAGGACTAAATGTTTTCATAAATTCTAAACACTTAGAACAATGACTGGATTGTAGTAAATACTCAACAAATCCAGGCGATGATGATGTTAATGGCAGGATCCAGGCTGAGGAAAAGGCTGACATACAAAAAGGCAAGAAAATGCATTCAAGCCTTGATGGCTTTTCCAACCTCTAGATCAAACTGAGCTTGACAGCCATCCTAGCACTGGACTTTTCAGTTACATGAGCTCATAAATTCCTTTATTATTTAAACCTATTTGGTTTGAGTTTTTTATTTCCATCCAGAGTGCAGAACCTCTTCTGGCTTTAACACTTGGATAGTTTCTTTTTTTGGACCTGTAAGGACAAAAGGTATGATTACAATCTCTTTCCTGGGAAATGAAACTACCTTTCCTCATTCCGTTTCTTATTCCCCCCACTTCCTTCCTTCCTTCCTTCCTTCCTTCCTTCTTTTTTTCCTTCTTTCTTCCCTTCTTCCTTCCTTCCTTCCTTCCTCTCTTCCTCTCTACCCCCCACCTTTCTTGCCAGCACCCACAGCATGCAGAAGTTCCTGGGCCTGGGATAGAACATTAACCTTTATACCCCCAGACAATGATCCCAACGCTCGTAAGGGTGACAGCTTTCAGAGATCCCAGAAACCCTATTTCCTCATATCAGTGGGGAAATACCTTCAATACCTCAAAGGTAATTTACTCTTCTGTGGCAATTGCCCTAGTGATTCATAGGTGGCGTGAACAGGTATTTCTCTGAAAAGGAATAAGGATGGGCCTAGAAAGAAGGAAAAGATGATCAACTTAAGAGAAATGCAATAAAAAACACAATAAGTTACCATTTAACTTGCTAGTTAGGTAAAACATTTAAAGTATTGAAAATTCTAAGTATTGACAAGTATATGGAGTCAGGAAGATTTTATTTATTGCTTATAAAACAAGGTGTAAAAATTGGCATTCTCATGTAGCTGAAAATGTTTCGATACCACGAGGCAATAATAGCTCTACTGCATTTATCCCTGTCTCATAGGTGTGTGCCCTGCAGGACACCTACAGGGACATTTAGCTGGGCATCATTGGTAACAGCAGAAAGACTGAAAACAACTGATCTATCCATACGTGGGAGAATGAATAAATAAAATGTGATATATTTACTTAATGCATTCCAAAAATGAATGAATGAGAGCTACATGCATCACTGTGAAGAAACCTAAAATTTATATCCTTGAGTAAGAAAGAGCACTTGCACAATACGTACCAAATCTTATTCGTATAAAGTTTAAAAATATACAATAAATAATATTATTTAGAAATACAGCAAGGTAGAAAAACATGGGAATGAGAAACACAAAATCAGAAGTGTGGTTATCTTTGAAAGGAAAGATATATATAGGTATTATTTTGTAATTGTGCAAATTACACAATAAATATGGATATAGTCTTTTTAGGGCCATACTGACGGCATATGGAGGTTCCCAGGCTAGGGGTCCGATCAGAACTGTAGCTGCTAGCCTATGCCACAACTACAGCAATGCCATATCCAAGCCATGTCTGCCACCTACACCAAAGCTCACCAGTAATGCCAGATTCTTAACTCACTGAGCAAGGCCAGGGATCAAACGTGCATTCTCATGGATACTAGTCAGATTCGTTTCCACTGAGCCACAACGGGAACTCTAGGAATGATAAATATTAATTTCCTATCCAGTGGTGACCACCTGTGTGCTCCATTTTATCTTTGTATATGCTATATTGTGTGCATGAAATATAATAATTTTTATTGTGGTAATATATACATAACCAAAAGTTTAGCATTTTAGCCATTTTTAACTGTACCACTTAGTGGCACTACTTAAGTATATTCACATGGTTATGCAACCATCCACCATCATCCACTTCCAGAACGTTTTCAACATCCTAAACTGTGCTTTTGATGTCACATTCAAGATACCATTGCTAGATCCAATGTCATGAAGCTTTTGCCCTATATTTTCTTCTAAGAGTTTTATAGTTTTAGCCCTTATAGTTAGGTCTTTGATCCATTTTCAGTGAGCTCTTTTGGGGGGGATAATAGGGGTCCAAAATCATCTTTTTCAGGATAATACATTTTTTAGACAGATAGTAAAGAATCAGAGAATATTAGCTCCAGAAAAAGCGCTCCCCATTTACGAATGAAGAAACTGGGGTAGAAATAAAATAATAAGCCAAGATGACACAAATGATTACAGGCGTCAGGGGACTAAAAATCAAATCTTATCTCCAAAGCATTTACACTAGACAGCTGCGCAGGCGCCTAAGCACCCAGAGCGCCCACCCTGGATTTGGATCCGCCCCCTCACCGGCGGGCGCCCTCTCTATTTCCGGCACTGGCCCCTCCCCTTCCCCGCCCCCAAGGGTGGGCCCTGGCGGCTCCGGCTCTTTGACTCTTAGGGAAACGGGAGCTGCGCGTGGGTGGGAGGAAAAACCCGGCAAATCTTTTACGTCTCATACACTGTCAGCAACCGGTTGTAAGGCCTGGATTCCAAATCCGCTCTAGCTCAATGCCAGACCGGGTTTTCTCTAGCGCTCTAGGGCGGGGAGGAGCCCTAGCCCGCCTGCTACAAGGCCGGGGCGGGGCTTGGGGGGGCGTGCCTGCGTGCTTGGCCCTGATTTGCCGCTGGGGCCGGCGCGGGGTTTGGCGGGAGCTTCAGGAGCTGCGCGGGCGCAGAAAGCTGTGGGCTGTGATGGCCCCTCCGGGACGAGTGCGGCGCTCCGGGTAAGTGTTGCGGACCCTCTCGACACAGGTTGGGGGACCACTTTATCTTCTTCCTCTTCCGCGGGACTTGGCCTCTCGGAGCTGTTGGTGCTGCCAGGTTCTGGCGCTGTGCTATTTGTCCTAGTGACAAGTTTCCACGTCTGTAAAAGAGGAGTAATAATAGTCACAATTTCCTAGGATTACGGGGAACCTTAGAGGAGTTTATCACGGTGCCTGGCGAGCGGGCGAGAACGCTGGCTAGTGTTAGCATCACCTTTTGTGGGTGAGTGAAGTCTGAAGTAGACTCAAAACATTTTTAAATGAACTGTCCAACAAATAACTTACTGAGTGCCTACCACTCTACCACTTGCCAGACATCACATTCTATTGGCTTTTACACTCCGCTGGTAGTCAGTATTCTTATTTTCAAGACCTTGCTTGTTTTTGTAACACAAACCACAGACCATAAAGCTGAACTACATCTCCGGCCGGCTGCTGCTTGTTGTTCTTAAAGGAGCACTCCAGCCAGGATGGGATCGGGCGTTTTTTGTTTGTTTGTTTAAACAAAAAGGGCACGCATTTTAAAATAGATTACAAAACTGCTTTCTAAAATGTTATTTTTTCTGGATTTGTTGGCAAGTATCTCGCTGGTGGTGTCTGGTCCTGGCTGGAGGAGCCTTGGCTTGCTTTGGTTGGTTCACAAGCTCAAAGGAGTTTCACCTGGGCCCTGGGAAGGCTTCCTGGAGAAGGTGCATTTGTAGATGCGGGGTGAGGGTGGAGGCGAGCCCAGCAGCATAGGGGAAAGGCTGGGGCGAGCCAAAGCAGGGCGGTGGAGTAAACCGAGACTAGATTCCAGTGGCCAGTGGGGAAGAACCTAAGACGCCCACAGTGGAGAGGAGGACTGAAAGAATATTGGAGCCTTGAAACCTCAGGTGACAGGAGTTAAACTTTATCTGCTAGGCCACTGAGGGGTGGTTCTCTCTCTCTCTAGGTACACAAACATATACACATACATGTAACATTTTTGTCTTTTCAGACTCATGAAATCTCTTCATCCCCCCCCCCCCAAATGCACTAGTGTGTGTGCATTGAAAGTTTGACATATGTTATCAAGGAGGTTTCCATCTTTTAGGAGTCTCTCCTTGCCTAAGGCGAGAAGGAAACAACCTGAGTTTTGAGCACAGATGAGGCGGGCGTCAGAAAAAGTAGGTTAAAAAGTATGTGATCTGGTTTCTAGTCCCATTTCTGTTACTTGGCTGTGTTACCACTGACATCACTAATCTTTCCCAAACCCTAGAATCATAAATGCCTTACACCAATACCTATTCTCCCTTCTTTGGGGGCTGAGATTCAAATAAAGCAGTGGTTTTCAAAGTGTGGTTCCCTGACCAGCATCAGCTGCACCAGGAACTTGCTAGAAATGCAAAAGCTCGAAGGCCGTCCCAGGTTTACTGCATCAGCTGCTGCTCTGGAGGGGGGCCAAGCAGTCTGTTCTAACAAGCTCTCCAGGTGAATCTGATGCCTGCAGCTTGAGAACTTTGCTTACTGTAATTCGCAGCAATGATGTTTGCATCACAGTGAATACACACACACACACACACACACACACACAGTGAGTACACACACATAAAACAAAGGGTTTATGAAATACTATATGTACGTATTATATTTTATATCCTCTTAAAAAATAAAATTTCTTTTTTTTTTTGTCCTTTTAGAAAATGCTGGGGGTTGGGGAAAGCTTAGAGGATGTGATGGGGCGGTTGATGAAACTTGGATGTGATTAGATAATGACGATATTAGATAATGATGTCAGGAATCTGAAAATTGTGCTGTGACTACACAAGATTTCACCTTCTTAGGAAGGACACACTGCAGTATTCCCTGTTTACCGTATACACGCAGAAAGCAGACGAGGCAAAATGTAAACAGTAGTGAAGCAGGGTAAAGGGTATACAGAAGGCTTAGATTCTTCTCACAACTTTCCCACACGTTTGAAATGATATCAGATAAAGTTATGCAAAGAAACACTGGTTCAGACACTAAACTGACTTTGCTGTGCACTGTTGGGGGTCTGCAGGACGTGTTTGAAGTGGGTATGTGTGGGGACATCCCCGTTGCCCTCCCACCTTGCCTGGTGCAAGGATAGTAGGATTTCCTGCTTATTTGCTGGTTTATTGTTACGTCTTCCTTACTTTAAGCTTGTTGGAGATGCGAGGCTTTATCCCTTTATCCTAATGCCCTCGGGAAGGGGCCTGAAGGGATGGAAAGGGAGGATTCTGGGTTTGAACTGATGCAGATTTTAATTCAGGCTTCCCTCCCTCCTGGCTGCATATTGCTTTGGGCAAAAAGACATCTGGACCATGGAGTTCACTTCTTCCTTAAGGCCCGCGGTGGAACCACATGAGAGAATGTGTGTGAAAGAGCAGGCATCGGATGGAGGTGGCTTCAGGTGCTTGACAGAGGTTCGGGACCTCTCTCACTTACCTCTGCAGAAAGTCAGCCCTGGTTGATTTGACCTCAGGGACAAGGATGAGAGCAAGATTAGGGGTTTTCGGAGTTCCCGTCGTGGCTCAGTGGTTAACAAATCCGACTAAGAACCATGAGGTTGCGGGTTCGATCCCTGCCCTTGCTCAGTGGGTTAAGGATCTGGCGTTGCCGTGAGCTGTGGTGTAGGTTGCAGACGCGGCTCGGATCCCGCGTTGCTGTGGCTGTGGCGAAGGCTGGCAGCTACAGCTCCTGTAAGACCCCTAGCCTGGGAACCTTCATATGCTGCGGGTGCGGCTCTAGATAAAGGCAAAAAGACAAAAAAAAAAAAGATTAGGGCTCTTCTGTGTCCCTGAGGTCAGAACTATGCTGTTTATACATAGGTGATTTGACTAGACCTAGAAAAAATATTCGATGCCTGAGAGATGGGCTCGGCTTTCTAAAAGGGTTTTGCTCTGTGAATTTCACCACGTGCGCATTGTTATTGCAACTAACGAGGAAATGCAATTTGGAGAGAAAAATGCTTGAAAGAGGTTGTAAGTTCTGGTGTTTCCCCTTTACTTTTAAGGCTTTCCTAACTCTTGTGTGTGTTTGCTCTTTTATAGTGCGAGATATTCAGAGAACACTGTAGGAAGAACACAGTCCACAAAAGATGTAAGTTATCTTTTTGTATTTTAATATAATTTTCTCATAATTGACAATACAGAGTAACATTTTATGGGAGACTCAGAGTTTGGTAGACTTGGTAAGTTCAGTGTTTTGTTGTAGTGAAGTGTATTCCTTTTCCTCCTGCTTTTCTTAGTATAATGGAGAAAATGGCCATTGTTAAGGTTTTGAATCTCTTTTCCTGGGCCTAGTTTGGTTTCATTTCATTTGGGTAATTGATATCATTTAAAGATTGTACAACATTCTGTATTTTGCTTTTTTTCACTTAATAGCCATCTCACCATATTGTTGTAATTTTCCTTTTTTCTTTCTTTCTTTTTTTTGCTTTTTAGGGCTGCACACATGGCGTATGGAAGTTCCCAGGCTAGGGGTCAAATCAGGGCTATAGCTGCCAGCCTATATCATAGTCACAACAACTTGGGATCCTTAATCGAGTCTGTGACCTACACCACAGTTCACAGCAATGCTGGATCCTTAATCCACTGAGCGAGGCCAGGGATGGAACCTGCATCCTCATGGATACCAGTCAGGTTGCTTCCACTGAACCGCAATGGGAACTCCCCATACTGTTATAATTTTCAACAGTTGTTTATGATTTCATAATATTCCATTTGGTTTTACACTCACATGGTATTTTAGGGTGGAGACTTAGAAATAAATGTGTGTGAAAGGCAGGTGTTTTGTTTTGGTTTGTTTTGCTTTCTAGGGCTGCACCTGCAGCATATGGAGGTTCCCTGGCTAGGGGTTAAATGGGGACTGCAGCTTCTAGCCTGCACCACAGCCACAGCAATGCCCGATCAGAGCCACATCTGCAGCACCAGATCCCTAACCCAGTGAGCAGGGCCAGGGATTGAATCTGCATCCTCATGGATACTAGTGGGGTTCACAACCCACAGGGCCACAAGGGGAACTCCTGTGAGTGATAATTTTGTTTGGTCTCAGTTTTCTTCCATCTCCTGTATACCTTCCAGAATTCCCCATATTTTCTTGTCCGTTAAAGGCACTTGTCCATATTTTCCAGAGCTACTGTGGACAATTTTCTTTATGTTGTGGGTTTTCATCAGGATTTGGAGAGCAGTCTTATGCGGCTTATTAGTAGATTGCACTGTAAACCCGTCTCTCTCCTGCACCTGGGAGTTTTTACCCCACGGGTCCTTGGAGCTGGTGGTGGACTTGGAGGTAGGCAGGCAGGTTTCCAGGGACGGGACTGCACTAGCTCAGTAGTCAGCAGACTGTGGCCTCTGGGCCGGATCTAGCCTACCCCCTTTTTCTTTCTTTTTTTTTTTGTTTTATTTTTTCTTTTTTGGCCTGCCTGAGGCATACGGAGTTCCCTGGCCAGGGATCGGATCCGAGTCACAGTTGTGACCTGCAGCACAGCTGTGGCAGCGCTGGATCCTTCAACCCACAGTGCCAGGCCGGGAATTGAACCTGCATCCTGGAGCTGCAGAGACACAGCCAATCCCGCCCTGCCACAGTGGGAACTCCTGCCCTCTGTTTTTATACAGCCCTGCGAGCTAAGAATGGTTTTTATATTTTTGAATGATTGAAGTAAAATCGAAAGAAGACTATTGTATGTGAAAATATGAAATTCAAATCTCAGTATTCATAGTACAGTTATATTGCCGCACAGCCGTGCCTTTGCTTTGCGTTGCCGCTATCTGCTTTCAGGCTGTAACGGCTGAGTTGCAGAGTTGCAACTGAGATACTGATACCCGCTGACCTGCGAAATCTAATACACAGGTGACCCTTGAGGAGCACAGGTTTGAGCTGCGTGGGTCCACTTATACGCAGATTATTTTTAGTATTAAATAACTGTACTGCCTGCAGTTGGTTGAAACCATGGATGTGGAACCGTGGATAAGGAGGGCCAACTGTACGACTATATGGATTTTCGACTGTGAGGAGTGTGGGCGTCCCAACCTAAATGTCCCTGTGTTGTTCAGTGGTCAGCTGTACTTACTCTCTGGTTCTTCGTAAGGTTCCCCCCCCGCCCCGAGTTCCCGTTGTGGCTCAGTGGAAACGAATCTGACTAGCATCCATGAGGACTCAGGTTCGATCTCTGACCTCGATCAGTGGATTAAGGATCTGGCATTGCGTGAGCTGTGGTGCAGGTCACAGACGTGGCTCAGATTCCACATTGCTAGGGCTGGGGTGTAGACTGGCAGCTGTAGCTCCGATTCGACCCCTGGCCTGGGAACCTCCATATGCCACAGGTGCGGTCCCAAAAACAAAACAAAACAAAACAAACAAAAGTTTCCCAGCCCTGCCTTAGATTATCAAAAGTGTCTCTGCCCCTGAGAGCTAAGCTGTCTTCTTTAGGGAGCAGGAGTGTCCTTGCCTAGTAAGCCAGCTCTGTAATGTTCTTGTCTGCTAGGGCCAAGTCAATGACTTTGAACTTTATTCACTTTTAGAAAACTAGCCAAAAGCACAAGCCTCCTGATGTATTTGATTTTCCTGATGATTCTGATATCTCAAGCATCAGCAGGCTGGGTGAAAATGAGAAAGATGAAGAACCCTATGAAACCTTTGGTTAGTATTTTATTTTTTTTAAGTTTTTATTAAAGTTTAGTTGATTTACAGTGTTAATTTCTGCTGTACAGCAAAGTGACTCAGTCATACATTTATATACATTCTTTTTTTTTATGTTATTTTCCATCATGGTCTATCCCAGATTAGATATAGTTGCTTGTGCTAAACAGTAGGTCTTATTGTCTATCATTCTAAATGTAATAGTTTCCTCTATTAACCACAGACTCCTAGTCCATCCCACTCCCTCCTGCCTCTGCCTTGGCAGCCACAGTCTGTTTTCTGTGTCTGTGAGTGTGTTTCTGTTTTGTAATTAGGTTCATTCGTATCATATATTAGACTCCACATTATAAGTGCTATTATATGGTATTTGCCTTTCTCTTTCTGACTTGACTTCACTTAGTATGAGAATCTATAGTTGCATCTGTTAGCATGGCGGCATTGAGAGAAACAGAGGCTCGAGCAATGAGGTCACAAGCAGGTTTATCGACCAACAGAGTGGCCGGGATCACTGAGCAGAGAGAACTCAGGCTCCCCGCTATTGGGGCAAGGGCTTTTTTTATAGTTAGGGTTTCATGTGACCGGTCATGTTGTTTCAAAGAGAGTAAGGGGAGCTTAGGAAACAGGAAAGGAGGATTTAGGTCATTAAGTGTGAATTTTTTTTTTGTTTGTATGTTTTTGTTTTTTAGGGCCACACCCACGGCATATGGAGGTTTCCAGGCTAGGGGTTGAATCAGAGCTGCAGCTGCTGGCCTACACCACAGCAACACGAGATCGAGCCATGTCTGTGACCTATACCGCAGCTCATGGCAAAACCGGATCCTTAAGCCACTGAGCAAGGCCAGGGATTAAACCTGAGTCCTCGTGGATACTAGTCAGATTCATTTCCGCTGAGCTACAAAATGTGCTACGTGTGAAATTTAACAGTCCTTTTGGCTCTGTTTATTCTGAGGTTTAACAGCTCCTTAAATCATGGTCCTGGGTCCTTCATGTGTGTTGAATTCTGTTTCCTGTTTGTTGGGTCAGCTGAAATTGTGTCTGGAGCCTGGGTGGGATCTGATGGTGTGGTTGTTTTACATCCTCCATTTGGTATTCTCCCTCTAGTTTATAGATACCACCTAATAGCGTCCATGTTGCTGCAAATGGCATTCCTGCATTTCTTTTTATGGCTGAGTAGTATTCCATTGAGTATATGTACCACATCTTCTTAATCCATTCATCTGTTGTTGGACATTTAGGTTGTTTCCGTGTCTTGCCTATTGTGACTAGTGCTGCAGTTGACATAAAGGTGCATGTATCTTTTTGAAGGAAAGTTTTGTCCACATATATGCCCAGGAAGGGACTGCTGGATCATATGGTAGTTCTATATCTAGTTTTCTGAGGAACCTCTGCTCTGTGTCCATAGTGGTTGTACCATTTTACATTCCCACCAACAGTGCAGGAGCGTTCCCCTTTCTCCACACCCTCTCTAGCGTTTGTTATTTGTAAACTGACTAATGGCCATTCTGACTGGTATGTGGTTTTTGGTTAGTACTTTAAGTCTTTATCCTGAGAAGAACTTTAAACTTTATCCTTTGAACTCAAGCTGCAGTATTTAGGCTAGTGACTAATAAAAATGTAGAAATGCTTTCAAATACAAAAATGAAGTCTGCACACGAATATAATGTTCTGGGGGGTATAGGATAATTTGAATGAACTTTTCTCACTTCCAGGTGTGTTGGAACTAGCGCTCTAATAAACATTGTCAAATTGGAGCTCTCCTAGTCGCATTTGTCAACAAGCCAGCCCTAGTGGGACAAGAGGGCTGTAACAAGAGGAATGTAAAATATGTTTCTCACTTCATACCTCCAGGAGCATTATTCAATAAAGGGCTTTAATTTAGGGAGGAGCAAAGGATAATTTTCCCTTTCATAAACACGCTGGGGATCTTCAGGATAGCATCACCTGTGTTTCTCAGTGTCCAGAAGATGGGGCTGGTACTTGGCTGAGCAGGGGCATGTGACTTGTCCACATGGGACTACTCTGTCCTTGTGTCACTGGTGTGTCCTGGTATGTCTCTGGCTGCTCCAGAGGCCACAAATGATACAGAAAGTGCCATGTGCCTGCCCCCACATCTACAACAGCAGGATCAGATGTTTCTGTTGGAATAAGTCTTAGAGGAATTTTATAAACATATACCTTCTAGCAAATTTTTAACTTGGTATCAATATTTTTAGTCTTATTTTTGTTAATAAAACAGTACACATTTTATAAGCTGAAAAGTGGTAAGCATTACCAGAATATACTTTTTATTATGACGTGATAAAAATGTTTAATTATTTATCTGAAAGAAATCTAAGTGTAAAAGCCCTGAATCTAAAATCTTTTTTTTCTTTTTAGGGCCACACCTGCGGCATATGAAGTTCCCAGGCTAGGGGTCGAATTGGAGCTGTAGCCACTGGCCTACACCACAGCCACTGCAACACCAGATCCAAGCTTCATCTGCTACCTGCCCCACAGCTCATGAGTGAGGCCAGGGATCGAACCTGCATCCTCGTGGATACTGGTCAGACTGGTTTCCACTGAGCCATGATGGGAACTCCAGAAATCAGCTTTTAAAATTGAGATGTATTGTACAACCATCACCATTTTCTATTCCAGACATTTTTTTTGACCATACGCACAGCAATAGTGTCTTATACTTAGTCATTCAAAAAATTTTTTTTAAAAATATATGAAGTAGTCAATTTAAGTATATAAAATTGTCACTTAATGTGACTTTGCAGTAACTGATTTTTCCAACATCTGTCTTGAAAATTTTCAGCATACGACAAAGGACAAATAATTTTACAATGCATATTCATTTACTTTCAACCTAAATTTTACTGTTAAAATTTACTATACTTTAGCACTTGTCCATTAATCTATTTTAATTTTTGTCCCACAGTGTATACTCTTTTATAGAAGGCTTTTTTCACTCAGCATAACTTTCTGAGGTTCATCCATGTTATTTTACATTATTTTTATTGACACACAGTTTTTTGAAAAATGGGAGGAAAATAAAGCATTTTCTCTCTCCAATTCTTTTTCTATTTTTCTTATGATAGTGTTTATTTTAGAAAAGTTCAAAGGCATAGAAAGAAAGATAAAACCACCTACAATTCCCTTACCCCAAAATAACTACCATGCTTTTGGTCTATACTCTTCAATCCTTTTACTGAACTTTTCTCACCCTCAGTGGGCTGATATCCTTGTCATTAAGTTCCTGGACTAGGGATTGAACCCATGCCATAGCGGTGACCTGGCCATTAGTGACAACACTGGATCCTTAGCCTTCTTAGCCACAGGGGAACCCCCTATTGCATATCCATTAGTAGTCATTCGCTATTCTTCCTCCCAGCCCCTGGCAATCAGCAGTCTACTTCCTGTCTCTATGGATCTGCCTATTTTGGACATTTCATTTAAATAAAACCATATCCTGTATGGTCATTTGTGACTGATTTCTTTCACTTAGTGTGGTATTTTCAAGGTTCATCTGTGGGTTAGTATCAGTACTTCATTCCTAAAAAAATCTTTATAGCTCAATAATCCGTTGTTTGGATGTACCTCATTTTCATATCCATTCACCAACTGATGTACATTTGCATTGTTTCCACTTTCTGGCCTTAGGAGTTATCCTCCTGTGAACATTCATATGTAAGCTTTTCGTGTGGACGTGTTTTCATTGCTCTTGGGTGTTCAGTCATCCCTCAGCATCCACAGGGGATTGGTTCCAGGAACCGCCTTGGATACCAGAGTCCGAGGATGCCACAGTCCTTCTATAAGATGACATGGTGTTTGCATCTACCCTCTGCACATCCTCCTGTACCCTGTAAATCCCCTCGAGGTTAATTATCATACCTAATATAATATGAATGCTCTGTAAATACTTGCCTGTGTGCAGAGAATGCAAGTTTTGCTTTTTGAAACTTTCTGGAGTTTTTTCTTTTTCAAATATTTTCAGTCCATGGTTGGTTGAGTCTGCGGAAGCAGAACCCATGGATACAGGGGGTGACTGTTCACCTAAGTCATACGGTGATTCTACTTTGGCTTTTTGAGGAACTGTTTACACAGCAGCCGCACCACTTTGCATTCCCACCAGGAGTGTATAAGGTTCCAGTTTCTCCACATCTCTGTCAATCTTATTATCATCTGGTTCCAGCCAGCCCCGGGTGTGAAGTGGTATCTCACTGTGTTTGTGTGGTTAAATATACATAACATAAAGTTTACTATTTTAACCATTTCAACGTGTTGGTTCTGTGGCATTAAATATGTACTGGGACACTGCTGAGCGAGCATCGGCACCAGCCATCTCCAGACTTTGTCATTCCCCCTGTATGAAACTGTACCCATGGAGTACGAGACAACAGCTCCTCATTCCCCACTCCCTCCTCCAGCTCTGTATGCATCTCGCCACCCTAGATATCTCATGTGACAGGAGTCATACGATATTTGGCCTTTTGTTTTCACCTAGCGTTATATCTTTAAAGTTCACCCACATTGTAGCACGTTTCAGAATTTCCTTTTTAAATGTGTGGTATATGCATTTTATGTGTATACTGCATGGTCTTATCCGTTCATCTGTCAGTGGACACTTGGGTTGCTTCTGCCTTTTGTATTTGTTTTTTACTTAATGAATTTTATTACAATTATAGGTGTACAAAAATCATCACAACCAAATTTTATAGCATTTCCATCCCAAATCCTCAGTGCATCCCCCCAACACCCCAAATTGTCTCATTTGGAAACCATAAGTTTTCCAAAGACTGTGAGTCAATATCTGTTCTACAAAGAGGTTCATTGATGTTGGTGTCTTATTGTCTGAGTGGTATCACTTTGCATGACAATTTCTAGGTCCATCCATGTTGCTATAAATACTGTTATTTCGTTTCTTTTAATGGCTGAGTAATATTCCATTGTGTATATGTACCACATCTTCCCTATCCATTCCTCTGTTGATGGGCATTTAGGTTGTTTCCATGACCTGGCTATTGCATAGAGTGCTGCAATGAACACTGGAGTACATGTGTCTTTTCGAGTCATGGTTTCCTCTGGATGGATGCCCAGGAGTGGGATTGCTGGT
>PVHT020000140.1:7521517-7627248 GCA_004024745.2 Catagonus wagneri | reverse complement strand
GGGATCTCTTTGCTTTTCCTTCCCAAAGGCAGTACTCTACAACTGTTAACCCCAGACTCCCATACCATGCCAATCCCTCCCCCACCCTCTTAGCAACCACAAGTCTGTTCCCCAAGTCTGTGATTTTCTTTTCTGTATGAAGATACATTTGTGCAGTATATTAGATTGCAGATATAAATGATATCATATGGTATTTGTCTTTCTCCTTCTGACTTACTTCACTCAGTATGAGGGTCTCTAATTCCATCCATGTTGCTGCAAATGGCATTATTTTATTCTTTTTTTTTATGGCTAAGTAGTATTCCATTGTGTGTGTGTGTGTGTGTGTGTGTGTGTGTGTGTGTGTGTGTGTATGTGTGTATGTATATACCACGTCTTCCTAATCCAGTCATCTGTCAATGGACATTTTGGTTGTTTCCATGTCTTGGCTATTGTGAACAGTGCTGCAATGAACATGTGTGTGCAAGTGTCTTTTTCAAGGAAAGTTTTGTCTGGATATATGCCCAAGAGTGGGATTGTTGGGTCATATGGTAGTTCTATGTGTAATTTTCTAAGGTACCTCCCTACTGTTTTCCATAGTGGTTGTACCAGCTTACATTCCCACCAACAGTGCAGGAGGCTTCCCTTTTCTCCACACCCCCTCCAGCATTTGTTGTTTGTGGACTTATTAATGATGGCCATTCTGACTGGTGTGAGGTAGTATCTTGTGGTAGTTTTGATTTTCATTTCTCTAATAATCATCAGTGATGTTGAGCATTTTTTCATGTGCTTGTTGGCCATCTGCTCATCTTCTTTGGAGAAATGTCTGTTCAGGTCCTTTGCCCATTTTTCAATTGGGTTGTTGGCTTTTTTGCTGTTGAGTTGTATGAGTTTTTTCTCTATTTTAGAGATTAGGCTCTTGTCAGTTACATCATTTGACACTATTTTCTCCCATTATGTAAGTTGCCTTTTAGTTTTCTTTTTGGTTTCCTTTGCTATGCAAAAGCTTGTCAACTTGATTAGGTTCCATTGGTTTATCTTTGCTTTTATTTCTGTTGCTTTGGGAGGTTAACCTGAGAAAACATTTGTAAGGTTGAGGTCAGAGAATGTTTTGGCAATGTTTTCTTCCAGGAGTTTAATGGTGTCTTGTCTTGTATTTAAGTCTTTAAGCTATTTTGAGTTTATTTTTGTGCATGATGTGAGGGTGTGTTCCAGTTTCATTGATTTGCATGCAGCTGTCCAGGTTTCCCAGCAATGCTTACTGAAAAGACTGTCTTTTTCCCATTTTATGTTCTTGCCTCCTTTGTCAAAGATTAATTGACCATAGGTGTCTGGGTTTATTTCTGGGTTCTCTATTCTGTTTCATTGGTCTGTATGTCTGTTTTGGTACCAGTACCACACTTTCTTGATTACTGTGGCCCTGTAATATTGCTTGAAGTCTGGGAGAGTTATGCCTCCTGCTTGGTTTTTGTTCCTCAGAATTGCTTTGGCGATTCTGGGTCTTTTGTGGTTCCATATAAATTTTTGGATTGTTCTAGTTCTGTGAAGAATGTCATGGGTAATTTGATAGGGATTGCACTGAATCTGTAGATTGCTTTGGGTAGTATGACCAATTTTACAATATTAATTTTTCTGGCCCATGAGCATGGAATATCTTTCCATTTCTTCTTTGATTTCCTTGGTTAATGTTTTGTAGTTCTCGGCATATAAGTCTTTCACCTCCCTGTCCCTGGTCAGGTTTATTCCCAGGTATTTGATTTTTTGGGGTGCTATTTTAAAAGGTAAAAGTATTTTGGTATTCTTTTTCTAATATTTCATTGTAAGTATACAGAAATGTGTCTGATTTCTGAAGGTTAACTTCATATCCTGCTACGCTGCTGAATTTGTTGATCAGTTCAAGTAATTTTGGGGTTGAGTCCTTGGGGTTTTCTGTATATAGTATCGTGTCATCTGCATAGAGTGACAGTTTTACCTCTTCTCTTCCTATTTGGATGCCTTTTATTTCTTTTGTTTGTCTGATTGCTGTAGCTAGGACTTCCAATACTATGTTGAATAACAGTGGTGAGAGTGGACATCCTTGTCTTGTTCCAGATTTTAGTGGGAAGGCTTTCAGCTTTTCTCCATTGAGTATTGTATTTGCTGTGGGTTTGTTGTAAATGGCTTTTGTTATGTTAAGGAATGTTCCCTCTATCCTCACTTTGATAAGAGTTTTGATTATGAAATCATGAATGGATGTTGGACTTTGTCAAATGCTTTTTCTTCATCTATTGAGATGATCATGTAGTTTTTGACTTTTCTTTTGTTAATGTGGTGTATGACTGATTGATTTGCGTATGTTGAACCATCCTTGTGCACTTGGGATGAATCCCACCAGGTCGTGGTGTATGATCTTTTTTATATATTGTTAGATTCTGTTGGCTAAAACTTTGTTGAGAATTTTTGCATCTATATTCATCAAAGATATTGGCCTAGAGTTTTCTTTTTTCGTGGTGTCTTTGTCTTGTTTTGGAATTAAGGTGATGCTGGCATCATAGAATGTCTTTGGGAGTGTTCCTTCTTCAACCCTTTGGAAAAGTTTAAGGAGGACGGGTATGAGTTCCTCTTTGTATGTTTGGTAGAATTCACCTGTGAAGCCATCTGGTCCTGGACTTCTATTTGTAGGGAGTGTTTTTATGACATACTCAATTTCGTTTCTAGTGATAGGTCTGTCCAGTTGATCTGTATCTTCTTGATTCAGTTTTGGCAGTGTGTAAGTCTGTAAAAAGTCCATTTCTTCTAGGTTGTCAAATTTGTTGGCATACAATTGTTCATAGTATTCTCTCACAGTTTTTTGTATTTCTGTAATATCCGTTGTGACTTCTTTTTCATTTCTTATTTTGTTTATTTGGATTTTTTCTCTCCTCTTCTTGGTGAGTCTAGCTAGAGGTTTGTCAATTTTGTTCACCTTTTCAAAGAACCAGCTCTTGGTTTTATTGATTTTTTTTCTATTTTTTGAATCTCTATTTTATTGATTTCCTCTCTGATCTTTATGATTTCCTTCCTTCTGCTGACTTTAAGTTTTGTTTGTTCTTCTTTTTCTAATTCCTTTAGGTGGTCGGTTAAGTTGTTGATTTGAGATTTTTCTTTTTTTGAGGAAGGCCTGTATTGCTATGAATTTCCCACTGAGCACTGCTTTTGCAGCATCCCATAGATTTGGTGTGGTTGTGTCTTCATTATCATTTGTCTCGAGGTATTTTTTAATTTCCTTCTTGATTTCCTTACTGACCCATTCGTTTTTTAGTAGCATGTTGTTTAGTCTCCATGTAGTGTGTTTTTTCTCATTTCCTTTCCTGCGGTTGATTTCTAGTTTCATGCCTTTGTGGTCAGAGAAGATACTTGAAATAATTTCTATACTCTTAAATTTGTTGAGGTTAGCTTTGTGCCGCAGTATGGGATCAATCCTTGAGAATGTTCTATGAGCACTTGAGAAGACTGTATATTCTGATTTTTTTGGATGTAATATCCTGACAATGTTGATTAAGTCTAACTTTTCTATTCTGTCATTTAGGATCTCTGTTGCCTTACTGATTTTCTGCCTAGAAGATCTGTCCATTGATGTGAGTGGAGTGTTAAAGTCTCCTACTATTATTGTATTCCCATCTATTTCTCCTTGTATGTATGACAGTACTTGTTGTAGGTACTTGGGTGCTCCTATATTAGGGGCATATATATTGACAATTGTAATATCCTTTTCTTGAATGGATCCTTTTATCATTGAATAGTGTCCTTCTTTGTCTTTCTTTATGGCCTTCATCTTAAAGTCTGTTTTGTCTGATATGAGTATTGCCACTCCTGTTTTCCTTTCTTGTCCATTGGTGTGAAATATCTTTTGCCATCGTCTCACTTTCAATCGATCTGTGTCCTTTGCCCTAAGGTGAGTCTCTTGTAGGCTGCAGATTGTAGGTTTTTGCTTTTTTATTCAGTCTGCCACTCTGTGTCTTTTGATTGGAGCATTCAGTCCACTGACATTTAAGGCGATTATTGATAGATATGTATTTATTGCCATTTTAGACCTTGTTTTCCAGTTGAGTCTATGTTTCTTTTTTTTTTTTTTTTTTTTTTTTTTTTTTTTTTTTTTTTTTTTTTTTTTTTTTTTTTTTTTTTTTTTTTTTTTTTTTTTTTTTTTTTTTTTGGTTGGATGGTTTCCTATTATTTTATGCTTGAGTGCTTTTCTTTTCAATATTTGTGAATGTGATGTTCTGTTTTGATTTGTGGTTGCCCTGTTTTTTGAGTATGTTAACACCTTCTTATATCTGCTTGCTGTAGCCTGATAGCCATATAGGCTCAAAGGCATCATTAAAAAAATTTTTTTAAGTTAAAAGAGTCTATATTTTCTTATTTTCCCTCCCCATAATGTATGATATTGTTGTCTTTTTTTTTTAATTTAAAAAAAATTTTTTTAAGCATCTTCATGTTTAGATCTGCATGCTGGCCTGTTTGATTGCTTTCCATTTGTGGTTTCCTCCATTCTATTTCTTACTTTTTACCTTTTTTTTTTAATAGGAACCCTTTCAGTATTTCTTTTAGAAAGGGTTTAGTATTGCTGTACTTTTTCAGCTTTTGTTTGTTGGAGAAATTCTTTATTTCTCCTTCTATTTTAAATGATATTCTTGCTGGGTAGAGTATTCTAGGTTGCAAATTTTTTCCTTTCAGCACTTTAAATATATCTTGCCACTCCCTTCTGGCCTGTAGTGTTTCTGTAGAGAAGTCAGCTGATAGCCTTATGGGGCATCCCTTATAATTAACGCTTTGCTTTTCTCTTGCTGCCTTTAGGATCCTCTCTTTATCTTTCATTTTTGCCATTTTTAGTATAATACGCCTTGGTGTACATCTGTTTGGTTTCAACTTGTTTGGGGCCCTCTCTGCTTCCTGTATCTTGATGTCAGGTTACTTTAGATTTGGAAAGTTTTCAGACATAATTTCTTCAAATATATTTTCAATCCCCTTTTCTTTTTCTTCTCCTTCTGGAATTCCTATTATGTGTAGATAGGCCACTTTATATTATCCCATAGATGTGTTATATTGCTTTCATGTTTTTTCATTTGGTTTTCTGTCTGCTGTCCTGATTGGGTGATTTTCATTATTCTATCTTCCACATCACCAGTTCGTTCCTCTGCATTATTCAATCTGCTCTTTATTGCCTTTAGCTCATTTTGCATCTCTGCAAATGAGTTTTCTAGCTTTTCTTGGCTCCTTATATTTTCGAATTCCTTTCTAAAGGAATCTGCATTGCAGTTTGTGTCTTCTCTTTATTCCTTGACATTCAGCCTTAATTCCTCCAGTATTTTCACTATCTCCCTTCTGAACTTCTTTTCTATCAGACTGCAGAGGTCTGTTTCATTGTTGACGGCTTTAGATGACTTCTGTTCCTTTAACTGAGAATTGTTCCTGAGCTTATGGTTTTCTTTTTCTGTGAGTATGGGGAAGCCACACTGTAGTCTTGTAGGGCTGCTTCTAGGCATCAGCACCCCTTTGTATTTTTTGGTGGGATTACTATTTATTTTTGGTGTGGGGGTTTGAATATTTGGTGTCTCTTTCTTCGGTGTGAGCAGGCTGTTATCTCCCTGGTGCTCCATGTGTTTTCAGGGAGAGTGAAGCAATGGGTAGGGCCAGCAGTTGGTGCCTAGTCACTGGGCTCTCAACAGCAACAAGGAGCTGCAGGAAGGTGGCACGGGCTATTCCTAGTTGCAGGGCCCTGGGAAGTGGTAATGAGCTCTAGGCAGATCTACCAGGTGTCCAGAGCAATTGGCAGTAGCAGCAGCAGGATGTGTGTGTTCCCAGGGGATTGAGAGCCACAATGGCTAGTGTTCAATTGCAGTGTCCTCCTCTGAGGTGACTGGAACCGCATGTGGTACCTGTTCAGGGACTCCTAGTGGTAGCAGGCCATGCTCGTCTCAAGAGTCAGTGATAACTGTGGTGGTTTTCCCCCACCACCTGTAGACCATGCATGAAGCAACCTGTCTCGCTTAGCCCACACAGGAGGTGCTGTATAGGTTGTTCCTAGTTGCAGGGTCCTGGGAAGTGATAGAGATCAGGCATGTTGATATTGCCCAGAGCACTTAGCATTGGGAGCTACAGGGTTGGTGTGTTCCCAGGAGTGCAAGAGTAACAGGTGTTGTTCAGTCCCAGTGCCCTCCCCTGTAGTGCCCTTGAGGTGAGTGGGGCTGCAGATGGTGCCTATTCACGGACCCCTAGTGGTAACATGTCATTCCCATCTCTGGAGCCAGAGATAACTGTGGTGGTTTGCCTCTGCCTCCTGTAGACCATGCAGGAAGTACCTCTTCCTGCTTAGCCCCTACAGGATGTGCTGCACAACCTGCTCTTAGTTACAGGTTCCTGGGAAGGGACAGGCGTCTGGGCACTGCCCAGAATGTTTGGCGGTGGCAGCTGCAGTGCGGGTGTGGTCCCGGGGGAGTGAGATCAACAGCAGGTGGTGTTCTGTTGTAATGTCCTTCTCTGTGGTGCCCTTGGAGATGGCTGAGGCTGCAAGTGATTTTTGTTCACACGTCCCCTGTGGCAGTGGGCCACGCCCTCCTCTGGAGTCAGGGATAACTGCGGTGGTTTGCTCCCGCCCCCTGCAGGCCACCAGGAAGCACCCTCTCCGACTTAGACCACACAGGAGGTGCTGCAACAGCTGCACCTAGTTGTATGGACTTGGGAGGGGACAGCGAAGAAGTGGCTGGGTGCTGCCCTTAGCATTTGGCAGTGGCAGCTGCAGGGCGGTGTCTTCCCAGGGGAGTGATAGCATCAGTGTCTGGTGCTTGGTAGGCCCCTTGTGACACATAGACCCCTGAAGCCCTTAGCCCACACTAGAGGTACCTGACCACTGGTAGCCTGCAGAAGAAGTGCCTAATCTCTGGTATAGGAGCAAAAGTCTTATGGATGGCTGTGCCAGAGATGCCGGACCACTGCAGGCAAGCAGGCGGCCTCCATGTTGTGGGCAGTCTGTGCCCGAGGAAGCCTGGTCCCCCGCAGTCTAGCAAGCTGCTTCCCGTCATGGGTGAGCTGTGCCCAGAGACACCCAATCCACCATAGACTAGCAAGGGGCTTCTGGTCTCATGACATGGACCGGGTGTGTCTGGAAGATACTGTGACCACAGTGGTCTAGCAAGCAGCCTCTGGCTACCCGGGCTACTGTGGTTTGCACTTGAGTCACCCCGTCCTTTGCAAGCTCACCTCCGGTTTGGGCTTGATCCACCCCACCCTTGTGAGCCAGCCTCAGGCTGCTGGAGGTTTGCGCTTGATCCGCCCAGCCCTCTGCGCTGGTGCAAGGTGCTTCCTATGGTGATCAGCCCTTCCTCCTCTCTTCCTCCCCATCAGTGGAGCCGTGCCTCTCCTGCTGGCCCAGACCTCCCACGTTCCCTCTGATCTGGCGTTCCACTCCCCAGCCCATAGAGTATCGCTCCTTCGCCACGGTGCACTGTTCCCTAGCCTCCTAGGCAGTCTCCACACCACCAGCCCTAGCCCTCTCCCGGGGACTGACCCCTGGAACCTAAGTCTCAGCTCCCAGCCCCCGCCAGAGTGGCTCAGGCTGTCTGTGCCTGTGTTCAGATGATCTGTGTGTGAGGCTCTCACTGCGCTTTGCCATTTTAAGTCCAGCTGCTGCACTTTTCTCGGGCTTTGAGGTCACTCCAGCTCAGCTGATCATTCCGTCAGTTAGGTGGCTTCCCAGGGTGTGGGTTCCTTTTCTCCTTCACAGCTCCTTCCCTGGAGTGCTGGTGCTGTCCTGATTCCTTTTCTCTCTCTCTCCCTTTTTTTTTTTTTCTGTTGTTCTACCCAGTTATGTCAAGAGTTTCTTGCCCTTTTTGGAGGTTTAAGTTTTTCTGCCAGCATTCAGTTGATGTTTTGTACAAGTCATTTTACATGTAGATGTGTGTTTTTTGTCGTCGTTGTTTTGTCTTTTTGCCTTTATCTAGAGCCGTACCCGCGGCATATGGAGGTTCCCAGGCTAGGGGTCTAACAGGAGCTGTAGCCGCCGGCCTTCGCCACAGCCACAGCAACGCGGGACCCGAGCCACATCTGCAACCTTCACCACAGCTCACGGTAACGCCGGATCCTTAACCCACTGAGCAAGGCCAGGAATCGAAGCCGCAACCTCATGGTTCTTAGTCGGATTCGTTAACCATTGAGCCACAAAGGGAACTCCTGTAGATGTGTTTTTTGATGTGTTTTTTTTTTTATGTGTTTGCGGGAGAGGGTGAGTGTGACTTCTTACTCTTCCACCATCTTGCCGCAACCCCCCACTGGCTTTTTTGATAGTAGCCATCCAAATGGATGTGAAGTGGTATCTCAGTGTGCTTTTGAGCTGTGTTCCCCCTGATGATGTTTAGGACTTTTCAGTGTGCTTATTGGCCATTTGCACACAGGCAAACCTTGGAGATACTGTCAGTTCAGTTCCAAACCACTGCCATAATGCAATAAAGGCAGTCACACAAATGTTTGGGTTCCTCAGTGCTTATAAAAGTTATATTTACACTGCAATGGTATTATGTCTAATAAAACAATATATACACCTTAATTAAAAAATGTTATGGAGTTCCCTGGTGGCCTAGTGGCTTAGAATTCAGCATTGTCACTGCTGTGGTGTGGGTTTGATCCCAGGGCCCGTGAACTTTTGCACACCATGGGCAAGGCAAAAACAAAAAAACAAAAAAAAACTGCTAAAAAAATGCTAGCCATCATCTGACAATGCAAGGTTGCCACAAATCTTCAATGTGTAAAACATGCAGTATCTGCAAAGCGCAATATAAGTGGTACAACTGTATCTTCTTCA
Source organism: Catagonus wagneri (assembly GCA_004024745.2). Lineage (NCBI taxonomy): Eukaryota > Metazoa > Chordata > Mammalia > Artiodactyla > Tayassuidae > Catagonus > Catagonus wagneri. The sequence goes on along the minus strand of PVHT020000140.1, from coordinate 7,618,457 downwards.
AAGAAGTATTTATTCAAACCCTTTACTCATTTCGAAATTGGCTATTTATCTTTCTGTTGAATAGCAACGGTCCAGTTTGTGTGACTTGTTACATATGGAATTGGTCTAGTTTTCTTTTTTTCCTTAGTATTCATTCATAGCAGTGAAGTAAAGAAACCTTTTTTGCCTAGGGGCGGCCAATACAAAGTATGTTACTGACTTTTAAACTGTGCAATTGCTCTGTTCATAATACACACAATTGTTTTTCTGAAACCATGTTTAAGTTTGTGCACTCATGCTGAAGACTGAGGAAATGGGTGCTTGGCTCTTATCGGGCGTCCTTCAGCAAGTCCCCCCACACTCCTGGCAGTTGCGTCCCCAGTCACAAGCCCAGATCAGTTGGAGCCACCTCCTCTCTGTGTCTTCCCCCGAAGGCCATTTGATGTCCTCTCCTTTATCTTCTGCCTCATTCAGGTTAACTTCCGCTTAGCCGAGGGCTCCAGCAGTGCAGAGGGCGGGAGGGAGGGAGGGCTGGTCATCCACAAACGTACCTCAGCGTTTACAGGTAGTGCAGTGGTCTCCCGGGTAGACGTGTGATGCCCCATCAGGTGTGGGAAGAATGTCAGAGCCCCTCTTTTTTGTATTTTTTTTTCTTTTTTTTTAGGGCTGTACCCATGGCATATGGAGGTTCCCAGGCTAGAGGTCGAATTGGAGCTACAGCTGCCGGCCTATGCCACAGCCACAGCCACACTGGATCTGAGCCACATCTGTGACCTACACCACAGCTCATGGCAGCGCCAGATCTTTAACCCACTGAGCAAGGCCAGGGATCGAACCCACAACCTCATGGTTCCTGGTCGGATTCAGTTCCCCTGCACTACAACAGGAACTCCTTTTTTTTCTTCTTCTTCTTTTTATTTATCTTTTAGCCCATTTAAAAGTTTCCATATAATAGGAGTTCCCCTTGTGGTGCAGTGGGCTAAGTGTCCAGCATTGCTGCAGCTTTGGCATAGGTCGCAGCTGTGGCTCAGATTCTATTCCTGGCCTGAGAACTTAAAAATGCTGGGGGTGTGGCCAAAAAAAAAGTTTCCATATAATATGAGAACAGTAAGGTTGTAATTGATAACTATCCACATGTGTATTGGTGGAATGGTTCACATTTTTTCTTGTCGAGGTAGGAGATCGGAAGTAGCCTTGTGTGACTGATTTTGTTTGCCCTTTAAACACGTTGTGTAAAGGAAAACAAACTTGAGTACCTCGCAGACAGCCAGATCTCTAAATGCCCTTTTAAAAACCGTCTTTTGTAGACCCTCCTTTACACAGCACTGCTATCTACGCTGACGAGGAAGAATTCCTCAGACACGGCGGACCATCTCTCCCCTCCACTCCTCAAGGGAAAGAAGCGAGAAGGTATGGGTGGATTGCAAGCAGTTGTTTGTTCGTGGTTGCTGGGATTTCTCTTCTTTAAGAAAAAAGCTTATAGAACTAAAGCTCTTTAAAGATTTTTTGAGCCAACTTTTGCTGTTCCTCAAGAGAACTGGGACATAAGAACTCAATTTTTTAGTAGTTGCCGTCACCTTTTTTTTTTGTCTTTTTGCCTTGTCTAGGGCCGTACTTGCGGCACATGGAGGTTCCCAGGCTAGGGGTCTAACAGGAGCTGTAGCTGCCGGCCTCCGCCACAGCCACAGCAGCGCGGGATCTGAGCCGCGTCTGCGACCTACACCACAGCTCAGGGCAATGCCGGATCCTTAACCCACTGAGCAAGGCCAGGGATCGAACTCGCAACCTCATGGTTCTTAGTCGGATTCGTTAACCACTGAGCCACGAAGGGAACTCCTAGTAGTTGCCGTCACTTTATGGTAACTATAACTAACAACTGATTATCCTTTTAGAAAACATGCCGGTGAGGTGGTTTAGCTTTGAGGTAAGACAAGTAAGGAGAGGGAAAGGTTTTATGAGCGTAGAATTTTAGGTGATTTTGAGATGTCCCTTTATAGATTATCTTAATTATCATGAGAGAAATCGTCTTAAGTGCAGGTTGGGAACTGGGGAGACAGGCTGGTAATCCCAAAGGAAACACAAATGCTATTGTAAATTTTAGCTGTTATCTCTAAGGAGCCTGGGTTTGAGTTTTATAGATTGATGTGAAGGCCTGGATCAGAGCAATCTTGTAAAAATGACCCCAGAGACAACTTGCGAACACATTATATATGAAGGATTCTTCCATAGCTGTAGTACTAACTATAAATTATGAGCTAGAACAAACACTTGACTTAAGGCTATTAACTCAGTTCTAGTGACTGACTGTGTTTTGAGAGTAACAAAACCATGTTTCAAAACAAACATCCTGGCGTTCCTGTTTGTGCACAATGGAGATGAATCTGACCAGTAACCATGAGGTTGCGGGTTCGATCCCTGGCCTTGCTCACTGGGTTAAGGATCCAGCCTTGCTGTGAGCTGTGGTGTAGGTGGCAGATGCGGCTCGGATCTGGTATTGCTGTGGCTGTGGTGTAGGCTGGCAGTACAGCTCCGATTCGACCCCTAGCCTGGGAACCTCCATATACCACGGGTGCAGACCTAAAAAGCAAAACAAACAAAAATCCCACTCAGGGAGTTCCCACCATGGCGCAGCGGAGACGAATCTGACCAGGAACCATGAGGTTGCAAGTTCAATCCCTGGCTTCACTCAGCGGGTTAAGGATCTGGAGCTGTCGTGAGCTGTGGTAAAGGTCGCAGACATGGCTCGGATCTGGCGTTGCTGTGGCTCTGGCGTAGGCCGGCTGCAACAGTTCCAACTCGACCCCTAGCCTGGGAACCTCCATATGCCACGGGTGTGGCCCTAAAAGGACAAAAGACAAAAAAAAAAAAATCCCACACAGGCAGAAATCTGGATTAGTCCATCTCTGGGGTTCTCTGCAACCAGTTATTGGGAGACTCCAGTTTTTCTAGATGTTATTGAAAAATTGGTAACAAAAGCCAAATATTTGGAAAACGACACACTTCATTTTGAACAGCGGTGAGTGTACTTTTTCAGGGAGGATTTTTTGATAAGGTGACACATTCACATGGTTTAAAAACAGAAAACGGTTACTAGTCGGGTCTTTGGCTCCTCTCCACCGTCAGCCATCCCTCACTTGCCTGCCGGCATTAAACTGATGTGACCTGGGATGGGGGACCTGTGGGAGGCGACCAGTAAGTCTGAGTAGGTGGCAGGCCCACCTGTGCCAAGTGAGAAATTTTCATTAACTTGAGTTCGGTTTCTTGTTGGATGAGCAACTTTTCAAACATATGTGAATAAGAATGAAAAGTATGCAAGGTACTGATTGTTTTTTGGTACAGTTCAGATACGTCTGAAATCGAAGCAAGTGAAAATGAGTCTGTAAAAACTAGTGCAAAAAAGGTATGTAGGCTTTGTTCTCTTTTCTGTCTCAATTCGTAAGATATTTCATATCCTATTTAGATTGGGTGCAGGGAGGAGAAATGTTCTGTAAATATTTCATATCTTGTTTGGATGCAAAGAGAGGAAATGTTCTGTAGCAACGTTTTTCATAAAAAATATTATTTTTTAAAAGATAATTTAAAATAAAACAGGAAATGTTTTTATGTTTGAAGTGGGTTTTTTTTTTTTTTTTTTGGCAACATGTGGCGTGTGAAAATTCCTAGTGCAGGGATCAAACCCACGTACAGCAGCAACCCGAGCCACTCACTGCAGTAACGAGGCCAAATCCTTACTTAACCTGTTGCGCCACAGGAGAACTCCTTGAAGTGGTTTCCTCAAAGAGATCTCAGATTTGTGTACCTTGTCAGTTTCCTTAGTGTTCATGTAATATGTTTAGATGGTGATTTACAAAGGCAGGGTGATTTTTTTTGGAGCTCTTTGTACCAGTTTCTCATCCTGTTAATCATATCACCATCTTCCTATTATGTTCAGTCTTGAAGTTTATAGATAAGAAATGTGGGGAGCTCCCTTAGTGGCTCAGCGGAAACGAATTTGACTAGCATCCATGAGGACGCAGGTTCAATCCCTGGCCTCACTCAGGGGGTTAAGGACCCGATGTTGCTGTGAGCTGTGGTGTAGGGCGCAGACACAGCTTGGATCTGACATTGCTATGGCTGTGACGTAGACCATCGGTGCTATAGCTCCAATTTGACCCCTAGTCTGGGAACCTACATATGCTGGGGGTATGGCCCTAAAAAAAAAAAAAATAGAAAATCTGGACTTTATCTTTTAACACAATAAGAATGACAAGCATTTGTATTTTCTAAACAGTAATGCTGTTTTCTTGACATAGCCGCGAAGAAAACCTAAGCCCGTTAGTGATGAATCTGAAAGCACTGAAGAAAGTGATGTAAGAAGAAAAGTTAAACCAGCAGAGAACATAAGTACACAACAGCATGAAGCTGTTTCAGCAACAGCATCTTCAGAACTTTCCGAGAAACCAGCTGAGTCAGTTCCTAAAAAGATAGCACCCCTGAGTGCTGAGTCCTCTGTTGCAAAAGAGACTCTGGCAACAGAAAGTCAACTGGTAAGAGACCAACTACCAGCCCCCTGGAGAGGAAGAAAAGTTGATTGAAAATGTTTAGGAGGAAAACATTTTCTCTTTTTCCTTCACTTTTAAAAGATGTTTTATATTTTTTTTAATTATAAAAATATGTTTATTGTAGAAAATTTGGAAGGTATGGATAGGAAGATAAAATCACCTATAATCCCATCACCACAAAATAACCAGCACATCTTTCAGTCCTGTACTGAGCTTTTCTCAGTACATATCCTTGTCATTAAGTATTCTGCATACCATTTTGTTGTTGCTGTCTTTTTCGGGCCGTACCTGTGGCATATGGAGGTTCCCAGGCTAGGGGTCAAATCAGAGCTGCAGCTGCCAGCCTACACCACAGCCACAGCAATGTGGGATCTGAGCTGCGTCTGTAACGTACACCACAGCTCATAGCAACACTGGATCCTTAACCCACTGAGCGAGGCCAGGGATCGCACCCGCATCCGCATGGTTCCTAGTCAGGTTCTTAACCCACTGAGCCACAGTGGGAACTCCATCCATACCATTTTAATGCATGACATTTCATTCATGAAGGTGCCAGAGTTAATTTCTTACTAATGAAGAATGACAATTTTAAAAAATTTAAGGGTTTTGATGAAAATTTTTTTTACCTAAGTCTTTGGGCATGTCCTTGATCATTTTCTTATAAAAAATTGCTATGATAAGATTTCTGGGTCATAGGAGTTCCCATCATGGCTCTGTGGTTAACGAATCCAACTAGGAACCATGAGGTTGTGGGTTCGATCCCTGGCCTTGCTCAGTGGGTTGGGGATCTGGCGTTGCCGTGAGCTGTGGTGTAGGTTGTAGACGCGGCTCGGATCCTGCGTTGCTGTGGCTGTGGCGAAGGCCGGCGGCTACAGCTCCTGTTGGACCCCTAGCCTGGGAACCTCCATATGCTGCGGGTGCGGCCCTAGATAAGGCAAAAAGACCAAAAAAAAAACAAAAAAAATTTCTGGGTCATATGTTTTAAGATTGTTGACATAAAGTATTTTTTAATCAAATTTTTAATGTGTTGTAATATGCCAGCACCTCGATTTGGGGCCAGTGAAGTAGATTTAGGCTTCTGAACTTCAAAACTGTTGAAGAAGGAATTTTTGTTATTTTAAGCCACCAAGTTGTGATAACTTATTATAGCAACCCAAGGAAACTAAACCACCACCCAGTGACTTTTCCTTTTTAGTAGTATGCTTTTGGGTTCTAGAATTTCTAGTTTCTTCTTTTTTTTTTAGTAATTTCTATTTCTTGGCTGAGATGCCCTATCTTCTTAATGTTTAAGGCTGTCATTTCCTTCTTTGAACATATTTATGATAGCTGCTTTAAAGTCTTTGTTTTCCAAATCAGGTACCGTCAGCCTTGCGTATCTGCAGCCTCCATATCCACAGATTCAACCAACTGCAGATAGAAAATATTTGGAAAATTAAAAAAAAAAATTCTAGAAATTTCCAAAAAGCAAAAGTGGCATTTGCCAAGCACCATCGACTGTTTACATAGTACTTATAACTATTTACATAGTATTTGTATCATATCAGGTATTATAAATAATCTAGAGGTGATTTAAAGTTTATGGGAGAAGGTTCATAGGTTATATACTTTATGTAAGAGATTTGAACACCAGTGGATTTGGTACCCGCAGAGGATCCTGGAGCCATCTTCCTTGGATACCCAGGAATGACTGGATCTGGGCTACCTCAGGGTCAGTTTCTTTCGAGTACTTTTTGTGTCTTAACTATAAATCACGTTTTTCGTGTAACATTTTCAATCCAGTACTTTCTAATTGTGTATTGCTTATTGTTGTTGGTAGGTTATTGAGATTTTGAACTCTGTTTTCTTCTGAACATTGACTTCCATTCTAATAGGTAGTTGGATTATCGACCGATTGTCTTGAACTTCTTCTGTAGGTGTGGTTTTATCCTTTGTCAGGGTCAGTGTATGGAAAGCCCAAGGTGTCTTCCAAGCCCCTCCAACTCAGTGGGACTCAACCTCTGTATTAGTTTTGATTTGTGCATAACAAATTGCCACAAATTTTGTGACTTCAGACAATACATTTATACATCCCAGTTGTAGGTCAGAAGTCCAGGCTCACCTTAGCCAGCTTCCCTGCTTGGGGTCTCATGGGCTGGAGTCAAGGTGCTGGCCAGGACTGACGTCTCAGCTGATCGTGCAGGCTGGCAGTGGAATGCTAATCCTTGCTGTTGCAGGTCCAAGGTTCTTGTTTTCTCTCGGGTTGAAGCTGGGGGTCAGTCTCAGCAACTAGAAGCTGCCCTTAGGTCCCAGTCACGTGGCCCTCTCACGCTATGGAGCTGACGTCTTCAAAGCCAGCCAGAGGCACTCTCTGCAGTCTGCTGTGGTAGCATCTTATGTAACCTAATCCAGGGAGTGACTGTCTCATCATAATCACAGGAGCCACCCTCACTTAGGGGAGGCATTACACTTATTACGATACCTTGGTCTTGCTGGTGCATTTGACCAGATATGGTTTCAGGCTTTGCTAGGGTGGGTCAGGGTAGGTTTACTCTAGGACAGGGTTGTCCTCCCTAGAAAGCCTTTTTAGACATCTTTTCCTCCTGATCATCCCCCTGATCTTAATACCACAAATATACTGTGTATCTATTTATGTACTTGGTACTTGGGAGCTCGCAAACCCTTGTACTAAGAGTTTTGGGCAGGCCCCCTTGGGGACAGGCTCGCCCTGTTAGGGATTGCATGGTCTAGAGTAGTTCTTACCTCTAAGTTGGGGTCTCGCTCAGTTGGACAGAGAGCTGTTTACTAGCTGTTGACAGGTCTCCACATTTTTTACATCTAATTTCCCCCAGAATTTTTTGTCCCGTGTTACCTGTGATGTTCTTAATCCCCACAGCAGCCTCACCGTGGGAGTAGGTGGCCAAGGGCTCTGGGGACCCTCCCAGACTTCCAGTGCTGTCCTCTGAGCAGCTTGTTCCAAGAGCTTCAGCCGCCACATTCTGGTTCTGTCCCTTTGGTGGAGAGGATTGCCACTCTCTGGGACCTGGCTGTCTGTGCTACTGTCCACAGTTGTCCTCGGGAGTGGGGGGAGGGCATCCGTGGGGCTCACCTGGGTTTCCCAGTCTTGGCCTGCCTGTTGTCCAGGGACAGCTGAGGTTGTCCCCACTCCCTCTTTACTGCTGTTCATGGCAAGTTAGTTCAGAAGCTGCTACTTCGTCATGGTTTGGGGCAGAAATTGAGCTGATTCCACGCATTATCTTAAATAATAAAAATTTAATTTCCTTCAAGCCAACCAAAAGTTGTAATTACTTATTTTGAGGCAATAATTTTTTTCAATGTTTCCTTATATTAATTTAGATAATTTATAGAATTGATATTTACTTAGAATGAAATGAGAATTGTAGCTAAAATACTGATAGTGTCTGATAATACTATCTTTTTAATTCGTATGTTTTCTCTTAAATGAAAATCTTTGCTATTTTTTTGTTTTGCTTCTTTTAGAAAACTCAGAGAAAGAAGATGTGTCGTGGCAAAAGGAAGAAATCAAGAAATGAAGCCATAGACTTGGGTACAGAATATTGCTTTATACTTAGTTATTAAAGGCTTTTTTTTTTTTTTTTTTTTTTTTTTGCTTTTCAGGGCCACGCTTGCGGCATATGGAAATTCCCCGGCTAGGAGTCGAATTGGAGCTGCAACTGCTAGCCCACATCACAGCCACAGCCGTGCCAAATCCAAGCTACGTCTGTGAACTACGCCACAGGTCATAGCAATGCCGGACTGAGGCCAGGGATTGAACCCACAACTTCACGGATACTGGTCAGATTCGTTACTGCTGAGCCACAACAGGAACTCCCAAGAATTTTTTCAAAAATGTATTTCTTGTCGATAAGGTAGTAAATTTAAGTATATAAAATTGCCACTTTAAAAATAAAAATATGTGACTTTGGAGGAACTGATTTTTCCAACATCATGAAAATTTTCAACAGACAACAAAGGAAAAATAGTTTTACAATACATATTCATTTACTACCAAGATTTTACTGTTAAAAAATTTATTAGACTTAGCATCTGTCCATTAATCTTAATTTTTGTCCCATGGTCTGTCTTTTTATACACCATAGTATATACTTTTATAGAAGGCTTTTTTCACTCAGCATACCTCTTTGAGATTCATCCATTTTATTTTAGATTATTTTTATTGACACAGAGTTTATTGAAAAATGGGAGGAAGATAAAGCATTTTCTCCAATTCTTTTAAAAGACAAGTTTTCTATTTTTCTTATCATAGAAGTGTTTATTTTAGAAAAGTTCAAAGGCATGGAAAGGAAGATAAAACCACTTATAATCCCCTTACCCCAAAATAACTACCGTGCTTTTTGGTCTATACCCTTCAGTCCTTTTCCTGAGCTTTTCTCACCCCCATTGGGCACATATCCTTGTTATTAAGTACTTTTAATGGATGTCTGATAGTGTGTTCAGAAGTGTACCATAATTAAGCTCATATATTACCACAGCTATCTGAGATCAGCACACTAAATGGCCTTTATGTGTTCTAGAAGTGGCCTAGTCGGTAGATTAAAACCGAGAAAATATTATTAACAAAGCTCTCAATCACCAGTCATGTTTGGTAAGAGCAGATGATGAAAGGCACAGCAAGGTAATGAAAAGGCAGCAGTGCTTAGGCTACTTCAGCAGAAATGGGAGCACCAGGACGTGGCATTAGGGGGTGAGGATGGACTGGGAGAGGAAGTGAGCATGTCCCCCTGGGGCTTCTTCAAAGACTTGCTTTTTTTTTTTTTTTTTTTTTGCAATATGGTAGAACTACCTTCATTGGCTCTCAGAACCCTGGACCTAGAGCTAAATTGTTGATCATCATTGTATTAAACTGACTTATCCGAATGTTCTAGATACTTCTGACTGTGTACCTATTTGGTGCTTAAAAGAAAAGAAAGCCAGTGACATCATGGACTTAGACGTTGTTCTGTCTGCATTTGAGAATGTCATCCTAGAGTATAAGTAAGTCTTTTGATGTGATTTACACACCTAATTTCCCTTAAGCAGCACCTCTGCTCACCCCACAGCTTTTGATATGTAGTATTTTCATTATCATTCAGTTTTACATATTTTTACATTTCCATTGTAATTGTTTTCTTTAATCCTGTATGTTTTTGTATGACAAAATATGTGATTTTCTGATTTATATTTTTGTATTAACATTCTTAAATAGCTATGGTCAGAGTCCAAGGACCGGTGATACCTATTCTTGAAATACAGAGGCCTCCTTTATGGCCTAGCACATAATCTATGGGGAGTCTCTAATTAGTACGTCTGCATGGATTCTAGTTATGGATCTTTGCAGAATCAGTATTCATTTTTTTTCCTTGTGTGTCTGTCACTTTATGCTATTTTATATAGAGGTATTATTTTCTTAGGACATCATGTTTAAAATTGCTGTTTTAGATTGAACATTTTATCCTACGTAGTGACCGTTCCCATTCCAAAAAATCCTTTTTTTTTTTGTCTTAAATTTTTCTTCTGCTTTTTAGGGCTGCACCTGTGGCAGATCGAAGTTCCCAGGCTAGGGGTCAAATCTGAGCTGCAGCCGCCGGCCTTCGCCACAGCCACAGCAATGGAGGACCCGAGCCGTGTCTGTAACCTATGCCACAGCTCACAGCAACGCCAGATCCTTAACCCACTGAGCAAGGCCAGGGATCGAACCCGAGTCCTCATGGATGCTAGTCTGGTTCATTACCACTGAGCCACAACTGGAACTCCATGTCTTAAAATCGGTTTTATCTGGGAGTTCCTGTTGTGGCACAACAGAAACGAATCCGACTAGGAACCATGATGTTGTGGGTTCGATCCCTGGCCTCGCTCAGTGGGTGCAGCCCTAAAAAGACAAAGAGACCAAAAAAAAAATCTTTTATCTGATATTAATATATTGCCACTAGATTTCTTTTGCTAGTAATTGCCAGATTTTATATTCCTTTTACTTTCTTTTACTCCTAAGCTTTGCTTCATCTTATAACTTTGTTTTAATTTTTTTTTCCATTATAGCTGGAAAGTGTTCTGTCAGTTTTCTGCTGTACAGCAAGGTGACCCAGTCACACATACATATATACATTCTTTTTCTCACATTATCATGCTCTAGCACAAGGAGTAGATTTAGTGCCCAGTGCTATACAGCAGGATCTCATTGCTTATCCATTCCAAAGGCAATAGTTTGCCTCTACTAACCCCAAATTCCCAGGCCCTCACACTCCCTCCCCACCCCAATTGGCAACCACAAATCTGTTCTCCAAGTCCATGATTTTCTTTTCTGTGGAAAGGTTCATTTGTGCCATATATTAGATTCCAGATATAAGTGTATTATATAGTATTTGTCTTTCTCTGAGTTTATTATGAGACTTTATTTCCATCCGTGTTCCTGCAAATGGCGTTATTTTGTTCTTTTTTATGGCTGAGTAATATTACATTCTGTATATATATCATATCTTCTTAATCCATTCATCTGTTGATGGACATTTAGGTTGTTTCCATGTCTTGTCTATTGTGAATAGTGCTGCAATGAACATTCGGGTGCATGTGTCTTTTTCAAGGAAAGTTTTGTCTGGATATATGCCCAAGAGTGGGATTGCTGGGTCCTCTGGTAGTTCTATGTATAGTTTTCTAAGGTACCTCCATACTGTTTTCCATAGTGGTTATACCAATTTATATTCCCAACAACAGTGCAAGAGGGTTCCCTTTTCTCCATACCCTCACCAGCATTTGTTATTTGTGGACTTACTGATGATGGCCATTCTGACTGGTGTGAAGTGGTAGCTCATAGTAGTTTTGATTTGCATTTTTCTAATAGTGATGTTGAGCATTTTTTTATGTGCTTGTTGGCCATCTGTATATCTTTGGAGAAATATCTTTTCAGGTCCTTTGCCCATTTTTCAATGGTGTTGTTGGCCTTTTTGCTGTTGAGTTCTATAAGTTGTTTGTATATTTTAGAGATTAAGCCCTTCTCAGTTGCATCGTTTGAAACAGTTTTCTCCCACATTGTGTTGTTTTTTATTTTTTTTTATGGTTTCCTTTGCTGTCCAAAAGCTTGTCAGTTTGATTAGGTCCCATTGGTTTATTTTTGCTTTTATAGCTGTTGCCTTGGGGAAATAACTTTATTTTGTATAAAATCTTTAAATCCAGTGTGTCCATCTTTGAATTTCAATTGACTTCAGTCCATTTCCATTTAACTCAGTATATTTGGGAGAATATATTAATCCATTGTTTTACTTAAATTTTAACTTTTTGATATTTCTAATCCTATATCTTTTTTTTTTTTTTTTTTTTTGTCTTTCTGTCTTTAGGGCTGTAACCACAGCATATGAAGGTTCCCAGGGTAGGGGTCAAATCGGAGCTGTAGCCGCTGGCCTATACCACAGCCACAGCAACGTGGCATCCAAGCCGCATCTACGACCTACACCTCAGTTCACAGCAATGCTGGATCCTTAACCCACTAAGTCAGGCCAGTGATCGAACCCGCATCCTCATGGATACTAGTCAGATTCATTTCCACTGAGCCACGACGGGAACTCCACATCCTATATAACTTTAAATAAGTAGAATTTATAACTCCCCACCAATAAGATTACAACTTTGGCCAGCTTTCATGTCTTGTTTTTTCTCTCCCTTCCCCCACCCCAAACCCCATCATGTTTATAATTCCTAGAAACTTTATTCTGTAGAAAGGCTGTCACAGTTGATATGAAATGGCTTCACTGAGCTGTTTTAACTTGGGTTCTTGATTTGAACTTGCCAGGGAACTGCAGCTTCTTAACTGGTTTCTGTTCTCATAAAGGTTTTTTGTGCTATGTAGTTAAGGTGGTTTCGCTGCAAGGGAATGAGATCTGGGTCTTCCTGTTCAACTAGCATCTGATGTCGCTAGAAATACTTACTGAACTTTTTTGTTTGTTTTAATGAGAACTTCTACAAAAATATGTACTTAAAAGTACAGGCCTTCTCTTATGCTTAGCTTCTGAAGAATTAGGCTTAGTGCCCTTCTCCGGGGTGATTTTTCCTCATGGATTTGCCCCAAGAAAAAAATAACTGTATGACAAACTGTCATTTATATAAAAGATCCATCTTCAGTTAAAAGCACATTTTAAATAGTAGCATCCCACTGGGTTTAGGCAGCATAGAGGTCTAGCTGCTGCCTTGACAGTGCTGCCACTTGAGTAGTCACTGTGGGTCTGTGTCCAGCTATGCATGAGCCATACTGGGAGGCTGGGCTGTTTTCTCCTTGATGACAGGGACCTGGACCACTTTCTTGGTTTGGGTCAGTTTTATAGGTTTTTTGTTTTTGTTTTTTTAATTTTCTTAGGGCCACACTGCAGCATATGGAAGTTCCCAGGCTAGGGGTCTAATCGGAGCCGTGGCTGCTGACCTACACCACCAGCCATAGCAATGCAGGATCTGAGTGGCATCCGTGACTACAGCTTATGGCATTACCAGATGCTTAACCCACTGAGGCCAGGGATCAAACCCTCTTCCTCATGCATACTAGTCAAGTTCACTACTGCTGAGCCACAATGGGAACTCCAGCTTCATAGTTTTTGAAGAATTGGATGGCTGGCTTCTGTTTACTTGTGTGTCTTTGGATGTGCTACACAAATGAAACACAGCTTTCAAAATCCTTTATAATAACTTGACTTTTTTTTTATTCTGCTATAGACAAAAAATAGACTCTAGAATTTGTAAGGAAGCCATCAACAAATTTCATTCTAATTTGAAAGAAGAACTCATCAAAATGGTAAGTTTATGGACATTAATTTGTTGGTCCTTAAATTCTGTACTAACCGTGAGCAGCATACTGTGTCTTGGAAAAGCTTGTACTTGCTGGCAATGTGTAAAGAACTCATCAGAACTATCCATTTAACATGTTTTTAAACTAGATATGATATATTGTAAACCGATAAACATTTAACTTTGGAAAATACATGCGAATATTTATTTTTTGCTTTGTGTAGCTTAAAGAAGTCCAGATGCTGCAAACTCTCAAAAGGAAGAACGCTAAGGTAAATCACTTGTGTGATTTTGAAACAGTCCTAAAGAATACACATATATGTAGCGTTAATCTTTTTAGTGAAGATTTTTATTTGGTTGCTCTGGTGATTGCTCAGGTGAGTACTGTTTGTGCAAGCTAAGGAATGGGGATCCGAGTTAGCCTAAAAATGGCTCTCAAGCACCAAATGGCCACTGCTAAGTAATGTATATTTATCACTGCTGTGTCAAAAACAAAACCTTTCAGACCAAAGAAGTGTCTCACACCCCAGGTAAAAGGACAGCTTGGGAAGAATACTGGGTTAAGGGTCGGAAGCCCTCCTTTCTTGTCAGGTTCTGCTACTTCAGAGTACTGTACGACACTAGGGATACAGGGAGAAGCCAGCCAGGAACCAGGAGGCCCTCCGTGCCTGTTTGTAGCTGGACCATATGACATCCAGTGTTCTAGCTCTCAACTTCGTGAACTCCCACGTAGAAGCACAGCACTCTCTCTTCATTTATAACAGAAATGGGTTTGAAATGTATACATTTTTCCCTCTAGTGATACAAGCCTTTGTTATTTTTTAGTTTCGATCTCTCGTAGGTCAATTTTGCATTTCTTATAAGCAAGCAGGAACTGAATGTCCAATAGGGGAATATTACATAGTCACTAAAAGTGACCATTGACATAATACAGTTTATTATGTTTGAAATGTTCTTTAAAACTGTATCGAGACACTCCCCTGCTTCAGTATTTTTGTCCTAGTATACCTAGATAAAATTGAGACGCCTTTATAGTTCACAGGGTAATAAAGATCTGGCCCCATTTCTCTTCACAGCTGTCCTGAAGTGGATACCCCTGTTCTTTTCTTTTAAGGCAAATATCACAAGTTGTAATTATGTCCTATTTGTTTGTACTGTCTCTCTTCCGTATTAGACCAAGGTTCTAATGATGGTAAGAATGGGGTTTATTTTTTTTTCCACTTTATTTCCAATACCTGGCACAGTGTGTAAGCAGTGTTCAAATATTTGTAAGATTAATCTTTATAAAATCAATTTAACAAAGTGTTTTACTTAGATGATTTCAGATATCGAAAAGAAACGGCAGCGTTTGATTGAAGTCCAGGATGAACTGCTTCGGTAAGATAAATCCACTTTGAGAACTTAATTACCTAGGATTTAATTATGATCTGTCATAAGAGGCTAGTACAACTTGCTGCTGTGTTGCATTTAAGTCCAGGTTTTCTTTGAGATTGGATGGTCAGTGAAGGCAGGTTATGCCGCCGAATGGAGAAGCTTTTGGCAAAAAAGAATTCAGGACTGATCTATCCATATCAGATCTCTCAGTTCTGGCCTGGGGCAGTCTAATGAGAGAATTCATGCATGGACTCTAGAACCAGACTGCCTGGGTTTGAATCTAGGCTACACCACTTCTTGGCTGTGCAACCTTAGGCAAGTTACTTTACCTCTCAGTTACCCCATTTTTAAATAAGCATAATGACTACACCTCACAGGGTGTTGTGAGAATTAAGTGTTCACTCATGTTACTGAAACATATACCTTGGCATGGCGCCACGTGAATCCATCCCCCAGTGCGGGGCCAGGAGAACTTGCACCTGGGCTCTCTCTGGTCTAGTTAGGAAGACTAGAACACCAGCAGCTGGTCAACCAACTAGTATTTTTTGGTGCTCTTCCTTACAGACAGGACTGTTGTGTGAGCTCAAGGGCTGGTAGTAAAACAACAGCAGATAGACTTCTCTGCTCTTAAGGAGTTTTAAAATAGCCTGAGAAAGCAGTATTACCAGAAAACACAACCTAAGATTAAGTTTTAAAGAAGAGCCTGCCATAGAAATTTGAGAGGGAGAAATTGGTTGTCCAACCCGTTGCCGAAAGCCTTCACTGGCTCAGGCCAAAATAAGATAATAATGATGCGAAGCTTTTCAAAGTGTTAGCTGTGTGTGCTGGGCACTGTCTGAAATGCTTTATTCACTCAATCATCATCCTAACTCTGTATAAGACTCAGATCTGTCTTAGAGATCAGCCTCTTGTTCCTTTTCTAGATAGATTTTGAAGTTGAGAAGTATTTTTTGAAAATGCATAGAAAGAAACAAACGTAGTAGGGTATCTTTATTTTAACCTTAGATGTGAAAAACTTAGGGCACAGGGAGGAAGCTTTACCTTTAGCCACTCCTAGGAAGTGGGGAGTTGGTGTCTGCAGACTGGCTCCAGACCTTGCACTCTTGCCCACAGCCCTGACAGCACAGCACTTGTTCAGTGTATGGAACTGTTAAGAGCACTTTTCTTTTATAAAATGAAATTAGAGGACAGTTGCTTTTCATATCTTTATTTGTGAGAATAAAAAGTTAATAGCCTCTCCCCATTCTACGTATTGGTCTATAAAAGGCAAGTCGCACCTTTTTATAGTTTAAGAAACTAAGCCACTGAGAGAGGCTGCCCAGGGTCACACATTTTCATCCAAGCACTATGATAGTTTTTCCACTGGTTTTATCAAACTTTGGCAAATAGACAAAATTTCAATAAGAGGAAAGGGCAAAGGGAAAGCTTTTTGTCCATGCTTTTTAACTTCAATGCCTGTCTGCTTCTGCCTGAGGCGTGAAAATGTTTACCTGAGTACACTTTAATTCAGTAGTTCACAAGACTCTGAAAATGATTTCATGAATTTTAGGATATGGAAGTCATTCTTCTGTGAGCTTCATTGCTAAGAACTCATTGTGTATAATATTTAATCTTTTCTATATGTTTGTTTTTTGCCTTTTCTAGGGCCGCACCCACGGCATGTGGAGGTTCCAGCCTAGGGGTTGAATCAGAGCTGTAGCTGCCAGCCTACACCACAGCCACAGCAACGTGGGATCCGAGCTGCGTCTGCAACCTACACCACAAGTCACGGCAATGCCGAATCCTTAACCCACTGAGCGAGGCCAGGGATCGAACCTGCAACCTCTTGGTTCCTAGTCTTGGATTCGTTAACCACTGAGCATGACGGGAACTCCCAACCTTTTCTGTATTTTATTATTTTTTTTCTTAATGGATTTTATCCTTTTCTGTATTTTAAATTGAAATGTAGAATCTTTCACATTGATCATTTCACACCTGAAGAAATCTTAACTCGTTTAGTTTTCCCCTCAGTATACATACATATACTATCTCTTACACTATAGGCTACTGTTAAAATCTGTCATTTATTTTGGGGAAAAATGTATATATTTTTTGTTTTAGGTTAGAACCAGAGCTGAAACAACTTCAAACAAAGTATGATGAGCTTATGGAGAGAAAATCTTCCCTTAAGAATGCAGCATGTTTCTTGTCTAATTTAAAACAGCTTCATCAAGATTATTCAGATATTCAAGAGAAAGAACCAAATGTAAAGGAAACGGTAACTTCCGTTTTTACTTTTCACTGTGTTTCAGAAGACACAGGGCGTGTGCATGCTAGTGTGCCAGACCTCTGAGGAAGGAGAAATGAATTTGAGCTGGTTAACTTATAGTGAAACATGTGCTGTATACTATAAATCATACAATGTATACATGTCTCTTTATTGGGGTATATGTCTTACCACTTTTCCTAAACTAAAAATCAAACGTTCCTTCTTCCCCTGCCCACCTCCCTGGGAGCAGGTGCCCTATGGTGGCTTGGACACATTAGGCTCGCAAATACTTGTTAAACTGAATTGCCTAGTAATATAGTGGGTAGTAAATATAGTAGGCGCTATTCCATTGTTATGTGGGTAGCAGTCACAGAGACAGCCTTTCTGCTCAATTTCATTTCTAAGACAACCACCTTGGAAACATTAGACAACAAAAACTATTATACAACTGTCAGGATTTGCTCACCCTTAGATACAGTTTGTACCATGAAGTTTGGTTTTGTTAATCATTTCAAAATCATGAATTTTTTCTATTTTACATTGGGTTTTAGATCAAAGAATTTTTCCAGATGATTTTTTAAATTTTTTAAAAATTGTATTGATATATATAGTTGTTTTACAGTGTTAGTCTCTATGTTAGTTTCTGCTTTACATCAAAGTGATTCAGTTAATCAAATATATGTATCCATTCTTTTCCAGATTCTTTTCCCTTATAGGTTACCATAGACTAGTGAGCAGTTAGTCCCCTGTGCTAAATAGCAGGTCCCCGTTGCCATCCATTCCATGTACAGTAGTGTACATATGCCAGTCCCTCCCTCTTCCATGAAATGATCAAGATTTCTATGGGCCTCATGTTCTTGTTTTTTTTGCAGTAAAAGTAAATCTGCATCTGGTTTTCTGTGTTTAAAATAGGCATGAGATCAAGCAGATTCCACAGAGTTCTAACGACTTGTCCAAACCAAGTCTTGACCTGTCCCAGAAAGGATTTTGTTTTAAATGATTTAGATGCCACAGTTCTTTGAACCAACAGATATTTTGGGATGATTAGCTCAAGCTCTGTAGAGCAGTTCCTTTGCAACTCTGCTTACCAGTTACCCTAAAGAAATGGATTAAAACCAGTTTTCTCAAAAAAATGAGAAGAAGAGTGATTTATGGAAAGTTCTATTAACACTGGCATTTGGTCGAACGTGGAGTTGCCTAACAATGGATAGGGTTATAAAAGTTTATATTTGTTAATCTAAAGTTACTTTCCTTCAACAGTATGATTCATCCAGCCTTCCAGCTCTGCTATTCAAAGCAAGACCCCTTTTGGGAACTGAAAACCATCTGCAAAATATCAGCTATCAACTGGAGAAGCTCCTTGACCAGAAATGAACCAGTTTACTAAAATGTACACATATAAAGATTAGTCTCAAGCTACTTTTATAATAGCCAAAAAGGGAGAGAATGGATTTTTCCAATGTATTTTTTTCACAAAGAAGACTGGGAGAAAAAAACCTAAACTTTAAATTGAAAATTTTTTTATTGTTATAGCAACATTCTCAAATACATTAAAAAATAAACTTATTGTTCAAGCTGGCTGTATGGTCTTGCCACCAAAATTTAATACTGCTTTGTCATTCTCACAGAGGAACAGATGGGTAATTGCCAAGGGGGAGTAGGGGATGGATGGACTGGGAATAGCAAATGTAAACTATTACATACAGAATGGGTAAACAGTAAGGTCCTGCTGTATTCAATATATTCAATATTCTGTAACAGGCCGTAATGGAAAAGAATATGAAAATATGTATCACTGAATCACTTTGCTCTATACCAGAAACATTATAAATCATTTATACTTCATGAAATCATTTATACCTCAATGAAAAAATGTCATTAAAATTATATGACCATTATTTTAGTTTTAGAGGCCCTAATTTTCTAGTTATTGTCAAGTAATGAGTTAAAATGGTGACACCTAATCAGCCCAAGACATACAAATGTTTTACCCTGTAAATAAACATGCAAAATCAAGCTGATGTGAACACAGAGTAACTTTGGTTGATCAAATAAGACTTCTACTGAATTTAAGCACACCGCAGTAAAAAAGCATATAATACATTTAACAATAAGTTACTATGTTATTAAATATGTCTTGAAGCAAATCATAGCCTGGTTATGTAAATGTCCATAATTAGCTACTCTTGTAATGCTTCTATAATTAGTTCATCAGGAATTTCATCTACTCCATTATAACCTAGAAGACTGTTCTCTGCAGCTTCTGCCAATTCGACATCTTCTGTAGCCTCCAAAAAATAAGTGTCATCAATGCTAGTATCCCAGTCAGCATCAGAAAGTGTACCTTTTGGCAGTGCTCTGGATGGTGCTTCCTGAGGATTCTTGGTTTCCTCGTTCGTTTCATCTGTTGTAAATTCCTCTTCCTTTAAATTCCAAAGGGGATGGTGAGGGAGAATGGAGGAGGAAGAAAATACCAGTTAGTCAGAATGTGATAATTTCACCATATGGTCGATCTATATTGAATTAGGGCATTCAGTTTCAAGAGATCCTAAAATGAATGCAGTGGATGGTACAGGCACCACGGGGCTGGGCTCACTCTTGCTACCTTTGTGGCTCAGACTCCAAATCTGGAAATGCCTGTAGTTCCTGTGGTACATATGGTCTTTTCAGTGTACACAGATAAGTGGATAATCCAGCTGAAGACATGGGAAAATGTATCTGATATCTTAGACTTATTTCTCTACAAAGTATTTTAAAAATTAACAAGGATTGAGAAAGTTATAAAGAACAATTTTGAAACAATTGTCAAAGTATGATTCTGGATTTGTGTATTAGATAATAGTGTATTATCAACATTAAATTTTCTGAATTTCACTATAGGTATATAAGACTGTCCTTATTCTCCAGCTACATGCTTAAATATTAAGAGATGAAGAAGGGTTTTGATGTCTGTATCTTACTCTCAGGAGGCTTCTAATGGAAAAATGTCATTAAAATTATATGACAATTATTTTTAACTAGAGGCCCTAATTTTCTGTTTTTTGTCAAGTAATGAGTTAAAATGTTACCCACCACTGCCACCAGTTCTTCAGGTTGAAAAATCCTAACCCCCCATGTGATGGTATTAGGAGGTAAAGTCTTTGGCAGATGATCAGAACATGAGGGCAGAACCCATGAATGTGATTAGTGTCCTTTAAAAGACCAGAGAGCTCTCTGATCCCTCCTACTGTGGAAGGACATGGAAGATACAGCTCTCAATGACCCAGGAAGCTGACCCGAGTCTGCCAGCACCCTGATCTTGGACTTTCCAGCATCCAGAACTGAGAAGTTTGTTGTTAGATCAGCCTGAGATGTCTAAGATAGGATTCATCGAAAGTAATGTGTAATGGAGTTCCCTCAGCTCAGCCACAGCAGTGACAATGCCAGATCCTTAACCCGCTGAGCCACGAGGAAACTTCCCCCAAACACTTTTTAACCCTTGTAGTTTACCAGAGAATCTAACTATCAGCTACTTTATGTCTAGCTTCCACAGATCAAGTATGAGATTTCTACCACTTCAATCTTGGATGTACGAGTTTTTTCAGATTTTTAAAAAATCAAATTGAATAGGCACCAGTTATCCAGAATGCAAACTCAAGCACTAATTCGGCCTGAAGCAGATAACTTTTATTCCAACTGTAATAAGGTAAACGAAAAGGCTGATAGATATGGGGGAAAAAAAACCCAACACTAAAATTAATGTCTAGAGAACATGACAAAAGAATACTTAAAAAGTTCTTATAGAATACTAGTAAGATCCCATAGAAAAATAGAAGACAGAAGCAGGCCATAATAGAAATACACAGTAAATCTTTTGAAAAGTTAAACAGCATTGATAACTGTAAATTAAAACAGCCGAAATGCCTCTTTATGCCTACCACGTTGGTAGAGATTAAAAGGTAAAAAATAAGCAATGTTGACAAGTGTAGGGTAGTTTAGGTGCTTCAAAAAACTCTAAAGTCTAATTTCCTATCATCTTTCCCCTATGCACTTTATGTATTTTCTAATTTTTTTTACAATGAACGTGAACTGAAGTTTTTTTAAGGAAAAATGGTAATATCTACCAGAATTGAAAATGCATTCACCCTTTGACACATTCTTCTAGAATTCTTCCTAGATAAAGCTGTTTAAAAGAAACAAAGACGAGTATTTTGATATACTTTGTAGAGCAAAAAATGAAAGCCTTAGTCTCTGAAACTGGTTAAATAGCCACGATACAATTTCTTATGCAGCAGTGGGAAAAAAATGAGGTTCGTATTATCAGACATGTGCTGAGATGGGACAATCGCTACAGTATATAAGTGAAAACAAGGTATCAAGAGGGGTATTCCAACACTATCTGGATACCATTAGCTCATTTATACTGCTGTACCAAGAACTAATTAGTAATGAGAGGGGAACTAAAAACCACTTACCTCTTTGAGAAGAGACAGGAGACATACTTCAGGAGGTAGTGGAAAACCTGAATCAGAAAGACAGTAAAACAATTTTATCTAAATTACTTAATTTTAGTATCTAATTTTTACTTTGTGGTAAACGTAAAAATTAGTAACTTACGGTCAGATTTGAAGTTTTCTGCTTTACATACAGGATCATGACATTTTTGATACCAAACTTCATTTTTCAGGTCAACCAAAATCCTTTGCATTAAAAAAGATTATTACTTATTATACTTTGTAAAGCAAAAAATGAAAAACTTAGTCTCTGAAACTGGTTAAAACTGGATAGAAAGCAAAATTCAGCTACATGCCATTTACAAGAGATATGCCAAAGGCTTAAATAAAGATGGAGAAAAGTTTAAAAAGTAAAAGGATGAAAACATATACATCAACCAAAGAAAATCACATGAAACAGCTTTTAGGGCAAGAAGTACATACTGACAAGAGTTATTCCCAGGAAGATATAATCCCCAAACTGTACTCTTCAAATAAGAGAACTTCAGAATGTCAGAAAAACTGACAAAACTTCAAGGATAAACAAACTTCAGCTATAAATCGAGATTTTAAAAAACACTCTTAATAACTGATATCAACTCCCCAAAACTCAGAATATAGAAAATCTGAATGAGAATATAAAACAATTATAAAAATTGACCACTAGGTACAATGTGAATCAAAAAAAAATTTTAAATTTTAGGGCTGCACACATGGCATATGGAGGTTCGGGCTAGGGGTCAAATCAGAGCTGTAGCTGCTGGCCTACGCTGCAGCCACAGCAACACCAGATCCGAGCCACGTCTGTGACCTACACCATAGCTCATGGCAACGCTGGATCCTTAACCCACTGAGAAAAGCTGGGGATCTAACCTGTGTCCTCATAGATGTTAGATTCGTTTCCATTGAACCACGATGGGAACTCCCCTGAATCAACTCTAAAAGTATTCTTTCACACACCTTCTCTGACCACAAAGCAAATGATTTACAGATAAATAACAAAGCTAAAACCCATAACCTAAAAATATTTTTCTTAATCAAATGACATAAGGAAAAACGATGGAAATTAGAATGTTAAGAATTGAATGGAACTGAAATTACACATTGAAATATATGATACCGAACTAATTAGAAATTTAGAATCCTAAAAAGTTGTCTGCAAAAAAGAATGGCTAAACACAAATAAGTAATTTAGAAAATGAACAACGGATAAGCATTAGTAAATTATAAGACAGGAAGTAATAAAGAGAAAAAATTTAGAAGAATCAAGGCCAAAATGTGAAGACTAATAAAATTCTTGCCAGATTAATTTTTTTAAAAAAGATGAAGATATAAAGATACAAATGTTATTAGAAATTAGCTGAGATATAATTACAAATGCAGAATATACTAAAAATATAAGAATAGTATGAATTTTTCCCAATAATGCTGAAACTTTTGGCAAAGTACTAGGTAAAAATATACCAAACCAAGCAAACTTTTTTTTTGGTCTTTTTGTCCTTTTATGGCCACACTCATGGCATATAGAGGTTCCCAGGCTAGGGGTCTAATCAGTGCTGTAGCCACCTGCCTACACCACAGCCACAGCAACGCGCGATCCAAGCCGCATCTGCAACCTACACCACAGCTCACGGCAACGCTGGATCCTTGACCCACAGAGCAAGACCAGGGATCGAACCCACAACCTCATGGTTCCTAGTCGGATTCGTTTCTGCTGCGCCACGACGGGAACTCCCCAAGCAAACTTAAAAGTTACAGAAAATGCCAACAATCCTGTAACTGCTAAATTTTAATTTTAAATTTGATTAAGTAGTTTAAAATCTTGCCACACTTCACAGAAAAGGAAATATAAAATGGCTAACATTCTATGAATATGGCCTTGGGACAGGTACCAAGGAGTGAAAAATGCTAGCAACCCGGTCTAACTGCCCGATAAACATTCTAATAATAGACTTCCTAATACACAGACTGATGCTGCAATTCCTCAACTGTGCACCAAAGTGCCCCAGGGCATGTAGGATATTTATATCTTCCTAGGGAAACACAGTGACACCTGACATCTGCCAAGCATCCTGCAAACTATGTGCATGTAAAGCACAGCTTCGATATGATGTCACCATTCCTTTCAGTGATGTACCGTTTTTGTAGAGCTATGTTTTTTGGTGGTGGCTGTGGTAAATAGTACCATAAACATCACAGTGGAATGAGACATGACCACTGTGGGAGTGGCAATGTCCAGCCTCATTCCAAGGTATAAGAGTTTATGTATGCAATGCTCAAAAGAACACACGGCCCGTTAATAATATTTAAGAAGGGTCAAAATTTCCAAATTTTCAGGTATAAAGTCACAGGAATGTAAAGTACACATGGTGACTATAGTTAATTCTGTATTTTCATATCTGAAAATTGGTACAAGTGTAAATCTTAAAAGTTCTGATCACAAGAAAAAAATAACTATGCATGTGTGCATGGTGATGGATGTTAACTAGATTTTTTTTTTTCTATTTCTTATTTTTTCTTTTTAGGGCCGCACCCGCAGCATATGGAAGTTCCCAGGCTAGGGGTCAAATCAGAGCTACAGCTGCCGGCCTACACCATAGTCACACTAGATATGAGCCATGTCTGCAGCCTATACCACAGCTCATGGCAACGCCGGATCCTTTAATCCACTGAGCGAGACCAGGGATCGAAATAGCATCCTCATGGATACCAGCTGGATTCGTTTCTGCTAAGCCACTAGTGGAACTCCCTAACTAGATTTATTGTAGAGATCATTTTGCAGTGTATACAGATATCAGATCATGTTGTACATGTGAAACTAGTAAATGTCGATTACACCTCAATTTTTAAAAAAATGAAATATATTTTCTTTCAATTGATGAATATTGTTTTTTCAAAGATCTACTAAATTATTAAGACAAATACTTGAGTTAACTGAAAACTGATTAATAAACAGAACTGCTAGGTATTTCTTTTGTACCTGGAACAATGTGAAAAAATTACTAAGATTCTAAGGGCACCACGAACCAAGCAAATCTGGGAACCTCTCAACCAATGGCGGTTTGCTAGAGGGAGGATCCTTATCTATAGAAGGCTTTTTGCAGGGTGTTTCTGTTGCTGCAGATGATAAACAAGCCTAGAGTCTATGGACTTATGAGGTACGATTCTCTGGACATGTCACACATTCCATGTAACTGTGAATATAAAACACAGACATTTTTCAACCTTAACACTCCCTGCTGTGTGCAGTGACTGCTCGCTTCTGCCTCAACCCACGTCAGAGAAAGCATCCAGTGCAGGAAGGATGTGGGGAGCCTTGCCAGATGTCCCGGGCCTCATTCTGCTTTACCTGTGCCTTGAAAACTTATGTCTTTAAAACTATTAGGGAATTCCCTGGTGGCTCAGCAAGTTAAGGATCTGGCATTATCACTCTGTAGTGCAGGTTTGATTCCCGGCTCAGGACCTCTGGCATGCTGTGGGCATGGCCAAAAAAAAAAAAAAAGGAGAGAGAGAAAGGGAAATAAATACATTATTAAAGCTTAACTGGGTAAAGCTTAACTAAAGCTTAATGTTATTAAAGCTTAACATTGGGTAAAGTCTCTAGGTGAGGCTTAACAATCCAATCTTCAAATTCATTAGTAATCAGGAACATTCGGATGAAGACCACAGTATCATTTTACATTCACCAGATTAGCAAAGCACATTTTTAAAACCTAACAATAAAAAAAAGTGTTGGTGAGGAGTTCCCTGGTGGCTCAGAGGGTTAAGGATCCAGCATTGTCACTGCTGTGGTACAGGTTCAATCCCTGGCCCAAGGGTTCAGACAAAAAAAAAAAAAGAAAGAAAGAAGAAAGAAAAAAAACATTGGTGAGATTCCAGACCAGTACAAAATCTGAAAACACAGAGTTCCTGTTGTGGCACAGGAGAAACAAATCCGACTAGTATCCATGAGGATGCGGGTTTGATCCCTGGCCTCGCTCAGTGGGTTAAGGATCTGGCATTGCTGTGAGCTGTGGTACAGGTTGCA
Organism: Catagonus wagneri; assembly: GCA_004024745.2. Classification (NCBI taxonomy): domain Eukaryota; kingdom Metazoa; phylum Chordata; class Mammalia; order Artiodactyla; family Tayassuidae; genus Catagonus; species Catagonus wagneri. Next base: position 7,593,056 of record PVHT020000140.1, on the reverse strand, counting down.
GATACAACTCAGATCTGGCATTGCTATGGCTGTGGTGAACACTGGCAGCTGCAGCTCCAATTCGACCTCTAGCCTGAGAATTTTCATATGTCATAGGGTGCAGCCCAAAAAGAAAAAAAAAATACAGGATAATAGTTACAATCTTTAAAGAAACTGGGGTCCCAAGGTGCTTCAGAGATTTGGATAAATTCTGTTTCTTATGGTAGGTGGTAGACATGACTGGTTATCTTTTTAGTATTAGTGCTTAAAATGTACACATATATTATATACACACTTTTATATACACAATTTTATATGTATTTCACAGTAAACTTTAAGCATGAAAAAAGAAAAGATCAGAAAGATACACCAAAATCATAACCATAATTATCACTGGTTCTGGGACTATGGGTAGTCTTTTCCTTTGTGTTTTTCTATTACAGCCTTTGTATAATATTGAGTGTGCAGTTTTTGAAACTTTTTTTTTAACTGTATTAATTTATATAAACATAGCACTGTCAAGGATGCCTACTCTGACCACTTTTATTCAAGGGAGTATTGAAAGTCCTAGCCACAGCAATCAGACAAACAAAAGAAATAAAAGGTATCCAAACTGGAAGAGGTAAAATTGTTACTATAGGCAGATGACATGATACTATATATAGAAAACCCTGAGAACACACAAAAACTACTTAAACTGATCAACCAATTCAGCAAAGTAGCAGGATACAAGATTAACTTTTAGAAAGTGGTTGCATTTCTCTATACTAACAATGAAATATTTGAAAAGGACTATAAAAATACAATACCTTTTAAAATCGCACACCAAAAAACTAAATGCCTAGGAATAAACCTGATCGAGGAGGTAGAAGACATATGCTGTGAACTATAAAACATTAATAAAGGAAATTAAAGAGCATTCAAAGAAATGGAAAGATATTCCATGCTCCTGGATTGGAGCCATTTTAATATCATTAAAATGGCCATACTACCCAAAGCAATCTACAGACTCAATGCAATCTTTATCAAATTACCCATGCCACTTTTTACAGAACTAGAACAAATAATCCAAAAATTTATATGGAACTATGAAAGACCTAGAACTGCCAAAAGAATCCTGAGGGGAAAAAATCAAGCAGGAAGCATAACTCCCCCAGACTTCAGACAGTATTACCAAGCTACAGTAGTGAAAACAGTGTGGTACTGGTATAAAAACAGACATAAGGACCAACGGAACAGAACAGAGCCCAGAAATAAACCCAGACACCTATGGTCAATTAATCTTCAACAAAGGAGGCAAGAATATAAAATGGCAAAAAGAGAGTCTCTTCAGCAACTGGTGCTGGGAAAACTGCGCAGCTTCATGTAAATCAATGAAACGAGAACACACCCTCACACCATGCACAAAAATAAACTCAAAATGGCTTAAGGACTTAAATATGACCCAATAAAACTCCTAGAAGAGAACATAGGCAAAACATTCTCTGATATCAACTGTACAAACGTTTTCTTAGGTCTCCCAAGGCAATAGATATAAAAACAAAACTGAACAAATAGGACCTAATCAAATTTACAAGCTTTGCACAGCAGAGAAAACCACTTTTTGTTTTTATTTTTTTGTCTTTTTGCCTTTTATGTAGAGCCGCACCCGCAGCATATGGAGGTTCCCAGGCTAGGGGTCTAACAGGAGCTGTAGCTGCCAGCCTTCGCCGCAGCCACAGCAATGCAGGATCCGAGCCGCGTTTGCAACCTACACCACAGCTCACGGCAACGCCGGATCCTTAACCCACTGAGCAAGGCCAGGGATCGAACCCGCAACCTCATGGTTCTTAGTTGGATTCATTAACCACTGAGCCACGAAGGGAACTCCTACTTTTTGTTTTTAAAAGATAACCTTCAGAATAGGAGAAAATAGTTGCAAACAATGCAACTGACAGGGGCTTATCTCCAAAATATACAAACAACTCATATAATTCAACAACAAAAAAAACCCAATTGAAAAACCGGCAGAAGACCTAAATAGCCCTTTCTCCAAAGAAGACGCAGGGATGGCCAGCATGAGGAACATGAGATATCTTTCCATTTCTTTAAATCCTCTTTAATTTCCTTTATTAACGTCTTATAGTCTGTCACCTCCGTGGTCAGGTTTATTTCTAGGTATTTAATTTTTCTGGGTATGATTTTTAAAAGGAGTTTTAATAGTCCCCTTCTAATATTTCACTGTTAGTATACAGAAATGCAACTGATCTTTGCATGTTAATCTTGTATCCTACTACTTTGCTGAATTCGTTTATCAGATTGAGTAGTTTTTGTGTGGCGTCCTTAGGGTTTTCTATATATAGTATCAAGTCATCTGCGTATAGTGACAATTTTACCTCTTCTCTTCTGATCTGGATACATTTTCCCTTTTTTGTCTGGGTGCTGTGGCTAGGGCTCTAATACTATGTTGAGAGTGGGCACCCTTGTCTTGTGCCAGATTTTAGCAGAAAGGCTTTCAGCCTTTCTCCACTGAGTAATATATTGGCTGTAGATGTGTCATAAATAGTTTTTATTATGTTGAGATATTCCCTCTATACTCACTTTGGTTAAAAGTTTTTATCGTAAGTGGATGTTGGATTTTGTCAAATGCTTTTTCTGCATCTATTGAGATGATCACATGGTTTTTGACTTTTGTTATTAACTAATGTGGTGTATTACACTGATTGATTTGCATATATCAACTATCCTTGTGAACTTGGGTTGAATCCCTCTTGGTCATGATGTATGATCTTTTTCGTGTGTGGTTGGACTTAGTTTGCTAAAATTTTGTTGAGAATTTTTGCTTCTGTATTCATCAAAGATACTGGCTTATAATTTTTTTTTATAGTATCTTTGGTTTTGGTATTAGGGTGATGGGGGCTTCACAGGATGCCTTTGGGAGTGTTCCTTTTTCAATTTTGGGGAAGGTTTTAGGAAAGATCAGTACAATTTATTTGTATGTTTTATAGAATTTGCCTGTGAAGCCATTTAGTCCTGAACTTTTGTTTGTAGGTAGATTTTTTTTTTTTTAATATTCAACTTCCTTTCTAGTAATTGGTCTGTTCAGATGATCTACTTCTTCTTCATTCAGTTTTGATGGGCTGTATGTTCTTAGAAAGTTGTCCCTTTTTTTCTAGGTTGTCAGATTTGTTGGCATATAACCGTTCACAGCATTCTCATGATATTTTGTATTTCTGCCATATCAGTTGAGATTTTTTTCCATTTCTTATTTTATTTGGGTTCTCTCTCTTTTCTTCTTGGTGAATTGGGCCAGGTTTGTCGATTTTTTTTTACCCTTTCAAAAAACCAGCTCATGGTTTTATTGATTTTTTTTCTATTTTTTTTATTTTTATTTTTTGTGTTTTGGGGCCATACCCACAGCACATGGAAGTTCCCAGGCTAGAGACTGAATCAGAGCTGTAGCTGCTGGCCTACGCCACAGCCATAGCAACGCGGGATCCTTAACCCACTGAATGAGGCCAGGGATCCAACCCACGTCCTCATGGATACTAGTCAGGTTCATTAACCACTGAGACATGACAGGAACTCCCTCTATTGCTTTTTTAAAATTTCTATTTTATTGATTTCCTCTCTGATCTTTATGATTTCTTTCCTTCTGCTGACTTTAGGTTTTGTATGCTTTTCTTTTTCTAATTCTTTTAGGTGTGATAAGTTAGGTTGAGACTTTTCTCATTTTTTGAGGATGGCCTGTGTTGCTGTGAACTTCTTTTAAAAACTGCTTTTGCAGCATCCCATAGGTTTTATATGGTTGTGCTTTGTCATCTGTCTCAAAGCATTTTTTAATTTCCTTTTTGATTTCCTAATTGACCCCTTGGGTTTTTTAGTTGCATGTTATTTAGTCTCCATGTAGTCAGTTTTTTCTCTTTTCCTGTGGTTGGTTCCTAGTTTCATGCCATTGTGGTCGGTTTCTAGTTTCATGCCATTGTGGTCAGAGAAGAAGCTTGAAATAATTTCTATACTCTTAAATTTGTTGAGATTAGTTTTGTGCCCCAATCCTAGAGAATGTTCCATATGCACTTGAAAAGAATGTATATTTTGATTTTTTTGGATGTAATGTCCTGAAAATACCAATTCAGTCTAACTGCTCTATTGTATCATTTAGGCTCTCTGTTGCCTTGTTGATTTTCTGTCTAGAAGATCTATCCATTAATGTGAGTAGGGTGTTAAAAGTCTCCTACAATTATTGTTTTCCCATCACCTTCTCATTTTATGTCTGCCAATATTTTATGTATTTGGGTGTTCCTATATTAGGGGCATGTATGTTGATGAGTTTAATAGCCTCTTCTTGAAGTGATCCTTTTATCAGTAAATAGTGTCCTTTATGGCCTTTGTTTTAAAGTCTATTTTGTCTGATATGAGTACTGCAACTTGTGCTTGTCAGTTCCATTCACATGAATATCTTTTTCCATCCCCTTACTTTCAATTTATATGTGTCCTCTGCCCTAAGGTGGGTCTTTTGTAGGAAGCATATTGTAGGCTCTCGGTTTTTATACAGTTTGTTACTCTATATCTTTTGATTAGAGATTTCAGTCCACTGACATTTAAGGTAATTATTGATAAATAAGTATTTGCTGCCATTTTAAACCTTGTTTTCCAGTTGATTCTATGTTTCTCCTTTGTTCTTTTCTTTTTGGTTTGATGATTTTATTTTATACTTGTGCATTCTTGTGTTTCTGTGAATCCATTGTCTTTGATTTGTGCTTGCCCTGTTTTTCAAACCCCTTCTTATATCTGCTTACTTTAGACTGATAGTCATATGGACCAAAACACATTCTTTTAAAAAAAAGTATGGAATTTCTTACTCTCCTTCCCCACATTTTATGATTTTGATGTCCTTTTTTTATGTCTTCATATTTATACTTTTGCTGTTCCTTGTGTTTATCCTCACTTTCACAAATAGTTTTTTTTTTCTTTTTGATCTGTATTCTGGCTTATTAAAGTGATTACTTCCCAATTGTGATTTCATCCATCTTATATCTTCTTACCTCTTTCCTATATAGAGGAACCCTTTCAATATTTCGTTTAGGACAGGTTTTGTATTGCTGTATTTTTGTAGTTTTTGTTTGATAAATTCTTTCTCTAAGATATTTTTTTACCTTTATTTTATATCTATATGAGATGATGGATGTATATTAAATTTCTTACAGTAATCATTCCATGATGTATGTAGTCAAATCATTATTCCATACATCTTTTTTTTTTTTTTTAATGGCCATACCCTTGGCATATGGAAGTTTCAAGGTTAGGAAGTGAATCTGAACTGCTGCTGCGACCCTCATCATTCTTAACCCACTGCATCACAGTGGGAACTCCCTCTTATTTTAAGTGATAATCTTGCTGGGTAGAGTATTCTAGATTACAAACTTTTCCCTATTATAACTCTGAATATATCTTGCCTCTCTTCTCTGGCCTGTAGTATTTCTGTAGGGAAATCAGCTGATAGCCTTATGGAAGTTCCCTTGTAATTAACTCTTTGTTTTGCTCTTGCTGACTTTAGAATCCTCTTAATTTTTGCCATTTTTATTATAACATGTCTTGCTGTTGGTCTGTTTGGGTTCATCTTCTTGGGAACCCTCTGTGATTATCTAGGTATCTCTTTCCTTCTTTACATTTGGGACATTTTCAGCAATAATTTCTTCTTCAAATACATTTTTCACCTCCCTTCTCTCTTTCTTCTCCTACCAGGATTCCTATTATGCATAGACTGGCACGCTTTATATTACCCCACAGATCTCTTATATTGCTTTCTTTTTTTTTTTCATTTGATGTTTTTGTCTGCCGTCCTGATTGGGTGATTTCCATTACTCTAAATTCCAAGTCACTTATTCATTTGTCTGCATTGTCCATTCTGCTGTTCAATGCCTTTAACTCAAGCTTGCATCTTGGCAAATGAATTTAATTTTTCTTGGCTCCTTATAGTTTCTAGTTTCATTTTAAAGTAATCTGAATTACTGTCAGCCATTCTTAATTCCTTCAGTATTGTCATTACCTCCTTTTTGAACTCGGTGTCTGTTAGACTACAGAGGTATGTTTCATTGTTGCTCCTTCAGGGGAATTCTCCTGTTCTTTTACTGGGAATCGTTCCTGTGCTTCTTCATTTTCCTTTTATTTTTCTCACTCTTTTGAGTTTAAGGAAAATAATTATCTATTTTAGTCTTTTTTTTTTGTCTTTTTGCCTTTTATGTAGAGCTGCACCTGCAGCATATGGAGGTTTCCAGGCTAGGGGTCTAACAGGAGCTGTAGCCACCGGCCTTTGCCACAGCCACAGCAACGCGGGATCTGAGCCACGTCTGCAACCTGCACCACAGCTCACGGCAATGCCGGATCCTTAACCCACTGAGCAAGGCCAGGGATCAAACCCGCAACCTCATGGTTCTTAATCGGATTCATTAACCACTGAGCCACAAAGGGAACTCCCTCTATTTTAGTCTTAAAGGGCTATTTATATGTGTAGCTCGTGTGGGTTTACTATTTTTTTAGTCTGAGGGCTGCTTTTGGTTTGGATGCTTGCTGTTTCCATCTTCACCTTAATAGGAGGTGTGCAGGTGCATGGCCTCCCCTTGCTTCCAGGGAGGGGCAATGGGCACTCCCTGTAGGCAATACCTGGTAGCCAGGCCTTTGGCAGTGGCAGCAACCCACAGGGAGGATGTGGGAAGTGCCGAGGGCCCTTGGCAGTGGCAATGGAGGGGAATAAGTGTTCCTAGGGAGGTGAGGGCAATGGGTGGCGCTCAGGTACAGGGCCTTCCACAGTGGTGACCTCTGAAGTAACTGGGGCAGCAAGCAGTGCTTGTTTACAGAACCCTCCATGGTAGTGGGCCACCCTTACCTCTGGAATCTAAGATGGCTGCAGTGATTTACACTCATTCCTGTAGTCCATGCAAGAGGTACACTGCCATATGAGAAGTTGCGTGGCCACAGAAAAACAAGTTCCTAGAGCAGTCCCACCTCCACTCCTCTCACACTCTCCAAGAATGGTGCCTTGCTCCTCTGGCAGGCCCAGGCCTCCTGCAGCTGAGGCATACCACTCCCTAACCCTCTCAGGCTGTTTCTACACAGCCTAGTCCTTTCTCTGGAAATGACCTCCAAAGCCTAGGTCTCAGCTCCCAGCCCTGGCCCAAATGTCCCAAGCAGTGGTGCTCTGGGCATTGATAACAATCATCTATGCAGCTCCATCTCTCTGCTTTGCTCTCCTTATACCAGCTGCTGTGCTTTTTTTCTGATGCTCTGAAGTGCCCCCTCTGTCCCAGCTGATCTCCCCATCATTTAGGTGGCCTCTCAGTGTGCAGATCCTTTCCTATTTTACAGCTCCCTCTCAGGAGTTCTGGTCCCATCCTGAATTCTTTTTTCTCTCTTCTCTCTTTTTTTCCCTTTTTGCGGAGGTTTTCTTGTCCTTTTGGAAGTCTGAGGTTTTCTGTTTAGTAGCTGTTCTGTGTGCATTGTTCTACAGGTAGATTTTTTTTTGATGTGTTTGTGGGAGAAAATAAGTTCCATGTCCTACTCCTCCACATCTTGATTCCAGCCTAATTTTACAGTTCAAAGTCTCAGCTTTGACATTAAGTATTTAAACATAGCAACATTTCTCACATCATAAATGGTAACTACTGGGTTTCTATTTTATTCTTATTCTAAAACATTTATATTTAACTTCTTATATTACTTAAATTTACATTAAACTTCTATTTCTGGTTTTACCTCATCCTATCCTTCCTCTCCTTTGCCAGGGACATTCTAAAAAAAGCCCTTCAAAACTCCTGGCATATATAGAAAGCATTCAATAAATATTTTCCTGGAGTCCCCATCGTGGCTCAGCGGAAACGAAACTGGTAAGTATCCATGAGGACACAGGTTTGATCACTGGCCTCACTCAGTAGGTTAAGGATCTGGCATTGCCATGAGCTGTGGTGTAGGTGGCAGTCACAGCTTGGATCCCATGTTGCTGTGGCTATAATGTAGGTCAGTGGCTACAGTTCCGATTTGACCCCTAGCTTGGGAACCTCCATATCACAGGTGTGGCCCTAAAAGACAATAAATAAATAGATAGATAGATAGACAGACAGATAAATATTTTCCCCTTCTACACCATTCTTTGTCTTGAATATGTTAAGATAATCTTTTTTTTTTTTTTTTTTTTTGCTTTTTAGGGCCACACTCTTGCAGCATATTGAAGTTCCCGGGCTGGGGGTTGAATTGGAGCTACAGCTGCTGGCCTACACCACAGTCACAGCAATAAGGGATCGGAGCCACGTCTGTGATCTACACCACAGCTCATGGCAACACCAGATCCTTAACCCACTGAGTGAGGCCATGGATCGAACCCACATCCTCATGGGTACTAGTCGGGCATGTTACTGCTGAGCCACAACGGGAACTTCCCATGTTAAGATAATGTTAACTCTAATTCTTAAACACTAACTGAATAGTTTCCTTCTTGCCAAATTTGCTCCCTTTCAATTCAGACAATGTAGGTGTCAAATACCAAATGGCTACTGCCTCTCATTTTTTTCTAGCCCCACTCAATTCTACTTTAGTCTCAAGATTAAACTATTTAAGGAATTATGTTACCAAATAAAGTACAAATAAAGATGATACGTGCTATAGGCAAGGTAATAATTATGATACTCAAATATTAAAAAATAATTCAAATATAAATTAACAAAATTATTTTAATATTCTCAACTGTAAAGTTATAAACACTGAAAATATAAAACTGTTAAACACACAGAACTCACTAAGAAACAGTATTACTCACATGATATTATTACTCTTGTGGGCTCTTCCGATGTTTTCACACCAGCGATATTTACAAATATCATAAACCAGTAATTCTTCTGGAAAAAAGTAGTTCCAATGCCGAATTCCTAAAGTGCAAATAGTGTTTCTTAAGGTATTATTACTCTGTCATGTAACAGTTAATATAGAATAAAATTATCTTTACCTCCTTTAATGTCATCTTTATTCACCAGAGAGAGAACAAACTGATCAATTTCAAAGTAAGGTGAACACTGAAAACCTTCAATGGTTTCTACTGCAACAGAAAGAAAAATTAATTATAAATTACAACAGCTAAAAGTTGAGAGTTAAATTTTGACGTAAGTTGACATTTAGGACAATTATGGGTTTTGCATAATTTTTTTCCTCCAGCTATTTTTTTTTCCCTTTTTAGGGCCACTCCTGCAGCATGTGGAAGTTCCCAGGCTAGGGGTCAAATTGGAGTTGCAGCTGCCAGCCTATGCCACAGCCACAGCAACAAGGGATTCGAGCTGCATCTGTGACCTACACCACAGCTCACTGCAATGCCAGATCCCTAACACACTGAGCAAGGCCAGGGATCGAACCCATATCCTCATGCATACTAGCTGGGTTCATAACCTTCTGAGCCACAATGAGAACTCCTGCAATTTGTCTTTTAGTCAATCATGTATTCTTACAAGGAAGCAGGTAAAATTCGAACCTCTCAATTAAATCAAATGTTAACTAATTTTCATAAAAGCACTTACTATCACTTTAACTGCTTTCTTTATTCTGATAAACAGAAAAGCAGTCCTTTCCATCCAGAAGCTGGCCTAGTATTATCACTGAGGCCTTGGTGTCACTACAAGCTGGCTGGGGACTCACAGCTCAGCCCTGGTGTTCTCCTATTAATCATAAACTATTTCACAGAACTTCAACATCAGATAAGGCCACTTTGTGGCTGTAATGATTTAAGACAAAAACGAGACCACTCAGTAATCATGCCTGAACACAGACAAAAGATGAACATTTTCCCAAACCACACAAATGACCAAAGTCCATCTATGTTATCTAATAAGGAGCTGCGCCTTCTTTACCAACTATAGCTTCAGTGAGCCTTCCTTTTAAGTAAGTTTTATCAAGATAGTCATAGAATTATCACTGACAGCACTCAGTTCAAAACAAACCCACACTTCCTTGGATACGCTTCAAAAGCATCTCACTCAAGCTGAATCCTATGAGTCCTTTCTAACGCCCTTTTACAGTGATGCTGCACAGTCTCTATGGTGTGCACTCTCCACTGTGGCAACCATAATAAATGCAGCTTGCCAACCATAGGTGTGTTCTCCAGTGCTCTTTAGCTGTAGGGCACTGAAAATTCAGTTATATTTTCTAAGACTCCAGTGGAATAGTTTAGAATCATTTATTTACAATCTCATCAAAATTTAAAGACAGATAATCTATTTGAAGTAAAACCTATTTTCACTTATAAAAATAGTATACCTCATTAAAGACATTTTAGAAAATTCATATTTAAAGCAGAAATGAGAGAAATAAACCCCAAATATCCAGAAATAACTATTAAATTACCAGAGGAAAATAAACAGATAAGAAAATGTTATCCATTTTTTAAAATGAATTTCTGGGAGTCCCTGTCATGGCGCAGCAGTTAACGAATCCAACGAGGAACCATGAGGTTGCAGGTTCGATCCCCGGCTTTGCTCAGTGGGTTAATGATCTGGTGTTGCATGAGCTGTGGCGTAGGTCGCAGACATGGCTTGGATCTGGTGTTGCTGTGGCTGTGGCGTAGGCTGGCAGCTGTAGCTCCGATTCAACCCCTAGCCTGGGAACCTCCGTATGCCGCGGGTGTGGCCTTAAAAAGCAAAAAAATAAATAAAAATAAAAATTAAATAAAATGAATTTCTGATACCTCACATGTAATTTTAATCTTATAAATGAGCATTTTTCCATATTACATAGGATTTATAAATCTAAAATAAATGGCCAAAGAGTATTTTATAGTACATAACCAATCCCATTTCGTGGTACATTTAAATTTTCAGTTTTTCACAATTATAAACAATAGCCCAAAATATGTGTATAAAAATAATTACTAAAGAGTTTATGTAGGATAGCTTAGAAAAAGACATGTATTTTCTTCAGTATAGGAATGAAGAATATATAAGTGTTTTATAAAAACTATATGGCCATTAAAGGAATGAGGAAGTTCTACACTTGCCAAAATCTAGGAAAAGCTCTACTGGCAACAGTAAACTATTAACAGTGGTTACCCTCCTCAGACTATGGACAGAGGGATGAAGACAACTCAGTTTTTTTCATTAATATATGTTTATTTTGTAAAATAATCTATATTATCTTCATATTTCCCCCAAAACATAAAATAAAAATTAGTGAATAAGCTTTAAAATACATTTTTACACTTTTTCCGTTTTGGATAGAAACCCAGTTGTCTGAAGGACCAATACATATGAATACTTAGGATTTAATCTTCTTAAAATAAAGTGTGTATCCTTAAATTTTCATAGGAAATTGCTTTCTTAAAATTACCTGAAGTATTGGTACTGTTAAAATACTCAAGTCGTTTTTGTTTATTTTGAGATATGTCGCATGTCAGAATTCGTAAATTATCTGAGAATCTGAAGAAGAAAATATGTACAACAAAATAACATTATATTAGAATTAAAGAGCTGTGATTACAGAAAGGGTATGATTTCAAATAGTTCCATAATAAAATCCACTCTTCAACAGCTGTCTATGTCATATTTACCTACAAAAACACCAATCCTACCCATGGAAAAAGAGCAGTTTGGGGATCATTTAAAATACTTCCCTCAACTACAGAGTGATTGAGAAGTCTCCAGGACTGCTGAAGCTACAGAATGAAATATCTAATTCCATTCCTCAAATATATAGAAGCCTTTGAAATTTTTGTTAACAAGTATTTTAAAAGTCTGAATAACAAGAAGAAAAAAGGAAAGAGGAATGAAAACAAACAAAAGGAAAACAGATAATCTGAAAGAGACTTTCATAACCATAAATAATTTAGTTTATTTCAAGAGGTAAAATACCTGATATTTAGTTGGATACACAAGACAATTAAGGAGTTCCCATTGTGGCCCATGAACCCAACTAGTATCTATGAGGATACGGGTTCTATCCCTGGCCTTGCTCAGTGCGTTAAGGATCGGCGTTGCCATGAACTATGGTGTAGGTTGCAGAGACAGCTCAGATCCTGTGTGGCTGTGGTATAGACTGGCAGCTGCAGCTCCAATTTGACCTCTAACCTGGGAATATCCACATGCCACATGTGCGGCCTTAAGAAAAAACTAAGCTTAAAAAAAAAATTAAAAAGGCAATTAAGGTAACCCCACTCAGCAAAAGAACTCTCCACTTCTGTAAAATTAATGTTGAAACTATAAAAGAAATAGGATTTGGTAACTAAGAGATTACCTGTACTCCAGGCTGTATTAGAGGCCAACTGTGTTGCTTTTCTCATAGATTCTGACCTTGTTCTGGTGCCAACAACAGTGGGGAGCAACAATCATCCAATTTTTAGAACCATATTACTTCCAGAATCTCAGATAAAACTAATAACTAACATTTACTGAGCAGATATCATGTGCCAGACTCTGTTGTAAGCACACACATATACAGTTCAAGCTTCTATAAAATAGATGTTAATATTATTTCCATTTTAAAGGTAAGGAAACTAAGACTTTGATGTTACTTCTCAGATCTGCTATGGAAACTCAAACAGTCCAGATATATATAGAGAAAAGAAAACCATCTCCCACCCTCCTGAGGAGTCAACATCAAGTGGACATTTGGACACACCTTTAGCTACCACAGTTTATTTTCAATATTTTTATTAAAATTTATTCTATGGAATTTCTCTATAAAATTATATCTAGGGAGTTCCCATTAAGACTCAGTGGCTTAAGAACCCAACACAGTCTCCATGAGGATGCAGGTTCGACACCTGGCCGCATTCAGTGGGTTAAGGATCTGGAGTTGCTGCAAGCTGTGACATAAGTCGCACATGCGGCTCAGACCCCACATTGCTATGGCTGTGGTGTAGGCCTCAGCTGTAGTTCCCATTCAACCCCTAGCCTGGGAACTTCCATATGCCACAGGTGTGGCTATAAAAAGAAAAAGAAAAAAATCATATCTAGGAAAGGCAAAAGGAGAACAATCAGACCAAGTTAATTTAGCCTGGCAATTTAGTCTGATCTTGAACCACATTTCTTGCACTAAAAAAAATTGCCAAACCAGAATGAAGACAAATATTTCTGTTGAAAGATGTCTTTCATACCTTAAAAAAAGACCAAAACATGGAAATTTATGTTAAATAACAGAACTGATGATAAATCTGAGTATTATCAATATAATGGAAAATTATATAGACATAAAGTTTTATTTGTAATTTATCGTTGGCAAATATTAACTTGACAAAAATTCATGATAAAATGTTGAGTGGATAAAACAGGTGATATAACCATATAAATAATGATCTCAAGAAATATGTTTTGAATGGAGAAGCAATGTAAACTATGTTTCTGTATGAGCATGTATAAAAAGAAAATTAAATGTTAACAGTAATTACATTTCCAAATGCAATACGAGTAGTTTTTAATCCTTTTTTATAGAATAATCATTCTAGTAAATCTGGAAAGTATATCAAATATAATCATAAAAGGACATAAAGAGAAAAATGAGTGGTTAAAAGATAACTTTCACTAAAATTTCTTAGTTAATGGACAAAAGAAAAAAGAAGGAAAGAGGAATGAAAATAAGTAAAAGGAAAACATTAACTGAAAGAGAAACGTTTTTATAACCATAAATAATTTAGCCTTTATTTCAAGAGGTAAAATACCTGATATTTAGTTTAACCCAGTTTAACCCAGAATTTAAAGAAATGACCTTTTTACTCAAGAAAAATTTATATAATTCACATTTTAGTTAATATACAATGCCACTGGCTTAATAAATATTCACAAACAATAGTTTGATTCTAGTTCTATATACCTGACATTGCTGACCAAAGAAGAAAGGAAATACTGATTTTCTTTGGAAACATTCTTCGACTGTACAGGATGAAATCTGTTATCTTCAGCAACCTCCAAAGCCACGTACTTTCCTATTTTTGATGATTTATACAGCCGAAAGTTTCTATTTCTTGTATAGACTCCTACATCAACAATTAATAAAGCAATATGAATACATGTTTTCAGTGAGTTATTGTTTCAAAGAGCTTCCCACCCCCACCCTCCAATTTTCGGCCACACCCATGGCATATGGAAGTTCCCAGGCCAGGGATGGAGTCTGAGCTGCACCTGCAATCTGTGCCACAGCTGCTGGGACGCCAGATCTTTAACCCACTGTGCCCCAGCAGAACTCCGCAGTTATTTGTTTTCATAGTCAGCAAATGTTAAATTAATTTTGTACAGCATTATTAGAAAAAACAACTGGTTTTCATTCAAGATGGTGACATATCAAGATCCTAACCCCACCTTCTTCCATTGACACAACGAAACTACAACTATACATGGAAAAATTTCCTGTGGGAAAAAACCTAAAAACTGGTGAGGCAACCCTTTCATATCAGGCAGATGAGAGGGCAATCACATCATAGCAGACAGGAAAGGCTGAGACACATGCTAGCCAGAAACCACAGCCCAGGCAGCACACCGTGGGAAGGGAAATCAAACCTGGAACTTCTGCCTGAGGAGCAAAGGGTTCATACCCCACATCGCGCACCTCAACTTTTAGGACCAGCACGTGAGAGATGTGTCCCCCCCAAACTCCTGGATTTGAAGATCAACTGGGCTCACACCCATGACACCCACAGGGTTGTGAAAGCTGAGGATGGGCCCGTAAAGAGTTTGTGTGCAGAGTCACCTGCCCCAGGATGAGATGCAGAAGCAGCCCTTGAAAAGTGCCTCTTCTTTATGTGAAAGACTCATTTGCTAATGTTAAAGCACCGGTCCCAGGGAAAGGTCCTATTGAGATATTCTCTGAGGACGGAGGCTGGCGAGTTCCACCTTCCTGTTCTCTTTCTGACTTGCTAAAGCCGAAAACAGCTAACTTTGTTTCTTTCCTTTTTTTTTTTTCTTTAAATCAGTGGGTACCACCTTCATATCCCCCGCCCCCATCTCACTCCAGCCAGTGTGTGCCGTCTCTCTGCTCCCCCTCTGCCATGCTCCAGAGTGTCAGCATCTCTGAAGGGAGCTTTTGTATATATCTGTGCCTTGGTTTTCATATCTGGTGACAGTTTCTGTGATTACCACCCAGGGGCTATCCCTTGATCTGGCTCTGGAGGCTGGAGAAACGTGATCCTGGGTCACACAGAGCTGTAAAAACCAGTAAGACAGCTTTTACCAAATTTTCACTCCAAGTACTGCTCAGAAAGCAGACTTAAACACACCCCAGTCTTTCTGATAAAGAGGCCTGTTTGCTTGTCTAGGAGCTCAGGGACCCATGGAGAGACTCACAGGGAACGGAGGCCGGTGGACACCGTCTATGCACTCTCCCTCTGCCTCACGACAGCTCACCAGTATCTCTCAGAAAATAGCTTAAATACTCATCTGGTGCCCCAATTTTTGCAACTCTAACCCAGCCAGACTGCCTGACTCTCCTGACTAGTGGGGCTTAAGTTTATGGTCCCAAAGAAGTGTATATATTTGCATTCTTTAAAAGCTGCTGCTTGGGAAGCTCCCTCATGGTCTAGTACTTAGGATTTGGTGTCGTCACTGCTGCAGCCCAGTTTCAATTCCTGGTCTGAAAACTGAGATTTCACATCAAGTTGCTGTATGCTGTGACAAAAACAAAACAAAACAACCAAAAAATCATCTGCTTGACGATTCCAATCAAGCTTCCAGTCAGCTTGAATCTAGGTGCTGACTGAGATATTCCCCTTTGGGACACTGACTGGTCTTGGTACACGCTCAACTACTGGGAGCTATTAAAATAAAACAGGATGCTCGGACAACCACTCTAAGGTGCATGACAACACGAGCTAGGACAGGATTGAGTAATCAAGTTCAACTACACAAGGCCAACTCTTAAGACTGAGAAAAGTGGCTGTTTCACCTAATGGAGAAAACCAACACGGAGTCAAGCAAAATGACAAAATTGAGGAATATGTTCCTAACGAAAGAACCAGACCAAACCTCAGAGGAAAAACCTTAATGAAATAGAGAAAAATAATGTAACTGATAATGAAGTAAAAATAATGGTCATAAAGATGCTCACTGAACTCGAGATAGAATGGAGAAACACAGTGAGAATTTCAACAGAGAGAAAAAATAGAAGTAACCAAAATAAATCAGGTCTGAAGAATACCACTACTGAAGTAAAAAATACACTAGAGGGGTTCAACTGTAGACTAGATGAAAGAGAAGAGAGGATCTGTGAACTCAAACCCAGGGCAGAGGAACTCACCTAATCAGAGCAGCAAAAAATGAAAAAATGAAAAAAGGTGAAGATTGCTTAAGGGATTTATGGACAACATCAAGTAGACCAATATTCACAATACAGGAGTCCTACAAGTGAAAGAGAGAGGACTTCCTCCTTCTCCTTGGAAACACACTCAGCACCCTGGGGATAACAACCTGCTCACACTGAAGAAAGAGACAGCAAATACTCAAACTCCTATGCCAAAAATAAATAGTAACCCCCCACAAAATGCAAAGGGGGGCTCTTGCATAAAAGTAGCCCTCCAAGACTACAGTTTGGATTCCCTAAACTCACAGAAAAAGAAAAACATAAGCAAGATGAAAAAACTCAGAAACCATTCCCAGTTACAGGAACAGGAGAATTCACCTGAAGCAGTAAAAAATGAAACAGACCTCTGCAGTCTGACAGACATTGAGTTCAAAAGGGAGATTGTTGGAGACCACTAAACAGCTGAACTCTACTGAAGGCAAATATCTGCAGACTCAGAGTTTTAAAGTACAGGGTCTCGAGACTGGATTAAGATGGAGCACTAGAAGGACTGGAGTTCAACTTCTCTCATAAAAGCAAAAAATTAAAACCAAATGGCAAGCAATCTTCAACCAAATGGACTAGAAACTTTCAAACACATATTCTACTCCAGAAGACAAAGAGGAGACCACATCAAGAGGTAGGAGGGGCAATTACATGATATAAGCAAACCTATACCTCCCGGGTGGGAAGCCCCACAGACTGGAAAGCAACTGTATCACAGAGACTCACCTACAAGACTGAGAATTCTGAGCCCCACGTCAAATCCCCATGCCTGGGGATCTGGCACAGGAAGAAAGAGACCCCGCAGAATCTGCACTGAAGGCCAGTTGGGCTTGTGTGCAGGAACTCCACAGGCCTGTGGGAAAAGGAGATCCCATTCTTGAAAGGCACACACAGACTTTCATATGCACAAGATCCCAAGGCAAAACAAAGTCCCTATAGGAATCTGGGTCAAACCTGACTGCAATTCTTGGAGGACCTCCTGGGAAAACAGGGGTGACTGTGGCTTGCTGTGGGGGAAGGGCACTGGAGGAAAAGCTCTCGGAAACAGCCATCAGCCTGTGTTTCTCTGTAGGTGGCCATTTTGGGAAAATCTGGCACCCCCTATCAGGGCTGAGAAGCCCCAGGCCAAACAATAATTCAGGTGGGATCACAGCCCCACCCATCAGTAAACAGGCTGCTTAAAGACCCCTCAGGCACTCAGGCAGCCTCTAATCTCACCCAGAGCCAAAGCCCCACCCATCAGAAGGACAGGAATCAATCCCACCTACCAGTGGGCAGGCAGCAGTCCCTCTCATCAGGAAGCCTACAGCAAACCCCGCCCCCATATCTACTTCAATCACAGGAGAGGCAAACACCAGAAGTAAGAGAGTGCTACAACTCTATTGTCTATAAAAACGTCACCACACCAAAAACCTATAAAAATGAAAAGACAGAAAACTATAACTCAGATAAAGGAGAAAGAAAAAAACCCAGAAAAACAGCTCAGTGATGAGGAAATTATCAGCCTCCCAAAAAGAGATTTTAGACTGTTGATGCTGAAGATGATGCAAGACATTGGAAATAAACTTGAGCAAAGACTGATGATTTACAGGAAACACTGAGCAAAGAAATGAGATGTAAAAACTAAACAAGAAGAGATGCAAAACACAATAACCAAAATAAAAGATTCATAAGAAGCAGCCAACAGTAGAATACAGGAGGCAGAACAACGAATCAGTGAGGTGGAGGACAGATTAGTGGAAATCACTAATGCGGAAGAGAAAAGAGATAAAAGATTGAAAGGAAATGAGGAGAATCTCAGAGAATCCTGGGATAACAATAAACACACCAACATCCGTATTACAGGGGTGCCAGAGGGGGGGAGCAGAAAAATATTTGAAGAGATAATAGCCAAAAACTTCCCTAATATGGGAAAGGAACCACTCACTCAAATGGAGGAATGCAACGAGTACCATATAAAATAAACCCAAGGAGCAACACCCCGAGACACATAATAATCAAAATGACCAAAATTAAAGACAAAGAGAAAATATTGAAAGCAGCTAGGGAAAAGAAACAAATAACGTGCAAGGGAAGGTTCAACTTTTCAGCTGAAAATCTGCAGGCCAGAAGGGAGTGGCATGATATACTTAATGTAATGAAAGGGAAAACTTACAACCAAGATTACTTTACCCAGCAAGGCTCTCATTCAGATTTGAAGGAGAGATCAAAACCTTTACAGATAAGCAAAAGGTAAGAGATTTCTGCAACACTAAACCAGCTTTACAACAAATCTTAAAGGAACTTCTCTAGTCAGAAAAGAAGAGGCCACAACCAGAAACAAAAACACCACAAATGACAAGGCTCACCAGGAAAGGCATATGTACAGTAAAGATTCTAAATCATCCATGCACAATTGTGCTACCAAAATCAGAAATCGTGAGAAGAGAGCACAAATGCAGGACAATGGAGACGCACTTGCCACTAAGAAACCAACAACTTAAAACAATCTTGTTTATATATACACTCCTATATCAAAACTTCAGGGTAACTGCAAACTGAAAAATCTACAATTGATACACAAACAAATAAGATAAATTAACTCAAATACAACACTAAGATAGTCATCTTGTGAAAGCAGACAAGATAATAAGGGAAAGAAAAAAGAGCAACAAAAATCCAAAACAGTTAATAAAATAGCAATAAGAGCATACATATCAATAATTACCTTAAATGTTAATGGACTGAATGCCCCAACCAAAAGACATAGACTAGCTGAATGGATACAAAAACAAGACCCACATATACGCTGTCTTCAAGAAACCCAATTCACTTCTAGAGACACATACAAATTGAAAGTGAGAGGATGGAAGAAAATATTCCATGCAAACGGGAATCAAAAGAAAGCCGGAGTAGCAATACTCCTATCAGACAAAATAGACTTTAAAATGAAGAACATTTTAAGAGACAAGGAAGGGCGCTACATAATGATCAAAGGATCAATCCAAGAAGAAGATATAACCATTTTAAATATCTATGCACCCAACACAGAATCACCACAACATATAAGGCAACTGCTAACAACCTTAAAAGGAGAAATCAACAATAACACCATCATAGTGAGGGACTTTAACACCCCACTTCCAGCAATGGACAGGTCATCCAGACAGAAAATCAATAAGGAAACACAGGCCCTGAATGAAGCATTAGATCAGATGGACTTTATAGATATTTATAGGACATTCCATCCAAAAGCAACAGAATACACATTCTTCTCAAGTGCACACGGAACATTCTCTAAGATTGATCACATCCTTGGCTACAAATCAAGCCTCAGTAACTTTAAGAAAACTGAAACCCTATCAAGCATCTTCTCTGACCACAATGCTATATGACTGGAAATCAACAACGAGAAAAAAATGGCCAAAAATACAAACATGTGGAGACTAAACAACACACTGCTAAACAACCAGTGGATCACTGAAGAAATCAAAGAGGAAATCAAAAAATACCTAGAAGCGAATGACAACAAAGATATGACACTCCAAAACCTCCGGGATGCAGCAAAAGCAGTTCTAAGAGGAAAGCATATAGCAATACAAGCTGGGTCACCATGCTGTGCAGCTGGAAAACTGACAGAAATCTGTAAACCAGGTATAACGGAAAAAAAATTTTTAAATTAAAACAGAAAAATTTCCACAGAAAAGAAAATCATGGACTTGGAGAACAGACTTGTGGTTGCCAAGGGGGAAGGGTAGAGAGTGGGATGGATTGAGAAATTGGGTTTAATAGATGCGAACTCTTGCCTTTGTTATGATAAGCAATGTACAATACTGGAACAATATCTAGTCACTTATGATGGAGCATGATAACGTGAGAAAAAAGAACGTATACATGTATGTGTGACTGGGTTGCCATGCTGTGCAGCAGAAAATTGACAGAACACTGTAAACCAGCTATAATGAAAAAAATAAAATCATTATAAAATTTAAAAAAAGAAAACTTAAAAGTTCACATGTATGTGGAGATTAAGTAACACACTAATGAATAAACAATTAGCCAAGAAATCAAAGAAGCAATCAAAAAATACCTTGAGGCAAAAGAAAAATACAGCATACCAAAATGTATACAATGTAACAACCATTCTAAAAGTGAGGTTCATAGTGATACAAGGCCTGCTGCAAGAAACAAAAAAATCTCAATCTGAAGTTATACATCAAGGAACCGGAAAAATAAGAAGAAAAAGAAGCTCAAATTTAGTAGAAGGAAGGGAATAACGAAGAGCAGAGCAAAAATAAGTGAAATAGACTAAAAAGATAAAAGATCTATGAAACCAAAAGCTGGTTCTCTGAAAAGATAAACAAAATGGACAAACCTTAAGTAGTAGTAGAAGGAAGGGAATAACAAAGAGCAGAGCAAAAATAAGTGAAATAGACTAAAAAAATAAAAGATCAATGAAACCAAAAGCTGGTTCTTTGAAAAGATAAACAAAATGGACAAACCTTAAGTAGACTCACCAAGAAAAAAGAGAAGACTCAGATAAATAAAAGAAAAATTGAAAGAGAAGATGTTACAACTGATACAAAGGACTGTAGGAGACTACTAGGAACAATTATGGGTCAACAAACAGGACAAACCTGAATAAATGGATAAATTCCTAGAAACATACAACCTACCCAGACTGAATCATGAAGAAACGGAAAATCTGAATGGACTGAGTACCAGTAAGGACATTGAATCGGTAAACAAAATCCAGGACCAGAAGACTTCAAATGTGAATATGACCAAACATTCAAAGAATTAGTATCAATCCTTTTCAACTCTTTCAAAAAAGAGAATAGGAAGGATTATTTCCAAACTCACTTTACAAGACCAACATTACCCTGATACCAAAAGTAGACAAGGATACCACAAGAAAATTACAGGCTAGTATCACTGATTGACATAAACCTCAGCAAAATATTAGCAAACCAATTTGAACACTTCATTAAAAGGATCACAGGAGTTCTCCTGTGGCTCAGCAGGTTAAGGATCTGGTGTTGTCACTGCAGCACTCAAGTCACTGCTATGGTGAGGGTTTGACTGTTTACCTTATATTTAGTCTATTAAAGGTACAACAGCAATAACTTTAAAAATGTACACACCTTAACTAAGAAATACTTTATTGCTAAAAAATGCTAACCATCACTCAAGCTTTCAGCAAGTCATAGTAGCAACATCAAAGATCACTAATCATAGATCAAAACAAACATAATAATGCAAAAGTTTGAAATATTGCCAAGAATTACCAAATGCAACACAGAGACACAAAACAAGCAGATGCTATTGGAAAAAACTGCAATATCAGTATTCAACTCAGGGCTGTCACAAACCCTTTAGTTTATAAAAAAATGCAATTATCTGCAAAGTACAATAAAACAAACCATGCCTGTTATATTTCCAAATTTCTGATAACTTAGTTGTCAGGAGTACTAGAAGGACATGCAATACAGCAGGAACACTTCCCTACTCTCAGACTGTTTGGCCTGGTAGTCTTGCTTATAGTTTAAACCTGCTTTCCTTCAACCTGTAGACAATGAAGCTGAGTTGCTCTAAAGCTCAATGGCAAAAATGTTCTTACGGCTTTTCAAATCACAAGCTAAAACTCAATATAAAAATGAAGTTTAGTTCACCAAATTGCAGTTAGGCAGAATTAGGGGTCCTGACTGGCCTGTGTGATACCTTGTGCCCAGTGGTCCATACATCCTCAGGGTTAGAGACCAGAGACAAGAAAGGCAAAAGGCAGCGCAGCTGAAAGAGCCACAGGTTTGATCATAGTAGGAAGCTGATGACAAGGCCCCTGCCGCTATTGCAGAGCTCTTCAGTGCAGAAAACGCCAGCTGGACTTTACCACCTAAGAGCACCCTTTTTACATCATATCTATTTTTCACATTTCATCTAATCAAACCCCTCAGCAGTGTTGAAGAGTGCTGGCCCGCCTGTCCCTGTAGACACTTCAGGGTAGGAGCCAGTCACAGTCCTTCTTTCCTGGAGCTCGGGCCAGCCTGCTGCTCCCACAGGGCCACTCTAAGATCTCTGCACAGACATTTAGTAGATTTCTAGCACCTGAGCCCATTGATCACATTCTGCTAATGATTCATTCCATGGTCACTGGAGCAGCGGTGCTAGCAAGAATCCTAAGAAAAGTGACTTGCAGGCACTGAATGGTCTCTCTCAGAGGTACACAAGGACAGAGTGTGGGAGAGCTGTCAATTCTACTTACCTAGATCTACAAAAAGATGCTTTTCTCCTATGTTATTCTTCACAACTAAAAATGAAAGATCAGGATTGCTTTGCTTAGTTGAACCCAGCCTCTCCAGTTTATCTGAATTCAACAAACAGCTCTCTCCTGTATCCTTATCTGTGGACATTTTGCTCAAGGAAATTTCTTGTTTAACTGGTCTATCAGGAAAATGGAAAAATCCATGGTCCACTGTCTCTGGAATCATATCATCATCTTCACCAGCAAGCAAGTGATAAGCAGGCTGTAAAATTTTTCTCACAAAATTACCTAAAGGAAAAATAAAAACATTAACCTAATTCTTCTTTTCTGCAAAATTTAACTTGAGATCTAGTTACAAAACTACACATGACAATTTTACACAGTGAGGCTTCTATGTGTAATTTCTGGTTTTAAAACTGTATTATTGGAGCTCCCTTTGTGGTTCAGTGGTTAACGAATCCGACTAGGAACCATGAGGTTGCAGGTTCGATCCCTGGCCTTGCTCAGTGGGTTAAGGATCCGGCGTTGCCGTGAGCTATGGTGTAGGTTGCAGACGCGGCTCGGATCCCGCGTTGCTGTGGCTGTGGCGAAGGCCGGCGGCTACAGCTCCTGTTAGACCCCTAGCCTGGGAACCTCCATTTGCTGCAGGTGCGGCCCCAAATAAGGCAAAAAGACAATAAATAAATAAATAAATAAATAAATAAATAAATAAATAAATAAATAAATACATACATACATACATACATACTGTATTATTACAAACTGTAACACAACTCTCCTGTACCTCTTTTCTCTTGTAAAATCTTTTACTATTTATTTATTTTTGCTTTCCAGGGCTGTACCTGTGGCGTAGTTCCAAGGCCAGGGGTCAAACTGGAGCTGCAACTGCTGGCCTAGGCCACAGCCACAGCCACACCAGATCCAAGCTCCGTCTGCGACCCATATCACAGCTCACGGGAACGCTGGATCCCCAACCCACTGAGCAAGGCCAGGGATTGAACTCACGTCCTCACAGACACCAGTCGGCTTCATTACCACCAAGCCAC
The DNA here is from genome assembly GCA_004024745.2 of Catagonus wagneri. Classification (NCBI taxonomy): domain Eukaryota; kingdom Metazoa; phylum Chordata; class Mammalia; order Artiodactyla; family Tayassuidae; genus Catagonus; species Catagonus wagneri. The sequence continues at coordinate 7,569,512 of PVHT020000140.1, read as the reverse complement.
AATGGGAACTCCATGTAACATCTTTTACTTTTTAAATTCCGTTTGGCAGAGAAGCTTGCTGTAACTTGTTAATAAATCATCTTAGGAGGGAAGGTTAATGTGGGAAGATTTGTCACTGCTGCTAGTATGGACCTGGGCCTCACACTGTTGCCAAAAAAGCATCACTATCATTAATACAAATTGAGTATTAACTTACATTCACAATCAGTGATAAAAGAATGCAAACTTTGCATGAGTAAACAGTGCTGCCAAGATCATGCACAGAAACACAGAATCTGCCACATTCGCTTAAGTCAGGACGTTGGCCAATTTCTCAGGACCTATCCTCCTCTCCCTTGTCTGCCACGACATGTCCCAAGAAGGCTGACATTCACAGCCATCAGTTTCAGGTTCTTGATCCTCCTGCCCTTCCCCACAACTGGTCATGAGCTGGGTTGTAGCCCAGTAACTAAAGTCCAGAACTAGGACAAGTAAATATAGTTATTATATTTTAATATTTACTCTAAGAGCTCTAAATATTAGTGGTGCTATCTTTACCAAGAGATACCCTGAGGGAGGGCAACTGAAGGAGGGAATTGGACTATTTCATAATCTGTCTGTGGTTCTGACAGTTCACAGTTTTAAAGGAGCAAAGCCTCAGATGGAACCCATGAATCAGGCCTGACTGTGTCTCTCACTGTGGCCGCACTAGACCCCCACTGCTCCCCAATTAATTACAAACTCTCTATCTCTACGTTGACTGTTCTGAGGGTAAAGCTTTTCTTTCCATATGATGGAACTTGATTTTAAGTTCAGCTTGAATGTCAGCTGCCTTCAGAAGATTATCTGTAGCAGAAACTGCTAATTACCTGTCATATTTCTATTCTCTTCTTCCCTAGCAGCAGCTCTCCATTTTCGGCCTGTAACTAGGAGTCACAGAGCAGACTATGAGGAGTAAATAGGAATCAAAGAAATATTTTGCTTAGGACTCTGTCTCCACAATCAGAGAGTAGAGTCCACTGAACATTCAGTCATCCATTCAGCAAATATTTATTGTCAATTTATATTGATGATTATTGCTGATTATTGTTATATTAATACTATTCATAAAGACATTATTATCTGATAAACTCTGGAAATGTAGCAGTGAATAAGAAACGATCTCCACCCTAAAGGAACATTAAGTAGAATGGAAAAGCCAAAAAAAAAAAAAAAAAGAAAACAAATTACCTCCGGAGGTAGTGAATGCTCTGTAGTGATAGGCACTGGCCATTCTTTGCAACCCAGAGGAAACACAAACCTCAATCTTTTTTTTTTTTTAGGGCCACACCTGCGACATACAGAATTGGAGCTATAGCCACCGGCCTACACCACAGCCACCGCAATGCCAGATCTGAGCCGAGTCTGCGACCCACACCACAGCAACGATGCTGGATCCTTAACCCAATGACTGAAGCCAGGGATCAAATCTGTGTCCTCGTGAATACTAGTCAGATTCGTTTCCGCTGAGCCACAACACTTAGTTTTTATTGGAGATCATTTTAAATACCCTTTTTTTTTTTTTTTTTTTGGTCTTTATCTAGAGCCGCACCCGCAGCATATGGAGGTTCCCAGGCTAGGGGTCTAACAGGAGCTGTAGCTGCTGGCCCTCACCACAGCCACAGCAACGCGGGATCCGAGCTGCGTCTGCTACCTACACCATAGCTCACGGCAACGCCGGATCCTTAACCCACTGAGCAAGGCCACGGATCGAACCGGCAACCTCATGGTTCCTAGTCGGATTTGTTAACCACTGAGCCACAACAGGAACTCTGAACCTCATATCTTAAGAGTTTAGGATGTGACAGAAATGGCTTCTGACAACACCTACTCTGAGTCTTAACAGACTAGGTGAACTGGTCAGATGGCAGTGTCAAAAGGTCCAAAGCCCAGGGGCTAGAGAAAATATGGCCCTGGTAGGAGCTAAGTGAAGGACAAATTTAGAAAAGCCAAGTGGTGAGAGAGAAGGCTCTCTCAGTGAGCCTCATCATGCAAACTAAGCCTCCTGGACTTCTACCTGAAGACAAGGAATAATCCTAGGAGGGTCTGAGGCACAGAGTGTTATAACAAGATCACTCTAGCCAGCTGATTAAACAAGCTGAGACAGGGTGACTACTCGGGTAAGTGGGTAGACAGCGATACCATGCTGATGTCGACATCACAGGAGGAAGAGCAAGTTGAGGGAAGAGATGAGGACTTTGATCTAGGACACGCTGAGGGAGTCGGAAGTGTCTGTGTGGGGATGTTTAACAGGAAGAACAATCCTGGCTGCAGGTGAGGATTTGAGAATTATCAATGCATAGATGGGAACTGAAGCCCACAATAGTGGATGATCATCAAGGTTACAGAGTGAACAGAGGGACAAGAATAGATTCAACAATTACTACTATCCAAGGAAGGAAAGAAAAAGACAAAGAAGAGATGTCCAACTAAGCTAACAGGAAATGGGGAGATAAGGAGTCCCGGGGACACAGTGCCCTAGCAATTAGGTTTCTGACTTTTATCCCAGTCCTTTTACCCTAGGTACCCTTGAAACTGTCGGACACTTGTTCTAAAATGGATTACCTGTTACCTGAATTTCAGTCAACTGTCTGCTGTTTGGACCCAGGAATACTTGTCCTACTCCTGCTTTGATACACACTCAGGAATGTGGCTTTCACTCAGACCTTATTTTCAGTGTTCCCTTTCTGCCTATTTGTTCCCCTTTGGACTGACTTCATTTTATACCTGGGCCTGTATCTCTAAATGTGCAGTCCTGGAATTAATCCTATGGTGGCACTTTCAGGCTTACACATCTAGACTTTTCCTTGACCCTAAGGTTTGGCCTGGAACAATAAACAAGACTTCCTGGGTGTGGCCTGGAACCCAAGCCCCAGTCCTCTTGTATTAAAAGCTAACGCAAGGCTGGGAGTTCCCATTGTGGTGTAGCGGAAACAAATTTGACTAGCATCCATGAGGATGTGGGTTCAAGCCCTGGCCTCACTCAGTGAGTCGGGGATCCAGCATTGACGTGAGCTCTGGTATAGGGTACAGACATGGCTTGGATCCCGCTTTGCTGGGGCTGTGGTGTCAACCGGCAGCCATAGCTCCAATTCGACCTCTAGCCTGGAAACTTCCATATGCCGTGGGTGTGGCCCTAAAAAAAAATGCTAAGGCAAGGCTGAAGCAAAGGTCAGAAATATAGATCAGAAGCATCACAGATTAAGACTTGAATTAGGCCTCTCCTGCCTAGTCATTACTTCTAGAATGACTCCTGTTGGAATAGAAACCAGGACCATGGCATGCATGGCCATTCCAATATCTACAGCAAGAGGCACTAATGCCAAGAATAGCCTGAGTACATTAATGTGTCTAAAATGTGTCTAGAACAGGAAGATAGGTCTAGAACTAAAGGCAAATCCTGAAAACATGCAAAATCAGGATTCGTTTTTTTAGGGAAGGTTAATAACCATAAAAGCTGATAATACAAAACTTCAAGAAGAAAGGAAAATATAAGTTCTAAGATAAAAAACTTGCCATTTTTTTTTAAAAAGTAGTGTACTTACCAACATGAACATTATCTTTAAATGCCACATCATGGAGCTGAAATATCAAATGACGGCTAAATTTTTCATTGGTGCTAGAATCCAAGTTGAGAACATCTTCAGCTGAACAATTAACCCCGTAAAACTCTCGAAGTGCTTTACAAACATGCTGAAAACACAAGCAAAATATAAAGAACCAGTATTTTTTTTAGTGTTTTAAAAATTTTCCATGAGCAAAAACTCAAATATCTTGGTACAAGTTAAGTCTAACCTGTTTTTTTTTTTTTTGATATCTTATCAGATTATTTCATAACAATTATACCAATTTATACATTTAAATACACGTATTTAAATGATTACGTTTATGTTCACAAATTCACAGGCTCTCAGGATTAAAGGGCTCTTAGAATTTAAACAATTTACCTTAAACATTATTCTCTAAAATCGCAATAAAAATATTTTTTAACCATCTCTTTAAATATCATCTATGAGTTAAAAAGTCACTAATTCCATAGTTTTAGTTTTCAGAAAGTTCCCCACACACACTGAGCCCAAATCAACCTCCAAGAATATAGCCTCTGGGGTAAGATGATGCTGATAATGAAAGCAGTTATGCATTACAGGAAGGTAGCTAATATAGGATTGGGAGCATAGGATTTGGAGTCAGAAAGATGTAGGTCTGAGTTTTGGTTTGTCATTTTAGTTAAGTTCAAACCTAACATTCCTCAATTGCAAAATGGAGTAACAATGGAACCTAACTTTTAGGGTTGTTGTAAGGAGCAAAGAGAAAATTAGGGTAAAGAGGTGGTCCAATGACTGGCACATGTAACTGCTTAAAAGTATTAGTCATGGAGTTCCCGTCGTTGCTCAGCGGAAACGAATCCGACTAGGAACCATGAGGTTGTGGGTTCGATCCCTGGCCTCGCTCAGTGGCTTAAGGATCCGGCACTGCCATGAGCTATGGTGTAGGTCGCAGACGCAGCTCGGATTCTGCGTAGACCCCTAGCCTGGGAACCTCCTCGTGCTGTGGGTCCAGCCCTAAAATGACAAAAGAAAAAAAAAAAATTAGCCGTGCAACCATAGCGTTAACTCACTTCTGAAGTCTCAGTCTTCTCTTTTGCAAAACTGAGGTACTAAGAACTACCATATAGGATTACCTTGAGATTAGCAAATATGTTTGTACACTGCCAAACAGTTAGATACCTAACAGCTACACAATAAACTGTGTTTATTAATGCTGTTTTGGTATTATTATAGCACACCACCTCTCACCATGCTCTCTGATCCTACTTTTCTTCAGTAAATCCTTTCTCAGAGTAAGTTTCATCAATTTCCTTACCTATTATCAAATTCCCCCATATGCTCTACCCCTATACGTAGTACTTAGCTGCATTTTATGTTGATCTGTGTGATTACTTTGATGATGTTTCCTTTTATTACAGAGAATATCCCTTATTACCTGTTCTCTCCTACATCTGTAGAAATAGAATCCTGATTATTAGCTAGAAATGAGGCCATCCAGAATAAAGACATTTCCTAGACTCCCTTGCAGTAAGGTGTGGCCATGCAACTAAGTTCTGGCCAATGAGATATGCGCAGAAGGAAAATAATCCACTTCTAAGTTATAATTTTAAAGGCAAGGGTCATGCCTGCCCCTTCTCCATTTTCTACTGACCAGAATGCAGACACAGAGGTGGTAAGTCTCTTGATCAATGTAAATAAGGGCAACATCTTAGAAATAGCAAAGTGACACTAGTCCCTAATACAATGAAGCCACATCCAGGTATTACATAAGAGAGAAATTACATTCAGTCTTATTTAAGCTACTTTAAGTCTTTATTACTGTAGCTAAATCTATCCTAACTTATCCTCCCTTACACGATAAATTCTGTGAAGGCAGAAATAATGTCTCTTTGGGCTAATAACCATTGTATGCTTAGTGCCCAGGCACAGTGACACTAGTAGAGGCTGAAAAAATTTTGATAAATGAATAAAGTCTAGTTTTGTACTTTGGAGTTACACAGAAAAATGTAATGACTCTGTAGGTAATAAAGGTTATCATATTTCCTTAAGTTCTCTTTCTCAAGTTAAATTTTAAATAAAATTTTGTTACAGTTCCCTGTAATATAGTCAATATTTTATAATAACTATAAATGCAGTACAATCTATATAAAATTTCTGAATCACTATTGTACACCTGAAATGAATATATTATAAATCAACTATACTTCAATTTTAAGAGTTACTTAAATATTTAAGTTGTAAAACCCAAAAGTTAAAAATAAATGATTATTTGAGCAATGTTACCTGTCAACAGTTTTATAAAATGTTTTAGCACCAGAAATCATCCCATTTGGCAGAAGTGGCTTACTTAAATTGTCAGGTTACTGAATCAAAGAGCATTATATATTATCACTAGTTATTAGCCAGTTATTTATGAACCATCTGTCACAGTAACAGCTAACCTAATTTATGCCTCCTTACACAGACTCCAAAGGAAAAGTACTTAGTGGATTATACGCTGGTTACATAGAAAGCAATCAATAAGTGAAATTAATTTCAATATAATCATTTGTAAAGGTTATATTAAGTAAAATAATCCTAATAACTTTTCTACCAACATGGTGAACATGTTAAATAAAAACGCTGTGTAATTTTTAATTTAGATTTCTACAACTTTTTCCAACTTTTGTTGATATAAAAGATTAGTTGTTCAAGACTAATTTGGATAAGACTGTATAAAGAATTAGGGGGGAAAATTTTAAACACTTACATAATCTCTGCCATACCAGTATTTACTAATCTGTGTTATGAATGGTACTTGCACTAAGTGTTGATGCCATTAGGGATAGTTCTAGTTTCTAATACAGTAAAGTACTTCCTCGTGAATGGTGTCACCACATTAAACACCAGCGAAAATCCCTGAATCTTAATTTCTTCTTGGCCATATAGAGCCCACATAACAAATCCTACCTTAGATTACAGAAGTGTATCATACACCAGAAGTGTCATTATCTATGGATTATTAAAAACATAATTAAGGTTAAAAATTAAACACAATTTATCAACTATAATGAAATAAAACATTCTAAAAAAACTTACTTTAAAAGCCCAATGGCCATCTTAAGAAAAATATAATTTTTGTCATTTTTCTTCATTTTTGAGGGGTGGGAGAACTTTTGTGTATATTTTTTATGATTTTTATTTTTTCTGTTATAGTTGATTTAGTGTCATGTCAATTTCTACTGTACAGCAAAGTGACCCAGTCATACATATATCTACACATTCTTTTTCTATATCCTCCATCATGTTCCATCACAAGTGACTAGATATAGTTGCTATCAGCAAGATCTCATTGCTTATCCACTCCAAATGCAATAGTTTGCATCTATTAACCCCAAACTCCCAGTCTACCCTACTCCCTCCTCCTCCCCAAATTTCTTACACTTCAAATCTGGGAGAAAGCTAACATTATGACTTAAAAAAAAAAAAAGTACTTGCATACATTTTTCAAATAAATAAAAACATACAGAGATCCAACATAATCAGCAGATATTCTTAATCAAAAACATTTTAATTTGGATATATTTTTAGCATTGAATCATCTACAGTTAACATCTAAAAGAAAAAATAGTTAATACCTATTCTGAGGCCAAATAATAAACACGATTTTAAGACATCTTTTTTTTTTTCTTTTTAGGGCCACACCCTGCAGAATATGGAGGTTCCCAGGCTAGGGGTCCAAATGGAGCTGTAGCCACTAGCCTACACCACAGCCACAGCAACTCGGGATCCAAGCCAAGTCTGAGACCTATACCACAGCTCACGGCAACGCCGGATCCTTAACCTACGGAGCGAGGCCAGGGATTGAACCCACATCCTCATGGAGGCTAGTCGGGCTCACTAACTGCTGAGCCATGACGGGAACTCTCAATTTTAACACATCTTAATGCAACACAGTCTTAAAAGATTTTAAAAACAAATCTGATGGACCTTAGTTGCACAAGCCTATGTTTCTTTTTTACTACTAATTTCTGCTCTGACACTGCTAAATCAAAAATAGGTACTACAGTTATACTCTCTTCTCTTTCTTAAAAGCAAAGGGAATTGACAATTGTATTTCTTATTTTTTGGCCATGTCTGTGGCATGTGGAAGTTTCCAGGACAGGGATCGAACCTGTGCCCGAGGAAACTAGGCCACTGCAGGGACAACATTCCTTAACACACTGAGCCACCAGGGAACTCTGAAAATTCTATTTCTAGATCAGATTTTGCCAATAACGAGCTGTAGGATCTGGAGTTGGAATTAAGTCTTTCTAAGCTTTGGCTTCCTCATTTATGATGATGTAAGACAGAATAATTTCCAATATTTCTGCCAGCTATACTATTTTATCAAAATTTTCTTGATGTTTAGCTCAACAGTCAATTTTTAAGTAAAAATGACTTTGCCGAACTTTCACCAGAGTCAACTATTTGTAATGTAAAAGAATATATAACTAAGAAACAGAAAATTCCCAAACTGCCATCTCAGTTTTTTTTTTTACTAGATACAGTAATATTATGAAATGCATGTACATAAACTTTCTCCTTCCCAAAAGTTTCCTCAGAGAAGTAGTATTAAGAAAGGAAAGTGAAAAGGATGAGTTCCAAAAGGAAGAAAAACAAAGAACCTACATATTAATAGGCTGGATTCATTTAATGACTGAATGAGTAAATGAAAAGATATGCAGGTAGATAAAGGGAGAAAAACATGAGTCTAATTTACCTCAATGAGTAAGGCAACCATCCTTTTTCCATCATTTTCTGGATTGGCAAGTTTGTTAAATTCCAAATCAAAATAAAGCTTACATACAGCATTTTCAGGAATGACTTCATAGCAGTGTAAAAGATTTCTTCTGCATTAAACAGTTCAAGACTGTTAGGTTTATATCTCTTACCTTCTAAATCACAGAAGTTGCTCTTGTATCTCAAGATATTATATTAACTGTGATTTAACGACATGTAACTGACATAATGAAGATAAGATAAAGTGAATAACTACTCACCATATGTTTATGGATCACAGCATCAACAGCGTCCATCAAACAAGCTATAACAATAATCTAACTAATAATTTAACTAGAAATTATAGTCAACTTCATACTGTTATTTATTCACAGATGATTCCGATAGCAGATAACACTTTTCCATCTGTTTTTGTATCACCATGAGGTAAATTTTAAGAACTTTCTCTAATTAAGATCCCAGGATCATATATTCTTGGGGTTCCATGGATTTTTAAGTTTCATATTTTCATTAGGAATATTTTAAAAACTGGTTAAAACATTCTGAATCATCTGACTTCAATGAGCTTTCAATACTCACCTCTGCAGTTACATTCTCACTGGCACCAAGAGATACGTATGACTTTAACATGAGTTACTTAGAACAGACGCTGACCTGATTAGTAAATGATAAACTGCTTAGTGAAAACTGGATGACAGCATATACAAAGGTTTTAAGAATTTGAGCAAGGAAAAGTGATGGAGGAACTGTGTCATCACACAGTACAGGAACTCAAAACATATACAATTTTTCCCTCCTAGCATCTGGTGAGATAATTCAGTGTCGCTATGATAAGGAAACTCCAAAATTCAATTCTAACAGTATCAGAGTAACTGTGTGACCGAGAACTATGAAAGTCCAGGCAGCCTGACTTAATTTCACAAGCATTTCCAGATGAAGAAAATGAAACTTTAAAGTGTTGTCCTTTATAAACTACTTACCGGGATTTATAGTAAAACCAAAGTTCAGTATAGGTTGTTACAAGGTAAATACGTTGTCCATCACCCACTTTGAACTCCAAAGCAAATACATGAACATCCTTTGTAAAATAAAAAATAATATTAAAAAAATTTAAAATCAACTGTAGCTATTCAATGTTCATAAAGAATTACCATTCAAATTTTCAAAAACTGGAATTTAAACATTTTATTATTTAAAAACAAGAAAACCAATCACTAGATCTATGCCAATCAAAATCTAGTTATTTGCTTTTTTTTTTTTTTTTGGCTTTTTAGGGCCGTACTCATGGCATGTAGAAAAGTTCCCAGGCTAGGTGCTGAACTGGAGCTACAGCTGCCAGGCTATGCCATGACCACCCCAATGGCAGATTCGAGCCACTTCTGCGACCTACACCACAGCTCAACAACACTGGATCTTTAACCCACTGAGCAAGGCCAGGAATAATACCCACATCCTCATGGCTCCTAGTCAGATTCGTTAACCACTGAGCCACGAAGGAAACTCCCTAGTCATTTGTATTTATTTATATTTAGTCACTCAGGTAATACAAGGCAGAAACAATTAGAACATCCAGACTGAAAAAAGAGAAAAATAATTTTTCAATTACTATAGTTTTGACTTCCTATCAGTTTTATTTGCTAGTTTATGAAACTTATTTTTTAAAACTACCTAAACATTATTATGATTTGCACTAAAACTAAGAAATTCTCTAGAACATATAAAAACACATGGGAACCATTTTTAGAAATATTTTTATATTAATCTTAAAAGCTTAAGGAAAGTTTTAAAATGCTTAACTTTAACAAGTACTACAAATTATTTCTCATAGAAAAGGAATACAAAAGTTCTTGTATCCACTTAGCTAAAGGTAGCTGTTGAACCTATAAAGGAACTAAACTTGCATTTTCATGAGAGAGAAATCATAAGACAACTGTTACTTGGTCTATTAAAAAAAAAATCTTCCCGAGGAGTGCCTGTCATGGCCTAGGGGAAACGAATCCAACTATGAATCACGAGGTTGCAGGTTTGATCCCTGGTCTTGCTCAGTGGGTTAAGGATCTGGAGTTGCTGTGAGCTGTGGTGTAGGTCGCAGATGCAGCTCGGTTCTGGCGTCGCTGTGGCTGTGGCCTGGGCTGACAGCTATAGCTTCGATTGACCCCTAGCCTGGGAACCTCCATATGCTGCGGGTGCAGTCCTACAAAGCAAAAAAAAAAAAACTTTTATAAACTTGATGACTAGTAAACCCAGCAATCATACGGCTGGGCTTGATTGACCTTAAGAATTCAAGATCAAATGAACGTCGGTATTTTAATTCCTGATACCTGAATTAGGCTGACACAGAATGAGCACAAAAGGTTTTTCTTATATTTCCTATTCTCATGAGATGTGAGCTTCTCTTTACTATGGAAAGAAGGTTGTTCCTCCTTAAAAACTATGAATACTTTCAGTTTTTATAGATCATCAATGATCAGAATCACAATATATTTATAATGGATTTTACATACACACCTTTTCATTATATTTCTTTATGTTCCCACAGTGCCCAACAAACAAAAGATGTGCAACACACACCTGCTTGTTTATTTTTGAGCACCATGCGTTTTGTGAGGCTAACATGTAGCAAGCACTTCTTCCTCCCACTTTCCTAATGTGTTGGAAATTATGATAAATCCAGTCAACTACTCCAAAGCACAAAACGGGACAGCAGAAGAAGAAAACAGTTTGTGCCTTGGTACTATTACCTAAATTCTAGGGCCTACAAACACTATCTAAGCTATGATATTTGAGACATTTTCATTTGCTACGGTTTAAATTCAAATCTCCATTCCATAATTTTGTCCTTAAAATCTCACACTCCCCTCACTCATTTCCTGATATTTCTGTGGGTATTATTTTAGTTTTACTCTTAAACTCATTCTATTATTTGCCAGTCCAAGAATAGAGTTACTTTTACTCTAAGCAGTTTCATTTCTGTCCTTACCAATTTTTTAAACTAATTGGCACTAGACAGGTCACTTTTTTAAATTAATATAAAGTAAATGGGTCCATGGCTGCCCGCCCAGTGGAGGTGTAGGCGCAGGCAGTTTTATCAGGAACTCTGGTCTGAAGAACAGCATTGAGGCCTTTGCACACAACACCTGTGAGCCAGTGAAACTAGGCAAAGCACAACAGAAAAGAAAAGGTGCTCGTGCTAATGGTCATTCCCGTTCCTGGCTGGAACCTCCCTGGAGAGGGATTGGTGGCAGCAGAATTCTTACATTCTCGAGGTGCTCAAGACTCCTGCAGCGGTCGATTGGATTAAGATGGCGGAATAGAAGGACTGGAGCTCAACTTCCCTCCCAAAAAACAACAAAACTACAACCAAATGCCAAGCAACCTTCAACCAAATGGACTGTAAACTTCCAAAAAAGATATTCTGAACCAGAAGACAAAGAGGAGACCACTTCAAGAGGTAGGAGGGGCGATTACGCGATAGAAGCAACCCCATACCTCCTGGGTGGGAAGCCCCACAGACTGGAAAGTAACTGCATCACAGAGGCTCAGCTACAGGATTGAGAGTTCTGAGCCCCACGTCAAATCCCCATGCCTGGGGATCGGGCACAGGGAGAAAGAGCCCCTGGAGCATCTGGCATTGAAGGCCAGTGCGGCTTGTGTGAAGGAGCTGCACAGGACTGGGGTAAAGAGGAGACCCCATTCTGGAAAGGCACACACAGACTTTCACATGCACTGGGTCCCAGGGCAAAGCAGTCTCCATAGGAATCCGGGAGGAACCAGACTACAATTCTTGGAGGATCTCCTGGGAAAACAGGGGTGACTGTGGCTTGTTGTGGGGCAAGGGCATTGGAGGCGAAGCTCTCAAGAACATTTATCAGCCTGCATTTCTCTGGAGGTGGCCATTTCTGGGAAAATCTGGTCCCTCCCATCAGCACTGAGAAGCCCCAGGCCAAACATTAATCCAGGTGGGAACTCAACCCCATCCATCAGGAAACAGGCTGCATAAAGACCACTCAGGCACACAGCCAGCCTCTAATCTCATCCAGAGACAAAGCCCCATCCATCAGAGGGAGAGGAATCAACCTCACCTATCAGTGAGCAGGTATCACTCCCTCCCATCAGGAAGCCTACAGCAAGCCCCCTCCATACAACTTTAGATGTTTAGGGGAGGCAAACATCAGAACCAAGAGAGGCTACAATTCTATTGTTGGCAAAAAGGTCACCACACCAAAAACCTATAAAAATGAAAAGACAAAAAACTATAACTCAGATAAGGGAGAAAGAGAAAAGCCCAGAAAAACAGCTCAGTGATGAGGAGATTATCAGCCTCCCAGAAAGAGACTTTAGACTGTTGATGCTGAAGGTGATGCAAGGCATTAGAAACAAACTGGAGGCAAAGATTGATAATTTACAGGAAACACTGAGCAAAGAAATATAAGCTGTAAAAATTAAACAAGAAGAGATGCAAAATGCAATCACTGAAATAAAAAATTCCTTAGAAGCAGCCAACAGTAGAATACAGGAGGCAGAAGAACGAATCAGCGAGGTGGAAGACAGATTAGTGGAAATCACTAATGCAGAAGAGAAAAGAGATAAAGGATTGAAATGAGCAGAGTCTCAGAGAACTCTGGGATAATGTTAAATGCACCAACATCCGTATTATACGGGTGCCAGAGGGAGAAGAGAGAGAGAAGGGGACAGAAAAAATACTTGAAGAGATAATAGCTGAAAACTTCCCTAATATGGGAAAGGAACCACTCGCTCAAATCCAGGAAGCACAAGGAGTACCATATAAAATAAACCCAAGGAGGAACACCCCGAGACACATATTAATCAAAATGACCAAAATCAAAGACAAAGAGAAAATATTGAAAGCAGCTAGGGAAAAGAAACAAATGACATACAAAGGAACCGTGATAAGGTTATCAGCAGATTTTTCATCAGAAACTCTGCAGGCCAGAAGGGAGTACCAAGATATACTAAATGTGATGAAAGCAGAAAACTTCCAACCAAGATTACTTTATCCAGCAAGGCTCTCATTCAGATTTGAAGGAGAGATCAAAACCTTTACAGATAAGCAAAAGCTAAGAGATTTCTGCAACACTAAAGCAGCTTTACAACAAATCTTGAAGGAACTTCTCTAGTCAGAAAAGAAAAGGCCACAACCAGAAACAAGAACACCACAAATGACAAGGCCCACTAGTAAAGGCATACATACATTAAAGATACTAAATCACCCATGCACAATTATGCTACCAAAATCAGAAATCATGAGAAGAGAGCACAAATGCAGGTCACCGGAGATGCATGTGCAATTAAGAAACCAACAACTTAACACAATCTCATTTATATATAGACTCCTGTATCAAAACTTCAGGGTAACCGCAAACCAAAACTCTACAATTGATACACAAATAAGAAAAATCGACTCAAATACAACATTAAAGATAGCCATCTTGTGAAAGCAGACAACAAGATAATAAGGTAAGAAAAAAAGAGCAACAAAAACCCCAAACAGTTAATAAGATGGCAATAAGGACATATATATCAATAATTACTTTAAATGTTAATAGACTGAATGCCCCAACTAAAAGACATAGACTAGCTGAATGGATACAAAAACAAGACCCGTGTATATGCTATCTTCAAGAGACCCAATTCACTTCTAGAGACACATACAAATTGAAAGTGAGAGGATAAAAGAAAATATTCCATGCAAATGGGCATCAAAAGAAAGCCGGAGTAGCAATACTCCTATCAGACAAAATAGACTTTAAAATGAAGAACATTTTAAGAGACAAGGAAGGGCACTACATAATGATCAAAGGATCAATCCAAGGAGAAGATATAGCAACTTTAAATATCTGTGCACCCAACATAGGATCACCACAATATATAAGGCAACTGCTAACAACCTTCAAAGGAGAAATCAACAAGAACACCATCATAGTGGGGGACTTTAACACCCCACTTACAGCAATGGACAGGTCATCCAGACAGAAAATCCATAAGGAAACACAGGCCCTGAATGAAGCATTAGATCAGATGGACTTAATATTTATGGACATTCCATCCAAAAGCAACACAATACACATTCTTCTCAAGTGCACACAGAACACTCTCTAAGACTGATCACATCCTGGGCTACAAATCAAGTCTCAGTAACTTTAAGAATACTGAAATCATTTCAAGCATCTTCTCTGATCACCATGCCATACGACTGGAAATCAACAACAAGAAAAAAAATGGCCAAAAATACAAACACGTGTAGACTAAACAACATGCTACTAAATAACCAATAGATCACTGAAGAAATCAAGGAGGAAATTAAAAAATACCCAGAAGCAAATGACAATAAAGACCTGACACTCCAAAACCTCTGGGATGCAGCAAAAGCAGTTCTAAGAGGAAAGTTTATAGCAATACAAGCCTACCTCAGGAAACAAGAAAAAGCTCAAATAAACAACCTAACTTTACATCTAAGGCAGCTAGAGAGGGAAGAACTGACAAGGCCTAAAGTTAGTAGAAGAAATCATAAAGATCAGAGCAGAAATCAATGAAATAGAAATGAAGAAAACCATAGAAAAGATCAATGAAACTAAAAGCTGATTCTTTGAAAAGATCAACAAAATTGATAAACCCTTAGCCAGACTTATCAAGAAAAAAAAGAGAGAGGACACAAGTCAACAAAATTAGAAATGAAAAAGGAGAAGTAACAACAGACATCACAGAAATACAAAGGATCATAAGAGACTACTATATGCAACTATACAGCAATAAAATGGAAAACCTAGAAGAAATGGACAAATTCTTAGAAAAGTACAATCTTCCAAGACTAAACCAAGATGAAATAGAAAAGATGAATAGACCAATCACAAGTTCTGAAACTGAAACTGTGATTAAAAAACTTCCAACAAACAAAAGTCCAGGACCAGATGGTTTCACAGGTGAATTCTATCAAACATTTAGAGAAGAGCTAACACCTATCCTTCTGAAACTATTCCAAAAAATTGCAGAGGAAGGGACACTCCCAAACTCATTCTGTGAAGCAACCATCACCCTGATACCAAAACCAGACAAAGATACCACAAAAAAAGAAAATTACAGGCCAATCTCACTGATGAACATAAATGCAAAAATTCTCAACAAAATACTAGTCAACCGAATCCAACAATACATTAAAAGGACTGTACATCATGATCAAGTGGGATTTATCCCAGGGATGCAAGGATTCTTCAATATCTGCAAATCAATCAGTGTGATACACCACGTTAACAAACTGAAGAATAAAAACCATATGATCCTCTCCACAGATGCAGAAAATGCCTGACAAAAGCCAACACCCATTTCTGATAAAAACGCTTCAGAAAGTGGGCATGGGGGAACCTACTTCAACATAATCAAGGCCATCTATGACAAACCCAGAGCTCACATCATTCTCAATGGTGAAAAGCTGAAAGAATTCCCACTGAGATCAGGAACAAGACAGGGATGTCCACTCTCACCGCTACTATTCAACATAGTTCTGGAAGTCCTAGCTACAGCAATCAGAGAAGTCAAAGAAATAAAAGGAATCCAAATTGGAAAGGAAGAAGTCAAACTATCACTGTCTGCAGATGACATGATACTATACCTAGACAATCCTAAAGACTCTACCAGAAAACTATTAGAGCTCATCAATGAATTTGGCAAAGTTGCAGGATACAAAATTAATACACAGAAATCAACTGCATTTCTATATACTAACAATGAAAGATCAGAAAGAGAAATTAAAGAAGCAATCCCATTTACCATCGCATCAAAAAGAATCAAATACTTAGGAATAAACCTGCCTAAAGAGACAAAAGACCTGTACTCTGAAAATTATAAGGCGCTGATGAAAGAAATCAAGAATGACATGAACAGGTGGAAAGACATACCATGCTCCTGGATTGGAAAAGTCAATATTATCAAAATGACTATACTACTCAAGGCAATCTACACATTCAATGCCATCCCTATCCAATTACCAAGGACCTTTTTCACAGAACTAGAACAAAATATTTTAAAGTTTGTCTGGAAACACAAAAAACCCAGAATAGCCAAAGACATCCTGAAAAAGAAAAGTGGAGCTGGAGGCATCAGGCTCCCTGACTTCAGAGTCTACTACAAAGCTACAGTCATCAAAACTGTATGGTACTGGCACAAAGACAGAAATATAGATCAATGGAACAGGATAGAAATCCCAGAATTAAATCCATGCATCTATAGTCAACTAATCTATGACAAAGGAGGCAAGAATATACATTGGAGAAAAGAGCCTCTTCAAGAAATGGTGCTGGGAAAACTGGGCAGCCACATGTAAAAAAATGAAACTAGAACACTTCCTAACACCATGCACAAAAATAAACTCCAAATGGATTAAAGATCTACATATAAGACCAGATACTATAAAACTCTTAGAGGAAAACATAGGCCAAACACTCTCTGACATAAATGATAGCAACATCTTCTCAGATCCATCTGTCAGAGTAAGGACAATAAAGAGAGAAATAAACAAATGGGACTTAATTAAACTTCAAAGTTTCTGCACAGCAAAGGAAACCCTAAACAAAACAAAAAGACAACCCACAGAATGGGAGAAAATATTTGCAAATGAATCGACTGACAAGGGATTAATCTCCAAAATTTACAAACACCTCCTACAGCTCAATACCAAAGAAACAAACCACTCCATCAAAAAATGGGCAGAGGATGTAGGCAGACAATTCTCCAAAGAAGACAAGCAGATGGCAAATAAACACATGAAAAGATGTTCAACATCGCTCCTCATTAGAGAAATGCAAATCAAAACCACTATGAGGTACCACCTTACACCGGCCAGAATGGCCATCATCAAAAAGTCTACAAACAGTTAAGTGCTGGAGAGGGTGTGGAGAAAAAGGATCCCTATTACACTGTTGGTGGGAATGCAAATTGGTGCAACCACTGTGGAAAACAGTTTGGAGATTCCTCAGAAAACTCAAAATAGAATTACCATTTGATCCAGCAATCCCACTCCTGGGCATCTATCCAGAGGAAACCATGACTCGAAAAGACACATGGACACCAGTGTTCATTGCAGCACTCTATGCAATAGCCAGGTCATGGAAACAACCTAAATGCCCATCAACAGAAGAGTGGATAGGGAAGATATGGTACATACACACAATGGAATATTACTCAGCCATTAAAAGGAACGAAATACCAACATTTATAGCAACATGCATGGACCTAGAAATTATCATGCGAAGTGAAACCAGTCAGACAATTCGACAGCAACACCCAATGCTACTGCTTTCATGTGGAAACTAAAAAGACACAGTGAACCTCTTTGCAGAACAGACAATGACTCACAGACTTTGGAAAACCTTGGTTTTTCAAATAAGACAATCTGGGGGGTGGAGGGATGCACTAAGGGTTTGGGACACAAAATCTGTCAAATTGACTTGTGATGATTTATGTACACCTATAATTGAAATAAAATACAATTAAGTTAAAAAAATGGTTAATGATTCACAGAGATATTTTTCTTAAATAGTATAAGATTGCAATTAAATTCTTCTGGTAAAATATGTGACCTGAAGTGAAGACAAACAATAGATTCTTTTTGGAAATCTTAAGCTACAGTCACCCTAAAAAAGGATGAGAAAAATTACCTCTTTACAGCTTTTAACAAAATTAAAAGCTTGAGTTTGCCGATGAAATAGTTTCCAAATGGAGGGCGGTTCTTCAGGCTTGGACAGTCTCGGTCTGTACACTGAAGACAATGGTTTCCTCTCGTAAAAGGATGCTCGTTCTTCAATTTGCTTCAGTTTTGCTTCCCATTTTCTCTTCATTGATTCAGAAGTATGGGGAGACTAAATCTTATCCCATGTACAATCTGTATCAATTACGACTAAAACAAACAATGATGTCAACTTCCTTGTTCAGAATATATTTTGTTTGGTAAAACTTCTCACTTCAACTTATTTCTTTGCTTTACAATTTATGCTTTGCACGAAATTTCAACGTTAAACAAGGACAAGGCTGGTTATCAGAAATCTTTAGATCTCTTCCACCTAATAGTGCTACAGTTTTGAACAGGTTAATGAAGTTCCCTGAATTGTAATCAGCTACAAAATGGGAATCAATATGCTCTTTATGTAGTTATCTTGAGAAAAGATGTGATAAAACAAGAAATTGTTTTGTAAATTACAATGCCTCGTGTAAATATAAGTGTTTTGGTACCACTGTGGTTTTCATTATAACCATTTTGTTGCATCAAGTGCTACTGACCTTAGCCGCTATCATCTCTCCCTCTCCCTCTCCCTCTCCCTCTCCCTCTCTCTCTCTCTCCCTCTCTCTCTCTCTCTCTCTTTTTGGTTGCCCTGCAGCATATGGAGTTCCTGGACCAGAGATCAGATCCGAGCCACAGTTATGGGCTAAGCTGCAGCTGTGCAACATCAGATCCTTAACACACTGTACCAGGTCAGGGATCAAACCTGTGTCCCAGCACTCCCAAGATGCCACTGACCCCTTTGAGCCAAAGCTGGAATTCCCTGTGCTATTATTTCTTAGTGTAGAATTCATTTCTAGGCACCACTGTACAGTTCTTAGCTCCTTTTCCCTCTTTTTCTGTCCACTGCTCTTTTCTTCTCCCCAAAGCAACTATTAGTTGGGAGGATAACCAGGGTATGAACAGGAATTACAATATCAGCTAGTTTGGGTTTGGGATGTATGGTAATCACAAGCATGACTAAAAAATAAATAAATATATCTAACCTATATTAATTTAATGACTATTTTTGTGATTAGTCAATGTGAAATCACTGCATTTTAACCCTTGTTGCCAAAGTAATGGGGCCAGGCAATATTTTTCCAATTTGGGATTATGGTTTCTTCACAAAGGAAAATGGATAGAGAGAAAAAAGGAGGGAAAGTTTCCATTGTAGAGAAAAAATAAGCACAACTTCTCTTGCATTCCTCCCAAAGAGAGATGCCATCTAAGCCCACTCCCATACAGACGCTGACCTTGGCCAAGTGACTGGTTCGGGCATTGTCACATCAAATGTGAAACAAATAGAGGTTTCGTAAGTGCTTTTGCATTGGATTTGGCTATCCTGGGGTCCTTCCCTGAGACTGTCATGCTGTAACTCTAACCTCATAGAGGATAAAACGCCATCTGGAGAAAAACCAAGTTACCCAGGCTAAGAGCCAACACCAATGAATTACCAGATATGTGACCTAAACCATTTTGGATCATTCAGCCATCACCTGAACTCAAAGCTTGAGTAAGCCTGAGTGAATTCAAGTGAGAGATCCAGTGAAGAACTGCCCAGTCAACTCAAAGAACTCTGAAATTAATTGGTTGTTGTTTTTAAAGCCAGAAAGTTTGGGCCTGGTTTTTACACAGAAACAGAAACAATTAAGTTTCCTTCTCCACTGATATCACCTATGTGGTAATTTATATATGTAGAAACAGATATATTAGGTTTTGTTGTTTTTTTTAAGTGAAATAACAACACATTAAAGCATTTGAAGGTAAAATCCCTATTTACTTTTGCCAATGCCTTTCTCGTACTTGTGTTTATCAAGTGATAATTATGCTCTCAAATTTCAGCAGAAAATTTTGCAACAACACACTCATTGGCAACTGACACATTTCTTGAAAGGAAAAATAGAATCACCCTAAAAGATTAAGAAAGAGTAGAAATGTCATGACATTGTTAGAAAAAAAGGCATATTTATCTGCAGATTTTAAATCTGACTTCAACTATAACAGACTTAAAAGATTATGCTCTTAGAGTTACGCTTAATCCACATGAAAATTATAAACCATTAAACAAATAAAATTCTAAAGGTTTCCACATAAATTTCATAACAAACATGCCTAGGAAAGGAATACAATTTCATTGGATTGAAGAGATGGAGCAATTTTTAATACAACTGTGTTAATTTTTCAATAAAGATGATATGGTTCCTTATTGCTAGACAGAGTATTCAGTTTACTTTAATCTGCTTCACATACAGATAAAAATCCTCTCCATTTTGACAATTTAATTGAGAAACCGACTTTCTTCTATGAAGCTGATTAACTTTTAATAAAGCCCACCTAAAGCCAACAACCCAATTGAAAAATGGGCAAAGGACCTGAACAGACATTTCTCCAAAGAAAATATGCAGATGGACAACAAGCACATGAAAAAATGCTCAACATCATTGATGATTATTAGAGAAATGCAAATCAAAACTACCACGAGATACCACCTCACACCAGTCAGAATGACCGTCATTAATAAGTCCACAAACAACAAATGCTGGAGGGGGTGTGGAGAAAAGGGAACCCTGCTGCACTGTTGGTGGGAATGTAAGCTGGTACAACCACTATGGAAAACAGTAGGGAGGTACCTTAGAAAACTATACATAGAACTACCATATGACCTAGCAATCCCACCCTTGGGCATATATCCAGACAAAACTTTCCTTGAAAAAGACACTTGCACACACATGTTCATTGCAGCACTATTCACAATAGCCAAGACATGGAAACAACCCAAATGTCCATTGACAGATGACTGGATTAGGAAGATGTGGATGTAATACTACATGATGGAATACTACTCAGCCATAAAAAAGAATAAAGTAATGCCATTTGCAGCAACACAGATGGAATTAGAGATCCTCGTATTGAGTGAAGTCAGAAGGAGAAAGACAAATACCATATGATATAACTTATATCTGGAAATTAATATACTGCACAAATGAACCTTTCTACAGAAAAGAAAATCACGGACTTGGAGCACAGACTTGTGGTTGCCAAGAGGGTGGGGCAGGGAGTGGGATGGTATGGGAGTCTGAGGTTAACAGTTATAGACTATTGCCTTTGGGACAGAGAAATAAGGAGATCCTGCTCTATAGCACTGGAACTATGTCTAGTCACTTGTGATGAATCTATATATGTATGTGTAACCAGGTCACCATGCTGTGCAGTTGGAAAATTGACAGAAATCTGTAAACCAGCTATAATGGAAAAATAAAAAATAAATAAAGCCCACCGATTACTTAATGAAGAAAATAAACACAGGATGCAATCAAATACGATTTATGACCCTGGCGTCTAACAAATACTTGACTAGAAATAACCCTGTGGATGTTCCCATACAGTTACACTAACACTGGGAAAATTTCTTCCGGTTTTGTAAAAATATTGGTATGCCCATACAGGTATATCATATATCAAAGTCACAGTCACAGTGGAAAACCAGTTTAACACTTTCTAGACTTGAGGAAACTATGCATGGCAACAGAAAAAGAGAGGAGTTCAAAATAGGTTATGCCCTCGTTTTCTTTGCACAGGTTCAAAGACTACTAGGGCTTAGTCTATTCAAGCAGCAGGACTGAATGTTAAAAGCAAAGGAAATGGAGAACAGCAAGGCATCTGGCATTCTGGTTTTGGTCTATCATAATCCTCATCCTTACCCTCTGGGGGAATACATTTTAGAAATGCTTTTAATTCCTGGTGGGGAAATAGTGCTGCCTTTTTTTTTTCTGTCTATATATATAATTACATATGAAAACTAGGGACCATAACTATTTTTGGTAACAGTTTCCAAGTTCCAAAGAAAAACATCTGCTGTATTTTAACACAGGAGGCTTGAAAGGGGGAGGGGGTGCGAGTGGGATGGACTGAGAGTCCGGGGTTAGTAGATGAAAACTATTGCATTTGGAGTGGATAAGCAATGAGATCCTACTGTTTAGAATAGAGAACTATACCTAGTCACTTGTGATGGAACATGATGAGGTTAATATGAGAAAAAGAATATGTGTGTGTGTGTGTGTGTGTGTGTGTGTGTGTGTGTGTGTATGACTGGGTCACTTTACAGTAGAAATTGACAGAACACAAACCAACTATAATGGAAAAAATAAAAATCATTTAAAAATAACTCAAAAAAATAAAAATAAAATAAAATAGGAGGCTTGAGAGCTCTATTATTTATTTCTTAGCACTGCACTGGAATGTTTGTCTAATCATTTTTGATGCCAATTTTACAACTACAAGTGGTCAGGCTAGAACAAAGGCTAGCTTGGTCTTTTCAAAGTAGCTAATGGGAGAAGGGGCAGTTAGGATGTGGGTAAAGAGATGATTCAGACAGCTAACCCAAGTTCATGTCTAAACTTGCTTAGGTGTAACACTTGATGGCCTAACTCCCAGGAGCAGCAGGACTAGGCAGCACATGCTTCATTATTATTGGCTTCTAGGGAGAGCTGAAGCCTGCCTGCTGTGGTTCTCTCCAGCTCAGCGCTCCTGGTTCCTTTTTTGTCTAATCACAAGTCAATTCCTATTTCCTAATTCTGACTTCTCCTTCTGCCCTGAGAATAGATTCAACAGTTTTTTGTTTTCTGGCATACAAGTGCCAGTTTTAATATTTAGTAATATTCTGGTATTTGGCAATGTTGTCTTAATATAATTCCCTTTATAATACCTGGCTGCCTGTAATACATTTATACTATTTCTTCCACTGCTAAAGTATCCATAATTAAGTATATTAAACTTCATTTACAATAATAACAGTTTACTTCCCAAATGAATAATACCTTAAGAAACTAAATATACTCACTGACTTTTTTTTTCCTACCCCATTTTGCCTATGTTTGAAGTGACTCATATTTCCCAAAAATCTCCTGTAAGGAGGAAAAAAATCCAGTGATACACTGTGTTTTCCAGTTCTACCTTTTTACCATCCCCACAAGATATCCCATCCAAAGAGCCTAACCTGGCCAGACACATAAGACTATTTTCATAACGTTTCTTCAGGACACGCATTAATGATGCAGAGCACCATATAATTAATGAACAGTATAATTTACCTCAGGAAATCCAAACTCTCTAGGATCTGGCCCTAGACCAGCTACCTATTTGATTTACTGTTCAGTCTTCTCAGCAAATGAATGATAATGACCATTGCCTGCACCTGGCTCACTCCAAGCACTCTAAGGTATGTTTCCCTCCCTCACCTAGAACGCCCCATTCACCTTTCTCAAAGTCTTCCCCTTCGAGGCTCAGTTCAAGTTCTGCCACCTGAGACACCTCTGCTAAAAGAAATCATCAGACTAAATCTGAAGACAGTGCCTCCAGCCAACTGTTTGCTATAAAGTTTCTCCTAAGCGTAATTTGCATTAAAAACAGAAAACTGCTGCTTCTGCTTTAACAGAAGCCTTATTTTGGTAAGGAAGGGGTCTGGGCTTCACTATTGTATAATAGGACTAATTAAAAAAAAAAGTACACTACTGCCTTCCTTATGAATAACGGCACGCTAATCGCTGTTGAGGTTGGGAATGTGTCCTACTCTGTTTTACTGCAGCAGAATAAGGCCAAACAGGGTCCTCTCTCAATATGGGAGGAATAAAGGCCTAGGTTTCATTCGTGGGATAAGTTTTAACTCTTTTAACTCTTAACTAGAGCAAACTAGCCTTTTTAAACCCAGGTGGGAACTGGAATTCTTAACTCCAGGGCTCGTTAAATGAGTAAGAAAAGGTAAGAGCACAGATAAGCACTCAACGAGCACAGCCATACACAGAATGATGTGTATTTGTGCACAAAACATCACCCCTGATTTATATCCAAATAAACAAAAGTGTGGGGAGTGGGCTAGTCCTTCACACGGCGCCCCGGACTCTTCAGGATGTCATGAACCCCTTGATATTGGCAGAGAATCTCCTGCTCAATTGTGTTTGTATATCCTTGTGCGAAAATGATTCCGGGTCTGAAAAGAGTTCTTGACTCCAAATAGGCTGGGGCCAAGCAGGGCAGTTAGGGCTCTTGGATTTAGGGACAGGGAAATGGGGGTGACCTAAGGGCTGCGGCCTGCTTCCCTTTCTCCCGAAGGGCCCGCCCGTGACTCCCTCCTCTCTGCCTCTGGGGTCCTGCGCGGCCTTCAGGCCCTCTCCTTTACCTCCAGAAACCTACGCTGGGGCGGAAACCCGAGGGGTTTCCTCAGCGGCTGGCGGGACCTGCGACCAGCAGACCGTAGCGGGACCGAAGCTTCAAACCTGGCGCGGGGGCGGGGCCCGGCCGTGGCGGGAGCCGGGAGCGCGACCGGGCGGCGTTCTCGGGCGGGGCAGGGACTGTAAGGTAGCGGCGTTCCTGGCGGCCGGGAAAGGCGGGCGCGCACAGCTGGGAAGGCGAGAGTTCGCCCAGACCGTGAACAGTTGGTGTTCTCTAGCCGAGCAATATTCTCTAGCCGGAAGAGCCTGCGAAGGGGCGGTGTCCTCGTGCGCGGCGTGGCCTTGAGAGCGCAGTGTTCTCGTGTGGGGCGGGGCCTATGAAAGGACGAGATTCTCCGACAAGCCAGGGACTTTAAGGGAGCTGCGTTCCTGGCGGCGGGGAAAGGCTAGCGCGGAGAGCCGGGAATCCAGGAACTTTGTTCTCAGAAGGGACGGTGTTCTCCGGAGAAGCAGGTTCGCAGGGGGCCTGGGGGGGCGGGGCGAGCCGGGACCTGACTGACGTGTCTGCGTTGAGCGGCGCTTGCGAAGCGAGGGGGCGGAGCCATCGGGGGCGGGGTCTGCTGCGAAGCTCTACTCCCAAGTTTTGCGGCCGCGGAAGCAGAGCTGGCGCGAAGAGACTCGGTGACTGCCGTGTGCTGGCTGAAAGGTGAGTGATGCCCTGCAAGCTTCTTTCTGCTGTGTGGTGGCCCTGGGCGGGATCCCTTCAACCCTCCAAACCTAACACCCGCCCCGGGGACCTGCACGAGCCTGCAGCTGCTCCGGGAAGATAGGCACGGTTCGGGAGGTAGATCCTTTGTTTTGCCACGACTACGGGGGCGGGGGAACACTGAATCCCGCAGATCCAGAGTCAGCCCGGAGATGGGCGACCAGGCCGGGGAGCAGAGATCCGGCTGCGGATGCCGAGCTTGGGGGATGGGAGGCTGGACCGAGGATCGAGAGGCTGGGCCACACGGGTGGCGGGAGACCGGACCGGGATATGGAATCGGGCAAGCGGTGGCTGGGGAGCGGAGACTCAGTCGAAGTCAACGAGCTCAGGGGATTCCAGAAGCCTAGCGGAAAATGAGGGAAGTCGGTAGACCTAGGTCAGGACGCCGAAGCCTGGTAGCACGAGGCTGGACCCGGTCGCCGAATTCGGGGAGAAGAGCGGGAGGCCAGGCCCGGGCGCTGAGGCCGGGTGGTGGGAGGTCGGACCCGGGGAGCGGGAGGCAGCGGGAATCGGAGACTGAAATTTGAATCGGGAAGAAGTTGAAGAGGATGGGCGCGAAGAAAAGATGACCTGAGGGCAGGAGGCGAGCTGCTCTAGGAGCTCTGGCCCTTGGGGCTGATCCTCCCATTACTGGGCCAGGGTTTGGTCTCTCCTGTTTTCCTCCTAGGCCTAGATTTTCTCGGGTTAACTTTTTTTTTTTTTTTTTTGCCTTTTTCATTTTATGGCCGCACCGGCGGCATGTGGAGGTTCCCAGGCTAGGGGTCTAATCGGAGCTGTGGCCACTGGCCTGCGCCGCAGCACAGCAACGCAGGATCCGAGCCGCGTCTGCAACCTACACTACAGCTCACGGCAACGCCGGATCGTTAACCCACTGAGCAAGGGCAGGGATCGAACCCACAACCTCATGGTTCCTAGTCGGATTCGTTAACCACTGCGCCACGACGGGAACTCCTCGGGTTAACTTTTGACTCCGCTCTCCAAAGAGGTAATTTCAAGTATTAAACTCCTAATCATGTTCATACCTGAATTCCTATATGAATCCTTCCAGCTCGTGACTGTGGCTATGTATCCATAGCTCAAATCCCTGAGGAACTGCTTTGAAATCCCCTCAGCCCATGTTGAATTAAGAGTGCCTTTGTCATTCTTGTTTTCAGTGAGTCTGCTCCCAAGCCTTGTTTCCCAAAGCAGCTACCTCTTTCCCAGCTCTCGATAAGTGACCCCCAAGCCAAGAAACTAGCAACCACCCTTCTAAAGCTACCTTTTCCGCTCCTTCAGTTAACCGCCACGCCTCCTGGACCACCTAAATACCTACTGGATTTATCCACTTCTCTCATCTCTGAGTTCAGTCATCCTAAACTCTCACCCAGTTACAGGAGCTTCCTCATTGGCCTCCATACTTCCAGATCCTCTGCACCTTTCCAGTCCATTCTTTATAGCACAGGCTGAAGGATCTCTACAAAACAAAAATCCAGAAAGTGGTTTCTTTGCCCGTAGGATAAAGCCAGTCCCTCAACTGGTTAACAGAGCCAAGCACAGGTTGGCACCTTGGTCCGTTCCGTTCCCTAATCTTTCCTTATAGTAGTTCTGTTTCACTTTATGCACAGCCATGCAGATCTTAATACTAGCTTTTCTCTGCCTGGAACACTCCTGTGTTCCCTTTCTCTTCCCATCACACATTTGCCTGAGGAACTCCTATTTATGTTTCTGTTCTCATTAAACATTTCAAGGTTAAGTCTATATGTTACGTGTTCCTTTTGCATCTGCCAGGTCCTGAGAGGAAAGTGACATTTCCTGTGCAATTGCTTATCTTTACACTACTAGCTCTAAGCAGATTCCTCAAGAAACTGTTTTTCTTGCTATCTTGTTCCTTATTGTCTTTCCCCATATCCGGGGCCTGACATAATACTACAGAATTATGCTTTGTAACGATTATGCCCTATTTAGAATAAATAAACCTATTTTAGGTTACAATTAAGCTCTAAGATGAAATGATGCAGACTAGAAAGGAATGGTAGGGGTGAAATAGGGAGTTGCTGTAACATGTGTGTACCCAGGGGAGGTGCTAAGCAATGTTAGACCAGCCTGTTATAAGAATGCGCTTTGAATATGCTGTGGTTACACTATCCCTGAGGATGAAATATAAGTTTTGGTTCAGCTTTGCTCTTTGCCAAAAGAAGGTTTTTGAAAGTTAGAATGTGTTGTAATAAATGAACAGTATTGGACTGTAGCAACAAAACCTGTTACAAAGTGAATCATGTATCCAGTTACAGCAGATTGGCTTCTGCTATCCTGAAAAGAAGTCTTGCCTGGAGATTTTTGAGACAGAGGCATTCATGATGTTTCTTCACAGTTTTGCGATGGTGTTTGGGTCTGAAAAGTGATGTAGAATTCTGTGTTAGATGTTGCTGTGTACACAGTTAACAAATACAAATGTAATGGAGGGGAGTGGGTACTCTGCTCTCAGAGAACCCAAGGCCATGTCCCAAAGGGTGACACTTCCTAGTGCATCCATAAATTAGGCATGCGTAATATACATACCTTACAGGGCTATTGTGAGGATAAAATGAGATAATGTCTGTGACGATGCTTTGTAAGTCGCTGTGCCTTATTAAATTCTCTGCCTGTTTTGTTCTTCAAATTGCTTACAGTTACTGCATTAGGGTAGAATAGGGCAAAGTTATCAGTTTTGTAACAAACCCTGGCATCTGTCTAACAAGCCACTTTTGAATACAGTAAGCCCAAGCAGGGAAATGAAGCAGTAGGAGATTGTGTTAAGCTGAGTTTGAAAGCAAAACAGTAAAGAAGCATTATAATTGTGTATAAAAGTATAGCAATAAATTCTGTCCTAGTAAGAAAGAAATGAAATATTATATCGATTACATCAGATTGGCTTTTGCTATCCTGAAAAAAAAAGTCTTGCCTTCTGTGATTTTTCAGAGGCTGACATGTGGTAGGGGCAATTCTTAATGAGCCTCTTGCTATGACCCTACCTCTTGGGGTAGGATCTTCCTTGGTCTCCTCTATTACTTCATGTCCTCAGGGTTCACATCTGTACCCTGCACATAGTTGGTGTTCATCCCAGTCAGTTATTAGGGCACAAATGACAAGTGGATAAATACCACTGACCCTGGCTTTTCAGTTTCCAGCCTTCTCTGGTTGTAAAACTGAATTGCTTCTGCAGAGGAGTGACTCTCAGCAGGAGGGAGGAAGCCTTAAAGATTATCTATAATTTTTATAAAAAACATCCAAGATCCTTCGCTCTGTATTTATTTCATGACCCAATATTGAGGTCTGCGAGGGCTTTCCTATTTCTTCTTCTATCCCTCCAGAGACACAGGCCCCTTGGTTTTTTTTAGTAAGTGCTATGTTCCTTTTGGCCTGTGGTTTGGAGTTGTTGGGAGCCCTCCAGTCTATCTTCCTGGTGGTGTGATCCTTGTCAGAGAATAGGTAAGAATAGTTTTGTTTGTGTGGTGCAACTGACCTTATTTCATTTTACTTGCTGTATGTGAGATTCCTCCATTATTACAAAATAAATGTTAAAGTCATTGGGACTTTACCAGGCCCCGTGATTATCCGCTTTGGTGACTCTTCCCAAAGAAATGCAGAGACCAGCTGGGAAATGATTTCAATAAAACCTCTAGTACATTACCAGGGAAATCTCTTATCCAAACTATTGTGGAAAAGTATCTTCTTTCTGTTTCACTTACTAAATCTGGCTGTTTCGAGACTTTGTCCCTCTCTAATTGGTAATAAATAGAGTCCTGAGGTTTTTCAAGTTCTCTGGCCAAAGTACAGGCCACCCTCCTTGTCTGAAGGTTCTATAAGCACATATAGAGGGCCAACTGTGCTGCACTATTGTACAGAAAGCATCACAGATTTTGATATCTGCCTGGTGGGAGTGGGTAGGGCCAATCCTCCACGGATACCGGCTACCAAGAGAGGTTCGAATAATCTCCCCAGGAGGCACAGTGAAAAGGGAAATAGAGATCAAGAAACATGTCTAAATGACATACTGAATGCTTCATATGAAGCCAGTTATTTTACTTTAAGAAGCAGATAAGCCAGTGGCATCACAAACACCTTAGCCATCATTCATATTTTCTTCATGAATTGGAGTAAATGTACTTTATACTATTTCACTGTCCCTGCAGTCAGTTTCTGTCATGTTATTTATGCTCTCTGTCTCATCTTGGTGTTTCCAGGTTATGGATTTTTGTTTCCTTCCTTGAAATTGATGATAGCATTACCTCTTCTCTGTAGTTCCAAGCCATGTAGATGGTGAGAGTTCTCCCTCTCATCCTGGTTTGAACCCCGGCTCTGGCACTTAAAAGTTACTTAACTGCTTTAAGCCTCAATCAACTGAACTATAAAATGGAAATCATCATGCCCCAAAGCTCGGTGGAAGGACCAACTAGAGACACATAATTAATAAACACATGCATCAATAAATGTACGTATTAGCTCAGTCTAGTCCCTGTGAGCCAACAGTAAGAGGAACTGTTATTACCCAACTCTAGATCACATATTGCATTGTCATTCTTTGGCCTTTTCTTTGGCTCCTTGTTTTGGTAAATTCTGACATAGGATTTTTTTTAAGATACTCATATTTGTGGAGATGATTCAAAAGTGAGTGATGTTCTTACATATCATTTTCAAATTTAAAACCCATTTGGTAGGGCAGAGACCAGGTTTTATGCCTTAGCTCAGTTTCCAAGAACAGCCCACTGATGGGTGATGGGTTAACTGAGTAGGAATCTCTCAAACTGATTGTATTAATTTAATATCTCATTTTGAAATCTCTACTTTTAGGCTATTTTTGATAACAGGGATTTTTTTTTCCCCAGAATGTTGGTAACTTTATAACTCGATATAGAAATTTCAAATTTAGAAGTTAATTTGTATTCTTCCCTTTGAATTCTGTGAATAGTTTATTCTGCTTTATTTCATTACTGCATATCTGTAGTCCCTTTAGTTGGCTAACCACAATATAAATAGGGAAATCACTGCAACTTTTCATTTCTTTAGGAAAACACAGCCTGAAATGTTTAAGTGTTTTAGAATGACAGAAAACGTCTACTGACAAAATTTTCTGACTTTTTAAAATCTCACTGTTAGCCCGTCGTGGCTCAGTGGTTAATGAATCCAACTAGGAACCATGAGGTTGCGGGTTCGATCCCTGGCCTTGCTAAGTGGGTTAAGGATCCGGCATTGCCATGAGCTGTGGTGTAGGTTGCAGACATGGCTCGGATCCCACGTTGCTGTGGCGAAGGCTGGCAGCTACAGCTCCTGTTAGACCCCTAGCCTGGGAACCTCCATATGCCGCAGGTGCGGCCCTAGATAAGACAAAAAGACAAAGAAAAATAAAAAATAAAATAAGTAAAATAAAATCTCACTGTTAGAGTGACAACACTTGTTTCATGACAATTATTAAAAGTATCTAGGAACTTAGAGACCTGATTCTAATACCCAGGTTCCAGGTTGCCACCTAAGGTCAGTTGGTCTACTTACAACTTTTCTGGGACTCAGTATATGTCCAGAAATGTACTATCATCAGCATCCCAAGTTGATGAAAAGAACTACCTGCATCAGTGCAGTAAGGAACATCTAGTGTTAAGTCCATTGCTATGCTACAAAGCCCTTATTGTATATTTTTCTCTTTATGTTTTGTCAAATGAAAGTGTTGTAAGAACTTACAAGGTGTTATTATCATATAAGGTGTTATTTTTTTCCCTTGGGGGACAATTTTTCCATCCTTCTGAGATGAGATCACCACGCCCAGAATAACTTATACTCAGCCAGGCATTAGCTAATGGAGGTGAGGTAATGCTGAGTGTAATCCTTAAGTTAGGTCTGCAGAGACCAAAGCTCTGCTCCCAAGAGTGTGGATTTGATGCTTTCATGTGGGAAAAGCAGATGGTGACGAGCAGAGAGCAAATATGCACATCTGATGCAGTGAAGATTTTATTTACCATTGCATAAATTTTCAATA
Organism: Catagonus wagneri; assembly: GCA_004024745.2. NCBI lineage: Eukaryota > Metazoa > Chordata > Mammalia > Artiodactyla > Tayassuidae > Catagonus > Catagonus wagneri. Next base: position 7,538,491 of record PVHT020000140.1, on the reverse strand, counting down.
GCATATGAAGATCAGCTGATAATGTTGCAATACATGTTATTCAGATACTGAGAGAAGGAATGAAATAAATACATTATCATATTTGTTCCTAAGAAATCCTTATCAAATAGAAACTGTTTTAAATGCTACTATTTTGAACTGTTTTAAGTGTTGTAAAAGAATTCAGGGAGTTCTCTGATGGCCGAGTGATGAAGGATCTGGCATTGTCACTGCTGTGGCTCAGATTCGATCCCTGGCCCAGGAACTTTCACGTGCTTCAGGTGTGGCCAAAAAATAAACAGATGAAAAAGAATCTGGTTTTTATTTTTTTTCTTTCAGCCAATTACTGAAACAGATTGTCTATCTGATGTCTAATATCAAAATGATACTGTTGAAGAAAGTTGATTAAATGGATTAAAAAGGAAATGACTACTTAAAAGTCACCTTATATTTACATGACACTTAACTTCATATGAACCAGGAAGCTAAACACAGATGACATCTTTTTTTTTTTTTTTTGCCTTATCTAAGGCCGCACCCGCGGCATATGGAGGCTAGGGGTCTAACAGGAGCTGTAGCCGCTGGCCTTCACAACAGCCACAGCAACGCAGGATCCAAGCCGCGTCTGCAAGCTACACCACAGCTCACAGCAATGCCGGATCCTTAACCCACTGAGCAAGGCCAGGGATCGAACCTGCAACCTCATGGTTCCTAGTCGGATTCATTAACCACTGAGCCACGACGGGAACTCCTACAGATGACTTTTGAACTGCAGAGGTTAGAGGACCTTCCCCATAGTTGAAAATCCGAGTGTATAATTTTTAGTTGGCACTTAGTAGCCACAGTTCTGTGTCCATGCATTCAGCTAACCTCAGCGTAGTGCTGTAGTGTTTGCTATTTTAAAAAATCTGCATGTTAAGACCGGCACAAAACTGCTCGAGTTGTTCAAGAGTATTTGAAAACTCTGGAAAGCTGGCCACTATTTCAGTCTAAAACTTACGTTACCAGTCATTAGGATAGAATCGCTTTATCCCACAGCTTTATTGTTGACACAAAATCAAAGATTGTTAGAAGTTAGTATCTCAGTCCAAGGATCACTGCACTGTTGGCAGGAATGTTGGATAAAAGATCTTAGGGCCTTGATCACTGGTGGGAACGTAGCAGCATTTAGAGGTTCCTGAACACATACTGTGTACCCTACATTTGGCAATCTCCAATCAAGGGCCAATTTGAGGCAAACCCTGGGGCCAGAAAGACACTGGCAGGAGCTCTAGCTTCACCTTCATAAATTATCTTTATAAGTCTTTTTTTTTTTTTCCACTTCGGATTTTCTACAGGCTGACCACAAAATCTGGTCATCATACTATTTTCCCTTGGATTATAATATGTCAATAAACCATCTCTTGCACATCTGCCTATGTTTCTGGAATTGTCAGCCACCCTATATTGCTCTTGCAGTCAAATGAACCGCAACTTTATTTTTCAACCATGGATGTTTTGACATACATTGCGGCAAGGTGGCCTCTGTACTTATGGTTCAAGGAAGTTTGAGACTTCCGTGCACCTAGTACATGTTTATTGTACATATGAAAGAAGTAAAGGCAGGTAGGCTGAGACATGATACGAGCCGTCAAGGAGGAGTTTCTGCTTTCCTAGTAGTCGAGTACCCCTATTTGTTGCTTTGGAAACAAGGCTGAGAGCTGAAATGGCCAGTACAATCCTGGTTGGTACAGTCTACCATCGTTGAAAGATGTTATTTTATAGAATAGTCATTGTTACTCTTTCCTGACTTTTACAAACACAGATGTTATGGAAAATAGAGAAAAATATTAAAGGAGAATTAAGTTGCCAGTGATCCCATCACCCAGAAGTAGCCACAGTTAATAAACAGGTTAACAAATAAAGATGCTATATAACTACTTTTCGCCTTTTCCTTGTGTTTATTTTTAGATAATATTTTTGTGCAGTTTTACAGCCTGTTTTTACTTAGCCTTATATTATAAGCATTTCTCATGTTATTGGTAAGTTCTTTTCAGAAGTTTTAGAGCTGTGCTGACCAGTGTACGGAGACACCACAACTTAACCATTTCTCTGCCCAATATTTAGATAAGTAGTACAGATCCTTCCCCTGCCCTCTTCCTGATCCCTAGAGTTATTTATTTCCTTGGGCTGCATTCTTAGAGAACTAGCGCAAACTTCAAGGCCTTTATTGAGGGGTGGGGGGGGACAGGATGTCATCATATCCTCAAGAGCTGATAACAGTTTACGTGCCTTCCACTGGTGACTGGGGATGCCTGTCTTGTACACCTTTGCTAGCTTTGTGCAGGATTAGTGGTTGTATCACTTGGTAAAATAAATGCACGGGTAAGTACACAGGAAGGTATGGACAGGACCTTTAGGGATTTTTGCCTCAAAGTTTTATCTTCTAAATATAGAGAAAAGAGGTGTAATCACGTGAGAAGTACCCCATCTTTGCATCATATTCACCAGCCTTCAGATGCGCTCAGAGTTTGTCTTCCTGCCGTTATAGTGGCTGAACTTCACTTGTTCTTATCTGAGACTAAGGCCTCTCCACATGTGAACTGCATTCACAGACCCGTTCATCCCTTCAAGAATTTTATTTTTTCTCCTCTTGCCTTATTAATGTCTTACTTTTTTTGTGGGCCATTCTCATCAGCATAAAAACCTGCCTTAGGTGGCACATATTTAAAACCAGACAGGGGAGTTCCCTGGTAGTAAAACCAGACAGAAGTTCCCTGGTGGCCCAGTGGTTAAGGATCTGGTGTTGTCACTGCTGTGGCTCCAGTTTGATCCCTGGCCCAGGAACTTGCACATGTCATGGACTCGGCCAAAAATAAATAAAAAATAAAAATAAAACCAGACAAAACAAGGACTCTTCCCCCACCCCTTGTCCCCCTTCGGCTACCATCCCGTCTCCTTTACCCTTCAGAGTAAAACAGTTTTGCTGTCTTTACACATTTTTCTTTTCCCATTCACTCCTCAACTTACTACAGCAACATTGATCCTCTTAAAGTATAACTTTCAAAAAGTATGGAACTTGGCTGTTGTGTAAATATAAAATATGTGTCAAATATTTTATTCATTAATTAATTATGATAGAACTAGTGGATGTTAAGATCAATTCAAAAGAGACTTTGAACAACAAACATAAACTGTTGGGTGAAATGAAACGAATTTGCCTATAGAATCGAAACTGGTTAGTAGCCTATTGGGCAATAAACTGTAATTTGCGAGGGTCATCTTTTCTACAGTTACATCATTACAAGATAAGATTCACTTTCATTACTACAGATTAGAATCATTCGAGTGGCTTCCGTTTCCTATGGCCTGACGTTCTACAAAGTTGTAAAATAGCCAAGTCAGGAGAAGATAAGTCAAAAGAGGTCACCCTGTAAAATCAGATAATCCCCAAGCTTGCTCTAGCCAATGCCTGGCACCGCCCTGAAGTAATATCCAGTCATTTCTTCTGCCCATTTCCAAGTCCTGGACAGTTTTTCCTGACAATCCCCACTATAGCCATAACTTTCTTGCCAAAGCTGCTGGTCTTCTGTCCTCATCTGAATTTGTAAGATCTGAAACGATCAAACACTCATTGAAAGACTTCGGCACACTTTGTGCTTTATTTAGGGAGGCAGGTTGCCATAGGAAGTATTTTTGATTATGGAAGGCTAGAGAAGACATGATAGAACTCCAGGGACAAGTAGTAATGAACTAGCTTCTTCAGAGGCAACAGGGCAGGGGAAAGAAGAGGGTCTCCATCACTTAGCTCCGACTGTCACCAGCATCACTAGGAGTTGGGTTTCCTGACTTAAAGCATTGTTGCAAGACAAAAAGGAACGATGCCTAGCTCAGTACCTGCTCTATAGTAAGTGCTCAAAAAGTGACAGCTGCTTTGATTATAAAGCCTCATTCACTGTGAGAGAGAAACAGAATTGTTTGATGGGAGAATAAAAGCAGAAACTTCAGTTTTTACTTCCAAGTTTCTTAAAGCCAGTCCACCACCCTAAATGAGAAGTTGAGATTCTCAAGTTTAGTTTAAGAATAAAGATTATGTGGAGGTTTGGGACTTCCTGGTGCTAAATCTCTTGGGAATCTAAGCATTGTAGAACAGTTATTGTGTGAGGTATACAATTATAATAGGAGGTGTTGAGTTGGAAGGCTGAGTTCTTAGCAAAGACCACATCTGTTGTTATAGAAACAAGTTGCAATCTGTATCTTGATCTGGTGGGGTACCCTAATGTAAACATGTATCAGGTTGCACACTTCTGCTTCATAGCTCAAAAACAAAAGAGAGTAAGAAATGGGCTACGTTAAACATAACTTTACAAAGGATTATTCTCACGTTTGACTCCCAGAAACCTTGAACTGAAGCGGGAAAGCTGGGGGACAGATGGTACTGCTAATGTGAAAATATCCATACAAAGTATTTATTTAGAGAACTAATCATTGGAATAAATATAACACAGTGATCTTGTAATGGCTTTTTGATTAAAACCTATTTTCTTTATATTCTAGTTAATACAAGTATCCATGGCGAACACTGAAAACTCAGTGGATGCAAAATCCATTAAAACTTTGGAGACGTGAGTATTTAAATGCAATCTCATACAAACAGAGACAGATGGGGTGCGTGTAATACAGCAGACTTTGAGAACACAGAAGGAATATGGACTCTCAAGCAAGAGAGGCCCAGATGACTTCCTTCCTCCCACGACAGCTGTGTGGCTATATACATGTTAACTTATCTTCTCTGAATCTCTTCTTTTTAAAATAAACTTTCACGGAACTGTGGGGAGGGTGGAGAGTACCTGACCTGTAGTTTGGAAATCCCACCCCAGTGGCAGAAGGATGACCTGTGAGAGGCAGATGTACCTTTTAAATCTCTGCAGAATGAGGGGTTCTATGTTTAGGGGAGTTTTTTGGCCTCTTCTTTATGAGTTTTAAGGCTAAAATAAAATACCAGTTACTAGTCTCGGTAAGAATTGCCTAGTTAATGCATTATATTTGGTTTCTCCAGTCTTCCTTTTTGGAATATTGTGTTTATTGATGCAGATGGAGAAAGGGAAAAGATAGAACTCAAACATTCTTTCTCTTTCTTTCTTTTCCTTTTTTTTTTTTTTTTTTTTTTTTGCTTTTTAGGGCCTCACCTATGGCATATGGAGGTGCCGGCCTACGCCACAGCAACGCCAGATCCGAGCCATGTCTGCGACCTACACCACAGCTCACGGCAACGCCAGATCGATTAGTCACTGAGCAAAGCCAGGGATCAAGCCCACAACCTCATGGTTCCTAGTCGGGTTCATTAACTGCTGCGCCACGACGGGAACTCCAGAACTCAAACATTCTTAATTTAATTTGTGTCTGTTTTATTCTTTTGGGATTGCTTGTGATGTGTTTAATTCTAAAAGTTTACTTCTGGAGTTCCCATCATGGCTCAGCAGAAACAAATCTGACTAGTATCCATGAGGACACAGGTTTGATCCCTGGCCTTGCTCAGAGGGTTAAGGATCCAGCGTTGCTGTGAGCTCTGGCATAGGCCAGCGGCTACAGCTCCAATTCAACCCCTAGCCTGGGAACCTCCATATTCCGTGGGAGCAGCCCTAAGAAAATAAAAATAAAACTTTACTTCTGAGGCCTGGTATTATTATTCTGGACCACCCAGGGAATTATAAACTGATGTTAGTACTAAATACTGTCATAGCAGTACTATTGACAGATTAACCATTAAAGAATTTTGCACTATTTGTTTATTAGCAAAGGAATTTTCTTACAAATTAAACTTTTGACATGCAATCTCATTTTAGAGGGTTTTTTTGCCTTTTTTTAAAAAAACTTTTAAGTGATTTACACATTTTCCTACTTTTTCGTGTTATACAGAACATAATTTACTATTTTAGTCTTTTTGCAACAATTTCTTTTGGAATTGCATATAATGTGAAATACTGCCAAGTTGCACGTATAAGTACATGGACTTTAGGTATCAGTGTTTGGCCATTGTTTTTCAGTCTAGATCAGAGGTCAGGCTTGCAGGCTGCTTTGGTCAAGTTTTATTGAAACATATCCACATCCATTCATATACACATTGTCCTGGGCTAATTCCACCAGCAGGATGGAGTGGCTGCAACAGAGACTGTACAGCTAAATACTAAATATTAAAATACTTAATATTTGGCCCTCTGAGAAAAATTTATTGATCCTGGTCTAGATAACAGGTTTTTGGATAAGGGACCTTCAGATAAATATTTTCAATTACTTATAGCACTGATTCTATGTAGCAATAAATTATTAATATGTTCAATGCAGAGGGTTTAAGGAACAATTTAGGAATTGTGATAAATATTTTGAGTCATATTTGCCTTTTGTTGGTTTCCCTATTACTTCAGGGTAATTTTTAAGATTTCACTCTTACCTTGAAGGATAAAATATTTCACAAACTTAAAGTGTAAAATGTAACTGATGAAATTTTAATAAAATTTGAAGGAAAACAAGAAAATATAGAGATTAAAATTTTGAATTCTTTAGTCCAACAGATGCTTTCAGCCTTGGGTCTGACCCCGTATCTATATAACCGTCAGCCTCAAGCTAGTCACTTCCCCATATGTGAAATGAGTTTTTATGAATTTTAGTGAGGAAAAGCCTGTCACACACAACCTGGAACATTAAATTCAACAAAAGTAAACTATTCTTACGTGTTAAAGAGGTTGTATTAATGTGAATAGCAGCATTGGTCATTTTTGCCTTTGTAAACTGTTGTTTGATTTCTAAACAGAAAGAACTTATTACATGGAAGCAAATCAATGGACTCTGGAATATCCTTGGACATCAGTTACAAAATGGATTATCCTCAAATGGGTTTATGTATAATAATTAATAATAAGAACTTTGATAAAAATACCGGTATGTATCATAGGATGGTTTTTAATCCTTTACAAATATTTTTACCATTTATTTTACCATTTATATTTGAGATATTATGCAAAACAGAATTGATATTATTAGTAAGCTAATGACATAGAATAGCCATGAAGTAGAGATAGAGTAGGACCCTATGGGTCCTACAATTCAGTATAAACTCTTAGTCTTCGCCCATCATCAGAATCTCTCGCTCTTGCTGTGTGTTGGCCTCTCCTGCCCTGACTTCTCTGTAACCCTTGCTTCTTTATCTTCCCGCTCCCTCTTTCATGCTAATGGAAAGATCTCAACTAATAGTAAGTAGCAGTATATTTCCTTTCCAGGAACTGTGCAAGGCCCTCACAGGATTGTCTTACTTACTCTTTACAACAACCCTGAAAAGTAACCACCATTAGATGCAGAGTCACACAGATGATTTAGTGGCAGAGCTGGGACTCTGACCCTTAGCCCCACAATCCACCTTCTGTGTGGCTTCACCTCCTATGTCTTCATTTGCTTCTGTTGACTTTCTCCTTTTCTCCTGCAAAGATAACAGACTCCCCACCTTGAAGAGACCTTTCTTTACCCCACTGCCTTGGATCTGATTTTTGCCTCCTTCCCTAAATCTTAAAAACACACATGTACTTTAAATGTGCCATCCTCACTTCTTTCTATTCCTTTAACCCAGTTTTCTCTGTTTCTACCTCAAACCACTCTACAGAATTTGCTCATAGGTCTACAACAGCCTGATCACCAGAACCTCTTCTTAGTCTCTATACTGGTGCAGTGGGTTAAGGATACAGCATTGTCTCTGCAGCAGCTTGCAGCAGCCCGGGTCGCTGCTGAGGCTCAAGTTCAATCCAGCATTACCACAGCTGTGGCATAGGTTGCAGCTGCAGCTCACATTCCACCCCTGGCACAAGAACTTCCATGTGCCACAGGTGCAGCCCCAAAAAGGGAGAAAAAGAGAATGTAAAAAAATTAAATCCGTTATGATCCTAAAAAAGCTAATTAACATCTTGCTATATTACTTGATATTTTTCCTTGGCATTTCTTTCAAAGCTTAATTTTATTCATAATACACAGGCAATATTGTATTCTGCTTTTCCATTTAATGTAATATAAGCATTTTTGTTGCTGTATAATTTTTGTATCTGTTCTTTTATTAATTATATATATTCCATTCCCAAAATACAGTATTCACTTGATTTGCATAATTTACCATAGAACGAACACTTTGGCTGTTTCTCCACTTTTTTTTGTTTTTAAACTGGTGCTGTGGTGGGATGGACTGGGAATTTGGGCTTAATAGATGCAAACTATTGCCTTTGGAATGGATAAGCGATGAGATCCTGCCACATAGCACTGGGGTCTATATCTAGTCACTTATGATGGGGCGTGATAATGCGAGAAAAAAGAATGTATGTATGTATGTATGTATGTATATGTGACTGGGTCACCTTGCTGTACAGTAGAAAATTGACAGAACACCATAAACCAGCTATAATGGAAAAAATAATCATTATAAAAATGTTTTTTAAATAAACTGGTGCTGTGAATTGGCCTCTTCATCGTATTAGAATTAATTTTAGTTAAAGAGACGAGAATGAACTGCTGGTTCATTTTAGGAGACTGTCTGCCAGAGTGCTGGTGAAAAAGGAAAGAAGCCAGATTACACTGGAAAGATAGCATGACTCAGTGTTCCATTCATTATAAAGAGTGAGGAAAAAGTAGCTGGAAATTAATGTCTAAACCTGAATAGCACCATTTGTATTGCCTTCCCCTGTAAGTTGAGAGGCCACCTTCAGCTGTTAGGTATTCTGCCTCACATTGCTAATAAATATGCCCTGTGCCCACAGAGTTTTAAATAGTTGAACGTATTGGGTTTGTTGTTCATTTGTTTTTTTCAGCCATGCCTATGGCATGGAAGTTCCGGGACCAGGGTTCAAACCCAAACCACAGCAGTGACCTGAGCCACAGCAGTGGCAATGCCAATCCATAACCATTAGGCCACCAGGGAACTCCACTTAGTTGTTTTTTTTTTTTTCCTTCCAGTTTCATGGAGATATAATTTACACATAGCACTTATAAGTTTAAGATGTATATCATAATGATTTGACTTACATCATGAAATGGTTATCAAAATACGTTTGTGAACATTCATCATCTCATATAGATACAAAAATTAAACAAAAATATTTTTTCCTTATGATGAAAACAGGATTGACTTTCTCAACAACTTTCGTAAATAACATACAACAGTGTTAACTCTGTGTATCATATTATTCTTTACATCCCTAGTATATCCTGAGTGCTTACTTATTTTAAAGGAGAGGGGGCATGTTGTTCTCTTTCTTCCAAAAATACTTAACCCCGTAGCCTGGCTTTAGTCTTAGAGTGAGTTGCTGTTCTTTTGAAATTTGAAGGTCAGGTTCTCACAACCGTCTCTGACAGCCTAGTGTTTCCTCTTCTACTACTAAGTGTCTCACAAACCAGGGCCAGAATCAGTCACCTTGTCATACAGCTGCAGTATCAAAATCTTGATGAGCTTACTTTAATTTTATAAAAATAATATATGGCTATAATATAAATTTCAGAAATTACAGATTAGCAGAAGAAAAACTAAAATCGATTACAGTCACACTGCTCAGATGATCAACAATAATTTGGAGCCAGAAACATCTAGGTGTGGTTTTTGTTTGTTTTTTGCCTCACCCACAGCATGTGGATCCAGGCCAAGGAACAAACCTGCGCCACACACAAAAAAAATGGAGTTCCTGTCTGGCTCAGCAGAAACGAACCCGCCTAGTATCCATGAGGATGCAGGTTTGATCCCTGGCCTCGCTCAGTGGGTTAAGAATCCAGTGTGGCTGCGGCATTGGTTAGGGGCTACAGCTCCTATTCAACCCCTAGCCTGGGAATCTCCATAGGTGCGGCCCTAAAAAGAGACCCAAAAAAAACAAACCCTGCTCCGTAGCAGCAATCTGAGCTGCTACAGTGACAACACCAGATATTAGAAGCACTGCACCACAAGGGAGTGCTTTTTTCTATTCATTCTCTAGTCTTTTTTCTATTCATATGTGTTAAGTTTACTCAGTTCTGTGTGTCCTTCCCCCCACCCACCCACACACAACCTCCAGTGCTTTAGGATTTTTAAATCTGAGTCATTCAACCTGTACATGTACATGGAGGGCACTGTAAAGCCTGAGAAAAGCCGAGGACCCCTGGGTATAGGCCTCACACCGGCTTCATTACTTTGTCCAAGTTCCTGGCCTCCTTTGTGCTGCAGGTCCCACATCTGTGCAAATGAAGCCCATCATGATAATGGTCTCATTGTGGTGGGAAGGGTTAAAGGAGTCACACAGAGCAGAAAGCCTGATGAACAGCACTGTGTGGTGAGGTGGTTTGTGGGTTTTTTCCTGAAAAGATATTATGAAAGTACTCATGTATCTTAGAATTGTTAGGAACTTAAGGAAATAGTTCCTCTGAGTATGTGAGTTGTGTGTGTTGATGTATATGTGTGTGTATGTCTGTCATTTTTTTCTTTTTCATGGTGACCATTTTTCCCATGGAAAAATTCTGTCTACAAAATTTTAATGGCAACATAATATCCCATTATATAAATGGATTATAATTATATTTAGCCAGATCCCTCTCTTTAGACATTTATTTGTTTTTCACTATCTAAGCAGCTGTGAAAGACATATTATGAAGTGTCTTATGTGCTAAGAAATGAAAGAGACTTTGTATCACCACCATCAGAATATTGAATTTTCTTAGCATTTGAAAGGAAGAGTTTATTGTGGTGTGTGACTCGCTGAATAGTTCATTTCACTGCAGTTCATCTTTTTTTTTTTAATGCAATTAAAATAACTTTCTGTTCAAGGGATGGCATGTCGATCTGGTACAGATGTGGATGCTGCAAACCTCAGGGAAACCTTCACGAACTTGAAATATGAAGTCAGGAATAAAAATGATCTTACACGTGAGGAAATTTTGGAGTTAATGCACAGTGGTAAGGAATAATGAAAAGAATGATCTTCATTGTCCAAATTATATTATAGTCTAGATATAATGATACATATATAAAAACAAGGCACAACACTTATGAAACTAAAGTGTATATGATCCTACTCTGTATATTTTATATAAGTAAAACATGTTCTTCATACCAGAAGGGTTGGAGGTGTGTTGCTTTCCCCCAAGTTGGGTTTACATGATCTCTTAGTTCTCTTCTCAGGATCCATCATCTTATTCCCTTACTATATATATATATGTAATTGTTGAATAAAATTGCATTGGTTGGTTGGTTTGTTTTTCTTGTTTGTAAATGTTTTTCTAGTTTCTAAAGAAGATCATAGCAAAAGGAGCAGTTTTATATGCGTGCTTCTAAGCCATGGTGAGGAAGGAATAATTTTTGGAACAAATGGACCTGTTGATCTGAAAAAATTAACAAGTTTCTTCAGAGGGGACTATTGTAGAAGTCTAATTGGAAAACCCAAACTTTTCATAATTCAGGTAATATATAACTGAGCGGTTACTGAGGATTCATTAAGGATTAATTTACTCAGTTGTGGATTTTCCAAAGGATTTCTTTTTTTTTTCCCTGAAGCTGAACTATTATTACTGAACTATTATTACTTTTTTATTTAAGCCACCACTTAGGAGATACAGAATAAATTTTAATTTTCAACTTCTAGCAAAAGGGTTGTGTATAATTAACATGAGTTTTTACACAACCTTTACATTTCTTAGAAATAACACCGTATACACATTTTTTTAAATAAATGTTTGAGTTCCTGCTGTGGTGCAGTGGGTTAAGAATCTGACTGCAGCAGCTCAGGTCACTGTGGAAGCATGGGTTCAATCCCACAGTGTGTTAAAGGATCCAGCTTTCCCGCGACTGCAGCTCAGATTCAATCCCTAGCCTGGGAACTTCCATATGCCGTAAAATTTTTTTTTAAATGTTTACTTTGTAACGTCTAGGCCTGCCGAGGCACAGAACTGGACTGTGGGATTGAGACGGACAGTGGGGTTGAGGATGACATGGCGTGTCAGAAAATACCAGTTGAGGCAGACTTCTTGTATGCATATTCCACAGCACCTGGTAAGAAACTTACAAATACCAAATGTTATGTGCAGATTTTAAACAATGAACAGTGCATTCCAGAGGCTGCCAAGATTTTGATATCCATAAAAAACAGCCAACTTCTGAATTTCAGGGTACCTTAACCACAAAAAGGTCTCAGAAAGTTGTCTTTGACCAAGTATGGCTGGGAAATATGCATATATAAGAAAGCATACTTACACAGTGTCATTCAGAAACTTACTACCACATGGAAACTGTATTATAACATAGGCCAAGTCAGAGCTTCACACACTTCCTGGAATAGGAGAGGGGTGTGTTTTCCAGGAATCCTTTGGAAAGCAGGAAATAAAAATGATAGATATAAATAGCATATGAGCAGGTGGACGTGGATTGAAGGAAAATATCAAGTTAAAAATGATTTATGAATAGGTTATTAACCTCCACTTTTTTGTAGTTTTGTTACACCTCATGATATAAATAAATATGTACTGATCACACAGTTGTTTACTTATACCACTAACTCAGGGTGTTACAAAACTTGGAAATATAGGGCAAATGTAATTTTAAACCATGTGCATATTTAAATATGCTCAGTCTGAATTCTTTTGGCCTCCAGACATCTTTGAAATTAAAAGCAATGGATCCAATAGTTAATCTGGGGAAAGTACAGTAAATACACCACTTCCTCTTTTGGGACTTTTAAATACACTGTAGTGTGTTATTATACTCTTCAGATACTCTGTAGAAAAGCACACAAATGTGTGTGTGTGCATATGTAATAAGCTATTTCTTGGATAAGCCAATAATCTGATGCAACACAGTCCTACTTATGATGATCCTTTTTTTTTCTTTGCTTTTCCATCTTCTGCATGTTCACCTGTTCTTCCCTATTGGAAGGGAAGCCCAGGAAGTAGAATTCTCAGTAATCCAATGTTAAAGTTAGTCCACAACTTTTTTCCTTGTTGAAAGCAGAGGTATATATATATATAGTACCTGTATGATTTGGGGTTTTGTTTTGTTTTCCCTCCAGCATCATTACCCCTGGAATCAAATATCATTTTTTTCTTTTTATGGCTAAAAAGGAAATACCTGTGGATGCTGATGCGTGTTTTTACCAGTGTGAATATGCTGTAGTTTATTAAATCAGCTAACATCAGATATTCATGATATTTTGATTATATTTTGCCTCGTAGGTTACTATTCTTGGCGAAATTCGAAGGATGGATCCTGGTTTATCCAGTCACTTTGTGCAGCGCTGAAACAGTACGCTCACAAGCTTGAGCTTATGCACATTCTTACTCGGGTTAACCGAAAGGTAGCAATAGAATATGAGTCCTTTTCCACTGAATCTGCTTTTCATGCAAAGAAACAGATTCCATGTATTGTGTCCATGCTCACAAAAGAACTCTATTTTTTTAATCACTAAAGAAATGGATGATTTTGGGGTTTTTTTTTTAATTTGTATGTGAAATGAGGAAATGGTCTGATACTATATTTTCCTCTTATTTAAATCTAATCTAATGCCCCAGGTGATACTCTACAACATGCCAATTTTCTATCAGTAGAACTACTCTGAAGCTACCTCAAACACAATCAGGTAGTTGACATTGAATTTAATTAGGAATAAATAAAAATGGAAAGTAGTAGTCATTATGAGAGGAAATGATTGTAAATGAACAGCTCTCATAATTAGCAAGTTTAGTGATAATGCCGTGCTATGAATTTTCAAGGAATTACAGAAAAAGTTAAACATTGCAGTGATAATGATAGGTTCATTTCAAAGAACATATTCTGGTTTTTGTCATGCTATAGAAATGACAGTGTAGAATAATGCATCTTAGAACTTGAGAATCCATGGACATGGTCAAAGGCTTGTAGACCTTAGTTTTAGAATTAGTATTTGGAGGTAAGGCAGTGGTATTTTTACATTACTTATCTGAGTGCATGGTTTTGTGATGTTTGTCCTGAGTATGTCTTCGCTGATAAAAAAAAAAAAAATCATGGTTAATATTGAAGAGGAACTACATGTTTTACCTGAGAATGTGTGAGCAAACTAAGTTGACTCTTTTAAGGCTAAATAAAACATTCATAGAGGGAGGCAGGGTTAGGACTATAAGGTGCTAAAATGCAGCTCTTGCACCAGCCACTGAGACTCACATACCCTCAAACTTTGATCACCTTGATAGCAGCATGAGTTTAAGAAATTCTTTAGGAACATACTACAATACAACTTACAGGATGTACAGTGAGGTGTAAGGAAGAAACGCTAAATCAATCAGCAGGGCTGATAACTTCCATAATTACAAGATGGTTGGAGCCTGAACGGGGACACAGTGCAGCCTGTGTGATGATGGCTGAGCCACAGACTACATGCTGGCTAGTTTCTTCCAGGACAGGAAGTGGCAAGAAAGTAAACCAAATCAAACTTCTGAAATGGCAATTTTCCAAAGATCGTTGATATTCATAATAAAAATGATGGCTCTCTTCATAGTAAAATTTTTTAGCATGTTATATTCTGTTGTTTTGAACAATCAAAGGAGAATGATACAGTTAAGGATTATATATACCGTTCCCTGAAATGCAAGAACCATGGCAACCAGGACTTTATAGAGATCATCCAGTCTTCCCTCCTTTATGCCCAGGGAAAGAAAACCAGAGAGAAGTGGTTCAGCCTCCAGCTGGAGGGGCCAGGCTCCAAGGCTCCTTGCTCAAGAGATTGAGCCATCCCTGCATCGCTGTGTCTCACTGGTTTTCAGTCTGACATTTCCTGTGAGCTTTCTTTTGCTAAAAGAAAGAAACTCACATTTATAAATGACAAGTATTTGTTTTGATTGTGTGTATACTCTGAATAAATGAAGCATGCGATGGTATCTTAAGCTGTGTTCCTATGTGAGAATTTTGTAAAAATTTTGTTAGGAATTTTAACTTCCAAATATAAATTTTAACTTAAAATTACAACATGTTCGAGTTTTTATTATTGTTTCTGAGGTGCTACTAAGTGAAGTTAAAATATTTTTAATCAAGGGGTTGATTTAGAAGGGCCAAAGAGGATGCAACAGGACCCTTTAATCAAATATTTTAAGATGGTGGAAATTACTGGATATGATAAGCAGATCTCCTATGCTTCCCAGGCCCTCCCAGAAAAGCCAGTTTCTAAAATTACCGTGATGCCAGGAAGGATGCTAAGTTTGTGTAGATCACAGCCCCTAAATATGGCCATATTTTTGTTTGTTTCCTTGCTTTGAGGCATGGGGACTAGCAGAGTATACAGAATATTGCTGAAATGAAACATTTTCCACCCAAAGGTTTTTAATAGGGCTAACAGAGTTGGGGGGAGGGGCGGACTGTGGGGCTATGGAATAAACTATTGATGTTCCCTGATGGTCACCTCTCGGAGGTGGGGCTGTGGCAGGGGAAGGTGTCCCACCCCCATTTTCTTTATATACTTAGAAAAGGGATATTAGAAAGTGTAAACATGAATGGTTTTACGTTTCTCCCAGTCCGTCTATAGAGAACATCCATTACTTTTAAGTCAGAAAACTAAATAAAACTTTCCCAATTGGGATTAGGGAATTCCTGTTTCCAAGGAGTGGAAGGCAGCATGAATAACAACTTTTAAGACTTTTAAAGCAATGGCCCAACTGTTAATGTCTTAACAGTTGACTGTTAAGGTTGAACAGTAGTTCAAACCTCTACTAAATAAAGGAATCTTAGATATTAAAAAGAAAAAGACCAAGAACCCAATAGAAAAGTGGATCAAGGGACAGGCAGTTCACTGAAAAGACCAAATGTCCCTAACACCTCAGGTAAAATGCTTAACATCATAAGAGAAATGCAGATTAAATTAAGGTATCACCTGTCATCTATCAGATTGACAAAAATGCTAAAATGTCAGTTAAACTGTGGGGAAATACATTCTCCCATTGGTGGGAAGGCAAAATGGTGTAATTCTCTATGGAGGAGGATCTGACAGTATCTATCAAGTTATTTACTCTTTGAGGTAGCAACCTCTGATCTTGGAATCTAAACTACCCGTACACCTGTATATGTAGAAAAGTATATACCTGATTATTCATCACAACATTGTCTTAATGATAAAAATAGCAGCAGGAGTTCTTGTTGTGGCTCAGCAGTATTGAGCCTGACTAGTATCCATGAGGATGCGGGTTCAATCCCTGGATTCGCTCAGTTGGTTAAGGATCCAGTGTTGCCATGAGCTGTGGTGTAGGTTGTAGCCAAGGCTTGGATCCCGCGTTGCTGTGGCTGTGATGTAGGCCAGCAGCTGTAGCTCCAATTCAACCCCTAGCCTGGGAACTTCAATATGCCACAGGTGTGGCGCTAAAACACAAAGAATAGTAAAGTGGCAGCTACCTGACTGTGAAAAAGACAAGTTAAATACACTATGATATATCCACACAATGGAACACGACTTACAGTAAAACATAATAAGGATCCTCTTCAACCAATAGGTAAAGATATCCAGCACATGTGATTAGGTGGGAAAGGATGAAACAGAACACTATGGACAGTATGCTATATCTTGTGTAAAAAGGGAGTAGGGGCATGGGGTGGGGATAGGAATGTGTGTAAAGTAACACCGGAAAGATAAAAAAGGAAACACACACAAAAGTAAATGTTGGATGGGGTCAGGGATGGAAGTGAAATTTTTTTTGTGTATCATTTTGACTTTTTTGAACCCTGTCAATGATTACCTGGCTTCAAAGATGGAATTAAATCAAGGGGAGTGGAGATGAAACAAAACTATCTTAGGAATGAGAATGTGGATCAGTACGGGGCGGAGAGGGTGCCATAACTGTCCAATAGCCATGTTACATGATTGATTATGTTTAGTTTATTTTCTTTTCCTCAACCTCTAGCTATTAGTTGAGAAATCTTAACATGCTTAATACTAGAACTTGAGCCTAAAGCAATTCTCAGCATCAGCTTTTTATAGCTCAAAGAGCAAACGACTATCCAAATTTGTTTCCTAATTC